>CM060950.1:278066310-278171310 GCA_030765055.1 Mantis religiosa | reverse complement strand
TGACCTTAGGCTCATTTGAGCATCACTTCTTCATTTATCAAATTTTTTTAACTGGTTTACTGATCGTTCAGCGCATTTGTGCTGAATGATACAGATCATTGATTATAGACATTATTTACATGCATGATATATTGAATAACACTGAAAAGACGAAAGCACCATTGGGCTCCTCATAAGTAGGTGTACTTTTGTTTTAAGTATCGCAGAAGATCTTGTTGTGAGAGCTGGTTCAGTGATAGGCGACTCCTGATACGAGTTGGAAAGCTGGATTTTCTGCCAAAGGAATAGTGAATGGTTCCTGAGACATGTTTTAGGTTGCTGTAGAACTGTTCGGCTTGTGAAGAAATTGACTGTTGAATGGTGCCAATTCCAGTTTCTCTATGTAATTGACTATTTCCTACCAACTATGGTGCATTCGTTGAGATTCGTAATATTTTGTTTTGAAATATCTGGATATGTTTGATTTTGGACGGACTGCTCGCTCCCCAGACTGGGCAGGCATATAGTAGTAGCGGTCTTAATAGAGTTGTGTAAAGTAGTGTGCAGTTTTTTAATTTGAGTGAAGATCTTTTGTTGAGAAGAGGGTGGAGCTTAGCCAGTCTTGCTCGAGCTAGTTTAAGTTTGTTACTTATGTGTGGTTTCCATGTGAGTCGTCGATCCTTGAGTACACCAAGGTATTTCACTGTTTCAGTCTCAATTTTCTAGGGTATTGGTTTCACTGGGAGCGTTACTGATGCTGGATAGTCCGGTCTGCATACTTTCAAGACCATTGCTTCACATTTTTGCTGGTTGAGCGAAATATGCCAGTTATCAAGCGAAGGTATAATTAAATTTAAGGCCTCTTGAAGATGATTTCTGGCAATGTGGATATTGCAATGTGTTGTGAAGAATGTGTATCATCTGCATACATAGCGATTTGAGCTGTAGGCATTGCAGGCATATCAGAGGTGAACAAGTTAAATAACTGGTCCCAGGACAGATCCTTGAGGAATGCCTGCTCTTATAGGTTTGGTAGAAGAGCAACTACTACCTATGCATACTGAGAATGTACATTGTGACAAAAAGGTGGTAGCCTGGGATGTCATAGTTGAACAGTTTGTATAGAAGACTGATGCCAAACTCTGTTGAATGCCTGAATGAAGTCAAGGAATGCTGCAGCTGTGTTTGATAGAGTTAACATGAAAAATTCAATGCCATGGCCGGGATTTGAACCACGGATCTCCTGGTTTCCAACCAGTTGCTCTAACCCATTGAGCTACCATGGCCAATGTGCCGCCCTGACATTAAATTCTCCAGTTGATTCATATATTTTCCCGGTAGACCACTAGGGACTCTCGCATTTGAGATACACCATTTGTGGCAACTTACTATCATAAGTACTTGAATCCCAGGCTTCATCATTTAACTCTTATTATTTTAGTTAATTGATGGAAATTAACCATTTCTTCACACTAGCCATATATAAGCTAAGGTTTTTGATTGATAAGAGTGAACATGAAAAATTCAATGCCATGGCCGGGATTTGAACCACGGATCTCCTGGTTTCCATCCAGTCACTCTAACCCATTGAGCTACCATGGCCAATGTGCCATCCTCTCGAATGCGAGAGCCCCTAGTGGTCTACCGGTGAAATATACGAGTCAGCTGGAGAATTTAATGTCAGGATGGCACGTTGGCCATGGTAGCTCAATGGGTTAGAGCGACTGGATGGAAACCAGGAGATCCGTGATTCAAATCCCGGCCATGGCATTGAATTTTTCATGTTGACTATCAATCAAAAACCTTAGCCTATATATGGCTAGTGTGAAGAAATGATTAATTTCCATAAATTAACTAAAATAATAAGAGTTAAATGATGAAGCCTGGGACTTAAGTACTTACGATAGTAAGTCGCCACAAATGGTGTGTCTCGAATGTGAGAGCTCCTAGTGGTCTACCGGGGAAATATACGAGTTAACTGGAGAATTTAATGTCACGACGGCACGTTGGCCATGGTAGCTCAATGGGTTAGAGCGACTGGACGGAAACCAAGAGATCCATGGTTCAAATCCTGGCCTTGGCATTGAATTTTTCATGTTGACTATCAATCAAAAACCTTAGCCTATATACGACTAGTGTGAAGAAATGATTAATTTCCATCAATTAACTAAAACTGCAGCTGTGTGTTCTTTCTTCTCGAAGCCCTGTGCCACTTGCTCTGTAATCCGAAGAATTTGATGGGTGGTTGAATGTTTATGGCAAAAAGCGAATTGAAAGGGAGGTAATACTGGTACTTCATATGGAAATTTTTCTAAATGCTTCAGTATAATTTTTTCATAGACTTTGGACAGAGTTGGTAGCAGACTTATAGGATAATCATTTTTTTGGATCTGAGGGGAAGGTTCCTGGCTTATGGATGACAGTAATTATGGCGTATTTCCATATTCTGGGAAAGTAACCCATATGCATACTACTGTTGAAAAGTGCGGCTAGAATAGCAAGTGCGCTGGATTATGAACAAGATTTCTTTTGCTGAAGTGAAGTCAATGGGGAGTGGAACAGTGGCATAAGAATCAGGAAAACATTCGATTTCTTGGTTTAATTCTTTGTTAATCACTAGATTCGGGCAGAAGGTACTTTGTAGAGTATCTGCGAATAGCTCGGTCTTCTCAAGGTCGTATATGTAGTGTTTTCCATCTTGTATTAAGGATGGAATAAACATAGATTCTTTTAATACTTTTGGTTTCTTTCCACAGGGATGAATCCTATGGTGAAATGCTCGAAAGGTGCCATTGGTAAGTAGAATACCAATAATCATCCATTTCTGTTGTTTAAGGACTATGATACAATGAAGCACAAAATTAATACAATTTTGAGTCGAACTAATACTCAATGCTCCATTTATTGCTAGTATTTACCTAGAACGCGTTTCGTTAGGATCTTCCTAACATCAAAAGCTGTTGTCGACTAATGGATGCCGGTTCAGTGAACTCCTCGGAGGTGATAGGTGCATCTCTGTCGGTATCTTGATGAACTTGAAATTGGGGTTGTCTTCAAAGGTAGTATCGAAATTAAACAATTTACTTTCATATTTCTTTATAAAGATTTTTTCCCACGTGGTTAATGCAGCTGGACCTTGGACATTTTTTAGTAAGTGAATTTCTCGTTCTATGTCATGATTTTCCTTCCAAAAATGGTACGCTACCGCCGATTTATCTATTTCTTTATTCCTTATGTTCCTAAAGTGCTCTTTAAGCCTAATGTTCACGTTCCTTTTTGTTTTTCCAATGTAGAATTTGTCACAGTCCTTGCAATTTATCCGGTACACTCCTGATTTTCTGCCTGTGGGTATCTTCTTTGTATTATGTGATTTCAAAAGGTGTTGTACACTAAATTTGTTCTGTGGGGCCAAAGTAATATTGTGTTCTTTGAAGACTTTCTGGAAAAGGTGTGTAGCTCTGGGATGATACGTAAATTTTCTGTATGAGGTTTCATTGCTAATTGGGGAGAGAGTAGTTACTTGTTTGCATCTTAGTTGTCTTTTGAATTTATCTATTTTCTTGTTGACCAATTCAGCACTGTATCCATTGTATTCTGCAATGTGAATGATGTTATTGTACTCTTTGTTATATTCTATCTTGTTTAAAGGTACATTAACCAGCCTGTAAGTTAAACTGTTGATAAAAGCATGCTTGTGTTGTCTTGGGTTATATCCATCTGATTTTATGAAATTTTCTGTGTGTGTTTCCTTTCTGTGTATGCCCAATTCAAGTTTATTATGTTTTCTGGTAAGTTTCAAATCTAAGAAAGGGATTTCATTGTTTATCTCTTTTTCTATGGAGAATTTTATTGCAGGATTTTGTAAATTAAGTAGTTTTAATGCATCATCCACTTGTTTCTCATTTATTATTGCCCAAATGTCATCCACATATCTGTACCAATGCTTAAAGATTAGTGGGAATGCCTTTGTGATGTGCGTTTCCAAAAAGCTCATGAAGAGGTCTGCCAAAAATGGGGACAATGGGTTGCCCATAGATAGTCCTGATTTTTGTTTGAAAATTTTTTTATTGAATGTAAAAAAGGACTGTGCAATGCAAATATTGGGAGTTTGTCTCTCGGAACACTTGGGAACAAGGAGATTACATCAAAAGATACCATTCGGTCTGTGGGAGAAAATTGTAGATTTTTAGTTTTGTTGATGAATTCCAACGAATTTTTAATACTGTGGGTTTTGAATTTTGGTAGCTCCTTAAAATATTTGCATTGAACAGTCCTTTTTTACATTCAATAAAAAAATTTTCAAACAAAAATCAGGACTATCTATGGGCAACCCATTGTCCCCATTTTTGGCAGACCTCTTCATGAGCTTTTTGGAAACGCACATCACAAAGGCATTCCCACTAATCTTTAAGCATTGGTACAGATATGTGGATGACATTTGGGCAATAATAAATGAGAAACAAGTGGATGATGCATTAAAACTACTTAATTTACAAAATCCTGCAATAAAATTCTCCATAGAAAAAGAGATAAACAATGAAATCCCTTTCTTAGATTTGAAACTTACCAGAAAACATAATAAACTTGAATTGGGCATACACAGAAAGGAAACACACACAGAAAATTTCATAAAATCAGATGGATATAACCCAAGACAACACAAGCATGCTTTTATCAACAGTTTAACTTACAGGCTGGTTAATGTACCTTTAAACAAGATAGAATATAACAAAGAGTACAATAACATCATTCACATTGCAGAATACAATGGATACAGTGCTGAATTGGTCAACAAGAAAATAGATAAATTCAAAAGACAACTAAGATGCAAACAAGTAACTACTCTCTCCCCAATTAGCAATGAAACCTCATACAGAAAATTTACGTATCATCCCAGAGCTACACACCTTTTCCAGAAAGTCTTCAAAGAACACAATATTACTTTGGCCCCACAGAACAAATTTAGTGTACAACACCTTTTGAAATCACATAATACAAAGAAGATACCCACAGGCAGAAAATCAGGAGTGTACCGGATAAATTGCAAGGACTGTGACAAATTCTACATTGGAAAAACAAAAAGGAACGTGAACATTAGGCTTAAAGAGCACTTTAGGAACATAAGGAATAAAGAAATAGATAAATCGGCGGTAGCGTACCATTTTTGGAAGGAAAATCATGACATAGAACGAGAAATTCACTTACTAAAAAGTGTCCAAGGTCCAGCTGCATTAACCACGTGGGAAAAAATCTTTATAAAGAAATATGAAAGTAAATTGTTTAATTTCGATACTACCTTTGAAGACAACCCCAATTTCAAGTTTATCAAGATACCGACAGAGACGCACCTATCACCTCCGAGGAGTTCACTGAACCGGCATCCATTAGTTAACAGCTGATGATGTTAGGAAGATCCTAACGAAACGCGTTCTAGGTAAATACTAGCAATAAATGGAGCATTGAGTATTAGTTTGACTCAAAATTGTATTAATCATCCATTTGTTTCTTTACCTCTCTTGTGAGTTGGTTCAAACGATGAAGTTGCCAGGTTTCTCTATGCTTTTGCCAAAGCCAGCGCATTTTGTGTTTTTCTTTCAAGAAACATCTGATGCTAGAGGGCAAGGTTTCATAATAGGTTTTTTCTTTGTTGCTGAGGTCTGGCTGGAGCTGTTGATCTATCAATAGCTTAAGTTATGGCTTTTGTGAACTCAAGAATTGCTGCTTCTGCATCACTAGGAGTTTTCAGATTGCACGCAGTTGAACTCATCATCAATTACATGTTGGAAGGTCTCCCAGTTTATGAAACCTTTGCTGAGTCTCCTAGTGGGCTGTGGATGTAGAATCAGATTATCATCAAAGGAGATCAAGACTGGGCAGTGGTGGGAGTCCATTTCAGGTAGAACTGCCATGGTGGGAATGTCTGTTCTGTAGAGTGCTATATCCAGTAAATCAGGTGTTATATTTTGCCTATAGAAAGTAGGACCAGGTGGGGCTATGATTATGACTACATTACACTCAGCTGCTGTTAATAATCGTCTTCCATTTGAGGTTGTCACACAGCATCCCCATGTTTCATGCTTACTATTTAGATTTCTCACGAGGCAGGTTGGCACTGTGTCAGAAAATAAACTTAATATCCTGAACATTAACCCTTTCACCGATATGGACATGTATAGACGTCCTGTGCATACATGCATTTAATGCTCATTTAACGCCAATTATTTTAATCTTGCTATTTTACAATAAATTTAAATTAGTTCTATAAGGAATGTAAACGTACCCTTAAAGGTTTCTTTTTGAATTGTACACCTCCAAAACTGGATAAACACCCAAGGGCATATCTGCAGATTCACACCAAATAATATTGGTTTCCTTGCGAACTTCTTTTTCGCAACACACTACACATTTTCGAAATGGTTGCGACTTTTTTGGTTGTGGGTGGTATCCTTTTAGGAAAGTGTTTTCTCTCAAGTATGAGGGGTGATATGGTGAATTTCCTACCCCCAAGTATAAAGAGGCCTCTGAGTATTATAACACTCAATTAGGTTACAAGCTCTTTATACGCACAAGTACAGGTAGATGAATGTCTTGCATGAAATAACAGCTCTGAAAATTACTAAACAACTGTGCATAGTTACATCCAGTAGTATAAAAATACTTTTTTTTTATCATTTAACTGTTTTCCGTAAAGAGGGATAGCTAGTAATAGCTGATCCGCATCACCCATATATGACCTGCCATTTCCTCAAACAATGGATTAGCTAGCATGCCATCTGTAGACTAACACACGTCACTGCTACGTATGTACTAAAGATCTCCTTCATAATCGTACAACAAATTTTCCAGATTTTCTACAGTAATATCAGAAGCCTGTACACATCATACCCAAGCTAATTTATTTGCTACATTACGGGAATAAGCCATGGTTAACATTGAAATTTAACAATTTCAAATGTGCCATTCATTTAGCTCTTGATAGCTATAAGAAATCACTCTGAACACAAATACAGAGCGAAAACAGCTGCATAAGGCTACTAGAAACCTTGGTTAAGAAACACTGTAATAACAGATGCTGACAGAGAGTTTTCTTTCCAGTGTGTGAGTGTGTAACGCAATATATTCTCGTATGATTATCGCTTGATATAGCATAAATAAACTAAACTTGAACCGGAGAAGTCGCTTGCGTAGCTATACATACATACATTGGCTCGTATACACACAAAACAAAATGATTCACATATTACGCGCGTTCGGCACAAAGAATGGCTTTTGCTACAGTGAAACAAAGTAGTGATTTTTCAACAATTTATTAATGCAGTCTCTACTTTATTGTTACTCTAGATTTATACTGCCTTTAATGAGTTTTAAACCAGTTTTTGTTTCGTTTAAATAACTTAATAAATACGGAAGATACGGAATTGTATTTATGATGCATTTTCACAGCATTTAACAATTTAAATGTCCTGTTCTTTATTGGGTATCCGTTTCCGGCCCCTGAAGGGTTTAAATGGCCATCGGCGAAGCGGTTAAGAGAGAGTCCTGGTGCTTTACATGCTGAAATTATCGTTTTAGAGGAGTTTTGCGTGAATATTTGAACTGCACAAGCTTCAAGCCCACTTAGTTGGCTTAGTAAGACTGAGTAGAGGTGTATGTCCTTTCAAATGAAGATTGCCACTCCACCCGAGGTATTTATCAACTGATATGATGTAACAGGTTAAGGGAAGTCAAACCTTTAAAAAAAAAATGAACTACAGAACAGCCATAGTAACAATGAGTTTAAATCCTTTCATGGAAGTGTTGAAAACAGTGTTGTTGTATAAATTAAATTAATTAGGAGTCGATTAATGACACAAAACAACACTTACTTTTAAATTTTCCCGGGATCGGTTTCTGAGGCCTTCCCTCTATCTTCAGCCGGACATCGACTTCTCATTGGTGTAGCTGGCAATATTTTGTCATCGGTCTCCTCTGGTGGCGGTTCGAGGAACTTGCTGAACAAATCTTTCTGGGGGATGTCAAATTGAATACTTTGTTCCTAAATTAACTCTAAAGAGAGTCGATTAAAGACACTAGACAACACTTACTTTTAAATTTTTCCGGAAAATGTTTCTGAGGCTTTGCCTCTATCATCGGTCGGCTCTCGACTGGTTCTCGTTGGTGTAGCTGACGATATTTTGTCACAGGTCTCCTCTGGTGGCGGTTCAAGGAACTTGCTGAACAAATCTTTCTGGGGGATGTCGAAATTGAATACTTTGTTCCTATTTTTTGAAATGAAGATTTGTTCCCATGTGGATAGTTCTTGTTTTCCTGATGTATGTTTTAGTAGTTTTGGTTCTGGATTTATGTTGTGGTTTTTTTTTTCCCAAAAATGTGTGGCAACTGCTGATTTTTCTAATTGTTTATATTTTATGTTTCTAAAGTGTTCCATTGCTCTTGTTTCTAAATTTCTTTTTGTTTTTCCAATATAAATTTGACTACAGTCATTGCATTCAATTTGATATATACCAGATTTTTTGTTAGATGGAATGGCATCTTTGATGTTTGAGCAAATTAGGTTTTTTAAGGAGTAATGGTTCACTGGAGCTAGTTGAATGTTTTGTTTTTTGAAGACTTTTTTGAATTTATCAAAGGCCCATGGATGGTAAGTGAATTTTTTGAAGATCATTTTAGTTTCTGTAGCTGAGAGGGTTGTGGTTCCCTTTAGTAGTTTCTTCTTTTTTGCTAAGTTCACTTTTTTGTCTACTAGTGATTTGGGAAAGTCATTTTTCTGTGCTATTTCAATAATTTTGTTGTATTCTATTTTGTATTCTTCTGCTGTGAGAGGGATGTTGACCAGTCTGTGTGCTAAACTATTAAAGATTGCCTGTTTGTGGGATCTTGGGTTGTAGCCATTAGCTTTTATGTAGTTGTCTGTCTGTGTTGGTTTTCTGTAAATGCCAAAGTTTATTCTATTTTTATTTCTGATTATTTTTAGATCTAAAAATGGTAAATACTCATCTTTTTCAACTTCTACAGTGAACTTGATGCTTTTTTCTTGAATATTTAAAAGTTTTAGTGCATCACTGATGTGCTTTCTTGGCACTATGGCAAATATGTCATCTACATATCTTTGCCAGAGTTTGAACATCCATGGGAAACCTTTAGTGATCCTTATTTCTAGTGCACTCATGTAGAGATCGGCCAGGAAGGGTGATAAGGGGTTGCCCATTGCTAAACCAGAAGTTTGATGGAAATATTTTGTTTGAAACTGGAAGAAATTCTGTTCTATGCATAATTTGGTAAGTTCGATGTAATCTGAAATTTCAAGTGATGACATTCCAAGTGATTTGAGCCATTTTTCTATCAATGTTGGGAGTTGTTTAACTGGTATGCTGGGAAACAGTGATTTAACGTCAAATGAGACTAGTGTGTCCTCTTCATTTAGTTCAGTATCCTTAATGTGTTCTATAAGTTCATAGGTGTTTTTGATGCGTAGGCTATCGAATTTTGGAAATGAGTTGAATTTGTTTATTAGCCACTTTGCAAGTTTGTATGCTGGTGAATTTATACTGCTAACTATAGGTCTCATTGTTATGGATGGTTTGTGTATTTTGGGTAAGCCATAAAGTCTAGGTAAGGTTGAGTTATCTGGTTTAACTGCATATTTGTTTGATATTATACTTGATTTTGCTATTGTTTTTTCAAATGATTGTATGCAAGCTGTTAATGGATTTTTGTTAATGGTTTCATATTCACTGTTAGTTAGCATTTCTTCCATTTTTTCAAGGTAATCAGATTTATCCATTATGACTATTTTGTTACCTTTGTCTGCCTTGATGTATATGACGTTTTTTTGTTTCAAGGAATGGATAATATTTTGTTTGCTCTTCTGAACGGATCTGGTTTTTATTTCTTCCAAAATATTTTCACATTGGCTTTTAAGTGGATTTTGTTTTGATACTGGTAGACACTGTGCCGAAATGTTTATATCTGCAATGTAGTCCTCAATTTCGTTTGAAAAACTTACGCAAGTTTTTAATCCTTTGTTTAGAAGACCTAATTCTTTTGTGGAGAAATTTTGATTAGATAGATTTACGTTTTCAAAGTTTTGAGTGTTTGTTTTTTCGTTTACGCTACTTATTGCCATTTTGCATTTAGCATGTGAACTAATTGCTGTTGGACTCAAGTTTCTATTTCCGATGTGTCTCTTATTCTTAAACTTTTTTTCGGTATGGTTTCGATGTGAAGAAATGTTCATCAAATTGGTCAATTTGTACTTTAGTTTTTCGGTTTTTGTTTTCATTTTCTTGCTTAGCATTGTCAAATAGTTTTGTTCGAAGTTATCCCACATCGTGTTTCCCAGTGTTTTCGTTAAAACTGAATGAAGTTTATAAAGTTTCAATTCCGTTTCTTCCAAATGTTTATAATGTTTATTTATTTCTAGCTGTAAAACTTTTCTCTCGGCCGCTCTGTGTTGTTGATTTCCGTTGCCTGGTTTTACTATCCTCCGGACAAATCGGGGTGTAACATTATTTCGTAAACATAGTTTTATGAATTTTATGTTTGCAAAAAGATTTCTCTTCTTTTCAAAAAATTCACTTACCATCCATGGGCCTTTGATAAATTCAAAAAAGTCTTCAAAAAACAAAACATTCAACTAGCTCCAGTGAACCATTACTCCTTAAAAAACCTAATTTGCTCAAACATCAAAGATGCCATTCCATCTAACAAAAAATCTGGTATATATCAAATTGAATGCTGTGACTGTAGTCAAATTTATATTGGAAAAACAAAAAGAAATTTAGAAACAAGAGCAAAGGAACACTTTAGGAACATAAAATACAAACAATTAGAAAAATCAGCAGTTGCCACACATTTTTGGGAAAAAAACCACAACATAAATCCAGAACCAAAATTACTAAAACATACAACAGGAAAAGAAGAACTGTCCACATGGGAACAAATCTTTATTTCAAAAAATAGGAACAAAGTATTCAATTTCGACATCCCCCAGAAAGATTTGTTCAGCAAGTTCCTCGAACCGCCACCAGAGGAGACCGATGACAAAATATTGCCAGCTACACCAATGAGAACAAGTCGATGTCCGGCTGAAGATAGACGGAAGGCCTCAGAAACCGGTTCCGGGAAAATTTAAAAGTAAGTGTTGTTTTGTGTCATTAATCGACTCCTAATTAATTTAATGAGTTTAAATCTTAAATGAAAGGAACAGATAATGAAAATCAAAATAAATGAATATAAATCAACTTTATTCTGAGAAACTTCACTTGTTATACAATATCACAGTGTGCACTTATCACATATATTCTCAAAATCAAAGGTGTAACAGGTTAAGGGAAGTCAAACCTTTAAAAAAAAAAAAAGAACTACAGAACAGCCATAGTAACAATGAGTTTAAATCTTAAATGAAAGGAACAGATAATGAAAATCAAAATAAATGAATATAAATCAACTTCATTCTGAGAAACTTCACTTGTTATACATATCACAGTGTGCACTTATCACATATATTCTCAAAATCAAAGGTAAGCACCTTGGTTGTACAATGTAATAAATGAAGACCTAACAATACGTTCAGAAACATTAAACCAAAACTGTAATTGATCACAGTTGATTGCAGTTATTTTTTTACCAAAAAGAAAAAAGAAAACTGCAAGTTACAATCACATTTAAATCTTGAATCACAATGGTAGATAATGAATATAAATCAACTTTATTCTGAGGAACTTCACTTGTTATATATATTTATCACAGTGTGTGACATAAGTTAATAAAATCAAAGGTAAGGGACCTTGGTTGTACCATGTTACAAATAAAAACATAACAATATACTCAAACATCAAAACACAACTGTCAGTGATCACAGCTGATCACTGTTTTTAACTAAGAAACTTGAGCTGCACTTTGTGTATTTCTTTACAAACAACCCAGAACAAGGATACATTTACACATACAGAAAACTGAGTAGGCTTAAAAACAAAATGTTGAATCCAGAATTAATCTAATAAGGTAAATTATGTTAGTGATAAAATTCAGACTGAAATACAAAACAAATTGCTATTATTATAACAAATAATAAAAAGCACTAAATTTGTTACTGAAGTTTAACGTTAATTTCAGTCTCATTTTTCTCAGAAACAAAAAAAAAAAAAATTTTATTACATCTACTTCATACCAAAAACATTGCACAATTCTATATGCTAAAAGCAAAATCAAACAATTCTTTCAAGTCTTCCATAGTCACAATAAATATTATAAATCAAACACTACCTTCGACACAAAATGTCCAAAAGAACCACCACCAAACAAAAAACAAAAAAAAAAAAAAATGAAAAAAATGAAAAAAAAAAAAAAAAAAAACGAAAAAAATGACAAAAGAAAAAGGAAAGAAAATAAGAAAAAGAAAAAAGTAAACAAGAAAAAAAGAGGAAAACGTTACCAATGAAAATTAAAATACATGAATACAAATTAAGGTTATATATGAGCAGATATGTATGTGAGTAAGGTTAAAAACAAAATGCTGAACCCAGAATTAATCTAATAAGGTAATTCACTTTAGTATTAAAATTCAGATTGAAACACAAAAAAACTATTATTATTGCACCATATATATTGTGCAATGACATCATTACTGAAATTTAACATAAGTTACAGTCTCAAGTTTTGTCAGAATCTTTTTATATCCAAAGAACTGCAAAATCCTATACTTTAATTAAAAAAAAATTATTTCCTATAATTTTGTTATCCCAAAATAAACATTATATTGAAGGAAAATGAGTACTGAACACCAAATGAATCAAATACCAGCGTTGGCATGAAATGTCCAAATGAACACACCAATTCTGAATCGAAAAAACTATTTGTAGTTGGTAGAGACGCTAGTTGGAGATGGAGAGAGGTTGAGGATGGAAGCAACGGCTTCTGAAATCATTCCCTAAATCATATAAAAATGTAAGAGACGAAGAGTCAATAAACTGACTACAAATAATTTTTTCAATATGACGTCACTGTTACTAAATTCCTCCAATCACGCATACACCAATTCTGCCTGGAAAAAAAGAAAAGAAAAGAGATATTATCAATTCAATAAGTTCTCTAATTTAAAAAAGATGAAATTACATCCATACTGCAAAATGTACTACATACCTAAATGCAAAGATTTAATGAACTAAAATGAAAATAAATAAATAAATACACAAACAAATAAATAAATAAAAACCAATGGGAATGAATACATGTATTTATTATGTTCTTTAAAATGTACATAAAATTTAATACTCCCTCTTAGAGCTGCTTACTTCTGTTTCCTCCTCTTATAACATTATAATGTATATAATGGGGAAATCTATTGCATCCACTATTTGTTTTTGCACCTATTGATCCTTTTTTCCTTATTTTCTCTACTGTCCTTCACATTTCTTTTAACCATGTTAATCTTAACTTTCCTTAATATATTCCTGCCCATCTCTACATATTCATCTGAGTTAAAAATCTATTTAACATTTAGCTCTACTGGAAGTTCTTTCCATTCCTCTCTCCCTTTTCCCATATCACTTGCACTCCAGAATATAATGCCAATTATAACACAATCTACCACATTTAGTGCATCTCTCCCCCTTTTTCTCTCTCTTAGGCCACTAAACTCATTACACCTGTCCTTGCCCAGGCATGCCCCATTTTGACCTCTTTGTTGCATACCTTATGTATTTTTCCCTTCACCATCCCATTTTGAAATATCTAATCTATTAATGTTATTTTTTTCACTAAAACTGCTTACTATTTCCAGCTTTTCAACATCCTCAACTCTTGCTCTAATTTCTTTCCAGAAGACCTTACTTTTGTTTTTTTCTGCCCAAATTTGCACCAATTCTATTTCTTTCAATTTTATATGTATCTTGTGCCTCTGTATCTTGGATATCTGTATCATCCAAGTTTCCCCTCCCCCCCATTTTCTCCAACCTTGGATTGTTTTAGTACATCATTTTACTCTAATAGATTTATTCTTAACCAGTATTTGACTACTCTTTTTACTACTTTACCTTCTACTCCAACTCTCCCTAGTTTCTGCTTGTGCTACTTCAATAGGTAGAGCATCTACATTTCCCAGCTCCCATATCTCTGCATATAGCACCCTTGTTTCTACCAACTTTCTAATCTGTTCTTTCCCAATAACATTTTTCAGTCATAGTTGATAATCTTTCTTGAAGATCATGATTTTTTATTTCAGTTTGATAATTTTCAAACCAAAGCAATTATTCAAACCATATAAGTACAAACTAAAGAACAATGAACACAAGAGCATTACTCTGAAAACACAGCACATATAAAAACAAAATTAACTCCAGTTGTCTTCATTGTCACTATCTAAAAGTTAAAATAAAAATCTTCTTTTGACTTGTAAACAGGCTAGTTTGCTTGGTAGAGTAGCCGTACTTCCATAAAGTCCCTGCATTTAAAGAAGCTAAGCTTAGAAACAAGTCCCATCCAGCTCAGTGAGAGTAGTATGAGGTGTGACAGTCCACTAATCTAAGTGGAGTGGGAAAGCTGTGTGATGCCATCCAAAATCATTGCTTCACTGGTGTAAGTAACTACAACAATTTCACATGGTAATTTCTGTTTATGCAAGCATTGCCTCACATCACCAGTTTAACTCCCTTAACTGACTCTTCCACATCCCACAACAACACAGAGCTTCATCCCGTACAATACTGTAACGGGAGCGCTAGAACACCCTGTGAAAGCAGCTGGCAGCGGAAGGTAGGGGAGGTTCGGTTAGCCACACCTCCTCCTCGTTCGTCTTGTAGTGGTGACAGGCTGTGGTCAGGGAAAAAACATGACTGTGTCGCCTGTTTTCTCTACACCTGTTTCTCGATCTTTCTGTTACTAGAACAATCCTGTAAACACCAGAAGTTGGCGATATTCCTATTTAAAGAGGGTTACAGACAGACAGAGTGGAGTTGGTCAATCAGTTGGTTAGTGTGTGTGAGTGAGGACAGTTCTTTGTGTAAGAAGGCAGTGTTAGTCAGTGACGTGTTAATGAACGGAAAGATTGTGCAACGGAAGACTGTACGTAACTGTGAAGGTGTACCGGAGCTTATGTAATCGCGAGTACAAGGAAATTGTAACGGACGAACTGGTGAATTGTAATTGTTGCAGCACGTAATTCGGTGTAATTGGCAAGTGTTTAACTGTAAGTCGGTGGAAATAAAGAACATTGTTGAGTGGTGTAATTGGACTTTTTATTTCACGAACCCACAAAGTCACACTGGTGTCAGGAAGCGGGAAGATAACATCACCGAACATTACAACCATGGACGCGGCATTGGAGAAAATTTTGGACGATGATGGAAATGAAGGCGGAACTGAAAGAAATGAAGACGGCCAACGACAACATCGCCGGGAAGATGGAAGAAATGAAGGCCGAACTAATCTCGGAAATGAAGACGGCAAATGAAAACCTCGCTGCAAAAATAGAAGCAGCAAACAACAACCTCATCGCTGAGTTGAAACAAATGAAGACGGCCAACGACAACATCACCGCGGAGATGGAAGAAATGAAGGCCGAGTTAACCACAGAAATGAGAGCAGCGAACGGCAGTCTGGCCATGGAAATGAAGGCGGCGAACGAGGCTCTCGCCGCAAAGTTTGAGTAACGTTTGGCCGGCGTGAGGGATGACGTCGCGAACCTGGGCAAACGGAAGGGTCAAGTAGACGACCGCCTTAATGATTTAGGGGAAAAGGCCGACAACATCGCAAAACCCCTCGCCCGCCTGACGGAGGAAAAGCGGCCTTATGTGTGGACGGAGGACGCCGAAGACGCTTTCCAGCACCCGAAGGGGACCCTGTGCAGTGCTTCAATTTTGGGTTTCCCACAACCGGGTGGCGCCTTCATTGTGGACACCGACGCCAGCGACCATTGCATTGGAGGTGTCCTATCGCAGATCCAGGACGGCCACGAGCGCACAAGAGTGGAAGAGGAGGAGCGTGCCGCAGCAGTCCGAGTAGTTGTGGCAGTGCCTGCTGAAGGCTGGGATAGCGCAGGCCTGAGGAGGGAGCAGCTGGCGGACGCAGACTTGGGGCCACTCTTGAGGGAAGTGGACGCAGGGACGAGACCAACCTGGGAGGACATCGCACCGAGGAGCGCCACCTACAAGTCGCACTGGGCCCAATGGGACTCGTTGAAGACCAGAGAGGGCGTGCTGTTCCGGGTATGGGAGTCACCCGATGGGAAGGCGCAGAGAGAACAGTTGGTACTTCCCCGGAGCAAGGTCCCGGAAGTCTTGGAGGAAGAGCACGCCGGTACTTCAGGAGGACACCTGGGAGCGAACCGAATGATTCACAAACTACGGCAGCGCTACTTCTGGCTCAGACTCCGGGCAGATGCTGGTGGTACACCTGGACCGCCTCGCACGCTACGATGGGGCTGTTCGAGGCGAACAGCTTTGAGGAGGGAGCAGTGTAACGGGAGCGCTAGAACACCCTGTGAAAGCAGCTGGCAGCGGAAGGTAGGGGAGGTTCGGTTAGCCACACCTCCTCCTCGTTCGTCTTGTAGTGGTGACAGGCTGTGGTCAGGGAAAAAACATGACTGTGTCGCCTGTTTTCTCTACACCTGTTTCTCGATCTTTCTGTTACTAGAACAATCCTGTAAACACCAGAAGTTGGCGATATTCCTATTTAAAGAGGGTTACAGACAGACAGAGTGGAGTTGGTCAATCAGTTGGTTAGTGTGTGTGATAGAGGACAGTTCTTGGTGTAAGAAGGCAGTGTTAGTCAGTGACGTGTTAATGAACGGAAAGATTGTGCAACGGAAGACTGTACGTAACTGTGAAGGTGTACCAGAGCTTATGTAATCGCGAGTACAAGGAAATTGTAACGGACGAACTGGTGAATTGTAATTGTTGCAGCACGTAATTCGTGTAATTGGCAAGTGTTTAACTGTAAGTCGGTGGAAATAAAGAACATTGTTGAGTGGTGTAATTGGACTTTTTATTTCACGAACCCACAAAGTCACAATACTTTACTCATCTGTAACAAACATACTGACTTTCGTGCACACAGGTTTGCACATGTGATGGCTGGACAGTTTGCATACTGGCATTGCCACCATTACCAGGGACTTTACGGAAGTATGGCTATTCTACCTTATATATTTTTATCACCAACCATCTTTTTAGCATAAAACTTATGCTGAACACATCTGAAATCATAGGATGTATTTATTACACATTTAAATAACAGAAAAGGAATCCATCACAGTTTAGATCAAAATAATTTAAATGATACTAGAATGTCTCCTTCACTATTCATATGCTGTTTAATTTACTAGTTTCCTTACTGTTTAATTTACTAATTTCCTTCATAGATATATGTTGTAGTTCAAACATCTCGTACTCTTCTATAATTCCAATAACTTTTTATCTATCCATTCTGGTACTTAAACATCAGCCGTTCTTCTATTTTCATGCTGAATGTGCATGGATCATCTTACTTCTAGAGTTAAGCTTGGTATTACTACTGTCTCCACCTGCTCTCTAGTCCATTTCCTAAGTTATTTTACTAATAATATTTGTAACATGCTGTAAAACTTCAGAACTTCTGAGAACTGAGTGCAATATATGGTCTTCTTAAGCTTTGTATTCTTCAGTTAAATTTTCGCCATATGTTACAGTTAAAAAACTGTGCGCTCAGAAATGTCCTGAACACCACAAATGTCACATGACATTTTTTTATTCATCTTTTTCCAGTATGTTTTATAGGATCCATGACTGGTAATATAATGAACAAGGAAAAGATTTCTATGTGCTAATAAAAAACTTTAAAATACTTTATTTTTATGTAGGAAAAGTATAAAAAATATGCATAAAAATGCAAAATATTTTGTTTCAATATTACACAGCTGTAAGTACTTATAAAAAAAATCCCTCACCAATCATGCTGAGGCAAAGGTGGATTGAAACACCTCACTATTAAAGGGAACAATAAAAACTTTCTCCAAGTTTTTCATCACAAACCAATGTTGGTTATCTTGAAACAATGCATGATAACAAAACGACTTTTCAAACCTCAACAAGATGATGGTCTTGCATATTTCATTAAAGGAATGTCACTGGCACACACAGTTTCAATTTCACCAACATCTACTTCCCATTCCAAAAACTTTGCAATTTTACAGATAGATGAAAAACAACAGTGGATTTCATAACATACTTTTAAATTTTTGTTTAACAGCTTCCACTTTTGGACCTTTGAATTAGTTTCCTCATGACATGTACTTCTTAACTGTCTCAGTTAACAAGCTGGTTGATTTAAATTAAATTTAAAGGGAGTCAATTAATGACACTAAACAACACTTTTAAATTTTCCTGGAACATGTTTCAGAGACTTTGCCTCCACTGTCAACCGGATATCGCCAGCTACACCACTGAGAACCAGTCGATATCCGGTTGATGATGGAGGCAGGGTCTCTGAAACATGTTCTGGGAAAATTTAAAAGTAAGTGTTGTTTACTGCATTAATTGACTCCCTTTAAATTTAATTTATTACAACACTGTCTTGTAAGCTGGAAAGAAAAGAAAAGAAAAGAAAAGAAAAGAAAAGAAAAGAAAAGAAAAGAAAAGAAAAGAAAAGAAAAGGAAAGGAAAGGAAAGGAAAAGGAAAAGGAAAAGGAAAAGGGAAAGGAAAAGGAAAAGGGAAAGGAAAGGAAAGGAATTGTAAGCTGGTTGATGTTTCTAATTTGCTTTTATAGAAAGAAACACAAAACCCAAATATGTAAGACAATTAATTTTTAGTGTACTGTCATTGAGTAAGTTCTGAAGAATTTCAATTGAAGCATCATCCTTATTTAGTTCATCAGTCACCAATTTAAAATTTTCAAAATTGTTTGCATAATACATGCTGCTTCCAACCATGTCCCCCAATGAGTAACTATGGGACTAGGTGGAAGTGCATGATATGGATTTTTGGCTCTAAACAAATCAATTCTTGTTGGCACTTGAGATCATTTTTGGCATTTGAGATCAATTTGACCATTTTAGGATGCAATGTATCTGCTTACAGATTCTGTGTAAGCCATGTGCTATACAAGTTACATATATTGTGTGGCAAGCTTACAGAAAGATCTTTGGCTGCCTTCTTCATATATGCAGCAGCGAGTGTAATGCACTATCAAATTTCTTCCCATTCGGCCATAAAATCTGCAGAGATTCACTGAATAAGCGAGCCATTGTTACATGTTTGATGCAAATATTTCTCTACATGCTAATAGAAAACACCGCTTGGAAACTTTCATTATTTTCTAGCAGTCCTACCACATTTCCCATTTTCCTACTGCGAGTCAGGTGATTCATCAATGCTTACCAAAATTTTGTTTTATTTTAACATTCTGCTCTTATCTTTCTTAGCATTTCTTCGTAACCAACAGGCACCTTCAATTTTTTTTTATGTTGATTCTCCTAGTGTTTCATACTTTGCATATTTCGTAACAAAGTTTCTGAGCTTGGACTTTTCAATTTGTATAAAGGAATATCACACACATCTGCATAATATTTGGAACTTTTATAAACTAAGGTATGCGAAGAGGAAGCTGCTACGCCTAGAAGAACTTGTCTAGAAGTTGTATGTGAAGCGGCAATCCTATTTTACTACCTGTTAATGCTGCAAAGTTTAAGATCACTGATCTGTATTTACTGATTTCCCACATTGACAGAATAAAATTCTTCCATCACTTGTAAAGATGCCACTGAATTCAACAACATATTGTTGCAAACAAGAGCAAACACTCAACTTCACTTTCGGGATTATATAGCCAATCACTT
This sequence comes from Mantis religiosa, assembly GCA_030765055.1. Lineage (NCBI taxonomy): Eukaryota > Metazoa > Arthropoda > Insecta > Mantodea > Mantidae > Mantis > Mantis religiosa. The sequence continues at coordinate 278,151,520 of CM060950.1, read as the reverse complement.
CACTTAAGATACTATACTGTACAAATGCTCTACTTTAAACAAGACATGGGTAGTGACAAGATTGTTGTGTACTTTGCGTCAGCCATCCACATCATATATAAGGGATTCCCCTTTCAGATAGTGAGGCAACACATGTAGTGGAGGTAATTCATTATGCACTACATTTAGGAATGAAGTTCATTCAAACTGTTGAAACGATTTAAATAATTATTGGTGGTTTATATTTATATTTAGAAAAAGTGTGAAAAATTTATAAATTTATAAATAAAAATGTGTAAAAATAAATGTAATTTTGTGATTGGCCGTAGTAATAATTGTATGACGTAATGTGGTGACATAGCATTAAATCGGCCTATCACAAAATTAATAAAGGAGTAACGATAGTTACGGAAAATCAATAATCTTGGTAGAGATGTTCTGTGATCGTGAGTGTGATGAATAGTTGTGCAGGATCAGGAGGTTTTATGTAATAATTGGAACTGTTTTTGTAAAAAAAGTAAGAGTTTATCGATAGACAGAAGGTAACCTGCAATAGACTAGCAAAATTATTTCAAGACAGTTAATACAGTTGCACACATCACCTCCAAAATTGGCATTTCTGTGGAATCTGTGCACACAATCCTGCATGAAGATATGAAAATGCTCAATCGGCAATCCTCCAATATAGAAATCCTGCTCCATATTACGCCCAAACGTGTGGCTGATTAAGATGGAGAGAAATTAACTACGGATAGAAATCCTGCTACATATGAAGCAACATGGGAGCCGAATAGGATAAAGGAGAGTGGAGATTAAAACCTCGTACAGCTACATGGAATACAAAAGGAAAGGAGAAAGAAGAGAGAAGAAAAAAAAACTGGTTCAAAGTGAGTGAAGTTACAAAAAAAAAAATTAGTAGTAGATTTATGTTGCTAAGAAATCAGAAAATAGTTAAAAAGATGGCAAGTAGAAAAGAAGTAACAGTGGAAGGAGAAGCTGGTGTAGGAATGAGTAGGGAAGACGTAGGATTAAGTAAAGATAACGAGTTAATGTTAGAAAGGATAACTAAAATGTTGCATAATTTAGATGCTAAAATAGATAAAAATTCGAATAATTTGAGTAATTTAGATGCTAAAATAGATAAAAATTCAAATAATTTGAGTAATTTAGATGCTAAAATAGATAAGAATTAAAATGATTTAAAGTCAGAGTTAAAGTCAGAGTTGGAACAAAATGCATATGATTTAACACAGAAGATGAGTAGTCTAGATGTGAAAATAGGAGATGTAAAATCAGAGTTAAAATCAGAGTTGGAGCAAAATGTAAGTGATTTAACACAGAAGATGAGTAATTTAGATGCTGGAGTGAGACAGGAACTAGCACAAAGTGTAAGCAATTTAGAGGTTCGTTTATCACAAAAGCTAAAACAGGAATTGAAAACTGAAATAGCACAAGAAATTAGAGAAGGGAGGAAAGAATGTAGGGAGAGTATGGAAAGGCTAATGCAGATCATAGAACTTAACAAGAGTGAGAGTAGACAGGTTATAGAGTTAAGAGAAATGATTCAAGAAACTAGGTTATGTCAGGAAAATGTTAAGCAGGAGATAAAAGTAGAGCTAAATAAAGAATTAGGAATAATTAGGAATCAACAGGAAGAAATTCTTAAAAAACAAACAGTAAAAGAAGAAGAATTAGATAGTAAGTTGGAACAGAAATTGAAAGTGATCAATTCTGAAATGCTCTTAAAACACAAATTAAAGAAATAAATGAAGGAATGTGTTCACAGATCAAAGAAATGCAGGAAAAATTAGAAAAAGAGAATCTAGGGAACCTGACTCAAGTTGTAATGGCAATTTAGGTAAATAAAATGAATGATATGCAAAATGTAGTTAGAAACAAGAATAATGATTGTGACTTACCATGTAATCTAGGTGATAATCCAGGTTATGAAGAAGTAGTGAGTGAATTAGTTGATTCAGTGTGTCCTGATAATGATGCTAATTATCACAGAAATACACAAAATGTGCCAAAACACACACATTTTTACAATTTAGATTATGAGTGCATGAATTATTCATTACATGACAGTTCACCAACTTTTGACGAAGAGGCAGGTGATAATCTGAAGGTGTTCTTGAGAGAGTTGGAGGAATATTTTCGCATAAAGAAAATTCCAACTGAATTCAGGATGATGATTGTTAAGCGTTGTCTAAAAAATAATGCATTGGAGTGGCTTAGATTGACTTTGACTTCACATAAAACATATGGTATGTTTAGAAATTTGTTTATTAATCGGTTCTGGGGTCCTGAGAGGCAGAACAGATTAAAAATCAAGTTAGCAACTGGAAAATTTGACTCCAGAAAGGGAATATCCATGACTGAATACTTCTTGAAATTAGCTAACAAAAGCAAACTGGTGAATCCAGAACTTACGGAGACAGAAATAATCAAAACGTTGATTCGACACTATCCACCACACATTAGGAATCACCTAATCGTAGCAAGTCCTGTAGATTTTGCAGATATCATCGAATTGTTGTCAGAGTTCGAGGTATACAGTCCATTCACAGACCTAACCTCAAACACACATCACAATAATTGCGCACACGCTGAATCTGAACTAAGAGACCAACAGAATATCAGGGAGAACCACAACAGAGATAATAATTATCCTGAAACATTCAGATCCTTCGGTAGGGGAGAGGCACCGAGTAGAAGTAACAGATTTGTAAACAATTATCCAGAATCTAGACGTAGATATGAATCTCTTTTGCCATCTGGTAATCATAGCAGGATACAGTCTGGCCAACAGAGGAATTATAATAACGCTAGCAGTTATGGAAGAGGTGGTCGAGATAGTCAAATAAACCACCTAAGATTTTATAGAGAATATAATCAAAGGGAAAACAACAGAAATAGAGATGATAGACTGAACAGAGGGGTACAACATGAATCATCAGGTAGTGGAAGGATTAGACCGCATGCTAACATGAACCCTCAAAATGAATCAAATAATATAAGACCAACAATGAATACAAGGGAACCAAGGACTGATGCCAACTTAACTGTTAATGAAAACCATCCCATTTGAGTCAAATACCAAACACTACTTTGTACATAAATTGGTTAATATTCTGTAATATTTAAAGTCAAGTTATGTTCAAATCATTAATGAATCATGTATTTTATTTGTTCAGTGTTAAATTGTGTTTACTTTTAAATTAAGTATTGATCATTGTTGTGAAACGTTATTGTAGGGGTAGTCTTTGAAGTATATGGAAACTCATTGTTGAATTAATTAAATCAGACTCTTTTCCATGTATTTCCAAGAGAGGCATATGAAACGATTTAAATGATTATTGGTGGTTTCGATTTATATTAGAAAAAGTGTGAAAAATTTATAAATTTATAAATAAAAATGTGTAAAAATGTATGTAATTTTCTGATTGGCCGTAGTAATAATTATATGATGTAATGTGATGACGTAGCATTAAATCGGCCAATCACAAAATTAATATAGGAGTAACGATAGTTATGGAAAATCAATAATCATGGTAGAGATGTTCTGTAATCGTGAGTGTGATGAATAGTTGCGCAGGATCAAGAGGTTTTATGTAATAATTGGAACTGTTTTTGTAAAAAAAAGTAAGAGTTTATCGATATGCTGGAGGTGGCCTGCAATTGACTAGGAAAGGAAGTTCAAGTAAAATGTAATCCAGATAGTACAATGAAATTATTTGTTACAAAATTTGACTTCTCCGAAACTTTATTCCGAACCACGCCTGAAAATCAGAAGTCACATGACTCTTATTTAATCAAACACAATCATCAAGAAACAACTCAAAATACAACGAATTAACCCTGTTATATCTGGCTTCTCGACTTGGGTCTTCGAAACAGTCAACGTGCATCTCCCATTACCAACAGAGAAATCCAGCAACACTGTCCTCATAATATGATAATGCACATTATTTTTTGTTAAATTTAAAAATATAAAAAAGATAAGTGACACATACGAGGGCCGTTTTTTTTTCAACCTCCGATAGGCTATAAATAAAACACAAGTTCATATAAAACAATAATTTTATTACCAAAAGAATAGTACACTTATGGTTACTTTTCGACATAATCACCGAAGAGATTGAGACATTTGTCATATCTCTGGACAAGCTTTTCAATTCCCTCTTCAAAGAAAGTTGCCGCCATTGAATTCAAGTAGTCCTTGACGTTCGTTTGAAGGTTCTCATTGGTTTGAAATCGCTTCCCACCAAGCCACGTCTTCAGTTGAGGAAAAAGGTGAAAGTCACTGGGTGCTAAGTCAGGACTGTATGGCGGATGATCGAAAATGTCCCATCCAAATTGGTCGAGAAGCCGTTGAGTTGCTGCCGCAGTGTGTGGACGGGCATTATCGTGGATCAGAACAACTCCAGCAGTCAGCCTTCCTCTTCGTTTGTTCTGAATGGCTCTACGTAAACGTTGTAAAGTTTCACAATAAACAGCTGAAGTTATTGTGGTTCCGGGCTGCATAAACTCCACAAGCAACACACCTTGTTGGTCCCAAAACACAGTAGCCATGGTCTTTCTGTTGTTGAATGTTTGTTTGAATTTCTTTGGTTTGTTTGGTGAATTTGAAGGCATCCATTGTTGTGATTGCCGTTTCGTTTCCGGTGTGTCGTATTGAACCCAAGTTTCATCCCCAGTCACGATTGATTTCAAAAAGTTGTCTCCTTCATCATGATAACGCTCAAGGAACTCCAAAGCTGATGCCATTCGTCGAGTTTTGTGGTTGTCAGTCAACATTTTTGGGACCCAACGTGCACAAAGTTTTTTGTAGCCTAACCTTTCAGTAACAATCAAGTACAAAACAGACCTTGAAACTTCTGGAAACTCCGTAGACAAAGCAGTGATAGTGAATCTGCGGTTTTCTTTAACCATTCTGTCAACTCGAACAAGTTCATCTGAAACAACAGATTTGCGTCCTTGACCCCCTTCACCATGCACATCATTACGACCATCTTTAAACTTTCGACACCATTCACGAACAACACCATCATGAAGTTTTCGCCATACACACGACTCATCCTCCAATGGTTTTCTGCAGCACCATGGCCTTCAGCCTGTAGAAAACGAATTACACTTCGCAATTCGCACTTGGCGGGAGCATCAATAATGGCGGCCATGTTTACGTGGCTGTAGCACAACGCCGACTGACGACTGAATGTCAACAATGGCGGAGTGTGTAGTGCGAGAGCTGCGCAGTCGCCGACAGCGCATACCCGCTTTCTGCTGCCCGCGTAGCGTCGGCATGGAGCGATCGGAGGTTGAAAAAAAAAAAACAGCCCTCGTATGTTTTAAGCAAAACATAAAAATAATACAAAAATATATATTTCTATGTGAAATAAAATTTCTGTCTTAGTTACAGTTTGTCTATATGGGAAAAAATTATTTACATACAAATCTGCTCCCTAATCAACAAAAACCTCTGGTTGGTTTTATATAGTTTAGAGTTAATCTTTCACCTATATTATTAAATAATATAAGTTCTTCTTCCCTTGTTCATGTTTTCCCCACTACCATCTAAATTTTAGTTCCTGTTCAATTTCAGCTGCAGGTTTACTTTGTCTTCCACAGTTATTTTCTTCACCATTATGTAATTTAATTTCTTTAACCCAAATTCTGCTTCTGGAATTTAAATCATATAATTAAATGGTCATATGGCTAAGGTAACTAACATTACCACTGTGGATGTTGTATTCCATTGCACCTTAAATATAAATAAGTTTTTCTTTGTGCTCTTCTTAAAAGTCTCCTAATCTGAACATTATTTATCCTGGTTGCCAAAATACTGAATCTGTATGTAATAACAGCAAAGATTATATTAGTAAGAAATGCTAATTTTTTTCAGAGGTATTTTAAAATGTTATCGTGTCAGTTTGGCAATTTATAACAATTTTTCCTGATCTCTCTAATATAAGCTGTATGCCCTCTAAAATTTAATGTTTCATATAACATAATTCATAGGTATTTATTATCTTTCTTCCTTGTGATTTTATGGTTTGTTAATTTTACTGTTGGGTCCCTTTTTAAAATATCTTTAAACATGATTCACACTAGTCAAAATCTTTAGTTTTGAGGATACACACCAATTATTCAATATTTTCATTAATTTGCTGCCTTGGATTCAATTTTTCATCTATTTTGTCCTTCTATCAAAAATATTAAATCATCCGCATAGGCAATTGTATTCAATATTTTGCTTTTCTTCTTTGTCTCTTCTATAAAGGTTTCTATTACAAGGTCTCAAACAGGAGGCCCCAGGACAGAGCCTTTGGGACAACCCTTAAATATTTTCTTTTTATTCCACTTATAAAGTCTGTTCTATCTGAATAATAGACATATAAGTTCTACTACCACTACTACTTTTTCTCACTATTATAAAACCACAAATAGTAATACTGCTCCTCAATCTGCCACTCGGTTCTGGTCAAAACTGCGGTGCTTGCACACAAACTGATACTATTAACATAATTTCATGCTTTATTGTGCCTTTAGTCCATACAGAAATAAAGAAACTGATACTGCTTAGCTAATAATCTGTGGTTGGTTAGTATTAAAGTCTTACAAAGTATGTATCAGGTAGTTTTTTCTCAGATTCTATAATTTAAAAAAATACTACAGCCAAGTATGTACACACGCATTTGGTTTACATTTCCTGATTGAGTACCTTGTTTTTATAGAAAATATAATGAATTATATGAAACAATATATTACAAAAATGTAACCACAGTATGGCTTATTACAATACAGTAAATGCAATGTTGGTAACCAAAATTTAAGTTTTAATGTCATACCTAAATTTAAATTTGTTATTGTGGCATCTTCACATTTTCCTATTGCTGCTCTAGTTTTGAATCCCAACTCAATTTGTTTTGCTGGTAAAAGATTTGCATCAACATTCACACTTTTTTACTACAGTGTTTCCTAGCTTGGATATTACTACCAGTTTGACAAACTTCTCTGTAAGTTCCTGGAATATACATGTCTGATGTTCATATGATTTGGTCTTATGAGTGATTTCCGATATATATATATTTGATAGCTCACTCAGCCACACATTTATTTTAAAGCAATCAAATACAGCAGAACTGTTGTGGAAAAATAGGTAATTTTGTATTGTGATAATAGCTAGCTTCTTTGGATCCACTTAAATTAGCAATAGAGCTTTTGTACAAAATCTATTAATGACAAACAGGTATTCTTAATGCCATTCTCTCCACAGATTGCATGAAGTCTGCAACTTCCAATAACCATAAGCACTGGATTGTTACCATTTCTTGAAAGACTAATCACCTGGTTTCTATTTCAGAATCGAACATGAATACCCATCTCTTCATTCTGTGAAGCTTTGTTTACATATTCATAAAATCCAGCAAACGTGTGATCAACATCTGTAAGTTACAAGATGAGCTCCTTTTTCATATAAAGTGGAAGATCATGCATTAAGAGGTGAGAAACACCTTAAACTTTTGTAGTGTAATCTGTTTTGCAATTTTACTGTTGGAGCATATTTCAGGAAGAAAATGGAAGATCTTTCAGACAGCTCTTGCAGAAATCTCAGTCATCACACAGAGCACTGCAAGCATTACTTCTCTCTTTGATGTGCTGTGCATTTACTAATCAATATGCTTATGGATGCAACAGGTCCACGGTCTGTGCCTGCCATCAAAAGAGTCCATATATCACTACTAGTGGGCATCTTAAGTGAATTGACAGGTCCCTAAAGAGAAAGAGAGAGAAAGAGAGAACCAGATATTGAGTGCAAAAGCATATCGAAGGTGAAACTTTAAAATTGAATTTGTGAATTGAAAGTAATACTTCACTTATCTTATGTATCTAATGAACCCAACAGTAATGTGAAACATACTTTAAAATGCATGCATATTTGCCTCATTCAGTTTCAGGTGACAACTTTATATTGACATTCTGAATGAATGATGTTTACTACCTTAATCATTTCCTTAACACAGAATCTTTTCATTTGAATGTAGAACATTTCCAAAATAAGTACAATATAAATATTAAAAGCAGAAGCATTATTAACAGTGAAGTATTCTTCTTATTTAAGTTTGAATTTATGAGTCACTATGTTTACACTCAGTCTTCACTTACTTGTTGTTGTATAATTGAAACGTTTTCAAGATCATTCGATCTCATCATCAGCTGATTGGTGACTAAATGAACCTCCCTCTTCTTCCACTGCTACGGAGCTCCGATCACTCTGCCATCTGGTGTTAGTGGCACTAAGTTTTAATACTTCATTTAATGCCGGGATTTCAAAATTTATAACTTTATCACGGTTTTTGTTTATGAAAATTTTTTCCCAAATATCCAATTCTATGGGTGTACTTAAAGATTTTAACAGTTTAATGTTGTGGCCAATGTTGTGGTTTTCTGTCCAAAAATGGTGTGAAACTGCAGATTTTTCTGTTTGTTTCAACTTAATGTTCCTCTGGTGTTCTTTTTGCCTGGTTAACATGTTTCTCTTAGTTTTTCCTATGTAGCTTTTTTCACAGGTTTCACAATTAATCTGATAAATTCCTGATTTCAAATTGTTGGGGATTGTATTTTTCAGTGGTTTATTTAGTAGGTTCCTCAGACTGAATTTGTTTTGGGGTGCTAGTTTTAAGTTTAGTCTTTTGAAGATTCGTTCAAATTTTCTAAAAGCCCATGGATGGTAGGTGAATTTTCTATATTGCCAATTTGTGTTATTAAGTGGTGTGAGGGTGGTATTTTTTGATCTTATCTTCAGTTTTTCTTTCCTCTTCATCATATTCCTTATGATGGATGGGTTGAATCCATTTAATACCGCTATGTCTTTTATGTGTTGTTGTTCTTTCAAAAATTCATCCTTACTCAGTGGGACGTTGTATAGCCGGTGAATTAGACTTCTAAAGGCAGCTAGTTGATGTGAAACTGGGTTGTATTCATTTTTCTTTATGTAATTATCTATGTGTGTGGGCTTCCTGTATATTCCAAAATCTACACCATGATGATTTCTAGTTATCTTGAGGTCCAGAAAGGGTAGGGTGTTGTCTCTTTCTACTTCCATAGTAAATTGGATGTGATTATCTTGCAGGTTTAGTAATTTTAGAGAATCTTCTCTAAGTTTTTCCGGAATGATAGCAAAAATATCATCAACATATCTCTGCCAAAATTTATAAATCTGTGGGAAGGCCTTTACTATGTGTGTTTCAAAATAGCTCATGTATAGGTCTGCTAAAATAGGCGAAAGTGGGCTCCCCATTGCTAAACCTTTTGATTGTCTGTAGAATTTTTGGTTAAACATGAAGTAATTATTCCTTATGCATAAATCTGTAAGATTGATAATATCATCTATTTCTCTGGGGTCTGTTGTAGTCTGGGTTAGCCATTTTTTGAGGAATGTAGATATTTCTTCTACTGGAATGCTTGTAAAAAGTGCCTTAACGTCAAAAGAAACAAGTATGTGATTTTCCGGGATGTTGTATTTCTGTAGGTGGTTTATCAATTCCAAGGAGTTTTTTATTCCCAAACTTTGAAATTTGTCATATGATTTTAATTTTCTTACTAACCATTTTGCTATGTGGTATGTAGGTGAATTGATGCCATTGATGATGGGTCTCATGCTGTTGTCTTGTTTGTGGATTTTTGGCAGATTTTTTAAGACTGAGTGTAAACATAGTGACTCATAAATTCAAACTTAAAAGTACAATATAACCGCATTTGCACATGTCCAATACAAAATTTTAATGAACAGACTTTAAGAGAGGTTTCAATCAGAAAAGTTAATGAAAGTTTAACATGACCAAAACGTTGATAAACACAATTTTTTTGTCAAACACATAGAAAGGTTGATCAAGATTGTTTCTGAATAATTTAAATAAAATTTATACCAATTAGGTCAGGAAAACTCTAGACCTTAGAATAAAAAGTTTCCTGCTTGGCAGTGTCAGGTTCCTCCAAGTGCTCCATACAGCACCTCACTATAGGTTTCTTACATGCATGTGTGGGGGTGCTTTTGCAACAGCAATTTCTTTTATAAATATGCATGTGATTTTGATGAAATGCAAGCAGCTTATAAATATTACTTCAAGTTTATGAACTCGTGGTTATGCATGAAACTTAATATAATATTAGACCAACTGTCATTCCAAGAAGCATACTTTCACTGCCAGTGAAGTACTGCATTAGCAAGAACAATACTAAAGCATTTGGAGGATGTACATGTTCACCATTCTTAACACATTACTTTTCAAATTCACAAAATCTAGTTAACATGGTCAAAATTATGATAAATACTTTTTATTGATGAACACACACAAAAAGTTAATAACCACTATAAAAATTATTTGTGGTTGGTTTATTGACACTCGTCACTTACTTTTTCATATATTTATGAGAGACTAGTTTCAAAGGCCCTGGCCTCCATTTTCAATCTCTTTCCAACTGGCATCTGTTGTTGTCTGCTCTCTCTGGTGGTGGAACTATGAACTTTTTTGTCAAATTATCTACTGGCGGGATTTCAAAGTTCATTACGCGATCCTTATTTTTCCAGATGAATATGTTCTCCCATGTTGTCAATCTATTTTGGTTTATCACTCCTTTTAATAATTTTGGATTTGGATCAATGTCATGGTTTTCATTCCAAAAATGAAATGCTACTGCTGACTTGTCTTCTTGTTTCAATCTGATGTTTCTAAAGTGTTCTTTGACTCTGGTTTTTAAATTTCTTTTTGTTTGCCCTATGTAGCATTTTTCACAATTCTTACAATTTATTTGGTATATTCCAGATTTGTTACCTGAAGGAATTTCATCTTTTGTTTTTGAATTTAGTAATTTTAAAATTGAGTATCTATTAGTAGGTGCCAAGATGATATTTTGTTCCTTGAATATCTTTTTAAATTTATTAAATGTTTTTGGATGATATGTGAATGAACTGAATATGCTGTTGCTTTCTTTTTCTTTAACCGCTTCGCCGATGGCCATTTAAACCCTCCAGGGGCCGGCAACGGATACCCAATAAACAGAACAGGACATTTAAATTGTTAAATGCTGTAAAAATGCATCATAAATACAATTCCGTATCTTCCGTATTTATTAAGCTATTTAAACGAAACAAAAACTGGTTTAAAACTCATTAAAGGCAGTATAAATCTACAGTAACAATAAAGTAGAGACTAAATTAATAAATTGTTGAAATTTCACTACTTTGTTTCACTGTAGCAAAAGCCATTCTTTGTGCCGAACGCGCCTAATATGTGAATCACTTTGTTTTGTGTGTATACGAGCCATAGTATGTATGTATAGCTACGTAAGCGACTTCTCAGGTTCAAGTTTAGTTTATTTATGCTATGCCAAGCGATAATATGACGAGAATATGTTGCGTCACACACTCCGACACTGGAATGAAAACTCTGTCAGCATCTGTTATTACAGTGTTTCTCAACCAAGGTTTCTGGTAGCCTTATGCAGCAGTTTTCGCTCAGTATTTCAGATATTTATACTCTCTCTTTGTTCAGTGATTTCTTGAAGCTATCAAGAGCTAAATGTATGGCACATTTGAAATTGTTAAATTTCAATGTTAACCATGACTTATCCCGGTAATGTAGCAAATAAATTAGCTTGGGTATGATGTGTACAGGCTTCTGATATTACTGTAGAAAATCTGGAAGATTTGTTGTACGATTATGGAGATGTTTAGGACATACGTAGCAGTGACGTGTACTGGTCTACAGCTGGCATGTTAGCTACTCCATTGTTTGGGGAAATGGCGGGTCAAATATGCGTGATACGGATCAGCTATTACCAGCTATCCCTCTTTACGGAAAAGAGTTAAATGGTAAAAAAAAAGTATTTTTATACCACTGGATGTAACTATGCACAGTTGTTTAGTAATTTTCAGAGCTGTAAAAGACATTCATCTACCTGTACTTGCGCGTATAAAGAGCTCGTAACCTAATTGAGTATTATAATACTCAGAGGCCTCTTTATACTAGGGGGTGGCAAAATTCACCACATCATCCCTCATACTTGAGAGAAAACACTTTCCTAAAAGTATACCACCCACACCCAAAAAACTTGTAACCATTTCGAAAATGTGTAGTGTGTTGCGAAAAAGAAGTTCGCAAGGAAACCAATATTATTGGGTGTGAATCTGCAGATGTGCCCTTGGGTGTTTATCCAGGTTTGGAGGTGTACAATTCAAAAAGAAACCTTTAAGGATACGTTTACAATCCTTATAGAACTAATTTAAATTCATTGTAAAACAGCAAGATTAAAATAATTGGCGTTACATGAGCATTAAATGCATGTATGCGCAGGACGTCTATACACGTCCATATCGGTTTGGGGCCTTTTAACTTGGACGTCATATGACGTCCATATCGGCGAAAGGGTTAATAAATGTGGTTGCTTCCTTAATGGTTTTCTTTAGTTTAGATTTTCTAATTTTCTTCAACACCAAACTTTTGTTGTATCCGTTTTCTTCTGCTATGTGTATTATTGCTTTTTGTTCCTTGAAATATTCTTCTTTTTCCATGGGTATGTTGACTAGTCTGTGTGTAAGGCTGTTTATTATTGCATGTTTATGTGTAATTGGGTTGTGGCTATTATTTTTTATATAATTTTCTGAATGTGTTGGTTTCCTGTAAATTCCAAATTTTATTTTTGTATCATTCCTGATGATATTTAGATCCAAGAAAGGTAGTTGTCCATTGATTTCCTTTTCTATTGTGAATTTGATAGTCCTTTCTTGCAGATTGAGTAATTTTAATGCATCATCTAAATGTTTACTTGGTACAATTGCAAAGATGTCGTCAACATATCTATACCAAACCTTGAAGATCAATGGGAAGGACTTTTTAATTTGTGTTTCAAATGCACTCATAAATACAGCTTGGTTAACATGAGGTGGCAGCTAGATGCGCAGTAGAAGAGGGGCAACCAGGAGAGTGGGGGTAGGACTGGCAGCCACATGCGGGCAAGAGAGAGGAGAAAGCGCATGCATCTTACCTTGAGGCTGGTTTCAGGCAACAGAAGTAACACTAGCAGATTGTTCAGCTGCAGACTGTTTTTTCTTCCGGAAAATTCCCCCCTTCATCTTCACTAGAAAACTCGGATGACTCACTGCTTTCATCGCTGTCATCTCCTAGATGAATGATGATTTCCTGTCCTCCATCCAGCAAACCTTCATTGCGCATGAATTCATGTTCAACCTGAATGACATGTTGACATCTTTTCTGCCAATCTTCCGCAGAAATGTCAGCAAACTTCTCGTCAGCTAACTTAATGACGTCATCCATTTTGAACGTGACATTTCTTTCTGCAATCCAGTTCTTTACAGTAGCCCAAATCAGTTCGATTGGATTTAACTCGGGATGATAAGGTGGAAGACGTAAAACTGTGTGGTTATGTGCCTGAAGAAAACTGTCTATTTTGTACTTGGGGATTTTGGGTTTGAGAGGGATGATCATATTGTAAATGTCGGGTTTGTACAGGGAGGAGAAATCAATGTTTGTAAAATGTTCCATGGAGAGGTTTTGTTTCAGCCACGAAACCATTGTGTCTCTTCTGGAACTTGCAGTGGGCGCCTTATTAAGGATCACATTGTGGTAAGGTGCATTGTCAATTACCAATACGGAATTTTGGGGAAGATTAGGGATCAGTCTTTCTTTTATCCACTTCTCATAATTTGTATAGTTCATGTCATCGTGGTAGTCACCGGTTTTCTGCTGGGACTTGAACCGAATATACGCGTTAGGGATAAACCCTTGCTGGCCTCCAGCATGCACGATGATAAGACGTTGGCCTTTGGATACCGGTGCTAAGAGGCCGTGTAAACTGTTATCACTCCAAGCATACGGAGTAGTATGCGATGAATGGATATACGTCTCGTCCATATATATTATGGGACGGCCCTCGCTTCTATATCGCTTCATCATTCTAAGAAAATGGAGGCGCTTAGTTCTGATGTCATGGCGCTCCATTAAAATTTTTCTGTTCTTCTTTGTCTGTTTCCATGTGAAACCCAGCTTTGAGAGTATTTTTCTTAGTGTGGATATGCTCCCTTCAAAGTTTATCGAATCCTTTAATTTAGCATGCACCTTCCTCAGTGTCGGTCTTTGTTTGTGAATTATATAGAATTCGTTCACAGTTCGGCGCACTACTGCCTCATTAAAAGCAATCAAACTGGCACGAAAAGACCTCTTCGGTCTCTTTTTGTGTGGTGTGGAGAATGAAATCGAAGTACCACGATCAATATCTTTCGTTTCCTTAATAGTTCTCCTTACACTTCTTTCAGAAACACCTGTTGCCTCAGCCACACTCTTCCCAATGTTTTTGATGCTAAGAGTTGTTAAGCCAGCTTCTGCATGTCTTTTCATGTACTTATAAAGATTACTAACAACTTCCCTGGTTTGGGAGTGCAACACTTTACCTTGTAGTTTGCTGTCCATGTTTTAAAATATTAAAGTCTGCAGTAAAAGGAAATACACTTAACGCAGACGCGCACGCGCACACACACACACACACACTTACACAATCACGCACGCACTTACAAGTACGCTGAAAATAACTAAGAACAACGAGAACTGCTACTTACTGTTCATATATTAAAGTACACTGTCATTTACATATAAAAATATAAATCACACGGACCCGAGCCTTAAAAAATTCCTAAGACGCACGTCCAACCTCAACGATTTCACAACTATAACTGACCCCCACTCTTAGTGCCAGTAGGTGGCGGAGAGAGTGAGTCACTGCGCATATTTTCTCAGCTGCCACGTCTGAATAAACATACTGTAAGTTAGCCAAAAAAGGTGAAAGTGGATTGCCCATTGATAATCCTGATTTCTGCTTGTAGTGTTTTCCATTAAAGCTGAAGAAGTTTTGTTCAATGCATATTTTTGTTAGAGAAATATATTATTCTGCTTCTATTGCTTCCATATCAATTGTAGCTAGCCATTTTTTTAACACAGTCTGCAATTTTTCTGTTGGTATGCTTGGAAATAAAGATGTGACATCAAATGAAACCAGTCTGTCATTTTTGTCCAAATTTATATCTTTGATTTTTTCTACTAAATCTAAAGAGTTTCTTAAATTTGCACTTTAAAATTTTGGAAAACTATTAAATTTACTTAGTAACCATTTGGCCAAAATTTGAAAGTGCAAATTTAAGAAACTCTTTAGATTTAGTAGAAAAAATCAAAGATATAAATTTGGACAAAAATGACAGACTGGTTTCATTTGATGTCACATCTTTATTTCCAAGCATACCAACAGAAAAATTGCAGACTGTGTTAAAAAAATGGCTAGCTACAATTGATATGGAAGCAATAGAAGCAGAAGAATATATTTCTCTAACAAAAATATGCATTGAACAAAACTTCTTCAGCTTTAATGGAAAACACTACAAGCAGAAATCAGGATTATCAATGGGCAATCCACTTTCACCTTTTTTGGCTAACTTATTTATGAGTGCATTTGAAACACAAATTAAAAAGTCCTTCCCATTGATCTTCAAGGTTTGGTATAGATATGTTGACGACATCTTTGCAATTGTACCAAGTAAACATTTAGATGATGCATTAAAATTACTCAATCTGCAAGAAAGGACTATCAAATTCACAATAGAAAAGGAAATCAATGGACAACTACCTTTCTTGGATCTAAATATCATCAGGAATGATACAAAAATAAAATTTG
This sequence comes from Mantis religiosa, assembly GCA_030765055.1. Taxonomy (NCBI): domain Eukaryota; kingdom Metazoa; phylum Arthropoda; class Insecta; order Mantodea; family Mantidae; genus Mantis; species Mantis religiosa. The sequence goes on along the minus strand of CM060950.1, from coordinate 278,135,797 downwards.
GAATTTACAGGAAACCAACACATTCAGAAAATTATATAAAAAATAATAGCCACAACCCAATTACACATAAACATGCAATAATAAACAGCCTTACACACAGACTAGTCAACATACCCATGGAAAAAGAAGAATATTTCAAGGAACAAAAAGCAATAATACACATAGCAGAAGAAAACGGATACAACAAAAGTTTGGTGTTGAAGAAAATTAGAAAATCTAAACTAAAGAAAACCATTAAGGAAGCAACCACATTTATTAAAGAAAAAGAAAGCAACAGCATATTCAGTTCATTCACATATCATCCAAAAACATTTAATAAATTTAAAAAGATATTCAAGGAACAAAATATCATCTTGGCACCTACTAATAGATACTCAATTTTAAAATTACTAAATTCAAAAACAAAAGATGAAATTCCTTCAGGTAACAAATCTGGAATATACCAAATAAATTGTAAGAATTGTGAAAAATGCTACATAGGGCAAACAAAAAGAAATTTAAAAACCAGAGTCAAAGAACACTTTAGAAACATCAGATTGAAACAAGAAGACAAGTCAGCAGTAGCATTTCATTTTTGGAATGAAAACCATGATATTGATCCAAATCCAAAATTATTAAAAGGAGTGATAAACCAAAATAGATTGACAACATGGGAGAACATATTCATCTGGAAAAATAAGGATCGCGTAATGAACTTTGAAATCCTGCCAGTAGATAATTTGACAAAAAAGTTCATAGTTCCACCACCAGAGAGAGCAGACAACAACAGATGCCAGTTGGAAAGAAATTGAAAATGGAGGCCAGGGCCTTTGAAACTAGTCTCTCATAAATATATGAAAAAGTAAGTGACGAGTGTCAATAAACCAACCACAAATAATTTTTATATTAAGTTTGACGTCACTGTTACTAAATTCCTCCAAACACACATCAGTTAATAACCACTGTTTATGAACAGTGTTAATGAAAGCATGCCAGTGAAATATGAGAAAAAAATACCATAAGATATAATTGGATTTAATGAGATGTGAAGTACATATATTTCCTAAGGTAGGGATTATATTTAATTTCAGGATAGTCTTGTACATGCTTCCAAACAGGTGTAATTTATTATACAACTAAGACATTATATAAAAAGTTACAAACTTATCATCACTGTGTATTATGTCAGAGGAAGACGTAGTTTAAATGCTGCAAGTTGCTGCACACTTTCCACAAAGCTCCTTTAACATGGCTCTGGACTGCTGACATATTCATGGATTCCAAATTAATTGGACCAGATTTCCACCAAGCACACCAAAAACAGTTATGATTTCCTGGCAAAGATCAAATCCATGGCCCAAGCTCAGGGTACAACAAAGAATCTTCTTAAGTATCTAAATATCTGCACTTAAAAGTTCTTATTCCTATGCATAATGCTTCTAACATAAGGAAGAGAACCATATGGAACTTTCTCACTAAAAGTACATGTACTGTGTACATAAATGCATGCAAAGCAATGCTGATGCAAGCTGCTATTTTTCTAAATCTTTTTGTAGCTTAGACTTTACTTTAATCTTGGTTGGAAAGAGTACAAGTGGAAGACCACCGTAAGTCACAGGTGAGAGTCAATGGTCCCACCATCATTCCCAAGAGCAACATATTTATGACCTCAGTATGTAACATATAGGTGTTTTAGGAAAAAATCAACAGTAGTGTTTTAAAATCAGAATAAATTCCAGATTTGTTGAGATTTTAAATTCCAGGGCTTTCTTGGATAGTAATCATAGTAGTTTTTTTCTGGTGCTAGACAACAAGAACACAACATCAAACAGGAAATATAAATCTTCAGAATATTCCAAAATCCACAGAAGTCACAAGATGGGCATAAATCCACACCAAAAATGCTCATTGTAATGAATTTTGAAATTCCATCAATATTTGAAGCTATCCACTAGAGAGCTAGATGGCAGTTCATCTTGAAAATGAATTAGGGGAATCCTTGAGCCAAATTGTGACATCAGTGTAACAGTTTATAATTATTATAGTAGCTTGCTCCAGTACATTTACAATCACAATAGTAGTTACCTTAGTGAAATTAATAAGGTGATGGTCTTGGCCAGTTGTACTGCACATATCCTCCAAAGTCGACAGTATTCCAAGAGTCATAGTAGTTGGGATTAAATGGCAACAGTGGCTCACCATATATATTGTAATTCTCTTGGTGCGTTATGCCATAAGCATAAGCTGGCACTATCAATAGAAAAACAAGTTATCATTAAATTTATAGTTAATTACATCATTTCTAGTGCATTTAAAACAAAAAATTGCATTTCTACAACATTAAATCTAGATTCTTGAAAATATGTTATGCATCCTGCAAAACTTCTTTCACATTCAAATTAACAAAACTATTGTACATTTCCTGGTAATAACATAATTGCCAAGTATAACCCACTGTTATCAAAAGCATTTAAACATCATTGTTAGTGGTTCATCAGAAGCAGAGGTTCTGTTTCTTCAATATGCACCATCCTTTTAACCACTAAAGTTTCCGTCAACTTTACAGTCACAATTTTCCTCCCTTCAAATCATTCATGGTTTGCAATTCTAGTTTAAAGTTATGTATGTACTCAAGCTCCAAGGGTTGTTCGAAATATAATGCACCACATTTTTTTTAAAGAAACCACTAATATATATAGACAAACGTCCTGTAGGTTCTTCACATTTGATGTTTCTTCTGTGCGCCGGTGAAGTTTCGAACCATTTAGGCAAATGTCAGAGCCATAGTACAGCGTCAAAATGGTATCTACATATGACTCTTGTTACAAGCAGTGCACTGTCGTTGATTCTTCTGTGCAGAAAAAAAAAAAAAAAAAAAACTACAAATGTTTGTGGGCAGTGTATGGCAATGCTGCAGTTGATAGCAGTATGGTTGGGTGGTGGGTAAAGAAAGTTAAAGCCTCAGGAAAAGCAGAAACAGAGCTCCATAATCAGTCACACTTGGGACGTCCTGTCACAGCCACAGCTCCAGACATGCTTAAATGTCCGGATGTCATTATTCATGCCGATTGGCTAATACAACTTGACAATTGGCTCTGCAGTTGTTGGTCAGCATTGGAAGTGCATCTGCAATGACCTTGCTCCAACACAATAATGCACGCCCACACACAAATCTGAGAACCCGGGAACACATCGCCAAATTGAGTTGGACATCACTGCTTCATCCACCGTATTGTGACTTTGTGGGTTCGTGAAATTAAAAAGTTCAATTACACCACTCAAAATGTTCTTTATTTCCACCTTATTCCAATATCACAATTACAATTTAATGTACACAATTAAATTTTGCCAGTTCGTCTTTACACGTACGCTCGATGCTACTTAACACCGCACGCCACAACAACACTACACTCAACTGACTGTCGCTTCCGGTATTGATCGGCCCGAAGTTTCCCGAATCTCCTTTTATGGAGGGGGAAAACATTCTCGAAGCTTCGTGTCACTTCGAGTGGCAGGAGGAGGGGTAAACGAAGACTCAGCTACCCCTCCTGTCTCCCCTCTCTCCACCGGCTATCATTTATTGATCGGCATCGCGAGTCTGCCGCCTGGCACCCTCAGATTTCCATCCCTTTGAGTCGCTTAAAAATTCTCTACAGGACACACACTTTGAAGATGACGAGAGTGTCATTCATGCAGTGAAAACATAGCTACGCCTACAGGACAAAAGCTTTTACCAGCAGGGAATACATGCTCTCACACAATGTTGGCATAAGACCATAGAACATGATGGAGACTACGTAAAAAAAGACATGGACAAGATACATTGATGCATATTGTTACCAAATTCTGACTCTTAACAATAAATATGTTTAAAAAAAATGTGAGGCATTGTATATTGAACGACCCTCATATTAAGAAGCAACATCACATTTACTTTCATTCCAGTACGTGAACAATGGATATTTTTGACACTGAAATGCTGTTTAATGAATTTATGAAAAAATATGAGTTGCTGGCATTTTATTCATATAGAAATAACCATTTCGAAAAAATGAATGATGTAAACTTTGTGTAAGACTTGAAGGTTTCACGGCAAGCATTACTATTCAGGGCTTCGCGGGTGATCAGCCGTGTCAAATTAATAAACGTCGAGCTTTCGGCCATTGCAAACTCCATGGCCTTGGAGTTTGCAATGGCCGAAAGCTCGACGTTTATTAATTTGACATGGCTGATCACCCACGAAGCCCTGATTAGTAAACTTTGTGATTCGCAAAGGATTACAAAACGACAGTGTTGAAAATACTTGAAGAAATGAACCAAAGAGTGGAATACCCTAGGAAGAGAATTCAACCACATTCATTGATTCAACAGTTATTGGTAGCACCAATATTTCACCACACAGTCCATATTGTTAATGATGATTGCAGAGTTTTGAAATCCACGGTGTATAGATAGGTGAAACAATTGCTTCCTTATGGTCAGCCAGTGTGTGATTGTTTGGGATTTAAGGGCACATGACAGCTTGGTCACTTGGGTCCTGGGACAACAGGATGCATTGTGAAGGACTGTCAATTGTTAAGTCAAAAAGCTGGGAAGAAACAAATAAGAGCAAGCTGGGCGTATGGCATGTCAGAAGTCTCAAGTGACATATGCCTTGGGCAGAAGAGTGGAGGACAACTTCATCTTAGATGGCAATATCCAGAGAAAGCTCTGCTGAGTACTAATGGACACCAATGCAACTGTGATCAGACTCGATGTGGCAGAGTGCCTGCCATAAAGGAAAACAGATCAGACCTACCAAATAATGACACCATCTGGTGATACCTTGCCTGTGGAGAAAGAAGCCTTGCTAGAGCTGACCTTGGGATGGAACATTACAAGTCTGTGGGTGTTTGTTATGAGGTTGGCTGAGGTAGTGATACTTGGACTGTACGCCCTCAAGAGCACTAAAATCAGCCAGTGGTATCAGCCAAACAATCAGCTAACAATGGAGTAGCCAAGTTATTGGTAAGTCAATTGGTCAATGAGTCTTCCTATGATAATGGGAAGTTATGAAGCATTGTAGTTGATGTTTGCAACAATGGCATAAAAAACTTGATACAGTCGTGATTGCTTTGTGCATTAACAAAAGTGAACTCATGTATAAGATAGTACTGTGCTAACAGTTTTAGTGCCAAAGTGAGTTCACATTAACTTGGTGTTCACATTTTGTTATAGTATATAAAATTTCAACCATGCATATGCAGCACTTCAAGAGGCTTTCTAGAGAGAGAGAGAGAGAGAGAGAGAGAGAGAGAGAGAGAGAGAGAGAGAGAGAGAGAGAGAATGAAATGTGTAGTGTTTAATGCCCGCTTTTACTACATACAGCACCGCAGGCGATGACACTGATGATACATGAGATGAAGATGGAGCACCGGTGGAATGAGATGGCGGGGGAAACCGGAGATCCTGGAGAAAACCCACCCCAGCGCCGTGTTGTCCATCACAAATCTCACTTTGCGGTCGCCTGGGATCGAACCCGGGCCGCCTTGGTGAGAGCCAAGCAGTCTAACCACTGAGCCACGGCACGGCTGAGAGAGAGAGAGAGAACAGCGTAACTCAGTTTTCCACAATAGTTTGGAAACTGGAAATGATCAAATTTGGAATTAATTTTGTATATTTTTTAATAAATATTAAACCATGAATTTAGTATATAAAAAATGTAGATGAATATTCAAAGTTTTCTGTGGCATTAGCCATTTCTGAGATATTCAATGTTAAGGTGTTAAGATAACATTTGTTTTTTGCAATGTAATGCAAAGAGTGGAATTTCAAAGTAGCATAGAGTGAGTTACTTTTTATGGTTACATTATCCCTGTACTTTAAACAATCTGACGTGTAACATTTGCACGGCTTTCTCTCTCCATTCAACAAACTGTACTTATCAAAGCTTATTCTTTCAACTATTTCACATTAATCAAGATAAATATTTTAGTACTGCTTTTATTTCATACTTCCTTATAGAGAAAATGGGAATGGGGGAATATAGTAGGTTTGAGTGATAGTCAAATTTCTTGAAAGCCGATTGCTGTGATAGCTTTGGAATTCCATACTCTTTGCATGGCCAGAACAAAATAAATAAATGAAAAAAAAGCCAATGACTTGCTATTTGAGAAAAGTACAATAGAAGCCCAAAATAATGCAGTCTAAAATACCACAGATTCAGATTTAACATGGGTAAAATTTAAAAAATACTGTAGGTATATACAAATATAATAATTTGTAACTTAAAACTTCACTTATCTTATAAGAAATGATAATTCTTATAAATTCTATAAATTCTATATAAATTATGTATATATTGTAGCTAATTAATTTACTTTTTCTATTTGAAAAGTTGATATAAAAATATTCCACAAACACGGGTTCTACTGCATAATTTTCGCCACCAGCTACACGCGCTGACACTGACCGCTGCATTCTAGAAAAGTAATGGTAGATGAAAACAATAGTATTTTGTACTGCACTTGAACAAGGGTCCAAACCCTGTACCTATGATAAAGAGTATTCTTAAAACGTGGGAAAGTTGGAGTATGCTTCAAGTCTGAATCACATACTGGCATCAAAATGTGTCACAGGAGTGGTAACCATATTCAGTTGGAGAAAAACTAAAAATTATTGATCATGTGAGAAGGAGAGAAACAAAGGCAAGTTTATCACATAGTGTGGAGTCCCTGAAGGAAAAATTAGGGGATGGGTGAAGGAGGAAGATAAACCTCAAAACTTTGTAACCACAGTAGAAGATGAAATTGGATTACAAAGAAAAAACATCAATCTGGGTAAAGATAATGATTTCAGTGAGTATTTATACAGTAGTTTTTAATAAAAGTGAACAGATAACACCTCGATTGGTCATCAGTGCTCAAGCTGTAAAATTCTATCAAGATTTGCATGGAACAGATGATTTTAATGTATTTGATGGCTGGTTTTCGCAATGGAAATTTCGTCACAGTATAATCCAAACCAGCCACTGAGGGAGAAGTTTGGTTCTATGACAATGAATCTACAGAATGTTTTCCTAAGGAATTAAAACAATTTAAATGACCAAGTTTACAACTGTGATGAAGCTGTGCTCCATCATTGATTGCTTTCTTCAAAAACTCTGGATATGAAGAATAGCATTAATAAATGAAGGATAAAAATGAACAAAGAGTAATACTGCTTTTTGCAGTAAATAAATCAGGAAGTCACAAATTTAAACCACTCTGCATCTGTCAAAGTCATATTCCAAGATGTTTTAAACATGTTGACATGAATTAACTACTATACCTGTATAGACATATGAAAAATGCATGAATAACTAAAAACGTTTTCATTAACTGGTTCAATGAGAAATTTGTGCCATCAGTGAGGAAACACATACGCTTACTTGAAACTGAAGAGAAAGCAGACCTTATTCTTTACCATTGTCCGCCTGCCCGCCCATCTGCCTTTCTGTCCGCCCATTTTTATTAGCAGTCAATGTACTTTTACAAGCTTCTGACATTGTCAAATATATAAAACATATACATATATACTAATTTAAAAGTGAAGTATATATAGCACATAAACAGTTGTAAAAGCAGATACCTATCTACAAATCATGAACTTTACATACACATTTATCTATTAAGAAATACCTTAATTTGCTTTGTACCACCTAGTGATTTAATTGCAGTTAGCAGTCTATTAAACAAAATCTGTCCCATTATAAAAAGGGCCTTTATCACTGGATTTTTTGGCAGTCCATTCTCTAAAGTAGTTGTTATTGTGTCTGGTATTGTAATCATGTACATCAGTATTCTTCACATTTAGCTTATTTACAACAAAGAGAACTGCCTTAAGGAATACAATGTAAACATTTTATTTTGCCTGAATATACTTTCACAAGAATCGGTATTTTTCAAGTTAAAAATTATCCTAATACACCTTTTCTTTAGGATGAATAGTCTGTCCAGATGAACCCTCGGACAACTTCAATTACTTCAATTGTATATTTCAATTTTTATAATTCAAATTTACATTTCAATGGACTATTTCAGTTCCATATGATAGATATGGATAGGTAACCCCACAACAGAGTATTCTTAGTAGGTTGATGTCACTGATCAGCCTAAGATGTCTAATTAGAAAGATTGATTTACTAATTTTCTTACACAGATAATCAATGTGAGTACACGTCAATTTATTGTTTTCCCAGAAATGTATGCTCACTTATGTCTCTTATGTTAGAATTATTTATCTGAAGGTTAATGTTGAAGTAAGTCTTGTCAGGCTAATTTGCATTGATGTCATTTTTTTCATGTTGCATTTGCTAATATTCTAATCATGACATGCAAACAGAGTTATGTTTTTAATTAAAAACACTATGGCACTGTTCCAGCCATTAGACCAAGATATTATAAGGGCATTTAAAGTGCATTACTGCCATGAATTCCCCAGTGCTCTAGTGAACTGTGACAAGGAAATGGAAATTTTACTAAAATCCATCAATTTTAAGTTACTTACTTATTCAGTAGGACTTGCACGAGGAAGCACTACTCCAGATACTATTTGGAACTGCTGGAAAAAGTGTTTTAGGAAAAACATAGTCACCACTGAAATTTGTTCAGCGCAGAATTCACAAGCAGTGAAATCCAGGCTGCAAATAGTGTTCTGCATTGTGAAATCACAACTGATGACAACACAATATTAACAACAGTAAGCAAATTTCAGAATACACATGTGATGAAAAAATGCTGTCCACAACAGAAGTAACAAGTAGAACAAGACAATGAAGATGATACAATTGAAAATGACGTGGAGGCGGAAGAAAACATTCCAAATGTTAATGAAGTGGTAACTCTTTTAATCAATGTGAAGCAAAATGAATCAACCAGTATTCATCACCTCCATTTTGCCACAGTCAAATAATAAGAGGAGAAAGAATGTAGAGCATTCAAATGTTATGCTATAATTTTCTAAAACTTAAAGGCGGTGGCGGTGGTGGTGGTGGCAGCGGCGGCGGAGGCATAGAATAGAGATAAAAATAAATTATAGTGGGTAGAGGAAGTCATGTGAATATAATACATTGGACCCCTTTAGATTACACTACTCCCCCTTTTGTTGCCTTAGTATTATTAAGAAAGATGTTTTGCTATTAAATCAGTTATGTGTAAAGCATTGCTTTTTGTATTGGGTGAGGTTTAAGTTCACGTATCAACAAGATTATTATTTTCATTGGTGATCAGTGTTTTGAATCTACCACATTCTTTACATATTTGAAAGTTTAAATGAAAGTATAAACAAAGGAAACCTGATATTATTTTTATGCTTTAGGTTAGTAACACTAACAAATAGGTTGATACTGCACACTTTAACATTTAAAGCAATTAATTTTTAATTATTATTGAGGAAGTATTAAAGCTAAATTGCTCAAACATGTTATTTTGCCTTTTATGTTTATATCAAATAAGCAGTAAAAATTAGAAGCAAATCCAAAGAGTATTTTAGGGTTTTCATTTTTCACAGATGCCACCCCTAAAACTTAGATTCTGTTTGGATTGTAAGTATTAGTGTGTTCTCAGAAAGTGAAATAGAGCTACTCAAGGCATGAATGAAGCATGAGAATATATGTTAAGCACAAGGCTGACAAATTGCTCAATGCTCAAAAATAGCCCTGTGGCTGATTTATGAGAAGCACATCACCCCAGCCAGCTATTCCTGTAATCCAAAGGAAATCTCACCTTCAAATGAAGTGAGTGTTCCTTGACAGTATAGATGAACTTTGCCCTATAAGTTACCAAATAGCATAGCAACAGCAAGGTGCCACTCTATCCCAATACATACTTATCACTTAAACTGCAGCCAATCAGTAATAAGCTACCTTGAATTCAATTTCATTTAATTCTGGAAAATTTTGAACTCTTATACCAATGCCATAGCCAGGATGTGAACCACAGAACTTCTGATCTCCGTCCAGCCACTCTAAACCATTGAGCAACTATGCCAACATGCCGACATGACATTAAATTCTCCAACTGACTCGTATTTTTCCTGGTAAATCACTAGGAGTTCTCATAAACACATGAGACAAATACGTTAATGGCGACTTACAATGCTGTAAGTACTTTAAGGCCTGGGCTTTATAGTTTGGACTACTATTAGGTACAATTAATGGAAATTAATTGTTCTTTCACACTAGCCGTGTGTAGGACGCACTATGAAACGGTAGAGCCAGACTGAAAAATTCAATGCCATAGCCGGGATTTGAACCACGGATCTTCTGGTCTCCATCCAGCCGATCTAAACCATTGAGCTATTATGGCCAACGGGCCTTAAAGTACTTACAGCATAGTAAGTCACCATTAAGGTAGTTGTCTCATGTGTTTATGAGAACTCCTAGTGGTTTAACGGGAAAAACACGAGTCAGTTGGAGAATTTGTCATGTTGGCACATTGGCCATAGTAGCTCAATGGTTTAGAGTGGCTGGACGGAGATCAGAAGATCCATGGTTAAAATTCTGGCTATGGCATTGCATTTTTCAGTCTGGCTCTACCCTTTCATAGTGTGTCCTACACACAGCTAGTGTGAAGGAATAATTAATTTCCTTAGACCAAGTTTGTAATCTCCAAAAATTTATCTTTTATTTCTTAAGTAGCCAAGTACCGTAACTATCTTTATATCACTTTAGCATTATCAAACTTTTTTGGATCAGTATCTGTCAACAGAAAATAAGAAAAAAGAATAAGCTTCTATATGAGTAATATGTAGAAAATGCACCAAAGACAACAGGCAGAGAAAACTGTGTGAATATTACCCATCATATTTTTCCAGCAACAATGCACTGACACTGAATATATCACTGTCAGTCTTGATGTATCTCTGAATCTATTACCTAGCAAAGGTCAGCTATTTGTTTTTTTTTTTTTGTTTTTTTTTGGGGGGGGGGGGGCTTTACAACACCTTTACTATCTAAGAATTAATCATGGAGTTTGAAAAAATACACAGGAAAACTTACGTTGTTGCCTTTGTGTTACAAAGCTTGTCCTCCCCTTACTCCTCCGCCATTTTCGCCTTCTTGACCTTGATGAGTTTGTTTTAGGTGGTTTCTCTTGGAGACCTTCAGGAAATGTTGGAAAACTAATGGTTGCACCCTCTGTTCTTTCTGCCTCCATGGTTTCTTTGGTTGCATCAAAATTATCTGGCAGAGGACGATTCCATGCTACGGCTGTGAAGTTTATTAAAATAAATTATCCATTTGGTACAATACGCAACATATATTAAACAAAGTAATAATTTATCATAAAACTCACGGTAGTGTGTGGAAGGTAGTTTATGATAAAAAAAATGTGCTGATATAGAAAGAATATAAGGTTAAAATGTTTTATGTTTTAGAACATTTACAGTGATACCTGTACATTACATGCAACTTTTGGAAACATTTACAATTACAATAGTCTACGTATTTATCTGTATATTACATGCAAATTTTTGGGGAAAGAAAGAAAAAACAAAGCAATGTTTCATGTTAATTTTTAACAGAACATAAAAACACAGCTATTAAAAATACCAAAACAGCAACAGAACTCACTGTATGGGAAAAACATTTGTTGCCAACTATGTACACCAAATAATGAAACTTTAAATTCTATCAGTAGACGTCATAGTGAAGATTTCCACCAGACAGCTGGTGTCCATTCCTAACCAGAGTTCCCACTAATGTAAGCAAAAGCAGTGCTTCTGTTTATCACAAACCTAAAGCACACATTCTTATAAAACAGAAGCATTATTATTAGCAAAGTATTCTTCAGTTTTGAATTTGGTTTTATGAGTCACTTTATTTAAACTCACCTTTACTTTCAAAAATGGTTGTAACAGAGGAACATTTTCAAGATTGTTTGATCTCATCCTCAGCTGCTCCAATCTCCTTGCTTACCTGGTGTTAGCGGCACTAAGTTTTAACACTTTGCTTAATGCTGGGATTTCATAATTTATTACTGTTTTTGATTCTGTCTATTTTTTCCCAGATATTAAATTCCATTGATGAACTAAGTAATATTAATAGTTTTATGTTATGGCCAATGTTGTGATTGTCTATCCAAAAGTGGTACACTGCAGACTTTTCTGTTTGTTTCAATGTTACGTTCCTCTGGCGTTTCTTTAGTCTAGTTCCCAAGTTTCTTTTAGTTTTTCCTATGTAGCTTATATCACAGGTCTCACAGCTTATCTTATCTAATAACTTTCAGATTTCAGTGTTGGGGATTGAATTTTTTAGTGGCTTGTTTAGCAGGTTCTTCAGACTGAATTTGTTTTGGGGTACTAGTTTTAAGTTTAGTTCTTTGGAGATTTGTTCAAATTTCCTAAAAGCCCATGAAAGGTAGGTGAATTTTCTATAATTCTAGTTTGTGTTTGTAAGTGGTGTCAATGTAGTAGTTTCTGAAATTATCCTGAGTTTTTCCTTTCTTTTTATCATGTTCCTTATGATGGCTCAGCTGACATTCTTATGCCAACCTTAATAAATTACTGTATCATGAAACACTGGGGTAGGTACATTATAACATTTTTGTGTTATCAAGAACTCATTGCTAAAGGTAATGAATATACACTAACTGTAAAGATATTACAGAACACAATTTTGTTAATGCCATCTCCCATTGCATAACACATAAGAGTATCTTGTTTCTGAATAACCAACTGCAAGCATGACTGTCATTTTTGAGTTTGATTTATGAGTCACTATGTTTACACTCAAACTTTGCTTACTTGTTGTATAATTGAAACGTTTTCAAGATCATTTGATCTCATCCTCAGCTGTTTGGTGGTTTAATATATATGAGAAATGTAGCAAAGAACTTCCAGAGCTGCTGTCTGAAATGAAATGTGTGGTGTTTATACCCGCTTTTACTACATATGGCACCGCAGGCGATAACACTGATGATACGTGAGATGAAGATGGAGCACCGGCGGAATGAGATGGCGGGAGAAACCAGAGATCCCGGAGAAAACCCGCCCCAGCACCGTGTTGTCCACCACAAATCTCACTTTGCGGTCGCCTGGGATCGAACCCAGGCCACTGCTCTCTGAATACCAAATAAACAAATGCATAACACAGGAAATATAAGTGAACAGTCATTCACTAACACCCATGTGCTAAGCTCAGGTCAAATTGTGTGATTTAGTCAGTATTTGAGTTTTAATGGTAGAGGAAACTGCATATAATATTAATACCAACTGTTCAAACATAAAAGTGAGAAACCTTCAAAATGTGTCAGAAAATGAATACTTTGTATTCAACTCACTATCAGAAACATATTTGTTGCTTGCAATAGTGCACATTACAAAACATTTGAATTTACAGGCATTGTAGTGAAAATGTATAACCAAAATGTGCGTGGAACAGAAATGGACTGATTCCAATGTGGTAACTGAGTCATCTTTAGAGGATTTGGATTTGGGTGTTGCACCTTTACCTGAGGATTGCAATTAATGTAAGTAAAATATTTATTTCCAGATGTTTATAACATTGTTACTTCAGATTGTATTTTGAACTGATTATCACACAGAACACCTTTCTGTAGATAAAACAATGGTTCAGCTGTAGGTAATATACACATAATTAGCATGGGATTAAAGAAGTAGCTGTAAGGGCCACAGTTTGCAAACTATTTTTCATGGATAATACAAAGAATTTGTATACAGCGATAAGCACTCTGGTTTGAAATGGGCAGTACATTTAAGTACAACCAACAACAAATTGGGGGATCCTCTTACAGATACCAATGGACATACAAGTATGTGATAATTGAGACCAATGATTTCAAAACATGTTCCAAATAAAAACCTTAGTAAATGAAACTAAAGTATCATCAGTCACTTACAAATTCAAATATAAAGCAATGTTTTTTTGTTCTTGGTTTTTCAAATATAAAATAAATTGTATAATTTAATAAATATAATAAATATAAAATAAATATAATTTAATATAAATTATTTAATGTATGTATATATATATATATATATATATATATATATATATATATATATATAAATATAAATTTCAAATATACAGCAATGTTTTTTTTTTTTTCAATGTTTTTGAACCAGGAGATCCGTGGTTCAAATCCCAGCCATGGTATTGAATTTTTCATGTTGACTATCTATCAAACACCTTAGCCTATTTACGGCTAGTATGAAGAAATGATTAATTTCCATCAATTAACTAAAATAATAAGAGTTAAATGATGAAGCCTGGGACTCAAGTACTTATGATAGTAAGTGGCCACAAACAGTGTATCTCGAATGAGAGAGCCCCTAGTGGTCTACCGGGGAAATATACAAGTCAAATGGAGGGTTTAATGTCATGACGACAAGTTGGCCATGGTAACTCAATGGGTTAGAACGACTGGATGGAAACCAGGAGATCCGTGGTTCAAATCCCGGCCATGGCATTGAATTTTTCATGTTGACTCTATCTATCAAAAACCTTAACATATATACAGTTAGTGTGAAGAAATGATTAGTTTCCATCAACTAAAATAATAAAGAGTTAAATGATGAAGCCTAAGACTCAAGTACTTATGATAGTAAGTCGCCACAATGGCAAGTTGGCCATGGTATCCCAATGGGTTAGAGCGACTGGATGGAAATCAGGAGATAGGTGGTTCAAATCCCGGCCATGGCATTGAATTTTTCATGATGACTATCAAAGACCTTAGCATATATATGGCTAGTGTGAAGAAATGATTAATTTCCATCTATTAACTAAAATGTTTTTGTGTCTTACATGATCTGAATTTACTATGCTGAGATCATGTAAGTCTTACAGTTGTACTTCCACTATTTGAATATGTACCTGCAATTCACATGCATTTGTGTTGCAGGATAATTATTTGTTCACATTAAGAAAATCTTAGATTATAACATTCACTTTAATTCAGAAAAGTCTAGCGTGCACGCACACGCACACACATATTTGAAACAGTAAAAATTATAAGAAAATCTAGCAGTAATTTTAGATACTTGTATTATTCTTGTAGATTTTTCTGAAGTAAATGCTATAAGCAAGTCAAGAATAAGCATAAAAGACTGGTTTACGAAACAAAGACAGTTCTATGGTGCCTTCATCAACACATTTATAGTGCATCTCACGCTTAGAAGACAGTACAGGTCTTATGGGGCACCCTGTTGCCACATGTTCTATACGCACAATCGCAGCCTCGGCCATGGCAGCAACCATTCTGCCGGTTTGATATTGTATTCTAAATGATACATCATTAATACATAACTATCTACTGCTATTAAATTCTATTATAGGAGATTCAATTTCTGAGTGCATGCATTTTAATTTTTACTTCTCCTTTTACTTGTTACTTTAGGAGTTCAAAACACAATTTTACAGACAAAAATATATATTACAACAAACCAAATGGAGGCATGCAATGAAAAAAGCTTTAAATATGCTTTAAACATTTTGGTTACTTTTATGCTCTTTGACTGTCATCTGATAAGGGTGCAATTCCTTGCATTTCATCGTTCATTAGCCTCGACGACAAATCTGACATCTTCTCTTTCTATTAGTACACACTTGTTACCCCTTCTTTCATATTTGTGCCCCAAATCGTGTAGGAACTAATTCAAAGTGGCCCTTGAGAAATTAGGTAGAGTGTCGTCAAAACTGTTTACCCTTGTCAAAACTAGATTCAGCGTGGGTTGAATATTTTCAAGCAGCAAAGAATGAATAATATGCCACTCTGCTTTGCACTATTCCATTATATTGTGTTAACCTAGCGTACTTTTGTTTCCCCACCCTTTCATTTGTTCCTTTTTTCTTCTTTATACTAATGTTTCTAAACACCCGATAGCCATAGCTGTTTCTTTCATTACCTTATTGATACTAATTTTACTTGAAAAATAACATAAGATATCCAATATTAATGTGCAGTTCTTAATTCTTAGCTTACCAATATTTCGTTTCTTCTTAGCTTCCCCTTCCATGAATGTAAGTATTTACAAAACTGTTAAATAGTCTCACGTAACACTTCACAATCTTTCACACACTATAGTCATAGGAGCTCTTCTTGCAAACGTGTTCACTTTTACTGCATCACATTGCCTGCTCATTGCCAGGATGGTACCTGCCTTGCATGTCGCCATTTCTTTGAATAGATGAATGCCTTTTGTTTATTTGACACATACAACGAATGCAAGAACTTCGAGGATTGTGGTTTCTTTTGCAAATTGCCTTCAACCCTCCTTTACATTTCTCTCGCTTTGTTCCCCAATGTAAACCCCATAACAAAAAAGTTTCTCACTGCCTACATTTTCTAGTGCGTATATATAAAATTTTCCGAAATGACTTAATGTAAAAAATTATAACATTTGTCTGATTTAAGATGGAGAGTTAAAACTTAGCAGGTAGGAGCACAGTAGTCTTCTCCACCAAAGAAAAAATTGTTGTATTATAGCGGTAAGCTTTATAGTTACCGCATGATGAACATACAAATAGCAAATATCAGACTTCTATAGAAAAACAAGCATTGTCGAAAAATTTGGGTCCATAGAAACACAAATTGTCTGTAATAACATAATCTGCCAGAGAAAATATTCTGCATAAGACTGTGTTCAAAGCTCCAAATTATTACAGTTAATTATTTATACCCTGTTATTAGCAAGTGGCAACAATGTGAGGGTAAGAAAGGACGAAGCTAATGAGAATTCCTGTGTGTTAGACAAAGAGAGATATATCCCATTTACTTCCATACTGTCTTTTAAGGTTGAGACAAACTATAGTAACTGGCATAAAACTGTATGGAAAGCTACAAACAAGAGCATCTCTGAAGCAAATAAAAATAACACTGTTCTAAAAATTTACCATTTTCTCACAAACAATCCCAGTGAAATTTCTAAAGAATTCATCAATTTTTTTTAACAAGCTCCAATGAAAATAATGTATTATATTAATAATATAAAATAATTATAATGAGCATAAATAACTCAAGCAACCTCAATTCCATCTCCTTAGTATAAAAACAAAATGCATACTGTATAAAACATTGATTAGACCAATCTATTACATGGATCAGAATATGATCCATATCCATCAGGATATGGATTAGAATCTATTTTATGGACCCTAAATAAACAGAAGATTGATGGTAATTGCAAGTAAAGTATTAAAAAAGATCTACGAGCTTGTAAACAAAAATGGCATTTGGCGTATTAGATATAATAGTGAATTATGTAACTTGTATAAAGAGTCACATGTAATTAAAGTAATTAAAGACAACAGAGTTAGATGACAAGGGCATCTGTATAGGATGAATAATGTAAATCCATGTAAAAAGGTCATTTCCACTGATCCATTATAGGCAACCAGAAAAGTTGGAAGACCACCCATCAGATGGCTTGATGATGTGGAAAGAGATCTGAAGATAAGAGTATGTAATTTTTTTAAATTTTTCTATTTTGCTGAAGAGGTATTGATTATGACAAAACTGAAAAATAAATTATCTTCTGATCCAATGAAATTCCAACTAATAGTCTGAAACAATGTGCACAAGCTATTGTCAAACCATTAACTTATCTAATTAATATATCTTTGGTATATGGTATTTTTCCTGAGGAATTTACAGCCAATTTTTCAAAAGTTATTCCAATTTTTAGAGGAGGTATAAGCAAAATATTGAAAATCAGGTCTGTAGATATAAGTAATACTTTTGCAATAATCTTTGAGTATTGTATGCTAATTGGATTTTTAAATGATATTGTTCATAATCAATTATTACATCCATGTCAATATGGTTTCCTTTCGACTAAGTATACCATTTCTGCCATATATTCACTGCATAAGGAAATCATCTCTGCTTTACATTCTCAACAAAACTCCACTGACATATTTTGTGACTTAAGTGGAGCATTCGACTATACAAATATGACTTGCTATTGGAAAAGCTTGCAAGCTTGCAGCATATGTAGTGCGAGTTGCACTACAACAGTTTAGATCCTACTTAAGTGGAATTTAAATTGAAATTTATCATGTATCCGGAGAGAGAGGCTTATATCTATATATAGATCTGTCTGTCTGTCTGTCTGTCTGTCTAGATAGATATAGATATAGATATTGTGACTTTGTGGGTTCGTGAAACAACAAGACGAGGTTACAAACGCAAAAACTACACTTTATTTTCCTAGCAATACACCGTTTACCATTACAAATTCCTAGATCACCTCAAAAACTGTTTATTTTTCAAACACTACGCTCAACTGTCTGTCTCTTCCGGTAACGATCGGCCCCGAAGTTTCCCGAATCTCCACCGGCCATCATTTGTTCATCGGCTTCGCGAGTCTACCGCCAGGGTAACACTGCTCCCTCCTCAAGGCTGGTCGTCCCAAACAGCGCCTTCGTAGCGGGCCAGGCGATCCAGGTGTACCACCAACATCTTTCCTCGGGGCACCTTCTGGATGCGGTAGACCACGTCGTTAATCCTCTTCACCACACGGTATGGTCCTTGCCATGGCTGCTGAAGCTTCGGGCAGCGTCCCTTGGTCCGGGTCGGGCGGTACAACCAGACCAGGTCACCTTGCTGGAACCCTTGGCTGTTGGCTTGCCTGTCGAATCGGGTTTTCATGCGGTCGCTCGCCTTCTGGATGTTCTGGCGAGCCATCTCGTGCATGTCGTGGAGGTGGTCCACCAGGTTCCCCACATCCCTCAAGAGTGGCCCCAAGTCTGCGTCCGCCAGCTGCTCCCTCCTCAGGCCTGCGCTATCCCAGCCATCCGCAGGCACTGCCGTGACTACTTGAACTGCTTCGGCACGCACCTTCCCCTCCACTCTTGTGCATTGGCCGCACTCTTCTGGACAGGGTCTTCGGGACATATCGTCCGCGTTACCGTGACTCTTCCCTCTGCGATGTTCCGAGGTGAAGTCTACTCCTGCTGCCTCTGGACCCAACGTGCTGTCTGGCCTTCCGGTCGCACCGTCACCATCACCTCGCTCCTCGCGGGGACAACCACGTCTTCGTTCAAGATGACCCTACCGATTCCAAGGCGCTCTTCAGTTTGACGGAGTATAACCTCTTCTCCGTTGAGCCGTAGGACCTTCCTGCCGACGTCGACCGTCGCCTCGTGGCTCCTGAGGGCATCCAGTCCCAGAATCACCTCCTCAGCCACCTTCGCGACGAACACCCACAGACGCACGGCACTCCGTACCAAGGTCAGCTCCAGCAGGGCCTCCTTCTCCACAGGCAAGGTGTCGCCCGATGCCAACACAAGCTGGTATGGTCGGCTCGGCTTCCTCGTCGGCAAACCATTCGCCACGTCAGGTCTGATGATGGTCACGGCTGTCCCAGTGTCCACTAGCACGCGGCACGGCTTTCCTCCTACCCAGCCGTCCGCGATGAGGCTGTCATCCATACGCCGGCTGCCGGCGCGCAGCGTCACTCGAGGGGATGGTGGTGATGGCGCCCACGTGTCCCTCTCCACGCCGGGCCTTACTCGTTCTTCCCGCTGCCCTTCCTGGTGTGGGCAGTCTCTCTGCAGGTGTCCGGGCTGTCCACACCCCCAACACAGGCCACTAGGTGTTCGCCGGCGTCCCTCGGCTGGTCTTCTATCTCCGGCGTAGCGGACACTCCTCGTTCTCGACGTCGCGATAGATGCTACCTTGGCCGCCTCCATCCTTAATGCCGCTGTCAGCGCCTCGTGGATGGTTTTATAATCCCCAAGCATTAGGCGCTGACGAATCTCCGTGTCCCGTACCCCGTCGACAAAGTTGTAGGCGGCTTCCCGGGATTCGAACTCCAGTGGCAGGTCAACCAAGGCCTTGCCAGCTAGCTGCTCAATCCCTATGGCGAACTCCTGCAGCGTCTCCCCCGGCTGTTGTGACCTTGCCTTTAGTTGGCTGCGGTACGCTGCGGCTAAGCGGTGGTTCCCGAAACGATTCTCCAGGGCCTCCCAGATGTCCTTGGGCACCGCCGTTGTCTGCACCGCGTTTAGGACTTCCGCGGCCCGTCCCTGGAGGCTGGCTATTAGCTGTGTGGCCTCCTCCTCCGGTGACCATCTGTTGTGTTTGGCCACTGTGTCGAACTGGCGGCGGAAGACCTCAAATGTTGACGCGCCGTCATATTTCGGCGGTTTGACGCGCGCAGATGTTGTGTCGCGTCCCGGGGCGTCGGCCTTCAAATCCTTCAGTTTCCTGCCGACGACGTCCTCTACTATGGCGTTCAGGGACTTGACGCTGGTGTCGGCCTTTCCCTCCAGGTAGTCAACGCGGCTCGCCAGGTCCTCAACGCGCTCGTCCACTTGGCCCATCCGCTTGCCCAGCTCCGTCACGTTATCCCTCACGCCGGCCAACTGTTCTTCAAACTTCACGGCAAGGGCCTCGTTTGCCGCTTTCATCTCCGTGGCCAGGCTGTCGTTCGCTGCCCTCATTTCTGTGGTCAGTTCGGCCATCTTTGCGGTCATTGTCGCGGCCAAGTTGTTATTTGCCGCTTCCGTCTTCGCTGTTATTTCCGCGGCCAGGTTATTTGCCGCTTCCGTTTTTGCAGCGAGGTTTTCATTTGCCGTCTTCATTTCTTCCATTTTCTCTAAAATCTTTGCCAATGCAGCTTCCATTGTCGTATGTTCTACTTCTGACACCAGTTGTGACTTTGTGGGTTCGTGAAATAACAAGACGAGGTTACAAACGCAAAAACTACACTTTATTTTCCTAGCAATACACCGTTTACCATTACAAATTGCTAGATCACCTCAAAAACTGTTTATTTTTCAAACACTACGCTCAACTGTCTGTCTCTTCCGGTAACGATCGGCCCCGAAGTTTCCCGAATCTCCACCGGCCATCATTTGTTCATCGGCTTCGCGAGTCTACCGCCAGGGTAACAATATAGATAGGTAGATAGGTAGGTAGGTAGGTAGGTAGGTAGGTAGGTAGGTAGATAGATAGATAGATAGATAGATAGATAGATAGATAGATAGATAGATAGATAGATAGATAGATAGATAGATAGATAGATAGATAGATAGATAGATAGATAGATAGATAGATAGATAGATAGATAGATAGATAGATAGATAGATAGATAGATAGATAGATAGATAGATAGATAGATAGATAGATAGATAGATAGATAGATAGATAGATAGATAGATAGATAGATAGATAGATAGATAGATAGATAGATAGATAGATAGATAGATAGATAGATAGATAGATAGATAGATAGATAGATAGATAGATAGATAGATAGATAGATAGATAGATAGATAGATAGATAGATAGATAGATAGATAGATAGATAGATAGATAGATAGATAGATAGATAGATAGATAGATAGATAGATAGATAGATAGATAGATAGATAGATAGATAGATAGATAGATAGATAGATAGATAGATAGATAGATAGATAGATAGATAGATAGATAGATAGATAGATAGATAGATAGATAGATAGATAGATAGATAGATAGATAGATAGATAGATAGATAGATAGATAGATAGATAGATAGATAGATAGATAGATAGATAGATAGATAGATAGATAGATAGATAGATAGATAGATAGATAGATAGATAGATAGATAGATAGATAGATAGATAGATAGATAGATAGATAGATAGATAGATAGATAGATAGATAGATAGATAGATAGATAGATAGATAGGTTGTTTCAAAATGACACCGAATTACTTTAGCTGTTGCATAGTTTATAACTTAACTAGTCCGAATTTCAGTGTTGCAGCTTCAATATTCTGTTAGGTATAATGTTATGCAGCATTAAATATTACATTTCATTGTTGCAGCTTTGAAATTCTGTTAGGTATAATTTTATGCAGCATTAAATATTACATTATTTTGTGATTAGGCAGCGCAGGAACCACTGCTGTGCAAACCTCGAAAGTTATTGGGACGCACCAGCCATGTGGTGGTGGTCGGGGGGGGGGGGGGGGGGGGTAGCGGCGGCGGCAGCGGCAGCGGCGGCAGCAGCAGCAGCAGCAGTAGTGGTAGTAGTAGTTTTATTCATCCGTTAAGTCAATACAAATATTTAGAATACAAATAATTTAAGTATAAAAAATACATTGCATCAAGTGTAATTAATAAGATCTAAGCATGAACTCATAAATATATACAGTTGCATGGCTCTACAGCTACACAGCATTTAAAATGTATCACAAATATATACAATTATATGTCCAGCTACAGTGTATCTAGAAATTCACTTATATCATAATATGAATCGCTTAATAAAATTTCTTTCAACGATAACTTGAAACACAGCATGGATTTTATGTTTTTCAGATTGGCTGGTAGTTTATTATACAGAGTGACTGCTGAATATCTAACTCCTTTGGAATAAAGTGTAGTTCTATGTGTTATTGTTCTTAAGTCTGTTTTACCTCTGGTGTTATGATGATGTATTTGATTATTTGTGGTGAAATTTTCAAGGTTTTGTTTTGTATAACATAGCAAACAGTATATGTACAGACTGGGCAGAGTCTCCTCCTCCTCCTTCTTCTTTCTCTAACTGCTTTGTGCTGTTAAGCATGGAGTACAAGCCTCTTCTACCCATTTCCTCCACTTTTCTCGGCCCATTTCTGTCATGGTTTTCCCTCTATCCTTCCCCAACTTCTCAATGTATTCCTGATACAACATGCGTGGCCTTCCCCTAATTCTTTTACCTTCTCAATGTATTCCTGATACAACATGCGTGGCCTTCCCCTAATTCTTTTACCTTCTGGTCTTGCTTCTAAATATTGTTTGGATTTTCTTTCTTCTGACATGTGTAATACATGTCCATACCATTTAAGTTGTCTTTTTTCCAATATTTCTTTAACGGAGTGTGTACCCAACTCTTCCCTTATTGTTACATTTCTAATCATATCTCTTCTTGTCTTCCCCACAGCTCATCTTAAATATCTCATTTCCATAGCTGTTATTTTGCTTTCTTGTTTCTGTAGGAGAGTCCAGCTATCTGCTTCATATAATAGAATTGGTAGTATTATTGTTTTAAATACTATAATTTTTGTATCTTTTATTATTTCCTTTTTTCCCACAATAGCATTATTAATCTGATAGTAGACCGAATTGGCCTTTCTTATTCTGTTTAAAATTTCCTGCTCTATTTTTCCATCCTTATTTATAATTGTACCCAGGTATTCATAACTGTCTACCTGTTCTAAGATTTCATCATTACATTTAATTTTAACTTCTTCTTCTTTCCTTCCTATATACATGGTTTTACTTTTGGATATGTTTAATTCTAAACCTTTTCTAGTAAATTCTTCTTTCCATTCATTTAGCACTAATTGTAAATTATTATTACTATTTGCTATTAATATGTCATCAGCATATATCAATGATTGTGCCCAAACTGGGCTTAAATTTCTATATTCTATCATAGTTCTTGCTGTTCTTCTTTTGCAAGTTTTCCATATTTCATCCTTCACAATAATAAATAAGAGTGGGCTGAGACTATCTCCTTGTTTAACTCCTCTATTCATCAGAAATGGTTCTGATTCTTGTCCATCTAATCTTATTATCCCTTTTGGTTCTTGATAAACTGATTGTATTGCTTCAATAAAATTCATAGGTACTTTTTTGCTCTTTAGAGCTCTCCAAATTTCTTCCCTAGGTATTGAATCAAATGCTGCTTTCAAATCTAAGAATCCTAAATAAATACCCTTTCCTCTATCTATAGCTTTCTCTATTATCATTCTCAATGAGAAAAGTTGGTCTTGGGTTTGTCTACCTGGGCAGAGTCAAGATTTTATAATTCCTTAAAGAAGTTCCTGCAGGAGTCATAGTTTTTTTCCTGACATTAGGCATCTAACAATCCTTTTTTTGTACTTTAAAAACCATGTGACTGTCTTTACTATCCCCCTCAAAATATAATGCCATACCTCATTACTTTCTGCATATGCAAAATATAAGGTTCTCATGTCACTTGCATTCAATTCATTTTTTATTACTCTTAACGAGAAGTAGAATTTATTTAACTTTATTACTAGATTTTTTATGTGTGCTTCCCAGTCTAAATGCTGATCTACCCATACTCCCAGAAAATTTGCTTCTGTCTCATAAGAGACACACGCACCACACAACTTGATGTCAGGTTTGCCAACATTTTTATTTTGTTTGTGGCGAAATGATATTGCTGAAGATTTGTTTGTATTAATAAGCAATTTGTTTTCAGCAAACCAAGTTTTAATTTTACTGGTTATGTGTTTTGCATTTTCATTTCCCTTTATTATAACATTTGTGTTGTCAGCAAACATAGTTACCTGAGTTGGATTTAAATAATTTGGGAAGTCGTTTATGAATATTAAAAAGAGGATGGGTCCTAGTATGGATCCCTGGGGAACTCCATATTTAATTTGTTTCATTTTTGAATACTGATTATGTACGACATTCCACTCAGACATTTTTGATTTCCACCATTTGTTTCAGATTTTTTAAATATGATTGGAACCAATCCCATACTATTCCCCTTATCCCATGATAGTACAGCTTTTGTAACAGAATTTCATGATGAATCATGTCAAATGCCTTGGTTAGATCTATTAGTAAGCCTGTACAGTTATTATCATTGTCAATAGCCTCCAATATATGATCTGTAAACTCAAAAATTGCTGATGTGGATTTTCCTCTACAGAACCCATTTTGTTCAGGGTTAACTACATTATGCTTCTCCAAAAACGAACTAAATCTTACTAGCATAGCTTTTTCTACAATTTTGGATAAGGCTGGTAAAACCGATATTGGCCTGTAGTTTGACTTTTTCTCTATCACCTATTTTGAAAACTGGTTTTACTTTGGCAATTTTAAGTACATCTGGAAATTGCCCGGCTTCAAAAGATTTATTACTTAAATAACTTAATACTTTATCCAAAACACTACTGCAGTATTTGAACACTGTTATAGGTACCTGATCATGTCCTTCGCTTGGTTTATTTTTTAGATTTCAGTATTGTATTAATTTCTGCCTGTGTCACTGGTTTTAGAAATATACACATTCCAACATCACAAGATGGCGGCCGTAGGAATTGTAACGCAATCAAATAAACACAATTTATACATAAATGTGAGCAATAACCTAGAAGACAAACCAACTGAACGTCCTCTAGTAACTAAAAATACCAAAGGAACAAAGGGAAATGAAGACAGCATAAAGGACAAGGCAAGTCAGGAGAATTTTAATGCAAACGATCAGCTGCTTACGGGAGCCATAGAGCAGAAGCGAGATTCACAAACAATAGCATCGCTACACGTGGTGATTAACCTGCTTAACAGAGATCTTCAAAATGCTCAAAAAGAGATCAACTTATTAAAAAAGGAAAATGAAGAACTTAAAAAGAAGAAAGAGTGTGACTGCAAGAATAAAACCTTTGCTAGTGTAACCAGGAATGGGAAACAGGATTCTGCAACAAAGCAACGCAGTAGTGGCATAAAGAACAGGTTTGAAATTCTAAATAAAGCACAAGACCGTGTGGAAAGTGAAATGCGAAATGTGAAACATTGTGAAAGTGAAACAGAAATAAAAAACAAAAATGTGCTTGTGGTAGGCGACTCAATATTAAAGTTTTCTGGAAACCTGTGTCGGGAAAAAGGTTTTGAAGTACGTTGTTTTCCTGGAATCAAGGTAGGCGAGCTGCAAGAAAAAGTGGAGAAAGAGCAAAATCCAGATGTAATGCTGATACATGCAGGTACGAACAATATTCAACATGGAGTAATGGCAGAAGAGATAATGGGGGACATTATGGATCTTGTAAACAACATTAGGTCGAAATCAAAAGAAACAAAAATCTTAATAAGTGGGGTACTTCATAGGTGGGATGTAGGGATGTAAATATTAGGAGAGTTATGAAAATAAATCAAGAAATTAACTGGCTATGTGAGAAGAAAGACTGTTTACTGGTTGAAGCAAATTATTGGTTAGAAGATAGAGACTTTGCTAGAGACGGAGTTCATTTAAATAGAAGGGGATCCTTCAAATTTGGAAACCTTTTGAATAGTGCAATCTGTTCAGTATTAAGGGAAAACTAATTAGTAAGGTGGTGGATGTTAAAGCTAATGGTATTGACTCAGTAACTGAAATAGTTTTCACTCCTAAAACTAAACAAAACACTTCTGTATTAAATATAAACGTTGTTAATAGTAAAACAATAAGGTTATTTCATCAAAATGTACAATATACAGGGTGAGTCACCTAAAACTTGCACCGTAAATATTTCTGAAATGGTATGTGCTATTGATATGCGGTTTTCACAGAATTGAACTATAGGCAGGGGCTCGCATTTTCAAATGATACACAGATTTTTATAATTTTTAGAAAGTGTATTTATGTACAAAAGTTACATTTTTTTAAATGGAACAATGCGTATTGACATTAAGAAAATAAAAGTAGAATAAATTAGAATGTCAATGGTGTTTTTTGCACGATTCTAATGTAAGTAGTTTACGAGAAATCGTCATTTGAAAATTGAACGCACCGGCAGTTGTTTGTTCCATTCAATTGCTTAGTTGCTAGGCTAGGATGTTGTTATGTTTGTTTACAATGTGTTTTGTCTACACTGGCAGTTATTTTGTGATAGTTGAAGCAGTAGGACGTGCTTGGAAGATGGTATTTACCAATGCAGAAAAAGCAGATATGCTCATAGTTTATGGTGAATGTAGAAAGAATGCAGTTCTTTCTTGTACAGTGTACTTGGAAACATATCCGAATAGACGTCAACCATCTCGTCAATTATTTGTGAACCTCTTCAACCAATTACGTGAAAGTGGTAGTATAACGTCTAGAAAACGCACCAGAAACAAACGAGCAACTGGAGAGCAAGGAGAAATTAATGTTCTAGCTGCTGTTGCAGTAGATCCCCACATTAGTTCTCGTGCAATTGCACGAGGAAGCGGCATCAGTCAAAGAAGTGTAATCCGCATCCTCCATCGTCATAACTTCCATCCGTATCACATCTCTCTCCATCAAGTGCTGCATGGCAATGATTTTGGGAATCGTGTGAACTTTTGTACATGGGCATTGAGACATGATACTCCAAATTTGTCATGTATCTTGTTCACTGATGAAGCAACATTTACTAATCATGGCCAAGTAAATCTAAAAAATATGCACTATTGGTCTGTTGACAATCCTCGTTGGCTGCGTCAGGTAGAACGTCAGCATCCATGGAGTGTGAACGTGTGGTGTGGAATAGTGAACCATCACATCATTGGCCCTTTTTTCATAGAAGGAACACTGAATTCACAGAAGTATCTCAACCTCCTAACAGACGATCTTCCACAGATGTTAGAAGACGTTCCCCTTCAGACTAGGAGGAATCTGTGGTATCAACATGATGGCTGTCCGGCCCATAGTGCACGAATTACTACAGCTTATCTTCAAGGATTGTTTCAAAATCGGTGGATTGGACGAAGGGGACCTGTACCTTGGCCGGCCCGTTCACCAGATTTGACTCCTTTAGATTTTTTTCTGTGGGGGAAGCTGAAAGACACTGTCTACAAGGACATACCAACTACACCAGAAGATATGAAACGGCGTATTACTGCTGCCTGCGCTGAAATTTCCACTGAAATGCTAGAACGTGTACAGCAATCTTTACATACTAGACTGGAAGCTTGTATTGAAGCTGGTGGTGCTCATTTTGAGCACAGGCTTTGAGGGTACAGTTTTTTTTTACTTGTCAGAATCCTCATTTTTCTTCATTCACTTGTTTTTCTTTAGTTTGTCCTAGCCATTGTCCCGTTTTGTACAAATGACGATTTCTCGTAAACTACTTACATTAGAATCGTGCATAAACACCATTGACATTCTAATTTATTCTACTTTTATTTTCTTAATGTCAATACGCATTGTTCCATTTAAAAAAATGTAACTTTTGTACATAAATACACTTTCTAAAAATTATAAAATTCTGTGTATCATTTGAAAATGCGAGCCCCTGCCTATAGTTCAATTCCGTGAAAACCGCATATCAATAGCACATACCATTTCAGAAATATTTACGGTGCAAGTTTTAGTTTTAGGTGACTCACCCTGTATATTGTGACTTTATGGGTTCGTGAAATGAAAAGTCCAATTGCACCGCTCAAAAATGTTCTTTATTTCCACCGACTTACAGTTGAACACTTTGCAATTACACAGAATTACGTAATGCACACAATTACGATTCACCAGTTCGTCCGTTACAGTTCCACTTGCACTCGCAATTACGTAAACTCCTCCGAAGCACGTACGCAGTCTGTCCCCTCACTGGGCGCTCCTCACAGCTCGCCAAAAACTGACTGAACTCACTCACTGCAGCCCCCTTTATAGGGATATCACAGTTTTCTCGAAGCCTATCGTTTCAGTGAATCACCGCGAAGGTTCCAGACAGCAGGGGAAGGGGGAAGAGGCAGCCAGCGACAAGTGACACTTCCCTAATCATCCCCTCAGTGACTGAGACAAATGGGTGAGTGTGTCCGAACGCCTCCGTCTCCTGCTGCTGCTGCTGCTGCCGGCCGGTTCTATAGGGAGTTCCGACGTTTGGGTGACAATATCCAACAAAATTGAAGAAATAGATATAGTATTAAACAAATGTAAACCCGATATTGCAGTGTTGACAGAACATGGACTTGACAATATGCAAATTAAAAGCCTTCAAATACAAAATTATAAATTGATATCACACTTTTCCAGACAAAATCATAAAGGGGGTGGGGTAGCTATATTTTTAAAATCTGCAGCTAATTTGTCTATATCAAACTGGGATAAAGTTTACAGCGTAGAAAAAATATTCGAGGTAGCCACAACAAAAATACAAACAGGAAAACTAAACGTGCAAATAGTGGATTTGTACAGATCACCAAGTACCAAAGTTAGTGATTTTCTTTGCTATCTAGACGACATGCTAAATAAAACAAAAATAGGTATAAATAGCAAAATAATTTTGATAGGGGATTTAAACATAAATACTGGCACAAATAATACAGATTATAAAAACCTACTTGACATAATTTCAAGTTATAATTTAAAAGACATTATTAAAGAACCAACTAGAATCACACCCACCTCAGCTACATCAATAGATCATATTATAACCAATATTGAAAAGAATAATTACTCAACAGAAATTGTAGATTATTGTATATCTGACCATAGTTCCCAAATTATGGATATCAGTTATATAGGGGAAGAACTTGAAATAACAGAATTCATGAAGTTAAGACAAATGACTACTAATAATCTGAACCAGCTCCTAGTTAGTTTAACAAAAGAGATGGGGCGCAGTTTATACATTGCAGGATAGTAATACAAAATGGGACTGCTTCTTTGACATTATAAAACAGCACCTTGAGACACACTGCCCAATCAAAAACAAGAGAGTTACCAAACCTAATAATCAACGTATTAAAATTCCATTAGAAGTAAAAAAGATTAGAGATAAAATGAAGGATTACCATACCTTCTAAAAATCAACAATTAAACATTTTTAGGGATAAATATAAAGCTTTTAAAAAGAAGTATGCTCAAGAACTAATTAATCTAAAGAGACAACAATTTAGTAACAAAATAATAAAATCAAATAAAGCAAAGAGTATATGGGGAATTGTAAAAGAACATCATGCAAACAGTAAGACATTTGAAAACATAACCTTAGAGGAAAATGCGCAGCTGGTTAAAAATCCTAAAGAAGTTTGTGAAATTTTCAATAATTATTTCTTAAAAATGGGAATCAATAAAATCAGTCAGATTAGGGATACAACACAAGGGACAAATGAAATATTATCAACCATTTATATAAAAGGAACCACTAAAGAGGAACTAGAAAAAATAATAAATGAACTAAATAACACATCGACGGGGTGGGATGAAATATCTACAAAAACACTGAAACATTGTAAATATGCCCTACTAGATATACTTGAGCACCTGATAAATGCATTGATATGGAGGATTCTTTTACCGATTGCTTAAAAATAAGCATAGTTCGACCAATATTTAAAAAAGGCAATAAAACAAAAGCAGAAAACTATAGACCTATTACCTTAACTTCTGTTTTTGCTAAGGTATTTGAAAAAGTGTTAAATAATAGATTAATAAGCTTTCTAAATAAATTCAATATACTAAGTAAATCTCAACATGGATTCAGGAAAAATCACTCCACAACCACAGCTATAGCAGAGCTATACCACAATATACTCCAAGGGCTTGCAAATGAAGAAAAGATCACAGGTATATTCCTTGACCTATCTAAAGCATTTGACAGTGTATCACATGAAATGCTGCTGAACAAATTGCAGAAGTATGGCATAAGGGGAAAATTTCACACAATATTAAAATCCTATTTAGTACACAGAAAACAATGTACAGTAGTTAGAACCAAGAGTAGAAATACAATAGAATCAATCATATCCAATTATGAAAACATAGCAGGAGTTCCTCAAGGATCTGTCCTAGGACCAATACTTTTTTTTATCTACATGAATGATCTTCCTATAACTACACACTCAAAAACAGTGGCGTATGCCGATGACACCTCATTGATATTTGGTCCTAAGTAAATGGAATGGAGAAAATAATAACTACAGAAACGCAAATTATCTATAATTATCTTACAAACAATAGCTTGAAAGTAAATCTTCAAAAAACAAAAACAGTCATGTTTCAACACTGCAATAACAGGTATAGTAGTAATCGTATCAATATAAATATAAATGGTGAACAAATCGAGCAATTAGATAAGATAAAATTCTTAGGAGTGATTATTGATGAAAACCTAACCTTCTGACACCATATCGACTACATATGTAAAAAGATAAGTACAAATTTTTATTTATTAAGGAACCTAGCAAAATACCTAAATTCTGAATATCTGAAACTAACTTATTATGGAATAATACATTCACATCTACAATATGCAGTTGAGATATGGGGCAGCACTTGTATGACTAACATGAACAGATTGCTAGTTTTGCAGAAGAAATGTATAAGATGTATATATAAGGTAAATAGAAGAGAATCATGTAGAAATGTTTTTGTAGAAAACAAAATCCTAACAGTAGTATCTCTATACATTTTTAAAGCAATAATGTTTGTAATTAGCAAGGATGAAATGGGTAACTTAAACATTGTCACAAACACAAAACAAGGGCACAAAATAATTACCACAGAATAACTTTAAATAAAAAGTTAACAGATAAAGATCCCTTAATAATGGGAAAATTATTATTTAATAAACTACCAAATTCACTAAAAACAAAAAAAGGTAAATTATTTAAAAATGAACTAAACAAGTTTCTAGTACAAAAATGCTTGTATAGACTGGACGAATTGTAATTAAATATATATAACTGTTTATTTTGACGTATCCGACAACATATAAGTGTTATTATGGATGAAAATAAATTATTTCTATTATTATTATTATTATTATTATTATTATTATTATTATTATTATTATTATTATTATATTTATGTGCTCCCTATTTAAATTACAATGCTGATTCCCAACTAATCTCTCCACCATTTCACTATAGTAAGTTTGAAATACGTTGGCTATTACTTGAGGATCTTCAGACAGTGAACCATTTGGTAACCTAATAGATATGTTCTTAATCCCATTACTTTGCTTTAAATGCTTTTTAGTTATACTCCACATGGCTTTTTGTTTATTTCAGCATTATTGATGAATTCACTATTATACTGCTTTTTTGCTTGTATTAAAACTTTATTATATATCTCCTTATATTTCTTATTGTTCTAAGCCCGGATCAGTACCCGTTTTCCTCAAAGAATTAAAAAATCTTAACCTTGTCCCAGATTTCAAATTACCCTTTGTTACCCAGTTCCTTTTATGTTCCCCTAGCTTTCGCAGTTTCATTGGCATTACTATATCCATGTGGTATTTCAATCTATTTATGAATGATTCATACATAACATTGATATCATTTGTTGCATATATAGGGCTCCAATCTTCTGTTTCAAGTCTGGCCTTTAGATCTGCTAAGCTATGCTTATTTATATTTCTACTATATTGTTTTAACAAAGGCTGTTTGGTGTTTCTGTTTATGGTAGTATAATCATTTAAGGTAGCTGATAATGCATAGTGATCAGAAAAACCTGTATCAATAACTTGTATGACAGTATTAGTAAAATCATTGGATATTAAAATCTGGTCTAAAATTGTGGCTGAATGTATTGTTACTCCAGTTGGTTTACTCGCGGTAGGATGAAGGGAACATAGCATCAGTAAATCTGTTAATTGACTATCTAATTTTTTACCAAAATCAAAATTTAAGTCCCCTATGATGACGATTTTCTTGCTCGACCCAATGGCTTGTACTATTTCCTCTAAACTTTGCACAAAATAATTGATATCCCCTATAGTAGATCGATATATACAAACTAACACACACTGATATGCAGGTAATTCAACTAAACTTGCTTCAAAATTTAACTCCTTATTTAAGTGATTAAATCGATGGATTTGTTTCGACTTGGTATGTTTGCTCACAAAGACACAAGTTCCTCCATGTTGATACTTTTTACGGCAGAAACTGGCTACTAGGCTAAACCCTTCAATTCGAATAGTCTCTAATTCTTGCTCGTGCAACCAATGTTCACAAAAACAAATCACTTATACCTTTTTAAAGTATGTATCCCCTAATGCTTCATATGCTAGTACCTTATTTCCCAGACTCTGTGCATTCTGATAAAATATTTCTAGGGGCTGTACACTCTTATTTGTTGCTTTAGGGGTTGAGTTACTGCTAGGCGTGTCCACATCCCCACTCACATCCTGTTTAACATTTCCTTTTCTGTACAAAAACTTACAGTTTTGCTGATTACGTTACTAAGAATAAAGGACCCTTTTCGATTTAGGTGCAGACCATCTCTGCCCAAGCACCTGAAATCAGGGAACTTGTTTACATTCACAAAAATTGCTCCTAGTGACTCACATGCCCAGCTAATGCTTTCGTTTATGCTGTCTATATACCTATTGTCCACATCTGCTCGTTTTATTACACCATTCACTATCACACGAGATTTAGGAACCATTCTTTGGTTGATCGTATTACACTGTAGACTTCAGCCATCATTTCATCAGGATTATTTGCACTCTTAATGTTATTAGTTCCTGCATGCAGCACTATTACTTTTGGTGCAGTCACAGTAGCATTTTCCATCTCCTTGTGAAGTTCTTGTATCTTCTTTTCCAGTTGCTCTGCCCTAATTCCTCTATATACCATAGTTCGCGCCTCCTTGATGCTCACGTGCTTCACCATTGAGTCCCTCATAACGAGTACTTCTTGTTGGCAGCTGCTTTCCGTGCTGGTTAGGTTAGGATTCACCCATTCAAATTTATTAACTGCTGAATTAGATACTGTAACTTCACTATTCGGCAGTGAGGTTAACGGATCGAATCTGATTGAGGTTTCAATGCATGGTATTCTTGACTCAAGCGAAGTTACTGCATACACGTTTGATGTTTTTGAATTATTCACTTTGGTTTCCTTTCCGTGATCTTTTCTTGCAACATTCACCCATTTCATATTTGAATTTATTTGTTGCTGTTTAGGTTGCTGCGAGTACTGAAATTCTTGAATCTGCAGCTGTAGCGCCGTGCTCCCATTTTGTAGCTTCTTGAGGTTATCATTATTTGCTTTAATCACCTTATCTCTATCTTGCCTCTCTATTCCCATCAAATTCAATTTCTGACTCGTGTTGATTTTCAGTTCGTAATTCTTTGATATCTTCTCTTGCCCTGTGAAGATCCATGCATAGGATTTCAATGACTTTGTGTAGCAATGCCACGACTTCCATTTCATCACGTGCTCCATGGTGCGAAATGTGGTTCCCATTTGTGGCTTGATTTTCCGCTGCGACACTTTTATTGTTTTTTCCATCTTTATTTCCATTAACATTTGAGTCCATCACAATTCCGAAATTACACCTTTCATTACCATTATCCATAGGATTATCAATGTTTTGTTGAATTTTGCGGAGCACACTTCGCGTCACAACTTTGCCGGCCGCCATCTTGTTTAGTGTTTCCACAAAAGTATTGCTCTTTATCATTGACCCTAGCCTCGCTTTCAGGTAATGGGGCAAAGGGCAGTTACTTGTGAAAAAGTCGACTAATGACTTAACATATCCAAGGTTACTCATTCTGCTATGATCTTAATTGTGCAGTGCTTTCAAACAGTTACTGTAAAATCAATACCTTCCTTTTCAGTTACAAATGCTTTATTTACTACTATTAAATATAGTGAAATAAAATGCTTGTCTCATTGCATAAGGCATTTAGTTTTGGTTAACTTTATGTACAGTTCTTTGATATTTTTCTCTGTTCTTTTTATCATTTAATACTTCCATCCTCAATTTCACTAACATTAACGTTCCTCTAAAAGGTATAAGTTGAATATGTCCACCAGCTTTTTGCCATAATGGACTACTGTAACAAAATTTTGGAACATGTTATAGATACACTCATAAGCAATAATTAAGCAATAGCTTCTTTATTGTGGTTTTATAAGCCAAAGAAATTCTTAATAGTAGCAAGCTACTGCGGAGTAGGCCAGTATGTTTACAAACAGCAACAGCACGCAGCACAGCATGTGACCTATATCTGCAAACTCTGTTAGTGAGTCACACGTCATTCGTGTCACTGCCTAATCCACACCCATTCTGGAGCATTTTTTTATGCAGCTCTATTGGCGGTAAAAACTATCTATATGAGTCACATAGAAGCTGAGCAACTACTTCTATATGTTCGTTCAGTGTCGTTTTGAAACACCCTGTGTATATATATATATATATATATATAATCTACAGTTTGTGTTTAAGTACCTCAAGGTTTTGTTCTAGGATCTCTCTTATATATTTCTTGTATATGTAAATGATTTACCTTAAGACTAAAATGGTATTCTGCTACTATGTACGCTGATATTTCTGTTACATCTGGGGACAATCTAGGCAGTGGAACTAAATTATAACAATTTACTGGAGGATATGAGTGAACAGTTTTGTGCTAACAAGCTTCATCTCAATGTTAATAAATCAGGCTTCATAAACATTTTACACAGTACAAAATAAAAATAAAAGAAAAAAATTCAAACTTCAATTTAAAAATATAAAATGCACATATTAATAAATAATCAGAGAAATTCTTGGGAATAATTTTTAACTAATTTACGATTTGGAAACAACACTACTTACCTAATTCTCACACTAAATGCGATTAGTTACCAAACTTCTTAAAAATGTTTCTTTGTCATGAAGTCATAAAGGCCTCTACTCTTACATATTTTATTGGTAAACCAACAGATCTGGCAAGAATGTTTATGCATTTTGTATGAGCATGTCATACCATCTCATTTGGTATCTGACTCAGAAGTATTGTCTGAGGGTACATACATTGTGGCAGTGAGTGAAGTGCCACTTCACCTATTTTTTGGTAACAAGTGTTGTAATAAGGAATTTATTAATTCTAATAGCTACTCATAAAAATCATAAAAATATTTTTTTTTTTCCCACCTTTAACTGCTATGGTCATATCGGCAGCTGGTCTCCTTTGGAACATACCGAAGGTGTTAACTCGTATTCGTTGGGTTTTTATTTTAATTATTTTTATTATTTTAATCACACTCTCATTCATACTTACAGACTCTGGGGAAGATGAGGAATTATCTTGGTTTGAAAAAAATCCCCATCCTACTGCTGGGAATCAAACCCGGGACCCCCAGCACGGCAGGCAGGTGCTCTACCGACTGAGCTACGGGGCCAGCCAGAAATAATTTTGCACCAGTTAACCTCCACTATCATTGCAAAAATGTTCAGTTGAATAGGATCCATTTACTATACAATGTACAGTCTGTAGTAGTGTCTGCACAGTATGCCATGTGCCATCTAGCGGTATTCAGAATTAAGAAGAAAAAGTTTAGATTTTCCTTCACAATAACCATTGGGTTTCCATGCTAACATGACGTCATGCTTAACGTAACATCTACCCCTATCATGACAAGTGAACAGTTTGTAAAGCTTTTCAAACAAAGACAGGGAAAGAAAACAGATTTGAGCCTTGTGGAGGAAAACCTCTTGTTCTACGGTAAGTTGGAAATGAATTGTCAGTTTTTTGCAGTCTTTGTATGCACATACATATATAACTGTGTGGTTATTAAAGCTTCTAGCAGTATGAGAATTTTGAGTAAAAATAATCTAGCTATTCCCAAGGTAGTGAAATTATTGTGTTTTATTTAGTGCAACAAAAACCAGCATGTGTTAAATGCATATTATACTTATTTTAGCTGTACATAAGATTAATCTATATTGTCTCCTGACAGTGACAGTTTGTAACCCATTAGAAATGTCATTTTCTAAGAGGAATGATGAAGATAGAGTTTGAACTACAGGCGGTCTACTATCTCACTTGACTCCTATGTTTCAAAAAAAAAAAAAAGTTATAAACTAAGTTTTTGTTGGTTTTCTAAATTTATTTCATTATACAGCAGAGAGCATTTGCAAAAATTATTTTGTTGGCTCTGCTTGCTATTTAGCACAAAAAACAAGACAGGAATTGACAGGAGTTTGAAAAATAAATATATGTTTGTTAAGTATGTTGTCAGTTGCCAAGATCATATGAGCACAATTGGTGTGCCAGAATTTTGTTCTGCAGGAGTTCTTTTACATGCCAGTAAATCTAAAGACGTGGGGCTGTAACATGTTCAATATGTTCATTGCACAAACATGAGAAATTGTGAACACTTAAAATGCAAATTACAGTTAAGGACTTTTGAAAGAAACACAAACAGTATCATTGATACATCAAAAAAATAAGAAAAAAAATACAATATTGTGTAATGCTCATTTAATGAACATGTTTGCTAAAATAGAAATATTCTAGGTTGGTCGTAAAAGCTATGCTGTTTCAGGATAAGCAAGAACTCACATTAAGAGGGCACAATGGGAATATTTTCTTTCTACAATTTGTGGGAATTTTTGGAGCTACTATATATATATTAATTTCAGAAACTATGACAGAAAATCAGCAGCATCATTATGAATAATTAAAAGTAAATTCAAAGGTGATTCTAAATTCATTCAGAATAATCTCATAGGATGCAATATTGGAACACTTCCAGGACCATGTTCAAAGTAAAATTAACAAAGCAAACTGCTCCTTTGAAGATGACACAACAGATATGTTAAAAATCACAGTACTCATTTGTTGAGGCTTGTCAGTTTTGAAGCAACAGTGATTGAACCATTCCTAGGGTTTTCTGACATCAATGATAAATCTACAGCCAGTTTGCTCAATTTACTAGACAATATTTTGAGAACTTTTCTTACAAAAATAAATTAGTGGCACAGTGCTCTGATGAAGCAAGTCTTATGTCCAGACATTTAAATGAACATAAAAAAGAACTGAAGACAGCTCCTCAAGCAGTTTTTAGGTACTGCATGCTTCATCATCTTAACTGTTTTACAGCACAGCAGCAAGGATGTCCAATGCACAATATTTTTCATGAATCTTAATGGTGACTCTTTATTTGACCATTCAGCAAAATAAATGCAACAAGCTTGTTGGGACTAGACAAATAAGTCTGATTCTAGGCTTCTTAAGGTTGTAATTGTTGAATCAAAGAAGATTAAATAAGTTTTAGAGTTGATAGAGAACAATGGCAATCCTAATCTTAAATCTTTGAAATTGCACAATAGTTTTCTAAATGAAATGAAGAGTTTTGAATTTACATTGGTAACAATTGAATTCAATGATATTCTTTGTCTTGCTAACTGAAGTGTAAACTTCTTTCCAGTACACTGATATTCCTTACCCCCCCACCCCCCACTCTAACTGTGCCATTATGACCCAGACCAAAACCAAAACAAGCCTAAATTCAACACTGCACACCAAAGTATCTGCCCCTTCAAAATCATATGTATCTTAATATAATTATGAAATATTACATCACTATGTATTAAATTATTGTGAACGTCAAACAGGAATATGCTGCTGCATTTACTAACAATTTAACTTCAATTTACTGTAGAAATACAAATTTCTAATGCAAATTTTAAAGTACCCATTTCTTAAATATTAGTGCAGACTTTGGAGACAATAAAGCAAATTCCATTTACTTCATTTACTTGTAATTAATAAACAGCTAGTTTCGATAGCTCTTGCTATCATTCTCGACTTCTGTAAGCTTTAGGCTACACAATAACATTAATACTAGTGCAGAAGTTGAGACGGTAAAGTAAATTCCAATAACTTGGGAATGGTAGCAAGAGCTATCGAAACTAGTCATTCATTAATTACAAGTGAAGTCCAGTGTTATTACCGACTTATATAATGTATTACATATTTCTCCTCTCCGTTTGAAAGTTTATCCTCTCTTTTAGCTTGATAAGCAATTTACCTATTAGTACAAAAGTGAATCGAGGACACATTGCTTCACTCACACTGTTTATTCACAGGACATGTTTCAAGAGCTCTTGCTCCTATCATCAGCTGATACTCGATTAGTGTAAGTTGTAGTGGTTTCCTCTTTCTCCGTATTGTCAATAGATGGCGTGATGTACTTGTCAAAGATGTCCGGTGGTGGAGTTTCAAAATTCATGACTCTATGACGATTTTTGTTAATGAAGATTTTTTCCTATACGGAAAGGTCTATGGGGTGATTAACATATTTTATTAGAGATGTTTCCAAGTTGATGTCATGTCTAGTATTCAAAAAATGAAAAGCCACTGCTGATTTTTCTGTTTCACCATTTTTAATGTTTCTTAGATGTTCTTTAGTTCTGATGTTAATATTTCTTTTTGTTTTTCCTATATAAATTTTAGGGCAAGTTTCACATTTGATCTCATAGATTTCTGGTTTTTCTTTGGTAGTGATTGAATTTTTGGGAGGATCTTTTAACTACTTTTTTTATGTGTAGGTATTCTTCTTGATAATCTTCTCTGTTTAGTGGAAAGTTGATCATCCGAAAGATTAAACTGTTGAAAATGGCATGTTGGTGTTGTTTTGGGTTGAAACTGTTGTTCTTAATGTAATTATCTGTGTGTGTCGGTTTCCTGTAAATACCAAAGGTGAGTTTGTTGTTCATTTTTTTGATCTTGATGTCCAAAAAGGGGAGCACACCATCCTCTTCTGTTTCCAATGTAAATTTTATATTTGGATTTTGTATATTCAAAAGTCTAAGACCATCTTGTATGAGTTTTTTAGGTACTATTACAAAAATGTTGTCAACATAGCGATACCACACTTTGAAATAATTTGGAAAAGCTTTTGTGATATGTGTTTCAAAAGCACTCATAAATAAATCTGCCAAGAAGGGAGACAATGAGTTGCCCATAGCTAGGCCTGTTTTTTTGTTTATAGATCTGTCCATTAAAGCTGAAAAAATTTTGATTGATACAAATTTCTGTAAGTTGTGAAAGTTCTTCTATTTCTTCAGATGTTATTTGTATTGATTCCAGCCATTTTTTGAGAAGTGAAATAAGCTCATAGGTAGGTATACTTGGATATAAAGAAATGACGTCAAAGGAAACTAAAGCATCTGTAGAGTTGATCTTTGTGTCCTTCAGGAGATTTAACAATTCAAACGAGTTTTTGATACTTAAATTTTCAAATTTTGTGAAGGATCTGTAGATTTGAACCAGCCATTTTGATAGTTGGTAAGTGGGTGCATCAATGTTATTAATTATTGGTCTGAGGGTAATTTCAGGTTTATGTATTTCGGGTAAACCATATATGTATGGTGTTTTTGGATTGTCTATTTTATTGTTCAATTTATCTCTTTTAGTCATGATTTTACTGTTTTTAATTGCTAATTCCACAGATTTGCATGCTTTCTTTAATGGATTGTTTTCTAGTTTAACAAATTCTTTTCCGTTTAAAAGGTTTTTGCGATAGTCTTCTTCGTCCAGTATTACTATTTTGTTACCCTTGTCTGCTTTTGTGTAGATTACCAGTTTTTCATTTAAATTTTTGATTAATTTTTTATATGAATAACTTTTTGAATTTGCATTTTGAATATGATTTAGAGTTTCTATGCACTGTGTTCTGATCGTAGATTTTTTATTATCGGGCAAATTATATATTGCTATTTCAATGTCCGCAATATAGTTTTCAATGTTTTTTGTGTAATCTACACATGTTTTTAGGCCTTTGTTTAGAAAATCTATTTCTTTCTCCATGAAGTTGCATGTGGATATATTCGTTACGTTGTTAGGTTTTTGACATGAGTAATAAATCTTGCTTTTTATGTGGATTTGGTTCTTGCTCCTTTTGAAGATTCATGAATTTTTGTTTCAAAATGGCTGTTTTCTTACGCATTTTTAAATTAAGAATTGACAGCATATTTTCTAAGTTAGACCACATGGCCGGGTTCATATATTTCGAAATTTTTAAGTGTAGTTCGTATATTTTTAATTCTGTGGAATGTAACGAATTGTAGTGGTTTATTTCCATTTTAATTACACGTTTTTCTGCTGCTTTTTGTTGTTTGCTATTATTCTTGAGTTTAACAATTTTTCTGACGAAAATGGGTGTTATATTAAATTTCAAACATTTCTTGAGAAAACGTATGTCCGCAAAAGTATTTCTTTTCTTTTGATTCAGCTATGGGCAACCCATTGTCTCCCTTCTTGGCAGATTTATTTATGAGTGCTTTTGAAACACATATTACAAAAACTTTTCCAAATTATTTCAAAGTGTGGTATCGCTATGTTGACGACATTTTTGCAATAGTACCTAAAAAACTCATACAAGATGGTCTTAGACTTTTGAATATACAAAATCCAGCTATAAAATTTACATTGGAAACAGAAGAGGATGGTGTTCTCCCCTTTTTGGACATCAAGATCAAAAAAATGAACAACAAATTCACTCACAAAGTTTTGGGTGAAATATAATACTTCCTCTACCTACTATGTGGTAGAGAAAGTATACATACGGAGGGTTGTCCGCAATCTATGGTAACAACTTTAGATGTACACAGTGGCTCCTTAAACACGCCTATGGAAGTGAGCGAACTACAGCAGCCTCAGTGAGTTTAGTGCATGACTCGTTCCTGTTGCAAAATACGGAAAAGTAGAAGTGAAGTGTCCAATTTGTCCCACTTCTATTTGTCCCACTCTTCTTGGCAGACTTTCCAGAGTCTATTCAATCTATGTGGTCTTCTACTTCCAAGGGCTCTTATCAATAACTCAAAAGCACAAAACTCCATTGGCAAGACATCAGGGCATTTGACAGGGATGTCACTAAATGGGATAAGGATATACTGGATTTCTGTTTCTCTCTCCATTTTCTCCAAAAAATGTGGGTTGAAGCACACATATGCCTTGATGTCTTATCTTGGTGCAGCCAGACCTTAATTGCAACTGCACTATAGACAGCAGGTACTTCTGTGCAGAATATGGGGGTTAGGACATTAGTCTGATAATATGCAGAATTGACTTGACATTTTTCTCCACCTAGTGAATAGTTAACTTCCCATTGTAGCTGTATCCCACTGTAACCATAAAGTCACTGGGGAAACACTCCATAGTTTTCCTATACTATCAAAATGTTTTTACCCCCCTTGGATGGTAATATATGGCCCAGAGTTTGTTGCAATCGCTTAGGTATACATATGCTTCATTTAATATGATCACAAACATCCACTTGTCACCCGCCAAGCAGCGTTCATATAGCTGTCGGCAGTTAGTGGCATGATCTGCAATGTGTCGGAACAACAGCTTATGGACTCAGCTTTTATGCTGC
This sequence comes from Mantis religiosa, assembly GCA_030765055.1. Taxonomy (NCBI): domain Eukaryota; kingdom Metazoa; phylum Arthropoda; class Insecta; order Mantodea; family Mantidae; genus Mantis; species Mantis religiosa. Next base: position 278,094,065 of record CM060950.1, on the reverse strand, counting down.
TTTTTTAGGTTTAAATTCAGGTTGATAATGGTCGTTACAGTTATCCTGGAGATTTCCAACTTCAAAGCAATTGAGAGAGCGCAGGCTTTCACGGCCGGAGTCAGTATAACTGGAAGTTATTTCCCAGCTGTTATGCCATGGCCAAACTCCAGCAGACCACGGCATAACAGCCCGGAAATAACTTCCAGTTCAATGTAATTGCTCTCCTTATTGCCGGATTCAGGCCTGAGACAACATTCATGACCTTTTGAACTACCTCTGGAGTACGGCTGGTGGCCAGTTATGGATTTGCATATTTCTTACCCTCTGGAGTAAGGTTTCTTCTAGTCGTACCATTTTTGTTCACATTTAGCACATGCACATTTGAGATGCCTTTCTGGGAATTGGTGAAACTACGGTTCTTACACTGTTTAATAATCTTGTAATATGAATATTTTGCATCAAAAAGGGTATTAATTTACCCCTCCCAGAATGGTTCTATTTTTGGTCCCATTTTATGCAACAGGAACAAGTCAACACTTTCACACACTAATCAATGCTCACTGAGACTGCTGTAGTTTGCTCACTTCCATAGGCATGTGTAAGGAGCCACTGTGCACATCTCAAGTTGTTACAATAGATCACGGACGGTACATAGAAGCCGTTATTCAATGTATATCTGAGTAATATGAAAGGATTAACAATTAAGCTCTTGTAAGAACACATACAATAGAGATAAAAATAAATTATAGTGGGTAGAGGAAGTCATGCGAATGTAATACATTGGACCTTTTTAGATTACACTACTCCCCCTTTTTGTTGCATTAGTATTAAGAAAGATGCTTTGCTATTAAATCAGTTCTGTGTAAAGCATTGCTTTTTGTGTTGGGTGAGGTTTTAGCTTATGTATCAACAAGATTATTATTTTCATTGGTGATCAGTGTTTTGAATCTACCACATTCTTTACATATTTGAAAGTTTAAATGAAAGTATAAACAAAGGAAACCTGATAATTATTTATATGCTTTAGGTTAGTAACATAAAACAAATAGGCTGATACTGCACACTTTAACATTTATTTAAAGCAATTACTTTTTAATTATTATAGAGGAAGTATTAAAGCTAAATTGCTCAAACATGCTATTTTGCCTTTTATGTTTATACCAAATAAGTAGTAAAAATTAGAAGAAAATTCAATGAAAATTTTAGGGTTTTCATTTTTCACAGATGCCACCCCTAAAACTTAAATTGTTTGGGTTGTAAGTATTAATGTGTTCTCAAAGTGAATAGTGAACTATTGTACTTCTGCTCAAAGCATGAATGAAGCATGAGAATATATGAAGACATGCCCGGAAAAACGCACTAACCCTCAAAATAAAAAATTTTGCGATAAGTGCTGCCCTCTGTTGCTGCAGCAGAGAGCTATCTTTTCTTGTTTTGGTCTATCCTCCAGCAATCTATAACGCTAAATAGAGAGAGGTGAAGTTCTTGCGTTTCGTGATATCCTTTTTGTATAATGTCTAAATCAGGTTAACCTGTTCATACTCTGTGCCTGCCATCTAGTGGCACTCATGGTAACTAACTTATAAACAGGATAAACAACAGATCTACAAAACGTTTTAAATGATTGTACCCTTTCAGTTTAAGGATCAATTTTATGAAACCAGCATAGTTTGTTATAAGAATATAGCGATATACGGAAAATAGACAAGTATTTAGCCCACTTCATAAGTAATAACTACCACAAACCGTAGTGCTTCAACAGTGTGTTATGTTGGTAAACTCTACTATGGATGTAAACAAACAATGGCGGAACTAAAAGAGGCACAAATGAATTACAACGTGAAAAGTGTTGAAAATTATGGGAAAAGGAAGTGCAATCCAGAAAACTGGTGTAAAGAAGTTGAGAAGAAGAAACGAAATCGTGGGGAAGTGAATAAAACCTACAAAGGTGTTGCAAAAATGCCAAAATCGCAAGGTTCAAGTTGTGATTGTGCAAGAAAGTGTTTCAATAATGTTCCTGCGGATGCGCGGGAGAAACTATTTCTTGATTTTTGGAATTTGGGTAACCATGATTTACAAAATATGTACATTTTTGGTTGTGTGAACATAAATCCTGTTAAAAGAAGATATATAGATCCAGAAAACAGTAGGAGACAAGCTACTAACATCTACAGAGTTACTTTTCGTGAAATTGACATGTCAATCTGCAAGAAGGCTTTTCTGGCAATCCTTGGTATAAGCAGCGGACGACTGTCTCGAGTAATTCAGCAGAAAAAAAAAAAAAAAAAAAACAAATGGCTCTCCTCAGGTATGTTCGTATTTCATTTCTATCACATACTCCTAGATAAAGCCATGAGATAATGATAGGATTTGGTTTTGCAGTCTTGATATTATAGGAAATCCCAGGTTTTAAATAGCAAATAGTAAGTGAAAGTATTATTGTTAAAGGTGGACAAGCGAGGAAGGCACAAGAATTGACCAAATAAGTGCAGTGATGAAGATTTGGATTTTGCATGGGCTCACATCAAGTTTTCCTTCTCAAACAAGTCATTATTCCAGAAAGAGAAATCCGAACATGACTTACCTAAGTGGGGAACTAAACATATGCAAATGTATTCTTTATACCAAGATAAGTGTAAAGATAGCAATAAGCAACCTCTTAGCCTTGGCATGTATAAAAAAATATTCTGTAAGTTTTTCAGTATTAGTTTTGTGGCACCACGTAGTGATACATGTAAAACATGTGATCATCTTAAAGTGGCTATTGCAGCAGAAAAAGACATTAAAAAGAAACAAAGAACTAGAATCTACGTTGGATATTCATACTGCCACCCAATTATCGGAAAGCACGACCAACTGACAGCTGAGTAGGGGACCGGAGGCATTCGGACCACGCCTACCCATTTATCTCGGTCACTAACTGAGGGGATGATTAGGGAAGTGTCACTGGTTGCTGGCCGCCTCTTCCCCCTCCCCCTGTCGTCTGGAACCTTCGCGGTGATTCACTGAAACACGAGACTTCGAGAAACAGCGATATCCCTATAAAAAGGGGCTGCAGTTGGCGAGTGAGTTCAGTTCTTGGCGAGCAGCGTGAGGAATGCTGAGTGAGTTAACGGACAAGAAGACCGTGAACGTGCATCGGAGGAGTGTACGTAACTGCGAGTGCAGTGGACCTGTGACAGACGAACTGAGAAAATTGTAATTGTGTGCATTTGGTAATTCTGTGTAATTGTCAAGTGTTCCGACTGTAATTCAGTGGAAATAAAGAACATTGTTGAGTTGTGCAATTGGACTTTTAATTTCACAAACCCACAAAGTCACAATACTAAACAGGTTAATACTGTGTATGAAAATCTGAAAAGTGATTCTGAACCAGCAAAGAGTAGTAACAGTACAATGCTTATTGCTTTTGATATGCAACAATGCCTGCCAACTCTCCATTTATCTGTGAGAGTGGCATTTTATAAACGTCAACTTTGGACCCATAATTACGTGTACAAAATGTTTATAATAATGATGCTACAATGTTTATGTGGTTGGAGGAAATTGCTGGGAGGGGAGCAGATGACATTATTTCATGTAATTCCTTTCTTGGAAGTGTTGAAAACAGTGTTGTAATGATAAATTAAATTTAAAGAGAGGATTAATGACAGTAAATAACACTTACTTTTAAATTTTTCCGGAGCATGATTCAGAGACTTTGCCTCTATCCTCAGCCGGCCATCGAATGGTTCTCATTGGTGTAGTTGACGATACTTTGTCATAGGTCTCCTCTGGTGGCGGTTCAAGGAACTTGCTGAACAAATCTTTTTGGAGATGTCGAAATTGAATACTTTGTTCCTATTTTTTGAAATGAAGATTTGTTCCCATGTGGATAGTTGTTTTCCTGATGTATGTTTTTGTAGTTTTGGTTCTGGATTTATGTTGTGGTTTTTTTCCCAAAAATGTGTGGCAACTGCTGATTTTTCTAATTGTTTATATTTTATGTTTCTAAAAACATATTCTAAAAACAGAAACTAATATGATTTTCAAAAAATTCACTTACCATCCATGGACCTATGATATTTTCAAAAAAGTCTTCAAGAAACAAAACATTCAACTAGCACCAGTCAACCATCTCTCCTTAAAAAACCTAATTTGCTCAAACATCAAAGATGCCATTCCATCTAACAAAAAGTCTGGTATATATCAAATTGAATGCAGTGAATAGTCAAAATTATATTGGAAAAACCAAAAGAAATTTAGAAACAAGAGCAAAGGAACACTTTAGAAACATAAAATATAAACAATTAGAAAAATCAGCAGTTGCCACACATTTTTAGAAAAAAAAAAACACAACATAAATCCAGAACCAAAACTACAAAAACATACATCAGGAAAACAAGAACTATCCACATGGGAACAAATCTTCAATTCAAAAAATAGGAACAAAGTATTCAATTTCGACATCCCCCAAAAAGATTTGTTCAGCAAGTTCCTTGAACCGCCACCAGAGGAGATCTATGACAAAATATTGTCAACTACACCAATGAGAACCAGTCGATGGCTGGCTGAGGATAGAGGCAAAGTCTCTGAAACATGTTCCGGAAAAATTTAAATGTGTTGTTTAGTGTCATTAATCGACTCTCTTTAAATTTAATTATTTCATGTGTTAAGCATTATGTAGAGTCAATCCCAGATGAAGTACATCACCTGATTATTTCAATTCCTTTCTTGGAAGTGTTGAAAACAGTGTTGTTATGATAAATTAAATTTAAAGGGAGTCGATTAATGACACTAAACAACACTTACTTTTAAATTTTTCCAGAAAATGTTTCAGAGACTTTGCTTCTATCCTCAGCCGGCCATCAACTGGTTCTCATTGGTGTAGTTGCCGATATTTTGTCACAGGTCTCCTTTGGTGGCGGTTCAAGGAACTTGCTGAACAAATCTTTCTGGGGGATGTCGAAATTGAATACTTTGTTCCTATTTTTTGAAATGAAGATTTGTTCACATGTGGATAGTTCTTGTTTTACTGATGTATGTTTTAGTAGTTTTGGTTCTGGATTTATGTTGTGGTTTTTCTCCCAAAAATGTGTGGCAACTGCTGATTTTTCTAATTGTTTATATTTTATGTTTCTAAAGTGTTCCTTTGCTCTTGTTTCTAGATTTCTTTTGGTTTTTCCAATATAAATTTGACTACAGTCACTGCATTCAATTTGTTATATACCATATTTTTTATTAGATGGAATGGCATCTTTGATGTTTGAGCAAATTAGGTTTTTTAAGAACAAATGGTTGACTGGTGCTAGTTGAGTATTTTGTTTTTTGAAGACTTTTTTGAATTTATCATAAGCCCATGGATGGTAAGTGAATTTTTTGAAAATCATATTAGTTTCTGTAGCTGAGAGGGTTGTGGTTTCCTTTAGTAGCTTCTTCTTTTTTGCTAAGTTCACTTTTTTGTCTACTAATGATTTGGGGAAGTTAATTTTTGTGCTATTTCAATTATTTTGATGTATTCTGTTTTGTATTCTTCTGCTGTGAGAGGGATGTTTACCAGTCTGTGTGCTAAACTATTGAAGATTACCTGTCTGTGGGATCTTGGGTTGTAGCCATTAGCTTTTTATGTAGCTGTCTGTGTTGGTTTTCTGTAAATGCCAAAGTTTAGTCTGTTTTTATTCCTCATTATTTTTAGATCAAAAAATGGTAAATACTCGTCTTTTTCTATTTCTACAGTGAATTTGATGCTTTTTTCTTGAATATTTAAACGTTTTAGTGCATCACTGATGTGTTTTTTTTGGTACTATTGCAAAGATGTCATCTACATATCGTTGCCAGAGTTTGAACATCCAAGGGAAACCTTTGTTGATCCTTATTTCTAATTTCAGTTTTAACGAAAGTGCTGGGAAACGTGTTGTGGGAAAACTTTGAACATAACTATTTGGCAGTCCTAAGCAAGAAAATAAGAGAAAAAACCATAAGACTTAAATACAAACTGGCAAATCTGTGCAACATGTCTTCACACCGAAATCATACCGGGAAAAAGTTAAAATACAATGGTTTGAAAACGTCGTAAACCTATCCAGTCAAAATTTCTCCAAAAAAGAATTGGGTCTTTTAAATAATGGATTAAAAACATGAGTCAGTTTCTCAAACAAAATTGAAGACTACATTGCAGATATCAACATTTCGACACAAGTTCTACAAGTATCCAAACAAAATTCAGTAAAAAGCCATTGTGAAAATATTTTGGAGGAAATAAAAAACAGATCCTTTCAGAAGAGAAAACATAATACTATCCATTCTTTGAAACAGAAAAACGTTATTTACACAAAGGCAGACAAAGGCAACAAGACAGTCATAATGGAAAAATCAGATTATATTGAAAAAATGGAAGAAATGCTATCTGACAATGAATATGAAATCATTATCAAAAATCCTCTAAAAGCTTGCATAGAGTCATTTGAAAAAACAATAGCAAAATCAAGCATAATATCAAACAAATATACAGTTAAACTGGATAGACTACCTAGACTTTATGGCTTACCCAAAATACACAAACCATCCATAACAATGAGACCTATAGTTAGCAGTATAAATTCACCAACATACAAACTTGCAAAGTGGCTAATAAACAAATTCAACTCATTTCCAAAATTCGACAGCCTAAGCATCAAAAACACCTATGAACTTATAGAACACATTAAGGATACTGAACTAAATGAAGAGGATACTCTAGTCTCATTTGATGTTAAATCACTGTTTCCCAGCATACCAGTTAATCAACTCCCACCGTTGATAGAAAAATGGCTCAAATCACTTGGAATGGCAGCACCTGAAATTTCAGACTACATCGAACTAACCAAATTATGCATAGAACAAAATTTCTTCCAGTTTCAAACAAAATATTTCCACCAAACTTCAGGGTTAGCAATGGGCAACCCCTTATCACCCTTCCTGGCCGATCTGTACATGAGTGCATTAGAAATAAGTATCAACAAAGGTTTCCCTTGGATGTTCAAACTCTGGCAACGATATGTAGATGACATCTTTGCAATAGTACCAAAAAAACACATCAGTGATGCACTAAAACGTTTAAATATCCAAGAAAAAAGCATCAAGTTCACTGTAGAAATAGAAAAAGACGAGTATTTACCATTTTTTGATCTAAAACAAATGAGGAATAAAAACAGACTAAACTTCGGCATTTACAGAAAACCAACACAGACAGACAACTACATAAAAGCTAATGGCTACAACCCAAGATCCCACAAACAGGCAATCTTCAATAGTTTAGCACACAGACTGGTAAACATCCCTCTCACAGCAGAAGAATACAAAACAGAATACAACAAAATAATTGAAATAGCACAAAAAAATAACTTCCCCAAATCATTAGTAGACAAAAAAGTGAACTTAGCAAAAACGAAGAAGCTACTAAAGGAAACCACAACCCTCTCAGCTACAGAAACTAATATGATTTTCAAAAAATACACTTACCATCCATGGGCCTATGATAAATTCAAAAAGGTCTTCAAAAAACAAAACATTCAACTAGCACCACTCAACCATCTCTCCTTAAAAAACCTAATTTGCTCCAACATCAAAGATGCCATTCCATCTAACAAAAAATCTGGTATATATCAAATTGAATGCAGTGACTGTAGTCAAATTTATATTGGAAAAACCAAAAGAAATTTGGAAACAAGAGCAAAGGAACACTTTAGAAACATAAAATATAAACAATTAGAAAAATCAGCAGTTGCCACACATTTTTGGGAAAAAAACCACAACATAAATCCAGAACCAAAACTACTAAAACATACATCAGTAAAACAAGAACTATCCACATGTGAACAAATCTTCATTTCAAAAAATAGGAACAAAGTATTCAATTTCGACATCCCCCAGAAAGATTTGTTCAGCAAGTTCCTTGAACCGCCACCAGAGGAGACCTGTGACAAAATATCGTCAGCTACACCAATGAGAACCAGTCGATGGCCGGCTGAAGATAGAGGCAAAGTCTCTGAAACATGTTCCGGAAAAATTTAAAAGTAAGGGTTGTTTAGTGTCATTAATCGACTCCCTTTAAATTTAATTTAACCTGATTATTTATTCTGACTCTTGTTTTGGGCAAAATAAGAACTTTGCTTTAGTTAGTTTCTGGATGTATTTGAGACAGTCTGGCAAGTTTGATACTGTAGAACATAAATATTTAGAACCCGATCATACATTTTTGCCTTGTGATCGTTCGTGACTTTGGCCTTATAGAGAAAAAGAAGAGGCAAGCAGCTTACATTTATGTTCCAGATCAGTGGATGGAGTTAGAGAGAAAAACCAGGGTAAAAGAATCCTTTTTATGTTGTCAAAATGACAACTAACATGTTCATCTCTGCAAAGCCTCTTCTCGACAACATACAGAATAGAACAGTTTCAGAATCTGAGCAAAAGGTACTCTTGAGCAAGGTGACATGCTTGAAAGTATTTAAAGACCATCCCTTTAAGTTGTATTTTAAATACAATTACAGTGGTATTGAGGATTACAACACTTTGGACATTCGAAGGAAAATAATATCTGGCAAACCATCCCTTATTTATGTGACATTTCCTCCAAAATACAATGGTCCAAGACCGATAAATCCTGCAAAATTAAAGGACTTACAGGATCTGATGAATTATATCCCACCAATTTTTTCATGAGTACTAAATCTTAAATCTGAGACCACAGCTTCTCAGAATATTACTGATGAAGCACTTTTTGATCAGCCTGACTACAGCTAAAATGCTTGTACCTAGTTTCCAAAATGATATACTTATTGAAAAGTGGAATAATCCAAAGTGTACCATGTATAAATATGCCAAAAGACACACTTATTAGTTTCACCTAAAATATATGTAAACTGTATATAGAATAAAACTTAAGTAAAAGCTGACAAAGGTTTTCACTTTATTTTCATTATTTTATTTTTATTAATGCTATTAGATCAGTCATGTTTTGGGTTCTATTAAGGATAATCCTGATAATATATACTGTATTCTTGGGACTTCTATTCTCAGAAATGAAATAAAATAATGCTAACAATTTCTTTCAACCTCAATCACAAAACACTTGTTTTCTCCATTTTTAAAAACTGTGGGTTAACCCGTTTTTCCGGGCATGCCTTCATATGTTAAGCACAAAGCTGACCAATTGCTCAATGCTCAAAAATAGCCCTGTGGCTGATTTATGAGAAGCACATCACCCCAGCCAGCTATTCCTGTAATCCAAAGGAAATCCCACCTTCAAATGAAGTGAGTGTTCCTTGACAGTATAGATGAACTTTGTCCTATAAGTTACCAAACAGCATAGCAACAGCAAGGTTCCACTCTTATGCCAATACATATTTTCCACTTAAATTGCAGCCAATCAGTAATGAGCTACCTTGAATTCAATTTCATTTTATTGTGGAAAATTTTGAACCCTTAGACCAAGTTTGTAATCTCCAAAAATTTATCTTTTATTTCTTAAGTAGTCAAGTACTGTAACTATCTTTATATCACTATAGCATTATCAAACTGAAAGTTTTTTGGATTAGTATTTGTCAACAGAAAATAAAAAAGAGAAAGCTTCTATATGAGAAATATGTAGAAAATGTACCCAAGACAACAGGCAGAGAAAACTGTGTGAATATAACCCATCAAATTTTTCCAGCAACAATGCACTGACACTGAATATATCACTATGTCAGTCTTGATGTATCTCTGAATCTATTACCTAGAAAAAGTTTTTTTTTTTTTTTTTTTTTTTTTTTTTTTTTTTTTTTTTTTGTGGGGAGAGGCATACAACACCTTTTACTACTATCTAAGAATTAATCATGGAGTTTGAAAAAAATACATAGAAAAACTTACGTTGTTGCATTTCTGTTGCAAAGCTTGTCCTCCTCTCCCTACCCCACCGTTTTTGCCTTCTTGACCTTGATGAATTTCTTTTAGGTGATTTCTCTTGGAGACCTTCAGATGGTTTCTCTTGGATGCCTTCAGGTAATGTTGGCAAACTAATTGTTGCATCCTCTTCTCTTTCCTCCTCCATGGTTTCTTTGATTCTTTCAACAATTTTGCTTTCAAAATTACCTGGCAGTGGACAATCCCATGCTAAGGCTGTGAAGTTTATTAAAATAAATTATCCATTTCATACAATAAGCAACATATATTAGAAAACTCACGGTAGTGTGTGGAAGGTAGTTTGATGATAAAAAAAAATGTGCTGATATAGAAAGAATATGAAGTTAAAATGTTTTATGTTTTAGAACATTTACAATGATAGTAGTGTACATATTTACCTGTATATTACATGCAACTTTTGGGGACATTTACAATTACAATAGTCTATGTATTTATCTGTATATTACAAGCAACTTTTTGGGGAAAGAAAAAAAACAAAGCAATGTTTCATGTTAATTTTTAACAGAACATAAAAACACAGCTATTAAAAATACCAAAACAGCAACAGAACTCACTGTATGGGAAAAAAATTTGTTGCCAAAGGTGTACACCAAATAATGAAACTTTAAATTCTATCAGTAGACGTCATAGTGAAGATTTCCACCAGACAGCTGGTGTCCATTCCTAACCAGAGTTTCCACTAATGTATGCAAAAGCAGTGCTTCTGTTTATCACAAACCTAAGCACATATTCTTATAAAACAGAAGTATCATTCTTAGAGAAGTATTCTTCATTTTTGAGTTTGGTTTTATGAGTCACTTTATTTAAACTCACCTTTACTTTCAAAAATGGTTGTAACACAGGAACATTTTCAAGATTCGAGATTTAACTGTATTGGAACACCACAGTGAAGCGAAATAATTATTAATTTTTAGATGAGTCGTATTTATTACACATCTGCTTCACTTTCGTACCTATTTTGAGGACATGTTTCGCAAATGAAAATGCAAACGATGATTTGCGAAACATGTCCTCAAAATAGGTACAAAAGTGAAGCAGATGTGTAATAAATACGACTCATCTAAAAAAAATAATAATTTTCAAGATTGTTTGATCTCATCCTCAGCTGCTCCAATCTCCTTGCTTACCTGGTGTTAGCGGCACTAAGTTTTAACACTTTGCTTAATGCTGGGATTTCATAATTTATTACTGTTTTTGATTCTGTCTATTTTTTCCCAGATATTAAATTCCTTTGATGAACTAAGTAATATTAATAGTTTTATGTTATGGCCAATGTTGTGATTGTCTATCCAAAAGTGGTACACTGCAGACTTTTCTGTTTGTTTCAATGTTACGTTCCTCTGGCGTTTCTTTAGTCTAGTTCCCAAGTTTCTTTTAGTTTTTCCTATGTAGCTTATATCACAGGTCTCACAGCTTATCTTATCTAATAACTTTCAGATTTCAGTGTTGGGGATTGAATTTTTTAGTGGCTTGTTTAGCAGGTTCTTCAGACTGAATTTGTGTTGGGGTACTAGTTTTAAGTTTAGTTCTTTGGAGATTTGTTCAAATTTCCTAAAAGCCCATGAAAGGTAGGTGAATTTTCTATAATTCTAGTTTGTGTTTGTAAGTGGTGTCAATGTAGTAGTTTCTGAAATTATCCTGAGTTTTTCCTTTCTTTTTATCATGTTCCTTATGATGGCTCAGCTGACATTCTTATGCCAACCTTAATAAATTACTGTATCATGAAACACTGGGGTAGGTACATTATAACATTTTTGTGTTATCAAGAACTCATTGCTAAAGGTAATGAATATACACCAACTGTAAAGATATTACAGAACACAATTTTGTTAATGCCATCTCCCATTGCATAACACATAAGAGTATCTTGTTTCTGAATAACCAACTGCAAGCATGACTGTCATTGTTCTGCATATATGAGAAATGTAGCAAAGAACTTCCAGAGCTGCTGTCTGAAATGAAATGAAATGAAATGTGTAGTGTTTATGCCCGCTTTTACTACATACGGCACCGCAGGCGATGACACTGATGATACGCGAGATGAAGATGGAGCACCGGTGGAATGAGATGGCGGGAGAAACCGGAGATACGGAGAAAACCCAGCACCGTGTTCTCCACCACAAATCTCACTTTGCGGTCGCCTGGGATCGAACCCGGGCTGCTGCTCTCTGAAAACCAAATAAACAAATGCATAACACAGGAAATATAAGTGAACAGTCATTCATAAAACACTAACACCCATGTGCTAAGCTCAGGTCAAATCATGTGATTTAGTCAGTATTTGAGTTTTAATTGTAGAGGAAACTGCATATGTTCAAACATAAAAGTGAGAAACCTTCCAAATGTGTCAGAAAATGAATACTTTAAGTATTCAACTCACTATCAGAAACATATTTGTTGCTTGCAATAGTGCACATTACAAAACATTTGAATTTACAGGCATTGTAGTGAAAATGTATAACCAAAATGTGCGTGGAACAGAAATGGACTGATTCCAATGTGGTAACTGAGTCATCTTTAGAGGATTTGGATTTGGGTGTTGCACCTTTACCTGAGGATTGCAATTAATGTAAGTAAAATATTTATTTCCAGATGTTTATAACATTGTTACTTCAGATTGTATTTTGAATTGATTATCACACAGAACACCTTTCTGTAGATAAAACAATGGTTCAGCTGTAGGTAATATACACATAATTAGCATGGGATTAAAGAAGTAGCTGTAAGGGCCACAGTTTGCAAACTACTTTTGCATGGATAATACAAAGAATTTGTATACAGCGATAAGCACTCTGGTTTGAAATGGGCAGTACATTGCACAACAACCAACAACAAACTGGGGGATCCTCTTTCACATTGCAGTACAACCAACAACGAATTGGGGGATCCTCTTTCAGATACCAATGGACATACAAGTATGTGATAATTGAGACCAATGATTTCAAAACATGTTCCAAATAAAAACCTCAGGAAATGAAACTAAAGTATCATCAGCTCACTTACAATTTCAAATATAAAGCAATGTTTTCGTTTTTTGAAAACAAATAGAAAACCAATGACTTGCCATTTGTGTTAAGTGTATTAAAAAATTTATACAACAAAGAAATATCTGGAAATGTTTCACTCCATAAAAAATGCATTTCACATAAATTGTATTTTAATGAGATACACATTTTTTGTGTAATGAGATTTTGTTAATTTATTATTATCAGTTATGCAAAAGCTATCCAGAAATAATATTTCTGAGGCCATTCTCAGAAAATTCAAAATATGTATTTCATTTTTCATAAAAAATATCTTAAATATACGGTATTTTAATCCAAATCATTAAGAACCATTTTTTGAGGAAATTCAAAATTTTCAAAAATGTTTCACGTAAAGAGTAGTCTCAGGTGTAGGGATTTTCTTGAAAAATTATCATGTCATATCCTTGGAAGGTGCTGAAATTAAATACCAAGTTTGGTACTTATCTGACATTTTGATTTTGAGTTATATTGTTGTCACATTAGCCCACCCGCCAGCCTGCCCATAACTTTTTTGAAAACATGCTTTATTTTTATTCAGGGAGTCTCAAAATCATACTTTCAGTGCAATCTTGATATCAAACTTTTGAATGAAATGCAATACTTTCTATGTACATAGCAGAGAAAATAAGCAACAGCTCGAGGCACTTTTAGGAGACAAACAGGTGAATGGTAACAAAAAATATGTTTAAGATAATGATTCACAGAACAGTTTCAATGCCATGCTTTTTGAAGAAATCCAAAAATGTTGTGAAAGAAAATATTGATTAAGCAGCAAAAAGTGTCAGCAGCAAAGCCTTGAGCTTTGTAAATGAAAAGTTAAAAGTATAAAAACTGACAATGTTTCACTATATTTTGTGGCCATGGCTACTCTTTGAGGTCTAAAATCATGTATAGACATGATAGGATAGAATTGTATGGAGGAAATTCAGCATTGTGACCACTCTTGATCTATTATGCCTATGCCTCAAGTGGGGCATCCCCAGGAGGAAGGATAAGACGAGAGGAGACAGAGGATGCCGACCCAAGGAATCACGACAGTGCAGAGGGCAGAGTCTCTACAACTGACCCATTAGAAACTCCCAGCAGGCCACCCACCATGGTCCTGAAATGGCCCACCAGGTCAGTCCGGAGACCGGAGACCATCCTACTGAAGCAGGAAGCATTTACCATGTGCATATCATCCTGCCATGCAGTTCTGAGACTCTGCCGACACTTCTACCCTGAAAGAGACCACCAGATGAGAGATAATGTGACATGATAATGGTTGGTTGGTTGGTTGGTTGGTTGCTAATGCTCATGGAGTTGGAGAATTTCCATTTTCCTTCTGGCCTCCCAATAACATGTGACTAGTTGTGCTGTCAGTTCTCCATCTGATTTTGTCAGGGCACTACACTGGAGCAGATGATCTCCGTCCATCAATGAGTTCGGGTCCCTACACAGTGTGCAGGTTGGGGATTCAAAAATATTAATCCTGTGTAGATGAGCGGCCAAACAGTCGTGGCCAGTAATCAGTCGGAGATGGCAACAGTACTGCTTCTTGGGTAGTCTGGGATGGGATTTTTACTTCCTTGTAGAATTTTCCATTGCTTGTTGGTACTTTTTTCTTTGCATTCTTCTTTCCAGAATAAGTTGATTCTATTGCTTATATGTAGTTTTGATGTGTGGAATGAGGTTTTTTGTTGGCAGCTTTGTTTTATTTGAGTTCCTTTTTTTGCCAAGGAATCTGCTATTTCATTGCCTGTAATTCCACAGTGGGATGGAATCCACTGGAAGTGTATTTCTTTTTTTAGACCTTGTAGTATTCGTAATAAACTGTAAATTTCAATTGTTGTTAGGGTACAGTGAGGATAGGGCTTGAAGTGCTGATTTAGAATCGCTTAGAATCACTGCTTTAGAGAAAGAGTTCACATGGTTGAAGAGTTGTTTCAGCGAGGTGTTGATTGCTTCTAATTCTCCATCATAGTGGGTTGCTAGTGTGCCCAAACAGATGTAAAAATTGAATATTTTACTATGTATTCCTGCTCCAGCATTACTTTCTTTGTCAAATAGGGAGCCGTCTGTATATATGTGTAGCCATGAGTCTTGTGGATAGTAAGTTTCAATTGTTTCTAGCATTTTAAGTGTTTTTGCACTTACATCCCTTTTTGACTCTATATTTTGCAGAAGGTTTACTCTGCTATTTATTTTAGGTTGTGATAGAGGGCAGATTGGAAGTGGGAGATGTTCAATTTTGTTTGTGTCTTCAAGGTTGTATTTTCTCTGTAGGTTATAGGCTTTCTGCATAAATCCTTCTTGTGTTTTTAGGGTCCTTTCTCTGCTTTTGTAGTTCTTCCAGTGAGTATTAAAGGGAAGCCTTTGTAGTTTTTCATTTAGGAGGAGATTCTGTTTTTCCATTTCATATTTAATTGGCAAGTTATTTGTAGCAATTTGCATTGCAGTAATTGGTGTTGATTTGACTGCTCCCATTGTTAGTCTGAGTGCTTGGTTCTGTAATGTTTCAAGTTGTGCTAGTTTGCTTTGACTTGCTGTAAGTATCACCTCGCTTCCATAGAGGAGTGCTGGTTTGATGTAACTTTTATAGGTGGTGTTGAGTGTATTGACAGAGGACCCCCATTTGCTGCCAGCTAGTCTTTTGAGTGTTGTTAATCTCTGAGTGGTCTTTTCTATGGTTTCATTAATGTGGGTCTTCCAAGATAATTTAGAATCGAGTGTTATGCCTAGATATTTATAATTTTCTCTTTCTGTTAGTTGCTCACCATTTAGTGTTATTTTGATAAGCGGTTTTGTGTGGCAAAGTGTGAACACTTGGTATTTTGTTTTGGATAGGTTCACAGTCATTTCGTTATCTGAACACCAGTTATGTAGTTCTTCCAATGTCTTGTTCATCTGTTGTGGTAGCTTATTCAGTTCTTTGTTACTAACTGATGTCCAGATTACTATGTCGTCTGCATACATGGCACATTTAACATTCTCTATTTTGTTTAGTTTTTGTGGTAAGTCATTTATCATAATATTAAATAAAGTAGTGCTTGACACAGATCCTTGGAGTACTCCTCTATGTGTTTGTTTTGATTTTGATGTAGAATTATCAAAGGAAGTTGTGCAGAATCTTTGAATAAGAAAATTATAAAACCATGTTAACATTTTGTTTTCTACTCCAATTTTTATCATTATCTGTAATAGTTTTAATCGAGGTAGAGTGTCATATGCATTTTTCAAGTCAACATAAACAGCAACTACTGATCTTCGTTTATCTAAATTATCTTTGATGTCTTGGCTTAATGTAGCTTATCTGTTGAATTGTGGATAGGTGTTTTCTAAAAGCTGCTTGTGACGGTGAAAGGAGATTTTGTGTCTCCAGGTACCAATTTAAGCGAGCACAAATCATTTTCTCCATTAATTTAGCTAGAACACTGGTCAATGAGATGGGTCTGTAGCTGTCTAGTTTGTCTGATGGTATCTTTGGCTTTAGTATTGGTATAATGATGGCTTTCTTCCATATTATGGGAACTGTTGAATTCCAGGACTTGATTAGTTGGAGGAGCATATTTTTTGCGTATGGGCCGAGATGTTTGATCATTTCTCCAGTTATCTTGTCAGGTCCAGTGTTCTTGTGTGGTTTTAGTTGTGATATTGCTGACCCTAATTCTTGAGGTTCAAAGTCCTTTTGAAATACTTCATGTGTGTTTTTGGTTTGAAAGTGCTGTTTTATGTTGATTTTTTGACATTTTTCTTCTCTCTTTTTTTGTTTCGAGGTTGGTTGTGAAGCTGTATACATCTTGTTGAAGGAGTCTGCAATCTTAGTGTTGTCTGTCAATACTTTGTTCTTGAGAATAATGGGTTCCCTCTTGGTCATTGGTCTTTTGCTGTTTAGTGAGCCAATGAATTTGTGTACTTTTCCACCATCTTTCCTATAATCTGTGTTCCTTAAAAATTTATCATAGGACTTTTTCTTGGATGAACTGATTTCTTTTATTAACTGAGCTTTAATTTTCCTCCATTCTTGAACATCTTCAGGTTTTTTCGTTCTTTCTGCCTTAATTCTGGCTTTTTCTCGTTCTGCTTTTAGTTTTATGAGTTCTTCTGTCCAAAAGGTGTATTTGGGGATTTTTCCTCTTGGTATATATTGTTTTGCAGCTGATAACACTGCTTTACTGAAGTTGTTTACATATTTATCTATTGAATCAGAATCTGTGATCTTCATGTTGGATAGTTTTTCATCTAACTGTGTAGTATATTTTTCCCAGTTTGCTTTTTTGTAATTCCACGAGTATTTTGGTTTATGTTGAATCTTGTAGTGGGGTCTTGCAGTTTGTAGGGAAATTGTTGCAATTATTGGCCGGTGTTCACAGCCTGGGTCATCTATGATTTTGCAGTGAGTCTTACCAAGGAGTCGAAGAAATAATGGTAAGGTCAGGATTTGTTAGGGAACCATTATAATGAAGGAAGGAAGGATGGGGTATCATTTGTCTGGTAGAGTAGTTCCACATTGTTACATAATAATGGAGACGAAAAGAAAAGGAGGGACAGGAAATTCAGGGGATGTAATTAACCTACCCAGTATTTCGAGATTTAACTGTACCCAGTATTTGCCTGAAGACCCGGAAAATAAATAAATAAACCCTGGTGCGACAGCCCAAAGAGTACCTAGGCCTACCAAATGGAGCTTCAATATTCTTTATTTGTATTTATCTGCACATTGGACGAGGATTATATTATGGATCTTATAAATTTTAATTAATCTCCTCTAATATGGCAGAATAGTGCAGTGGATTTAAGCTCCACAAATAAACACTGCCGGCCTCATGCCCACTTACACATGGCAGAGGTAGGCAATCATCCAACCAATACGGGGAAGAGATGTGGTCAGCATCTTGGCATCCCCAGCCGGAACGTTGGTTTTCGTGAGCAGAGCCACTTACCTAGCGTAAGCCCCTCACGATGCTGAGTGGGCACTGGTCCTATATCTGAGACTTAAAATCCGGTGGGAACAAAACCGGGCTGCTTTCCATGGCCAGGGACCAAGGCATGCTGCCTTAGCCCATTATGCCACGGTGCAGGACGGTGAACCGGGAAACCCCTAGAAAAAACCTGTGGGTCGGATAAGCCAGCCACGTGAATCAAACCTGGATCTCCTGAATACAGGCCACAGACAAAATTGCCTGAATCATCCCGCTCAGTGAAATCATGTATACAACCACATCTTTTGGATCAGGAGCAATAAGTTATCTTATAAATGAGACTGCATGTGTAAATTACTTTATACTTTGTAATAAAAAGAATCTAATAGTAACACAGAAAGCAGAAACTTTTAATCTTAAACTACCATTAATTGGAATGAAAAGCCTTATATAAAATGACAAGTAAAATTATGCCTGCAAACTGAAAATGTATTAATTGAAAAAACCGACCACAAATAGCTTTTTTTTCAATTAATTTTGATGTCACTGTCACTAAATCCCTCCAATCATGCATAATTGAAAATGTATTACTTTTCTCAAGATTTTTTTAAAAGATAAGTTCCAAGGCATTTGTCTTCACCTGACACTTTATTTAAATATTCTGTACTGTCACCCAGTTGTCAGCTAGCAAAGCCTTCAAACATAATTGAAAGTTATAATGCTTGCTATATACATATTCTCCATTTTCATTTTAGTGATGGGCTTTTAACCCTTTCACTGATATGGATGTCATATGATGTCCATTTTAAAATACAGGAGAAGCAATATGGGTGTTTATAGGATGTCCTGCACAAACATGCATTTAACACTTATTTAACACTAATTATTTTAACATTAATTATTTTAATCTCTCTCCTTTACAATTAACTTTACATAAATTGTGTAAGAGATAAAAGGTCACTTTTAAAGATTTCTTTTTAAATGTTGCACCTCAAAACATGGATAAAGACACAAAGGCACATCTCCATATTCAAACCAAATCATACTGGTTTTTTTTGCAAACTCTTTTTGTGACACACAAGACATTTTCGAAATGGACGAACTTTTTTGTTGTAGACAGTATCCTTTTAGGAAGGTGTTCTCCTTCAAGTTGTGCTGAGGTGGTGGATTTCACACCCCCAGTATGAAGAGGCCTCTGAATTCTTCAGTGCTCAATTAGGCTCCAAGCTACTGATACGCAGAAGTCCAATTATGTCATTGTCTTGCATGGGTTTAAGAGCTCTCCAAATTACTACACAACTGTATATGATCCAATGGCAAGATGGCGGCGGTTTCGGTGTTGACGAGAAGTAAGGCACAAAAAATTATGAAAAATGAGAAAACAATGGAAAATCGAGGAAAGGATAGTGATACAGTGTATCAAAGTGGAAAATACACCATGGGAAATGAAGATAGAAACTGTTTAAATGTAGAACCCAAGAAAACTGATCGGCCAAAATTGCCAACACAGAAGACCAGAGAAGAAGAAACGATTGCGACGCTACACATGTTAATTGATATCCTAAATAGGGATTTAAAAAAAGCTGCTGAAGAAATCAACCTGCTGAAACAAGCAAATCAAGAACTTAAAACAAATCTACGGCTCGTAAACGAAGAAAAATCATTTTCTAAGGTGCTAAGACAGACTCCAATCAGGAAATGCACAAGCCCGCAAGGCATCGTTACTTCAAATCATTTCTTTTCAGCAACCAAGAAAACAATACAGCTCCAGAAGTAAAAGGTCATGCTGAAACCCAAAGACTTTTTAAATCACGCTACAAGATAGTAAACAAACCGCAGATGAAACAGGAGAGGCAAGGAGAAGAAACAAACGACAAGAAAGAAGCAAAGAAGGTTATAGTGTATGGTGATTCCATAATAAAAGACATAGTGATAAAAAGTGAAATGGTGAATGTAAACGTACTTAGGGGCATGAAAGCACAGTATCTGCCAAATGTTTTGGAGAAAGAAGCTGGTGCAAAAGAAGCCAAAGTAGTGGTGCTGCATGTCGGCACAAACGACATTTCAAGAAACAACAGTGCAGATGAAGTGATGGGGGAGGTGTACTCAATGATTAGGGCTACGAAAAAGTGCTTTCCAGTGGCAAGAATTGTAGTAAACAGTATTGCAAGAAGAAGAGACGTGAATTTTGAACACATAAAGGCTATAAATGCAGGTATTCAATGGGCTTGTGAAGCACTGAAGGCAATTTTTGTTGATATAAATTGTTTTTTGGATAATAGTTGTATAGGAAAAGATGGGTTACATCTAAACAGAAAGGGAGCTTTTGTCTTGGGTGAGGCAATTGAAAAAATTGTAGGCATTTTCATGGGACAGGGAAACTAATAAAGATAGCAGATGATGTTAAAGAAACAAAAAATCATAGTAGGGTAAATTCAGAGGAAATACAAAATAGCATGACAAACAGACACAGGAAGAAAGTAGGATATGATACTGGAAAAAGCATAAGAAAACAAATCAACAAAAGTGGGGGGAAATTAATATTATTTCACCAAAATGTACAATACATTAGCAATAAGAGGTTATCTATTGAAATAAATGTAAATGAGATCAGACAGAGCATGGCCTAAAAATGGAAGAGGTGCTAGCAAATAATTATCAAGGTTATGTACTAGGGGCTCATTACTGCAGGCAAGGGTATTTAAGTGGGGGTGTAGCTATTTATGTTGAAAACAATATAAAGTTTAAGGAGATAAATTGCAGTAATTTTGTTGTTGATAAACATTGGAGCTGGCTGCAATTGAGATAATTAAAAGAGAAAGTAATATAATAGTTATTGGGGTATATAGATCCCCATCAGGAGATAGAGAAATATTTTTCAATAATTTAGAAAAGTTATTAAATCTATTACAAAAAAATAATAAGTTAATAATAATGGAAGATCTAAATATGGACATGCTTAAAAATATCAAAGAAAAACGCACAATGACTGAACTACTAGACAGACATAATTTATCAACAGGAATAGATAAACCCACTAGAGTAACTAAGACTTCGCAATCCTGCATCGACAATGTTTTCACAAATTTTCCAAAATTGAAATGGGAAGCATCGGTAATAAAAACAGGGATAGGAGATCACTATGGGCAAATATTAAAAAATAACACACAGAAAGAAAAAATACAAAATATTTTTATATATAAAAGACAAGTAGATAATGAAAGCACAAAAAAATTAAAAGATTATTTGAAACAAACAAATTGGAATAGGGTATATGAAAGTAAAAACTTAAGCGAAAAATATGATATATTCAATAAAATAATAAAGTGCGGTATTGACACTGAAATCCCATTGACAAGGATTAAAATGAGCATGGCGGAAAAAATAAAAAACCGGAACCCTGGATGACAACAGGTATAAAAATATCCCTCAAACAAATGCACTTTCTAAACTCAATAAAAACACCACATATAAATGAAAGATCATTAAAATATATAAATGACTATAATGTAATAACAAAGAGAGTTATAGAAAATGTAAAAACAAATTACAATAGAGAAATAGTTGAAAGATCAGAAAATAAAACAAAAGCAATATGGAATATTGTAAACAAGAGTCCATAAGAATAATAACAGTAAACAAATTGAAAACATAAAAATAAAGCATAATGATAAAGTAATTGAAAGTCCAAAAGAGATTTGTAATATATTTAATAACCACTATTTAAACATAGTTAAAAAAGTCAAAACCATAAATACTTCACAGGACAAAAACTTAATCACACAGAAAACACAGCTAAAGTCAATGGCAATTTTTGAGATAACTAAAGACGATGTAATAAAAGAAATAGATAAGTTAAACTTAAAAAAATCTAGCGGTTTGGATGAAATCTCAGACGAAATTGTCAAAGCTATAAAGCTGGAAACGGTGGAGGTATTGAGCCATATTATAAATGCCTCTCTGACACAGGGAACTTTTCCAGATACACTAAAAAAAGTTATTGTAAGAGCAATATACAAACAGAAAGGTGGAAAGTTAGAAAAGGAAAATTATAGACCGATTACACTATGTACTAGTTACTCGAAGATCATAGAAGGGGTATTTTTAGAACAATTACAGTCTTACATTAAAAAAACTGAACATTATAGGGGAGGAACAATATGGATTTCAAAAACACAAATCCACAATACAAGTGATAGATAAAGTGAATAGCACAATAATAAATGCCTTAAATAAAAGAGAAATAGTTATTGCAGTGTTCATAGATCTAAGTAAAGCTTTTGATTGTGTTAACTTAGAACTACTAATAGAAAAACTGAACAGATATGGGGTACGAGGAATTGCACAAGATTGGGTTGAATCTTATCTAAAAAAGCGAATGCAATGGGTGGAAGTAAATTTTAAGAACACAAAGGGAGAAACTGAAAATATTAAGTCGGACTGGGGATATGTAACATCAGGTATACCTCAAGGTTCAAAATTGGGACCATTTTTAATTTTACTTTATATAAATGACCTTTTTGAGTTGGTAAGGAAGCATGGTGGTGTAATAGGATATGCAGATGATATAACCATAATAATAAATGAATCTACGGAAAGAGAAGTGGAAGATAAAGCAAAGGAAATCTTAAAAATAGTAAAACATAGTAAGTATTTCTTAAATTTAGACCTAATGATAAATTTAAATAAAACATGCTGGATAAAGTTCGATCTCAAGAAGTGTTCAACAAATATAAAAATTACTGTTGATGGTGAAAGTATTCCAGAAACATGCCAAACAGAATTTTTGGGGGTAGTAATTGATAAACACCTAGGGTGGAAGCAACACATAGAACATATAAAAAAAACTAAATAAAGGTATATACATAATGAAACAAGTTAGATGAACTATGGATAATAAAACCTTAAAACAAGTGTATTATGCATTTATCTATTCACATATAAAATATGGGATATCCTTATGGGGTAATATAAATGCAAAAGGTGTTAAAAATTTTTAACGCCCGCTTTTACTACATACGGCACCGCAGGCGATGACACTGATGATACACGAGATGAAGATGGAGCACCGGTGGAATGAGATGGCAGGGGAAACCAGAGATCCTGGAGAAAACCCGCCCCAGCGCCGTGTTGTCCCCCACAGGAAACTTAAAAGAAAGACTAGGTACGCTTATAATAAAAGGAAGATATCAGAATGGCATCTTAACAAATTTAAAGAATTAGCTAAACAATTACAAGACGAAAAGTTGCAAGCGCAGGAACGATTCTTAGATAACGTTTTTAGCGGGACAAATAATTGTTGGAGATCATTTTACAATTATGTAAAAAGACGCAGGGGAAATAAAGAGAGCATACCAGATTTTAACGTTAATGGGATAGATGTATTAAGTGATAGGGACAAAGCTAATATATTAAATTCGCATTTTGTATCGGTTTTTCTTAAATCCGACGATAGTTCCGAACAGGAAATTGGGGAGAGTGGAGAAACGATTTTTCAAATAATGGCGCCCAAATTACGCAAAAGGATTAAGATGCTGCAAAACCGAAAATCAAGGGGACCAGATAATATACCTATTGAAATATTAAAGCTTGGGGGTGAAGCCATGATTCCCTATCTAATGCTCTTGTTCAACATGTCAATTAACAACTGTACCTTACCGGAAGACTGGAAAACAGCTATTATAGTTCCGATTTATAAAGGGGGTAATAAAACAGAAATAAATAATTATCAGCCAGTTAGTCTAACTTCAGTAGTATGTAAATTAATGGAGCATTTAATTGCAGAATATATACGAGAGGAGTTAGAAAATAAAAAGTGGTTTAATGAAGCGCAACATGGATTTAGACCTGGGTATTCGTGCGAAAGTCAAATTACTTCATTATTTCAAGATTTGGCAGATGAGGTAGATGCAGGGGGAAGAACTGATGCAGTGGTAATTGACTTTTCTAAAGCTTTTGATGTAGTGCCACATAGTTTGCTTATTTGTAAGCTAGCTAATACAGGAATTGATAAACGCGTAGTATTATGGGTTAAACATTTTTTGAAAGGGAGAACGCAAAAAGTTAAAGTAGGTAAAGAGCTGTCCGATAGTGGAACTGTAAGTTCGGGTGTGCCACAAGGCTCAGTACTAGGGCCTTTACTGTTTCTCATTTTTGTTAATAACATTGCTGTTAATATTAACTGCCAGATAAGGTTGTTTGCAGACGATTGTATCATTTATAATAAAATTCGGAATACAGTGCATGAAACCGCTCTTCAGGATGATTTAAATGAAATCTGTAATTGGCTGTGGCTAACAAAATGTCAATTATTGCCAAGAAAAGTAAGTCCATTGTTTTTAGTAGAACTAAGGGCAAAATTATTGTTAACTATCACATGGGAGGGGTGCAAATTCCACAGGTGGACAGCTGCAAATACTTGGGAGTGTACCTGGCAAGTAATGCTGGATGGGACGAACAAGTAAATTCCACATCTAGGAATGCGTGGAAGGCATTACATTTCGTAATGAGAATATTGAAAAAGGGGAGCGCTAGGTCCAGGGAAATTGCCTACAAGGCCTTAGTGCGGCCGGTTATGGAATATGGAGTAGCATGCTGGGACCCGTATAGAGCTAACCAAATCGATCCGTTAGAAAAAATACAGAAGAGGGCAATAAAATTCATAAAAAGAGGCAAGTATTTTGGGCCTATAAAAGGAGATGAGACTAAATGGGAGGAATTAAGAATTAGGCGTAAAAAACATAGGTTGGTAGCATTATTCAAAGCTAATGCTGGTGTAAAGGCATGGGTGGACGTTAGTGTAAGGTTAGATAATCCGGATTATTATGGAAGAAACGATCATAGGTATAAAATTAAGGGTAGAAGATACAGAACCGACGTAGGAAAATTTTCTTTTGTTAATAGAACCATTGAAGAATGGAATGAATTGCCTGTAGCAGTCTTTCAGGGCTGTCCCCTGTCGCTGAAGAAATTTAGAAAAAATCTAGATGGTTTATAGTTTAACTTTTGAATTATAATGGTATATAATATGTAAATAGAGAAGTAATTAGATAAGTTTTAAGTATTGTTTACTGTGTTATTGTTGTAAATCTAATAATTGTAATTTGATCTGTATTCTTAACTCTGCCACCGGGTAGTACCCAATTGCAGTTAATAAATACATACATACATACAAATCTCACTTTGCGGTCGCCTGGGATCGAACCCGGGCCGCCAGATTACAAAAGAAAGCTGTCCGAATAATTGAAAATGTTGAGAGAAGATCTAGCTGTAGGCAGATATTTAAGAAGCATAATATTTTAACTGTTCCATGCATAAACATATGAAAGCATTAAATATGTAATAGAAAGGGATACATGTAAAAAGAACTGTAATGTACACTCATATAATGTAAGAAATAAAGCTGACTATTTTAGGACCACACTAAGGGGAACACTAAACAACAGATCATTAGAAAGTATCGGAAAAGACATGTATAATAAATTGCCAGGTAAAATAAAGAATACTAAACTATGTAATATTAAGAATATAAAAAGGCATTTGTCAGAACAAGCTTTTTATAGTGTGGAAGAGTACAAAGCAAAAAATGGAAAATAAACAATGTACATTTTATTAATTTTTAGATGAGTCGTATTTATTACACATCTGCTTCACTTTCGATATGGGAGAGGATATACATAGAAAAACATAAAAACCAACTTATGAACTTTGAAATCCCGCCAGAAGAGAATCCCACATTTAAGTTCATCACTAAATCAACAGATGGCAGCAGCAACCCCAGAATTACCCACACCGCTGGATCAAGCTTTAGTCGCATAAGAGCCGTAGATGCAAACGATGATTTGCGAAACATGTCCTCAAAATAGGTACGAAAGTGAAGCAGATGTGTAATAAATACGACTCATCTAAAAATTAATAATTTTTCGCTTCACTGTGGTGTTCCAATACAGTAAATCTCAATGTACATTTTAGTTTTTAAGCAATGTACATAGTAGACTTTTGGGTATATTTTTATGTTTTCTTATAATATAAAATGACGTATCCTCTGCATTAAATATAAGGGATGAATAAATTGAATTGAATCCAGCTGGTATAAAAACACTTTTTTATACCATTTAACATGTTTTCTGTAAAGTAATATCTTTGCTTGTAATATCTAAATATACAGTCCTACCTGGGTCAAGCACAAGTTCCACCAGGTACGTTACTATGGAGATAGATAATGCCAAATCTTTGTTCCCAGTATTATCAGTCTCTTGAGCACTGTATATGCAGCTTTTGCAAGGATATTCCATTTTACTTTCACATTCATAAAAACTCTTTATGCCAAATCTAGCTTCTTTGTTTTGATGTATAGCGTCCAACCTGTGTGACCCTTTCAAAGCATCAAACTTCCATCAACAAGGACCTTTTCACTAGGCATGTAATTTTCTTTTGAGACAGTAAAAACTGGCTTGACTATCATTTACATTTTCTGTGCAGCTTAAATGAAAGAACTGCAAAATGGAAGTAAACCTGTCATTTGATCTTATATGGAATAAAAAGAAGTATTTCAGAAAGTGGAGTGCCATTGTTATTAAAATTAGGCAAATGAGTCAAACTTGTATTTACTTTTCTCCACTTACAAGTTTTTTAATGAAGATTAGTTTCTGGAAACTTCTTCCCTATCCTCAGTTCTGTGGTTGACTGATGGTGCAACCGGTGTCTGAATCTGACTTGGTTTTGTGCTGCCATCTGATAATATGGTAAATTTGATGATGTCATCCACGGCGGGAATTTCAAAATTCATCAAGAGGTTCTGTTTCTTAGTAATGAATATCTTTTCCCAAATCTGTAGTTCTAGAGGTTTCTTTGTCTGTTCGATCAATTCTATTTCTTGCTTTATGTTGTGATTCTCAGACCAAAAGTGATGTGATACGGCAGACTTGTCCATGTGTTTGAATTTAATATTTCTGAAGTGTACTTTCATTCTGTTCCTAGATTTCTTTTAGTCTTCCCAATGTATATCTTGTCACAATCCTGGCAGCTCATTTGGTAAATGCCTGATAATTGAGTTTTTGGTGTGCTATTTTTCAGAGGATGGTTTAGTAAGTTGCAGATGTTGTGTTTGTTCTAAGGGGTTAATTTTATGTTGAAGTTCTTAAATATCTTTTCAAATTTTTTAAAGTATTTTGGATGACATGTAAATTTGCCATATCTGATGTTTGGGTTTTCTAGTATTTTACTGTGGTAATTTCATTTAAGTTTTTGCTTCGTTTGTGTCTATAGATCAATTTTGTCACAAACACAACATCCGCAACTTGTTAACATTAGGAAAGAGTACAAGAGAAATGTTGCAACTTACCAATATGTGTTAGAATAAGGTTGGTCATGTGCCGAACAGAAATTGAATGCCAATGAATGCCATCCTCTGCCCTTCTGTAACGTCAAGTATGTTTTACTTTCATTGCACATTTTTTAATGTAGCATAATCACACTTAACATGACATTTATTTAGGAAAACTTAGTAAAATAAACAAAATTACCTATGTATCTGCATGCGTAAATGATAATGAAGATCCAGAACATCAAAACCATGAGAAACCACTTCTTGTCGGGCAAACATATTAGCCTCCATTATATCAAACCTCATTGTGTATTTCATGAACTCTACCTAACAATCAGAAATTAATACATATGTTTTAGTTAACTGATGAAAATTAATCATTTCTTCACACAATGAATTCTTCATGTTGACTATCTATTAATACATATGTGTTTGGTAAAATCAAGAATATACACAGCCTTCAATTGGATGCATGACTACATTAATGGAAATTTGCTTGCCTTCTCCTGCAGTGTTTCTAACCAGTTCAGTTTCCACACCACTTTCTCTTCTGTGAGTCGGCTAATCAACTATGGGTTTGATTGTATTAATGCCAAGAAG
>CM060950.1:277550755-278062810 GCA_030765055.1 Mantis religiosa | reverse complement strand
TCGGTGTCGGTGTCGGTGTCGGTGTATCTGCAGTGTCGGTGTCGGTGTCGGTGTCGGTGTCGGTGTCGGTGTCGGTGTCGGTGTCGGTGTCGGTGTCGGTGTCGGTGTCGGTGTCGGTGTCGGTGTCGGTGTCGGTGTCGGTGTCGGTGTCGTGTCGGTGTCGGTGTCGGTGTCGGTGTCGGTGTCGGTGTCGGTGTCGGTGTCGGTGTCGGTGTCGGTGTCGGTGTCGGTGTCGGTGTCGGTGTCGGTGTCGGTGTCGGTGTCGGTGTCGGTGTCGGTGTCGGTGTCGGTGTCGGTGTCGTGTCGTCGGTGTCGGTGTCGGTGTCGGTGTCGGTGTCGGTGTCGGTGTCGGTGTCGGTGTCGGTGTCGGTGTCGGTGTCGGTGTCGGTGTCGGTGTCGGTGTCGGTGTCGGTGTCGGTGTCGGTGTCGGTGTCGGTGTCGGTGTCGGTGTCGGTGTCGGTGTCGGTGTCGGTGTCGGTGTCGGTGTCGGTGTCGGGTCGGTGTCGGTGTCGGTGTCGGTGTCGGTGTCGGTGTCGGTGTCGGTGTCGGTGTCGGTGTCGGTGCGGTGTCGGTGTCGGTGTCGGTGTCGGTGTCGGTGTCGGTGTCGGTGTCGGTGTCGGTGTCGGTGTCGGTGTCGGTGTCGGTGTCGGTGTCGGTGTCGGTGTCGGTGTCGGTGTCGGTGTCGGTGTCGGTGTCGGTGTCGGTGTCGGTGTCGGTGTCGGTGTCGGTGTCGGTGTCGGTGTCGGTGTCGGTGTCGGTGTCGGTGTCGTCGGTGTCGGTGTCGGTGTCGGTGTCGGTGTCGGTGTCGGTGTCGGTGTCGGTGTCGGTGTCGGTGTCGGTGTCGGTGTCGGTGTCGGTGTCGGTGTCGGTGTCGTGTCGGTGTCGGTGTCGGTGTCGGTGTCGGTGTCGGTGTCGGTGTCGGTGTCGGTGTCGGTGTCGGTGTCGTGTCGGTGTCCGGTGTCGGTGTCGGTGTCGGTGTCGGTGTCGGTCGTCGGTGTCGGTGTCCGTGTCGGTGTCGTGTCCGGTGTCGGTGTCGTGTCCGTGTCCGTGTCCGGTGTCGTGTCCGGTGTCGTGTCCGGTGTCGGTGTCCGTGTCGTGTCCGTGTCCGTGTCCGTGTCGGTGTCGGTGTCGGTGTCGGTGTCGGTGTCGGTGTCGTGTCGGTGTCGGTGTCGGTGTCGGTGTCGTGTCGGTGTCCGTGTCGGTGTCCGTGTCCGTGTCCGTGTCGTGTCCGTGTCCGTGTCCGTGTCCGTGTCCGTGTCCGTGTCCGTGTCCGTGTCCGTGTCCGTGTCCGTGTCCGTGTCCGTGTCCGTGTCCGTGTCCGTGTCCGTGTCCGTGTCCGTGTCCGTGTCCGTGTCCGTGTCCGTGTCCGTGTCCGTGTCCGTGTCGTGTCCGTGTCCGTGTCCGTGTCCGTGTCCGTGTCCGTGTCCGTGTCCGTGTCCGTGTCCGTGTCCGTGTCCGTGTCCGTGTCCGTGTCCGTGTCCGTGTCCGTGTCCGTGTCCGTGTCCGTGTCCGTGTCCGTGTCCGTGTCCGTGTCCGTGTCCGTGTCCGTGTCCGTGTCCGTGTCCCGTGTCCGTGTCCGTGTCCGTGTCCGTGTCCGTGTCCGTGTCCGTGTCCGTGTCCGTGTCCGTGTCCGTGTCCGTGTCCGTGTCCGTGTCCGTGTCCGTGTCCGTGTCCGTGTCCGTGTCCGTGTCCGTGTCCGTGTCCGTGTCCGTGTCCGTGTCCGTGTCCGTGTCCGTGTCCGTGTCCGTGTCCGTGTCCGTGTCCGTGTCCGTGTCCGTGTCCGTGTCCGTGTCCGTGTCCGTGTCCGTGTCCGTGTCCGTGTCCGTGTCCGTGTCCGTGTCCGTGTCCGTGTCCGTGTCCGTGTCCGTGTCCGTGTCCGTGTCCGTGTCCGTGTCCGTGTCCGTGTCCGTGTCCGTGGTCCGTGTCCGTGTCCGTGTCCGTGTCCGTGTCCGTGTCCGTGTCCGTGTCCGTGTCCGTGTCCGTGTCCGTGTCCGTGTCCGTGTCCGTGTCCGTGTCCGTGTCCGTGTCCGTGTCCGTGTCCGTGTCGTCTCTCTCTCTCTCTCTCTCTCTCTCTCTCTCTCTCTCTCTCTCTCTCTCTCTCTCTCTCTCTCTCTCTCTCTCTCTGTCTGTGTCTGTGTCTGTGTCTGTGTCTGTGTCTGTGTCTGTGTCTGTGTCTGTGTCTGTGTCTGTGTCTGTGTCTGTCTCTCTCTGTCTGTCTGTGTCTGTGTCTGTCTCTCTCTCTCTCTCTCTCTGTCTGTGTCTGTCTCTCTCTGTCTGTGTCTGTGTCTGTGTCTCTCTCTCTCTGTCTGTCTGTCTCTGTGTCTGTCTCTGTGTCTCTCTCTTTCTCTCTCTCTCTCTCTGTGTCTGTGTCTGTGTCTGTGTCTCTCTCTCTCTCTGTGTCTGTGTCTCTCTCTCTGTGTCTGTGTGTGTGTGTGTGTGTGTGTGTGTGTGTGTGTGTGTGTGTGTGTGTGTGTGTGTGTGTGTGTGTGTGTGTGTGTGTGTGTGTGTGTGTGTGTGTGTGTGTGTGTGTGTGTGTGTGTGTGTGTGTGTGTGTGTGTGTGTGTGTGTGTGTGTGTGTGTGTGTGTGTGTGTGTGTGTGTGTGTGTGTGTGTGTGTGTGTGTGTGTGTGTGTGTGTGTGTGTGTGTGTGTGTGTGTGTGTGTGTGTGTGTGTGTGTGTGTGTGTGTGTGTGTGTGTGTGTGTGTGTGTGTGTGTGTGTGTGTGTGTGTGTGTGTGTGTGTGTGTGTGTGTGTGTGTGTGTGTGTGTGTGTGTGTGTGTGTGTGTGTGTGTGTGTGTGTGTGTGTGTGTGTGTGTGTGTGTGTGTGTGTGTGTGTGTGTGTGTGTGTGTGTGTGTGTGTGTGTGTGTGTGTGTGTGTGTGTGTGTGTGTGTGTGTGTGTGTGTGTGTGTGTGTGTGTGTGTGTGTGTGTGTGTGTGTGTGTGTGTGGGGGTAGAAAATGTTCACGAAAGAGTTCATTCACACTCAGTGTGAATACATACCTAATCATTCTTTGTTTTTTATTTTATTTTTTTATGTCCTCCAGCATTCTGGACAATGAATGAAATGGGCAAAATGATGCACAAATGAGCCCGGAGTCCACAGAGCTTCATCTTTCAGGATAAGGGAAAATCCCAGAAAAAAACCTCATCCAAATAACTTGCACTGGCCAAGATTTGAGCTCGGGACCTAATTATTCTCCTTCAGTAAGTAAACCTCTTATATATTGTTAATATGTATATATATATATATATATATATATTAAATAATATGTTTAGGATATCTAACAAAAACTTTTTTATTTGTTAATGATGTGGACAATTGCCAGGATCTCAAAAGCATTGCTGGTGTGCTGCAATTTTATCTCCAGAGTTATTTTACATACCTGTAAATCTACTGAGACGGCTATCGCTTTTAACCACAATGATCTAGGTTGGATTTGAACCCATGACCGTAAGAACAGTAAGCCAGGACCTAACTAGCTGAACGAACTACACCAACACAAATTTATTTAATTCCAGAAGAGGATTATTACGGAATTCTAAATAATACAATTTATTGGAGATACAAAAAATTGGAGATATTCACAATCTCCTTCCCTGTACCACACCAAGAAACAGTTAAACTGAACTCAAATATCAAGCAAAATTTAAACAAAATTTAAATCAAATTTAAAATGACAACAATGCATTAAATAACTGATGTGACTATATCCTGAACTAGAAGCAATCAGCTTTTTAAAAACCACAAGTATTAATGCAAATTTTCTTTAAAAGTGTGAGAAATGTGTGGAGGCACATCATTTCCAACATCATATGTGACAAAGGTACGTATGTGATTACTGTAATTATAATTTGCATGAGAAATCCAAATACCTGAATTCAACTTATCAATATTCATCTCTGTAAGCAAACAGCATACTTCACAGTTCCAAGCAGATTTCTGTAAGGTTTGCCACACATCCAAACAATGGCTCTGTATTACACAGAAAATGAAGCTAGTTACAGTGGAGTAATAAATATTATAAAAATAAAAATATTTAGTAATTATCTTCCACTTAACTTAAGAAGTTGACGACAATACTTCTATCTTCTTTTTGCGAGATTAATTTCATGAGCATTTGCCCGCATCTTCAGTCAACACACTTCGTTGTCAAGCATACCATGTATTTACGTATTACCAACATCTGAAGACGAAACAAACCTAACAACAGAATCTTTGAAGTTTTAAATATAGCTTAATTTCAGATTTGGTATCTATAAAATTTAAATTAAACGCATAAATGTTGTTATAATCCATAGTAACCTAAAAGTGAAAACAAAAATAGATGCTTCAAATTATAAACTACTGATTACACATAAATAAAGCTAGTTACAGTGGAGTAATAAATATTATAAAAATAAAAATATTTAGTAATTATCTTCCACTTAACCTAAGAAGTTGATGACAATACTTCATCTTCTTTTTGCAAGATTAATTTCATGAGCATTTGCCCACATCTTCAGTCAACACACTGAATTACTCCACTGTAACTAGCTTCATTTTCTGTGTAATCAGTAGTTTATAATTTGAAGCATCCATTTTCGTTGTTTTCTCTTTTAGGTTACTATGGATTATAACAACATTTATGCATTTAATTTAAATTTTATAGATACCAAATCTGAAATTAAGCTATATTTAAAACTTCAAAGATTCTGTTTTTAGGTTTGTTTCGTCTTCAGATGTTGGTAATACGTAAATACGTAAATACATGGTATCCTTGACAACGAAGTGTGTTGACTGAAGATGTAGGCAAATGCTCATAAAATTAATCTCGCATAAAGAAGATAGAAGTATTGTCATCAACTTCTTACGTTAAGTGGAAGATAATTACTAAATATTTTTATTTGTATAATGGCTCTGTATGTTTAAGATTATGATAAGTCATCTATATGCATAACATCTACAAACTTTGAATAGTCTTACAAGAGAAACGGCATAGCAGCTCTTTTACACAAGTAAAACAGCATTTATTATTAACTGGATTGCCAATACCTTATAATTTGATTATATGCAACCTTATCTGATAATGTGCAAACTTCAGTCCTGTACTTGTGCCAATACACTGTGGGAGTAAAAAAAAAAAAAAAAAGCCCAGAATTCAACATAAGAAAATGTATGGCATACAGTTTTCAAAGATGTGGGGACTATTATTAGAATTTAGTGCTGTCTAAATAGGACAAGGGCACATACAGATTTTCCCATTTTTCTTGCACCAAAAAAGCTGCTATGAAAATGACAATTTAAACTCGCACGCACCCACACGCACGCCCAAGCCCCACCCCGACCCCCACATGCACACCCACACCCACACCCACACATACTATATATATTGGCTGCAGGAAAAATAAGGAAACAATCCATCCTAACAACTATCCAGGAAATAGACAGCAGCTACACACACGATATTCAGGGAACAATTACATATATGATCAACCACTTCACTCCCAAAGACGATCTGGAAAGTCACACAGTGCAACAACAAGAGATGTGGAAGGCTCCAAAAAGAACCAATATATACACAAGATGATAGTTTACAGGTGAAGAAATTCTTCATGCAATTGTAAGGTTCAAACCAAAGAAGGCACCTGGGGAAGACAGCATAACCAAAGATATTATACTAACAGTCTTCCAGAGTTTCCCATTATCACTCACAACCATTTGCAATAAATGTTTAAATCAAGATTGCTTTCCAAAAATATGGAAAACATCACAGATAGTACCTAAAGTTACATTAACCAGCCTGTAAGTTAAACTGTTGATAACAGCATGCTTGTGTTGTCTTGGGTTATATCCATCTGATTTTATGAAATTTTCTCTGTGTGCTTCCTTCCTATGTGTGCCAAATTCTAGTTTTGTATGTTTTCTGATAAGTTTCAAATCTAAGAAAGGATTTCATTGTTTGTCTCTCTTTCTAAGGAAAATTTTATTGTAGGATTTTGTAAATTAAGTAGTTTTAATGCATCATCCACTTGTTTCTCATTTACTATTGCCCAAATTTCATCCATATATCTATACCAATGTTTGAAAATTAGTGAGAATGCCTTTGTGATATGGGTTTCCAAAAAGCTCATGAAGAGGCCTGCCAAAAATGGGGATAATGGGTTGTCCATAGATAGTCCTGATTTTTGTTTGAAATTTTTTTTATTGAATGTAAAAAAGGACTGTTCAATGCAAATATTTGTTAAGTGAAGGTATTCCCCTATGATGTTTTGGTCTAATTGTTGGGACTGAAGCCATATTTGCATGTACTCTATGAGTTTGTCTCTTGGCACACTTGGGAACAAAGAGATTACATCAAAAGATACCATTCGGTCGGTGGGAGAAAATTCTACATTTTTAGTTTTGTTGATGAATTCCAACAAATTTTTAATACTGTGGCTTTCATATTTTGGTAACTCCTTAGAATTTTTGTTTAGCCATTTGGACAGTTTGTAGCAGGGTGTATTTATGTTGTTAATGATTGGGCACATCTCATTTCCTGTTTAATGAACTTTGGGTAATCCATATATGTTAGCTACTGTAGGCTGTTATCAACAGTTTCACTTACAGGCTGGTTAATGTACCTTTAAACAAGATGGAATATATCAAAGAGTACAATCATATAATTCACATTGCAGAATACAATGGATTCAGTGCTGAATTGGCCAAAAAGAAAATTGATAAATTCAAAAGACAACAAAGATGCAAACATGTAACTACTCTTTCCCCAATCAGCAATAAAACTTCATACAGAAAATTTGCATATCATTCCAGAGCTACACACCTTTTCCAAAAAGTCTTCAAAGAGTACAACATTACTTTGGCCCCACAGAACAAATTTAGTGTACAACATCTTTTGAAGTCACATAATACAAAGGAGATACCTACAGACAAAAAATCTGGTGTGTACCGGATAAACTGTAAAGGCTGTAACAACTTTTACATTGGAAAAACTAAAAGGAACTTGAACATTAAGCTTAAAGAGCATTTTAGGAACATCAGGAACAAAGAAAAGATAAATCGGCAGTAGCGTACCATTTTTGGAAGGAGAATCACAATATAGAATGAGATATCCACTTATTAAAAAGTGTCCAAGGTCCAGCTGCATTAACTATGTGGGAAAAAAAATTTCATAAAGAAATATGAAAGAAAATTGTTCAATTTCTACACTACCTTTGAAGAGAACCCAAACTTCAAGTTCATCAAGATACCGATAGAGACGCCCCTATCACCTCCAAGGAGTTCACCAAACCAACATCCATTAGTCCACAGCAGCTGATGATGTTAGGAAGATCCAACGAAACGGGTTCTAGGTAAATACTAGCAATAAGTGGAGCCTTGAGTACTAGTTCGACTCAAAATTATATTAACCTCCCTCATAATTGCCATCATTATCCAAATCATGTCAAACAGCAAAAAGTCCTCCACATTTTCTAAACTGATATCAGAAGCCTGTATACATTGTGCACAAGCTAATTTATTTGCTACATTACTAGGATAAGTCATGGTTAGGGGTGGTGATTTTTCGCAAATGCGATATAGCGCAATGCTTTTTCTTCTGGAAAGTTTAACTGCTGAACCTTTGCATGTTTAGAAAGTTATAAAGTAAGTGATCACTCTTCTGGAATGTGGAAAGTAACCCTTCCTGCTAAATTAGCCTATTGTTCCACCATTGCCCATATTAGGTATGTTTGGTACTGAAGCGATTTCAGTTTTTTTTTATTTGTTCCATTTATACTGTGCCTTTAACTCCAATATTCATATAGGTGGCCGTTCTCCTTTGGAACATATTGAAGGTGTTAACTTGTATTCGTTGGGTTTTAATCATTAGATCACGCACTCATTGGCACTCTCATTCATACTTCCAGACTCTGGGGAAGTTGAGCAATTATCTTGGTTGGAGAAAAATCGCCACCCCCACCACCGGGAATTGAACCCGGGAACCCTAGCACAGCAGGCAGGTGCTCTACCAATCAGTTGTTTTACTACGCCTTATTACTGTCATAACTCTATTTTCACAGCCCAGTTAACGGAAAATTTCAATCCTTGTCTCTGAAAAGCAATAGCAATCTTAATTTTAAAGAAGTGATAAACACATGTTAATTCCAGTTGGAGTTCTCAGTTGCCAATGTTTCGATTTTCATTGTTCTGTTCGGTTTTACGTGCAAATTTCATTCATTCTATGTGTAGCTCATGTCAGTAAGTGCAAGGCTAATTTTGTGCATTTTCTTTTTATTGTGCTAGTTTTACATCCCTATGCATTTATATTTTCTGTGTTATGCAGTATGCTTAAGTCTTTATCAACTCTATATTTCTGTGTATTGCTTTAACCTATATTAATGTAAAATAAATTGACACTTTATGCACTTTTAACTCACTGTCATTAATAGCCCTCCATAAATATGTTTTAAATCTCATATAAACAATGCTAATATTCATAATTTAAAAAAATTAACTCAAATTAAACTTTTTTTTCAAAATGCTATAAAATGCTAAATTGCACATGTATATATCCTATAAAATGCTAAATGTAAAAATCAAAATGCTCAATTTCTGATTTCAAAATGCTTAAAATCACTATCTCTAGTCATGGTTAACAATAAAATTTAACAATTTCAAATGTGCTATTCATTTAACTTTCAATAGCTATAAGAAATTACTCTGAACACCGAGTGAGGAACTAAAATACTGAGCGAAAACAGCTGCATAAGGCTACCATAAACCTCTGCTCTGAAATACTGTAATAAGAGGTATATACAGATGCTGACAGAGTGTGTGTGAGACACATAATATATAGGGGTAATGATATTTAGCATTTTAAAATACTGAGCGAAAACAGCTGCATAAGGCTACCATAAACCTCTGCTCTGAAATACTGTAATAAGAGGTATATACAGATGCTGACAGTGTGTGTGTGAGACACATAATATATAGGGGTAATGATATTTAGCATTTTAAAATACTGAGCGAAAACAGCTGCATAAGGCTACCATAAACCTCTGCTCTGAAATACTGTAATAAGAGGTATATACAGATGCTGACAGTGTGTGTGTGAGACACATAATATATAGGGGTAATGATATTTAGCATTTTAAAATACTGAGCGAAAACAGCTGCATAAGGCTACCATAAACCTCTGCTCTGAAATACTGTAATAAGAGGTATATACAGATGCTGACAGTGTGTGTGTGAGACACATAATATATAGGGGTAATGATATTTAGCATTTTTAAATCATAAATTTAGTTTTTTGATTTTTACATTTAGCATTTTGTAGCATTTATACATTTGCAATTTAGCATTTTGAAAAAAAAGTTTAATTTGAGTTAATAAATAATGAATATTAATATTATTTATATGAGATTTAAAACACATTTATGGAGGGTTATTAATCACAGTGCTTTAAAAGTGCATAAAATGTCAATTTATTTTACATTAATATAGGTTAAAGCAATACACAGAAATATAGAACAAGCTGATACAGACTAAAGCATACTACATAACACGCAAAAGATAAATCCATACTGATGCAAAACTAGCACAATAAAAAGAAAATGCACAAAATTAGCCTATGCCATAACTCATATGTTTATGAATGCTGTTGAATGAAAACTGAACATATTTCAACATTCTGCTCTGTCATTTGAGTCCTCCTGTCACTCACAATCAAATAATATTTACTGAAATATCTTTCAGCATCTACGCTGTTGGTAGGACCCCAAATGTGTTGCAGAGCTGCTCGGGCAAACTCTGGGTATTTGAGCTTAACAGCTAACAGCATTTGCAGGCAGTCTGCATCTTTATTATTCTGCATGGTGTGTATCAGTTGTTAATGAAAATATTCATATTCCTCAACTGATCCATTTTAACATCACGAAAAAATGAGATCTTACTTTCATTTCACTTAAAATCTTGTAATTTATTGAAGTTATTCTGCAGCAGTGACAGGATTAGAAAGCTTGCCAATCTCTTGGAAAAAGACATTTGTTACATTTTCCATGTGGCTGTTCAACTTAAGCATACATGTACAAAATTGAATCGAGAATATATTGACACAATGCTTCACTCACACAGTGTGAGTGAAGCAATGTGTCAATATATTCTCGATTCAATTTTGTACTAGTTTGTGCTTCACTGTCCCTACGCTTCTTTCAAGTTTATACTTTAAGCATACATGTTTTTCATTTTTCTTTTTACATTTTCATTTGGTCCATGAATTGCAATAATTGCATTCATCAGTGAAAATGTTTCGTAGGTATGAAGAGTTGCTGTTTAACAATTTTCATCCAAAGACTGAAAAAAAATTTTAATGCATCTAAATACTTGTTCACATATTCTAAAGATTTAAACCATGAATTCCAACGTGTGAGCTCAGGGAAAGGAAATACTACAGCTGGAAGATTTGGGTAGCTTCCTTCAAGAAATGTCATACAATCACTTTTCATTTTTCTTGAATGCAAGAAAGCCATTTTCAGTTTTGACATGAAATCGTTTAGTTGTGAAATTTCTTTGGTGAAAGAGCCCAGAGATGGGGTCCAGCTAAACTGGCGTGGCTCCTACAAATTTGGTAAATTACTGTGTAGTGTTATAACATTGGCAGACAAGGGAAACTTATAAGGAATAAGGTGGATGTGGTCCCTTCTCAAAGGGAAACTTTTCTAGCTCCCCATAACCATGCGGCTCAGACAAAACTCAAAACACCAAAAAGTGAGACGTTGAAACTAGTGCACATTAATAGTGTCTGAAAAATAAGTTACAGAAGTGATAGGCAAAAGTGAAAAACCTCAGGTTGTGTGTCAATGAACACTGGTGTAAAAATGAGGAGTTAGTGTTGTACACTCCAAATAATTTTGTATTAGGTAAGGCTTATTGTCGTACAGAATTTAACAATGGTGGTGCATGCATATTTGTGAGGAAAGATATTAGCTTTAACCCTTTTAACATTAATGGCATTTTGGTAGAAAGATCTTGTGAAGCATGTGCAAGTGCTCTACCAGACTTCAATGTCATAGTATTATCTGTTTATCGCTCGCCAAATGGAGACATCAGTATTCTTTGAGAAAATAGAAGCTATCTTATCTATTATTACTAAAAGCAAAAGTAGAATAATATTTGGTACAGATCTAAATATTGATATGAATATGTTCAATAATGAAGCAGCGTATTTTCTAAACTTAATAAGATTCTTCGATCTATATCCCACTAGCTTTCAACCTACAAGAAATAGAGCTTGTCTAGACTATTTTTTCACAAATATCTCCCAAGGTAACCATGTAGTATCACCACATAACTTCTGTATTTCAGACCATTTTGGTTTAATAATGCATAGTGTAATCCTAAAACATACTCCTAGTCATATAAATAGGTATAAGCAGATACGCGACTATGGGAATAATACGACAAACTTCTGTGAGCATATGAATTCTACAGACTGATATTATATAATCACGGATGCTGATGTGAACACGTCTTTTCAAAACTTTGTAGATTATATTTTAGAATGTTTTGAAAAGTGCTTTCCAGTTAAAAAAAGGACAGTAAATAAAACCAATCTCAAGTGGTATAACAATGAACTCAAACTGTTAAAAAGTCAGGTTCTGGCACATCATACAGTTTATTTATATTCAAGAACAGAACAGGCAAATGAGAAATATCTTCTTCTTAAAAGAAAATACAAAAATATTAAATGAAGCCAAACGAACTGTGTGTGACAACCTCATTGCTGTCTCATCTAACAAACGTAAAACAGTTTGGAATGTTATTAAAGAAGAGGCACATATTAATAAGGATGATAATACAACTATAGATGTAAATGCCTTTAATGATTATTGTGTTCGGTCAGTGGAGGACATTGTACATTTTGATTCGGATTCACTGGAATCATTAAAATATTGTAGAAAAGCCCCTTCTCCTGATACTGACTTTGAATGGCAAAATGTAACTGAGGAACAAGTATTATATGCAGTATCTGATCTTTCTTGTTCACATAGTCAGGACATTTTTGGTCTTTTCAACTTTTTTGCCAAACAAATTATAGGAACAATAGTAACACCATTGACTTTTTTGATTAATAGATGCATCTTGGATAAGCTATTCCTTGAATGCTTAAAACTATCTAAAGTTGTTCATATATATAAAAGGGGGGATAAAAACACAGTGGATAGCTGTTGACCAATCAGTCTTGTTCCAATTTCTTCTAAAATTATTGAGTCACTCACGTATAAACAGATAAGATGGTTTGATCAGTACTCGATTATTACTACCAAGCAATTTGGTTTCCAGAAAAATAAATTTACAACATTGGCAATAGAATATCTAACAAAAGAAATAATAACTGCTTTGGAAAACAAAAAAAAAAATATGTCCATAGTATTGTGTGATCTCACCAAAGCTTTTGACTGCCTATCACATAAACAACTCTTATGTAAACTGGAGCACTATGGGATTAGAGGTGAAAACACTAAGCTAATAAAGTCCTACTTAAATAGCAGACGGCAAATGGTTGCTACTGCAAACAAATGTTCGGAGGTGCGGAAAATAATGGAGTCCCTCAAGGGTCTATCTTAGGTCCTTTTCTTTTTATTTTATTAATCAATGACTTGGCATATAATTTGCCAGAAGACCTAGTTATGTACGCCAATGATACAACTTCAATAACATTGCACTCAGATCATAATCAATTAAAACTTTTAGAACTATATAACTTTAATACTGCAAAGAACTGGTTTACTGCTAATAAGTTAATGTTAAACGAACAGAAAACTCAGCATTTTACATTTAGTTTGTCAGATGAGGGTAAATGAATTGCCATTTGTTAAACTCTTGGGTTTCTGCCTAGATTCAAAACTTGGATGGAGAAAGCAGGTTGAAAATGTGTGCACCAAATTATCCAGAGTAATCTTTCTTTTTAGGAAACTAAAGTCACTCATGTCACTAGATACTCTCAGACAGGTATACTTCGCATTATTTGAGACACACAAACTATGGAATACATTTATGGGGACATTCTTCTGAGGTTCATAAGATTCTTCTATTGCAGAAAAAGGTACTACGAATACTTTTAAATAAAAATAGCAAAGAACCATGTAAACAGCTATTTATTAAATTGAAGATTATGACCATGTACAATCTATTTATATACAGATCACTAATCAATATTCTCTCAGGACTGATCACCATAATTTCAACTCAAGAAATAAGCATAAATTAGACTATCCGAGATGCAGATTAACTCTTAGCGCAAACATTTGTTTTTATAATGGTATTAACATGTTCAACAAACTACCTGAGGCAGCAAGAGTTGTCCCAATAAATAGACTAAAAGTATGTATTGTGACTTTGTGGGTTTGTAGAATTAAAAGGCCGAGTTGCAGAAATTAAAAATCTCCTTTATTTTCTGTAGAAATACTCTTATAGATTACAGCAGCATTACATTACGTACACCATCAGTCTACCAAGTTCGATGACAATAACAGTGACAGCAGATTACATCATTAGCTCTCGTTACAATAAAACTTCCAGTGTCTCTCATTTTACACACAACTCTTGTTTACAACTACTGTCCGGCTGGCATCGCACAACCGCTTATGGTTGGTTGGTTGGTTGGTTGGTTGGTTGCTAATGCTCATGGAGTTGGAGAATTTCCATTTTCCTTCTGGCCTCCCAATAACGTGTGACTAGTTGTGCTGTCAGTTCTCCATCTGTTTTTGTCAGGGCACTACACTGGAGCAGATGATCTCCGTCCATCAATGAGTTCGGGTCCCTACACAGTGTGCAGGTTGGGGATTCAAAAATATTAATCTTGTGTAGATGAGTGGCCAAACAGTCGTGGCCAGTAATCAGTCGGAGATGGCAACAGTACTGCTTCTTGGGTAGTCTGGGATGGGATTTTTACTTCCTTGTAGAATTTTCCATTGCTTGTTGGTACTTTTTTCTTTGCATTCTTCTTTCCAGAATAAGTTGATTCTATTGCTTATATGTAGTTTTGATGTGTGGAATGAGGTTTTTTGTTGGCAGCTTTGTTTTATTTGAGTTCCTTTTTTTGCCAAGGAATCTGCTATTTCATTGCCTGTAATTCCACAGTGGGATGGAATCCACTGGAAGTGTATTTCTTTTTTTAGACCTTGTAGTATTCGTAATAAACTGTAAATTTCAATTGTTGTTAGGGTACAGTGAGGATAGGGCTTGAAGTGCTGATTTAGAATCGCTTAGAATCACTGCTTTAGAGAAAGAGTTCACATGGTTGAAGAGTTGTTTCAGCGAGGTGTTGATTGCTTCTAATTCTCCATCATAGTGGGTTGCTAGTGTGCCCAAACAGATGTAAAAATTGAATATTTTACTATGTATTCCTGCTCCAGCATTACTTTCTTTGTCAAATAGGGAGCCGTCTGTATATATGTGTAGCCATGAGTCTTGTGGATAGTAAGTTTCAATTGTTTCTAGCATTTTAAGTGTTTTTGCACTTACATCCCTTTTTGACTCTATATTTTGCAGAAGGTTTACTCTGCTATTTATTTTAGGTTGTGATAGAGGGCAGATTGGAAGTGGGAGATGTTCAATTTTGTTTGTGTCTTCAAGGTTGTATTTTCTCTGTAGGTTATAGGCTTTCTGCATAAATCCTTCTTGTGTTTTTAGGGTCCTTTCTCTGCTTTTGTAGTTCTTCCAGTGAGTATTAAAGGGAAGCCTTTGTAGTTTTTCATTTAGGAGGAGATTCTGTTTTTCCATTTCATATTTAATTGGCAAGTTATTTGTAGCCATTCGCATTGCAGTAATTGGTGTTGATTTGACTGCTCCCATTGTTAGTCTGAGTGCTTGGTTCTGTAATGTTTCAAGTTGTGCTAGTTTTCTTTGACTTGCTGTAAGTATCACCTCGCTTCCATAGAGGAGTGCTGGTTTGATGTAACTTTTATAGGTGGTGTTGAGTGTATTGACAGAGGACCCCCATTTGCTGCCAGCTAGTCTTTTGAGTGTTGTTAATCTCTGAGTGGTCTTTTCTATGGTTTCATTAATGTGGGTCTTCCAAGATAATTTAGAATCGAGTGTTATGCCTAGATATTTATAATTTTCTCTTTCTGTTAGTTGCTCACAATCGCTTATATATCTCCTGATAATTTATAGATCATTCTAAAATAAACCAGAAACCGAATTATCTCTATCAGTCCAGAAGTAGCTAGAAATTTCCATTTATCTCAGTTTGTTTGTTTCGGCAGACCTTTATCTGCATGTTATCTTGTCTGCCGCCACTTGGTTTTCACACTGTCTGCCTATCAGTTCCTTTTGTGTAAACAAGCTGTGCGATCGTAGATACGGGTTCGCGACAGTATTCACAACTGGCTAATAAATAGATCATTTTATTCAATTAATAAATTTATGGATAGTACTGTTGACATTACTCTTTAGTTTAAATTTATGTAATCTGTAGCCACATAGGTAATTATTGTTTTATATATTTTAGTATTGTAATTATGAAAATGTCATTTCTGGATGTATTCTGGTCTCTGACAAATAAAGATGATTATATAAAAATTATTTGTGCTTGGTTTATTGACACTCGTCACTTACTTTTTCATATATTTATGAGAGACTAGTTTCAAAGGCCCTGGCCTCCATTTTCAATCTCTTCCCAACTGGCATCTGTTGTTATCTGCTCTCTCTGGTGGTGGAACTATGAACTTTTTTGTCAAATTATCTGCTGGCGGGATTTCAAAGTTCATTACGCGATCCTTATTTTTCCAGATGAATATGTTCTCCCATGTTGTCAATCTATTTTGGTTTATCACTCCTTTTAATAATTTTGGATTTGGATCAATGTCATGGTTTTCATTCCAAAAATGAAATGCTACTGCTGACTTGTCTTCTTGTCTTTCATTTTTGGAATGAAAACCATGACATTGATCCAAATCCAAAATTATTAAAAGGAGTGATAAACCAAAATAGATTGACAACATGGGAGAACATATTCATCTGGAAAAATAAGGATTGCGTAATGAACTTTGAAATCCCGCCAGCAGATAATTTGACAAAAAAGTTCATAGTTCCACCACCAGAGAGAGCAGATAACAACAGATGCCAGTTGGGAAGAGATTGAAAATGGAGGCCAGGGCCTTTGAAACTAGTCTCTCATAAATATATGAAAAAGTAAGTGACGAGTGTCAATAAACCAACCACAAATAATTTTTATATTAATTTTGACGTCACTGTTACTAAATTCCTCCAAACACACATAAAGATGATTATGATTATTATGATTATGATCAAATAACCAACTAGGTTCACCTTGTATGCAAAACATTGAAAGTGCATGAGATGGTGTCACAATTATAGTTTGCAATGCTCCAAAGTGTGTCCCCATGTAACGAGCTGAATCTGATACCATCCCCAGTACAATTTCGTATGAGATGTCATACTTTCAAAACGTCAATGACTGCCCTGCTGCAAGTGATACCATTTGCTTTATCAAGAAAGCTACAACTACCTAGAAATATGTCCTGATTTGCCTGGTCACACATTTTTTGGAATAAATCTGTGAAAATACATCTTCCCTGCCTTTGTAACTGGGTCTTCCAGGTAGGACCGCGTCTTTGTTGTTCCTCTGGTTGACGT
Organism: Mantis religiosa; assembly: GCA_030765055.1. Taxonomy (NCBI): domain Eukaryota; kingdom Metazoa; phylum Arthropoda; class Insecta; order Mantodea; family Mantidae; genus Mantis; species Mantis religiosa. The sequence goes on along the minus strand of CM060950.1, from coordinate 278,046,191 downwards.
TTCGTCCCAACTATGTGGGGCTTCTTCAGAACTTCTTCCTTGACAGCTCCGTAGCCACTGTGCCGGTGGAGGCGATGCACACTTATTTATCCCTCGGAGGTTCTGGCGGTCGGCCTACCCACTTACTCCTATTGGCTGATGCTGTGTCCAATCCGTATGCGCTTATCAGTGTCTGCCAGACAGTGTGCAGAGGTCTGCCGTTGTCTCTATTTAAACTATTATGTGTTTTGAATATGTCAATGCTTTCTCTAATCATTCTATGTCTATAGTTATTACATTTAGCTAGTAATTTTACTTGATCAAAATCTATATGGTGTCCTGTGTTTATGGCATGTTCTGCGAGTGCTGATTTTTCAGGTTGATTTAATGTTTTACTTCTTATGTGTTCTTGTCGTCTGACCTTCACTGTCCTGCCCGTTTGTCCCACATATGATGCACCACAGTCACAGTCAATTTTATAAATTCTTGCATTATTCAGAGGGTCCTGTTTATCTTTAACAGGTCGCATGAATGATCTTAGTTTTCTGGTGGACTGATATCTAGTTTGGATGTTATGTTTCTTAAGTAGTTTTGATATTTTCTCAGATGTTCCTTTTAGATAAGGCAGCCATGCTGTGGTCTTGGTTTTTGTTTCTTTTTGTGTCTTGTTCTTCTTTTGTAGGTGTTTCATATAGCTTTTTGAATATCCATTGGCTTCCAAAACTTGTTTTAAATGGTTTAATTCACCAGGTAGTTTCTCTGGATCACATATACAGATGGCCCTGAGTAAGAGGGTGTTGGCTACTGCTCGTTTAATAGATGGCGTTTGATGAGATGTGGCGTCTAAGTGTCTGTGTGTGTTTGTTTTCGTACTTCAGTTTTCGGATCTAGTACGACACTGCCTTGAAAATAACTTCTTCAGCTTCAAAGACAAAATGTACCAACAAACAGAAGGCACTGCCATGGGTTCGCCGTTATCACCAGTAGTAGCCAACCTCTTCCTTGAAGCCTTCGAAACCTCTGCAATCGACACAGCAGATTTAAAACCGGCCCTCTGGCTCAGATACGTTGACGATACATTTATAATCTGGCCACATGGAAGAGACAAGATCTTGGATTTTCTGAACCACTTGAACAGCTTGCATCCTAACATCCAGTTGACCATGGAACTGGAAGAAAACGACAAACTACCCTTCCTGGACATGCTAGTAGAAAGAGAGGGAACGAAACTGAAGTTCTCAGTATACCGAAAACAAACACACACAAACAGATACCTAGACGCCACATCTCATCAAACGCCATCTATTAAACGAGCAGTAACCAACACCCTCTTACACAGGGCCATCCGTATATGTGATCCAGAGAAACTACCTGGTGAATTAAACCATTTAAAACAAGTTATGGAAGCCAATGGATATTCAAAAAGCTATATGAAACACCTACAAAAGAAAAACAAGACACAAAAAGAAACAAAAACCAAGACAACAGCATGGCTGCCTTATCTAAAAGGAACATCCGAGAAAATATCAAAACTACTTAAGAAACATAACATCCAAACTAGATATCAGTCCACCAGAAAACTAAGATCATTCATGCAACCGGTTAAAGATAAACAGGACCCTCTGAATAATGCAAGAATTTATAAAATTGACTGTGACTGTGGTGCATCATATGTGGGACAAACGGGCAGGTCCGTGAAGGTCAGACAACAAGAACACATAAGAAGTAAAAAATTAAATCAACCTGAAAAATCAGCACTCACAGAACATGCCATAAACACAGGACACCATATAGATTTTGATCAAGTAAAATTACTAGCTAAATGTAATAATTATAGACATAGAATGATTAGAGAAAGCATTGAAATATTCAAAACACATAATTTAAATAGAGACAACGGCAGACCTCTGCACACTGTCTGGCAGACACTGATAAGCGCACGCGGATTGGGCACAGCATCAGCCAATAGGGGTAAGTGGGCGGACCGACCGCCAGAACCTCCGAGGGATAAATAAGCATGCATCGCCTCCACCGGCACAGTTGCTACGGAGCTGTCAAGGAAGAAGTTCTGAAGAAGCCCCACATAGTTGGGACGAAACGTTGACCAGAGGAACAACAAAGATGCGGTCCTACCCGGAAGACCCAGTAACAATGGACACCGGCCGCCAAAGCCTACACACTGAATCTTCCTTGCCTGTCTGAAATCCTGTCTACAACTACAACAGTGGGTTTTCCTTGCATTGAATCTTCCCTGCCTGTCTGAAATCTCGTCTACAACTACAACAGTGGGTTTTCCTTGCATTGAATCTTCCCTGCCTGTCTGAAATCTCGTCTACAACTACAACAGTGGGTTTTCCTTGCAGACACTTCTTTATTTCAGCCTTCATTGCTTCTCCACAGCGAGGTACATGCTCACATCGCAATGTACTTGCCTTGGGCAAATCTCTGGAGCCTGGCGCATACCTGAACGCAAAATGTATTTAAGTTAGCGAAAATGACTCAAGTTCGAGTCCTTTAGGTTCTACTATGCTACAAAATTAAGACGTCCCTTAATACGTTTTTGTGTAATTTTACACCCCTAAATTGAATTAAATGTTTCAATTTTTTAGTTACACAACCTTTTTGGCTTAGTGAAGTTAAAATACGAAAATGATATTGTTAATTTCATGGCATATGACCATAAGGGAAGGTACCTACTTTGAAAAGTACTCCTGAAAAGCTGGAAAGTCTACTTTCTGAAGAAGGATTTCGTCTTCAGAAATATCTTCACTGTGTCTTCAACAAAGGCACTTTTTCAGATTTTGCACTCTTCAGTTTTATATGCATCATTTTAATCATGGCTTGTTTTACTCGTTTTTTCTCTTAAGATTCATTCCTGAAACTTTTTTTGGTACTGACATGTCCTCGAATTCGCACATGTTTGTCTAAAACATCCTTTTTTGCCAATCCAAATGCTGATTGCAGAACTTGCACATTAAAATTTTGCCGTAACTAATATGAAAACTTTCAAGTTTATAATTCTCTGCCCACTGTTTGAAAGTTTCACTTTCCCATCTTCGCACTTACGCATAGAATGAAAAAAAGTTGGGTGTAAAACCGAACAGAACAATAAAAATTGGAACTTTGGCAACTGAAAACTCCAATTAGAATTAACATGTGTTTATCACTTCCTTAAAATTAAGGTGGCTATTGGTTTTCAGAGAAAAGGATTGAAATTTTACGTTAACTGGGTTGTGAAGATAGATTCTGAGAGTCATGACGCATGGTAAGAGGTGTTTCTTTTGTAAAACAACTAAATTTGCTTCAGACACCACATAATATGGGCAATGGTGGAACAATAAGCTAATTTAGCGGGAAGGGCTGCTTTCCACATTCCAGTAGAGTGGTCACTTACTTTGTAACTTTCTAAACATGCAAAGGTTCTACAGACTCCAGTTAAAGTTTCCATAAGAAAAAGTATAGGGAAAAAATAATTACTTGGAAAATCTTTGATTTTGCATTTATATAGCATTTTGAGTCAATTTTGCACTTTATCCCGCTGTATCACATTTGCGAAAAATCACCAGCCCTAATCATATAAAATGATTATCGCTTGGTAGCACAAACTAAGCCCTAAAACCTTGAAGTGGAGAAGTCACGCAGCTATACATATTGCAGCTATACATATCGTTTGTATGTATACAAAACAAAATGACAAATATCAGTTTAGCTCGACGCAAAGAATGTCTTTTATTACAGTGAAACAAAGTAGTGAAATTTCAATGATTCGTTAATAGAAGGGCTTGGGAGTAAATAATGGTAAGGGACATTTATACTAAAACTGAGTTAATGAAAGTAAATAATGGGAAGTTCATTTATGAGTAAGCTGTTTGGCGGTTTGCCAAGAGATGGCAGCAGCATGAAATGTCAGATTTCTTACCCCTGCTGGTTTTCTCTCGTCTCTGGCATGAAAATAATATTAAGGGACAACAAAATAGCTGACAGTAATAAAGCTTTGTGTCTTGAATCTGAGAAACGAGCAATTAATAAGCTGTTTAGCAGATTCTGTGAAAGAAGTAACTCCATGAAAGATCCAACTTTGTCCCAGATAAAAATGAATTGCTCCATTCACCGGAAAGTATCGGTTCTGAGGTAAATATGGTTCACATCTCATTTCATGTAAATAATTTATACTTACAGTGATATGTGTTATACGATAACACTATTTGCTTCCTATTATGTAAGATTTAGGAAATCGAGTAAAACTTTTAAGGCTATGAGTACTTAACACTAACAGGTACCAGTTTCTGTTAATGTTATGCATGTCTTTCTGCTTTTCTAGTACAAACATCTACGCTATCACAATGATTCTACAAGGATTACACCTCCAAATAAACATGCAGATGATGATCTTATTGAAAAGAAAGTAAGAGGAAAGTACCAACTCTTTTCATACTTGGCTCCAAAAAAAGTATTCAGAAGCACTGCCAATTCACCCAAATAAACTAAATGACATACTTTCTAGTCTGAAATGGATCCTTCACATATACCATGCCTGGTACAACCACCTTAAATCTACAAGAAGTAGTGAACTTGGTCAAAATGAAGATGAGTAATGTATGTTGATAAGGATTATGTTTTAATTTAATGCAAGCAGTGTTAAGTACCCTCTTATTTGATGTAAACAATGTTAAGTACAACTGCACATTAATAAAAAACGTTAATTTTTAGTCATAATAGTCATAAAATTCTTAAATTGGAAATGGAAGTTTTTTAAACTTAAGTTTATGGGAAAACATCATTGTTTTCTGTGTATGCTTAACAAAATAATTATGATTTTTCTCAACTTTCAACTCTTTGTTTCTCTAAATATGCTATGTGTCCCTTACCATTATTTCCTGCCGAGCCCTTCAATATACTCTCTACTTTATTGATACTGTAGATATATACTGCCTTTAGTGGGTTTTTAACCAGTTTTTGTTTCATTAAAATAACTTAAATACAGAAGATACGAAAGTGAATTTAAGAAACATTTTTACAGCACTTAACAATTGAAATGTCTTGTTCAGTTTATTGAGTATCCATTACAGACCTGTGGAGGGTTTAAATGGTCATCGCTGAAGCGGTTAAAGTCTGCATTTTCAATTGTTTTTCGCAATTGAATAGGGAGAGTATAGAATTTTAAAGTTAGCATATATCATACAGTTCTTGAGCAATTGATATCCCTGTTCCATTCATATTCATAACGAAATTTGTTATATAGCTCTTTCTGCAAAGGTTCATCTGAATTAAAATTGAGTAGATAGAAAAATTGTTTTAGTAATAATAGTTTGTATACCCACAATAAAGTAAAAGAGGATAGAGAAAACCATGTGATGTTAAACCAATTTTTTTTTCTCCTAAAAGTACTGTTTTGGATTATGGAACCTCAAAAGAATCTCTTTACACTGAAAGCTTGTTCCAAAATGTTTGGATCAAATGTGGAACTTCCTCATTTAAAGGGAGCAGTATAAATAAAACAACAAACTGCAAGTTCTTACCTGTTTTATTAGAAATCCTCCTCGACAATTTGATGACATAGGTAAAGTAGTCAGCCAAATCATTAAAGTCTTTTCTGGAAGGTTCTGTTGAAAAAGCTTCATTACTTTCACCAAGTTATCCTTGTACTCAGGTACACTATTAGGTCCCCATCTGCAATATTATCCATGTCAAAGTGACAGCACAACTTAATAAATGTGGAAAATACTGATAGAAAATTACTGTCAAAATAGAGTAATGAATATAAAACAATGCATTTTTTAAACTGACTTTCTCAATGAAAAGTTTACTTCATAAGCTGAAAATGAACTCCTTCCTATGCTCCCGAAACGTCGATCTCTAATCATCTTTTCAACTGGCTTGTTTCCTGAGAAGACCGAGAATATGAACTCCTTCCTGTAGAACTGTTGCCGTATATTTTTAGCAGTTTGCCTCGTTATCTTCATAACAATATTGGTGTTTTGGCTGGCAATATTGCTCTTGAAATCATCAGTTGATTAGAATAAATTTTATCTTTATGGTAAACCACAAAGAAATAAAAAAATGATACTAATTGGTACTATAATTTGGCCATTCTTTGTAGTTATTCAGCCATTTTAATCAGGTTTTTTAAGTAGTTCCTATAAAACAGCAACAACTAATTAAAGAAATAATAATAATAATAATAATAATAATAATAATAATAATAATAATAATAATAATAATAATAATAATAATAATAATAATAATAATAATAATAATAATAATAATAATAATAATAATAATCCACAGGGGCAGGTTATAATTAAAAATCAATATTAGATGTATAAATAATAAATAAATGTTTTTCTCAAGCCGGCCAATGTTCCTTAATTTTCTCAGGCAGACAAGTCTGCATACCATCGTACCAACCATTACCTATTGTTTGACCAACCCCTGAGGGCGCCGACATGTCAGTGCTGCTTCCTTTCATAGAATTTGGATCATGACTTAAACAGAAAACAGGATTTTTCCAAGAGTTTAGTATGCGTGAGCACACATAACTTATCTTGGAGTGTGGGAAATTAGAAATTGATGCGGAATTAGATCCAAACTGAAAAATTTGAACACTTGAATGAATGAATGAATGAATGAATGAATGAATATGAATTTAACTTAATTATAAATACAAATTCTTATATACGTAAAATATGAAGCTATTAACAGTGAAGCAAACAAATATATACAAACGGAATCGACTGCCGGTATTTCAAAATTCATTACGCAATGTTTGCTTCGAAATACCAGCAGTTGATTCTGTTTTTAAATTTATTTTATTTTCAGATTTTGGTAATACTAACAATAACATATCGACTTCTATTGTTTAGTATCTATGGCGACAGCTTTGTTTTTCCAGCTGAAGATGTGTATGAATATACATGAAATCGAGATCCTGGAGAATTTATAAGAATTATCATTTCTTATAAGATAAGTGAAGTTTTTAGTTACAAATTATTATATTTGTACAAATTCTTATATATTTACAATCTAATAATGTTTATTATATACATACATATACCCCTACATATCTCAAGCTACATATCAACTTACAACTCTTTATTGAGTTGCTGAATTTCCTTGTGACCACAGACTCTAACACCATAGTTTTTGAGTTATAAGGCCCTATTTACCACTTTTGGTCCTCAATCTACATTATCCTGATTATCCTTATTTCTAATTTTTCTTAACCATTTATTTCTCGCTAAACCTAAGTACTTTCCTATTTCCAATACAATGGGTGGTTTGCATAAAACCCAGAAATTGCTTTTGCTTGCACTTTAGCAAATAATAATCGAAGCAAAAGCAATTGCTATAAATTGTATGCATAAAGCATGCGCTTTTGCTTGAACACATTTGCTACCCATACCTAGTAATTGCTTGCCACCTACCAGGCCATTGCAAGTGGCGTGCATGCGCATATTTCACTACGTCATGAAAGCAGACAAACTGTAGTTTGTATACATGTGTTGTGCATATTGGTGTGTGCTTTTGAATTAGTTACCTGTTTTGTTATATTCTATAACATGTCTTCAGATAGTTCTGATACGGAAGCAGACAACTAGTTTGACATGTTTGTGAGAGTGATTAAAGACAAGCAAGTGTTGTTAAATAAATCTCAAGTTCCTAAAATAAAACGTGCATGTGAGGAAGGTGTGACAGGGAAAGAGGGTCCTTCCTTAACACCAGTAATACCACAAAGCAGGCCCAAGAAACCTACAAAACGTCAGCGCATATGTCATTTTGAAACAGGAAAGTAGAGGGCTGTCCACACCCAAGTACCAGGGCTACTGATCAGTGAACAGCTTAAGTTAACAAGAGCACAAATGGAGTATTTTTCCAAAAAAATAGAACTTTTAGTAAACAAGAACTAGCCCTTAAAGCTGCCATGTAGTTACACTTTATTTAAATACATACATGTATAACATTTTCAGATATTTGTGGAGTTAAAGTTCTTCTGTTTTAACTAGATAATTGATTTACAAATTATACATAATTTCAGCAATTTCATTTCGTTTTCTTAATCCTTCTGCAGCACCGTGCCAACATTTTCAATGCCATTTACATTTTCAAAATCACCTCCATCATCAAGGTCGTTGAAATCGTCATAATCATCAACAAGTACTTTGCCACGTTATATAGGATGAAACAACTTTGTATAATTGTTGATGTGTGTACTAAATTGAGTCTTGCCCCATTATGAAGAACTGCAAATATTTCCTTTAATTGTCCAAAACAGTGCTCTATTAAATGCAATTTTTTGTGGTGTAACAGGATTGTGATAACGAGCCATTAACCAAGGTGCCGCTCCGTAGCTCTCATCTGTAATCAACAGTGTTCATGCTTCTCTTCACTATTGCACATGCTGCACTATTATGCCATATGCGTGAGTCATACACTGACCCAGGGCACTGAATATCAACACTGGTGAAATATTCCTCAGCTTGTAGCTTGTAGCTTGCACATTAATAGAAGCCTAACCTTTGCGGTTAACATATTCATCTCCATGATGATACAGTCACGAACACCAACTGATGGGAAATGGTACTTCCTCTGCCACTGAAGTTTAACATTGTGCATAGTGTGACTTTGTGGGTTCGTGAAATTAAAAGTCCAATTGCACCACTCAAAAATGTTCTTTATTTCCACCGACTTACAGTTAAACACTTGCCAACTACACAGAATTACGTAATGCACACAATCACAATTCACCAGTTCGTCCATTACAATTCCACTTTGCTCTCGCAATTATGTACATTCCTCCGATGCATGTACACAGTCTTCTCATCCGTACACTAGAACTGCACTCTTACACTGCTCGCCAAGAACTGACTGACTCAATTCACTCACTGCAGCCCTTTTTATAGAAATATCGCCATTTTCTCGAAGCCTCTAGTTTCCGTGAATCACCGCGAAGGTTCCAGATGGCAGTGGAAGGGGGGAAGAGGCAGCCAGCGACAAGTGAGACTTCCCTAATCATCCCCTCAGTTAGTGACAGAGACTAATGGGTGGGTGTGGCTTGGCTGCCTCTGGCCCCCTTACTCAGCTGTCGTTGGTTGTGCTTTCCGCTAATTGGGTGACAATAGTCTGTTGATCTGAAGGAAACGGCATCAAAGATGAGTTTTTCCAACTATTTTGCTTGCTATGTATGTGACAGTTCTTGATACTGTACTCTGATGTATACCCATGTCTTCTCCAACTCCAAATTGGAAATCCGCGTCTCCAACATATCTTAAAAAAAACCTCAGTTTTTGCTGACTACTCAAAGCTCTGCCATGCATTTCATGATTTTCTTCCACAAAATAATCACTTAACCATGTGACATTCAGTGCTAAATATATTTAACTTTTTGAAATCTCATTCTTCGGGGTTCCTCCTTTGTAGACCTTTCTTTCCCGAATATTCATAAATGCAACCATTTCTGCTTGCAATAAACCTTTTGCTAAGCTAGTAAAGACAGAACTGAGGCAGACTTCAGATTTTCATAGCTACTTCTATGAAGCAAAAGCAATTCCTAGGTATTACGCATACCAATTCTAGGAATTGCTTTTGCTTAACCTGGCCTACATGATCTAGCTTTTGCTAAAGCAAAAGCAAAAGCAAATGCTAGATGGTATTCTGCATATATACCGAAGCATTAGCTAGATTTTGCTACAGATTTGAAGCAAAAGCAATTGCTTAGTTTTAATGCATACTACCATTGTTTCTTAATTTAACACCTAATAATTTTTTAACTAAAATTTCACCAGGTAACATAATTCTTTTTAAGTACTTTTCCTCTCCAATTCTTTGTTTCCTCACATTCTATCAATAAATGATCCCACACCATTGGATCAAGCTTCAGTCGCATTAGAGCCGATGATGTGAACGATGGTTCGCAAAACATGTCCTCAATATAGGTACGTAATTGAAGCTGATGTGCAATAAATATGACTCATCTATAATTTAATAAGAATTAATAAGTTAAAATACACATATTATAATGTGAATATTCACAATTAATAGGCAATCTTTTCTAGGAGGGAATAGGAAAAACACAAACTTTAACTTTCTTATTCTTGTTCCTCAGCACAGCACATTAGATCCATATTCAGCACATTCAATTCTTCACTGTAGATATTAAAGACAGCTGACATGAAACAGCTGCTGAGTTTTCTCTGGTCACAAGCTGAGAAAATGAAACTAAAAGAAATTGCAGCAAATGTGGGTCCTGATTCCCTATTACTCATTGAGGATTGCTTCTTAAAACGAAAACGTCATCTGTAGATTGATTATTTGCAACTCAAAAATGGTTACTGCCTCAAAGATAGCAAAAGCTCCAAAGAACTTTAAGGTATGGTATTAATAAAGGAATGAAGCTTGGTGCAACTAGAGGAATTGGAAGTACGTAGCAATGGATCCACATTTAGAAAACTTTACTCTACCAAGTTTTGTTGTTGGCAAACCAGCATTATGTTGAAAGCAGATGAAAAAATATAATTGATCAGCTACAAACAAATGATGTCCTAATGTGCAAAATCAAGTTTCCACTTAAGTCTTCTATATGTCCGTCCAATGGACGGGCCCCCTTATACAAAGTGTCCCACCTAACTCTGATCTCAAATATCTCCGAAATGAAACAAAATATGAAGATTCCAATTGTCCAGGAATGTACACATGTCAGGGGCTCACACAATGAGAAGGTATGCACAATCCATAAAGGTAAACAATTAACACTTCCAACACCAAGTTGCAATTTTTTAAATGGAACATGTATATAGAATAAAAAGAAGTATTTCAGAAAGTGGAGTGCCATTGTTACTAAAATTAGGCAAATGAGTCAACCTTGTATATACTTTTCTTCACTTACAAGTTTTTTGATGAAGACTAGTTTCTGGGAACCTCTTCCATATCGTCAGTTCTGTGGTTGACTGATGATGCATTCGGTGTCTGCATCTGGCTTGGTGTCGTGCTGCCATCTAATGTCCTGGTAAGTTTGATGACGTCATCTACGGCAGGAATTTCAAAATTCATCAAGAGGTCCTGTTTCTTTGTAATAAATATGCTTTCCCAAATCTGTAGTTCCAGAGGTTTCTTTGCCTGTTTGATCAGTTCTATTTCTTGTTTTATGTTGTGATTCTCAGACCAAAAGTGATGTGCTACGGCCAACTAGTCCATGTGTTTGAATTTAATATTTCTGAAGCGTTTTTTCATTCTTGTTCCTAGATTCCTTTTGGTCTTACCAATGTATATCTTGTCACAATCCTGGCAGCTCATTTGGTAAATGCCTGATAATTGAGTTTTCGGTGTGCTATTTTTTAGAGGGTGGTTTAATAAGTTGCGGATGTTGTGTTTGTTCTGAGGGACTAATTTTATGTTAAAGCTCTTAAATATCTTTTCAAATTTTTTGAAGTATAGCAAAAAAAGGTGCAATTCAAAATATAAAACCCGTAAGACAAACTGAAATTAATAAACAATTAAACAACATTAAGCTACATTTTAAAAGACAGCAGAGACTTGATGAAGAAGATAAAACTAAAAGACAAGGATTATAAGAACATTGGAGACAAAACTAACATACAAAAACTAGAAAGAAAAACTGCAGTGGCCCTATTTAGAATGGAAACTGGCCATGATTGTCTAGCAGAACACCTTTATAAAATACACTGCATACCTACACCCAAGTGTACTATCTGTAAAGAAGATGTCATCATGAACAAACACCATTTGGACGAACGTAATGGTCTCAAAAATGGGAACCTACAGGCTTTATATTGGGAAGCTAGGGGGAAAATGAGGCAAATCAACTAATCCCCAGTGCCATTAGTCAACAACAACATTTTTTGAAGTATTTTGGATGAAATGTAAATTTGCCATATCTGGTGTTTGGGTTTTCTAGTTTTTTTAACGTAGTAATGTCCTTCAAGTTTTTGTTTCTTTTGTGTCTGTAGATCAATTTTTTGATGAAATTTGTGTTATAGTTCAATTCGGCAACCTGGTGTATGTGAGTGTACTCCTGTTCATCAAACTTACCAGGACATTAGATGGCAGCACGACACCAAGCCAGATGCAGACACCGGATGCATCATCAGTCAACCACAGAACTGACGATAGGCAAGAGGTTCCCAGAAACTAGTCTTCATCAAAAAACTTGTAATTGGAGAAAAGTATATACAAGGTTGACTCATTTGCCTAATTTTGGAACATGTGTGTTTATTCTAGCAAAATAAAAACTAGAACTACAATTAATGATAAACACTTGGTTTCATATAAAAATTATTTGTGGTTGGTTTATTGACACTCGTCACTTACTTTTTCATATATTTATGAGAGACTAGTTTCAAAGGCCCTGGCCTCCATTTTCAATCTCTTCCCAACTGGCATATGTTGTTATCTGCTCTCTCTGGTGGTGGAACTATGAACTTTTTTGTCAAATTATCTACTGGCGGGATTTCAAAGTTCATTACGCGATCCTTATTTTTCCAGATGAATATGTTCTCCCATGTTGTCAATCTATTTTGGTTTATCACTCCTTTTAATAATTTTGGATTTGGATCAATGTCATGGTTTTCATTCCAAAAATGAAATGCTACTGCTGACTTGTCTTCTTGTTTCAATCTGATGTTTCTAAAGTGTTCTTTGACTCTGGTTTTTAAATTTCTTTTTGTTTGACCTATGTAGCATTTTTCACAATTCTTACAATTTATTTGGTATATTCCAGATTTGTTACCTGAAGGAATTTCATCTTTTGTTTTTGAATTTAGTAATTTTAAAATTGAGTATCTATTAGTAGGTGCCAAGATGATATTTTGTTCCTTGAATATCTTTTTAAATTTATTAAATGTTTTTGGATGATATGTGAATGAACTGAATATGCTGTTGCTTTCTTTTTCTTTAATAAATGTGGTTGCTTCCTTAATGGTTTTCTTTAGTTTAGATTTTCTAATTTTCTTCAACACCAAACTTTTGTTGTATCCGTTTTCTTCTGCTATGTGTATTATTGCTTTTTGTTCCTTGAAATATTCTTCTTTTTCCATGGGTATGTTGACTAGTCTGTGTGTAAGGCTGTTTATTATTGCATGTTTATGTGTAATTGGGTTGTGGCTATTATTTTTTATATAATTTTCTGAATGTGTTGGCTTCCTGTAAATTCCAAATTTTATTTTTGTATCATTCCTGATGATATTTAGATCCAAGAAAGGTAGTTGTCCATTGATTTCCTTTTCTATTGTGAATTTGATAGTCCTTTCTTGCAGATTGAGTAATTTTAATGCATCATCTAAATGTTTACTTGGTACAATTGCAAAGATGTCGTCAACATATCTATACCAAACCTTGAAGATCAAGGGGAAGGACTTTTTAATTTGTGTTTCAAATGCACTCATAAATAAGTTAGCCAAAAAAGGTGAAAGTGGATTGCCCATTGATAATCCTAATTTCTGCTTGTAGTGTTTTCCATTAAAGCTAAAGGTTTCATGTTTCTAAACCCCATACGTTCTGAAATACGTGGCTTTTAGAGGATGGCAATGGTACCACCATTTCTGACATAATGCAATGCATGTACTTATGTGCTCAGAGCAGGGGTTGCTTGCACTAGCCTGTAGCCTGCTGTAAACCGATATCAGCTTGGCACATTCTAGCTTCAGTGTACTGGTGTCTCCTGATCTGGTCTGCTGTCATACTGTAACGTAATTCATATACATTTCAGATATTGCTTTCCACATTGACACATTAAAATGTGTTTTCATGTGGCATGTAACAGTTGCAGTCATCTAGTCGATATATTCTCTCAAGCTTCCATGGCTAGCATTTAAAATATATTGGCTATCTGGTTTTTGCCGTGTCAAATTGTTTAAAATAACCAACGTTTCGACTATCTTGTCGTGGTTGTCTTCAAAAGCAAACTGCACTGCTTATTGCAGCTTGTCTGCTTATATGCCGGCAGGCAGGTAGAGGTGAGTCCTGATTGGCTGGGCAGTTCTCTGCACTGCGGCAGGTCAAGGTGAACCCTGATTAGCCAGAATTCTGCTGCACTGCTGCGTCACTGATGCAGAATCACTGCATTGCGGCACAGACGATGTAATGTTCCTGTGCTTTCTTTCTGTTTTATCTATGGCCATCAACCAAAGTTTGTTAATATGCATACCAACATTATTATTAAAATTCTTTGGACTAAGGGCAACTTCTAAGGCCTCCTTAATTTTCCTGGGTTACCATCTGTTTTCCCTGGTTACTATCTTGGTTTGATCAAATAATATTCTTTGTTTTGTTTCATGAGCATGTAGCGCGACTGCCGATTTTTCGGTATCGTTTTGTTTACACTGACGTATGTGCTCTTGTAATCGTTCTTTCACAGTTCGGCCTATACCTGCCTGCCGGCATATAAGCACACAAGCTGCAATAAGCAGCGCAGTTTGCCTTTGAAGATGACAGTGACAAGATGGTCAAAACGTTGGTTATTTTAAAGAATTTGACGCGTAAAAAACCGGATAGTCAAGATATCTAGTCAATATGTTGGCCTTCAGTAACGAAGAAAACCTGGATATTATTTTAATTTACGGAAATGGTGCAGAAATGCAACCACAGCTGTGGCATTGTTCACTGAATGCTACCCAGATCAACGGTGTCCTTCACCTCGTACCATTGCCAACATCTGCACAAAACTCAGTGAAACAGGAAGCTGGGCTTCCACAACGCTATAACATACAAAGACAGTAACTGGCACTGGAAACGAAATTGCTGTTCTGGTTGCTGTAACACACAATCCTGAGGTGAGCGTCCAACAGATTGCACGAGGTTCTGGAATAAGCCGCAGTAATGTGAGCAGAATTTTGCAAAGGCATCGGTTTCATCCGTTCCATATCTCAATGCACCAGCAACTGTACAGGAATGACTTTGAATCTTACACTGTATTCTGTCATTTTGCACTCCAGCAGTTCCAAGGTAATCCAGCATTCCTAAGTAATACATTGTTTACGGACAAAGCTTCATTTACAAATCATGGTCAAGTGAATCTGTGGAACATGCACTACTGGTCTGTGCAAAATCCCCACTGGATTCACCAAGTTGCTCATCGACGGTGAAGTGTCAATGTTTGGTGCAGTATCACTGGTAACCGTATTTTTGGTCCCTATTTTTATCAGGGAACATTAAATGGACAGCGATATGCATCATTTCTGCAACACACTCTGGCCCTCCTCTTGGAGGATGTGGAATTGGAAATGCATCTATCAATGTAGTTCCAGCATGATGGATGTCCCATACATTATGCACAAGTTTCCAGATGTTGTAGATGCCAAGTTTTCAAATAGGTGGATAGGACGGGGAGGTCCTGTGTGATGGCCTGCTTGGTCCCCAGACTTGATAACATTAGACTTCTTTCTCTGGGACACAGTGAAGGATAAGAGTGTATCAAGAACCACCAACAGTAGAGGATATGGAACATTGTATTACTGCGGCGTGTGCGGCAATATCTGTAGAAACCCTGCAATCCGTCAACACTCTCTTGTTACCAGATTCCAAAAGTGTATGGATGCAAACGGAGGGCACTTCAAACATCTGTTGAAGTGACACTTTCATCAGACAAGTTGCTACTGGTGATTTGTGGGTGCATTTTTCATGCTGGATGTAATGCACAACAATGAAGTTTCTGAGGGCTATAGGTCACCAGTAAATGTGTTTAGAAAAGCAGAACCAAGTGTGTTATCACTAATTGTAGCTCTAGTTGTCCTTTTGCTAGAACAAACATACATGCTCCATTTTAAAAAAAAAAATGCAACTTGGTGTTGGAAGTGTTATTTACCTTTATGGATTGTGCACACCTCATTGTGTGAGCCCCTGACATACATACATTCCTGGCCAATTGGAATTTTCATATTTTGTTTCATTTCGGAGATATTTGAGGTTACAGAGTCAGGTGCGACACCCTGTATAGAGCCTCATTGCCAGGCAGAACAATCTTGAAAGAGAAGCTTCTAGGAACCTACCAAAAAGAATTCTGAGTTGTATTACTGCACAAAATGGCTACTGTTTTCAATCAACAGAACTGGACCAGCTCAGCTTGGCTTAGCAGTAGTAGGCCAATTCCCCCTGCCTCGCCTTAGACAACTAGCTTCACAGCATCAGTGACATATGGGCAGAAGAATCATAATGGAGGTGTGTTGTGAAATAAAATCTCAAAGTCGATGTGATTGAAGTGTGAGAAGAGACTGCATCAATAATATATCACATGATTGCCATAGAAAGTGAATTTCTTGAACATCTGGGTTGTTTAAAAGTTTCAGAAACATTTCTTTCCCTTTTTAGATGAAATAGTCAATATCTGAAATAGAAGGTATATAATTTTTTTTTTTTTTTTTTTTTTCACTAAAATGTGTACTTCAACTACCCCCCCTCCCTCCCATGTCAACAATCAATGTACTCTTTACGAACAGTCTGTATTTTAAAATATAGTTAACATTTAAGCAAAATTGTTGCACTGATGTTGCAAAACTTATATTAAATAGTGTTGAATGATATTTCAAAAGAAACAGCTCAGTAATGAGTTGGTTACTCTTAAAAGCTTAGTTTCCAAAACACTATATGAAATTACACAATTTTGAGGTAATGATTAATAAGCAATGTGAGATGAGAAATGTTCTCCAGAATAGCAGCGTCCACCTTAACATACCTAGTTATATCCCATACGCATGAATTCATCACAATCACATCTGGTGCAGATCTTTTTTTCTGCTTAATGTCTGCCATCATCTTTTCAATAGCTGGACTGTAGACCCTAGTAATGAAACAGAACTCCAAGTGTGTACCTTTCCCCTGTAAATAGAAATTTTAAAATTTATGTAGCTTTGATCAGACAGTATGAAACAAATTTCAACAGAACTTGACCATTTTTATCAAATCATTCTGAATAAACAAATGTTATAGCTTCCTTTGTCCTGAAACCATTTCATGTTAAGGCTGATGGTTAATGTACAAGCACAGAGCTCAAACAGAAGTTAATGCTTATCCTACAAGTCAGGACAGAACATCCATAAAACTTTTATACTTATTAATAATGTAACTGAGGCAGCAGTCATTAAAGACACGGCAATTACAAGATATGTAGACATTTTAATGAACAACAAAACTATTTACCAACCTTGAATTCCCTAATCTCCTCATAACTTCTTCCACGATGAATACGGTCACCTTTAAGTAGTCTGTCTCCCATAAAAGAAGCCTCCAGCTGCATGAATAAGAAAATATACTGGATAAATATTTATGCACAGTGGTGTCCTTATTTGTTTATGCACTCAAATTGTTATCCTTTGGCACTTTTCTCCTCAGAAATTTTAAAACTTCACTGCTTTATTTCCCTCCTATCCCCTTGCAACATATAGCATACTCCAAATCAACAATTTTTTTCTTTCTTTAGTTTATCTTTAGGTATTTGATATATTAATATAAATAATTAATGGGGGTACAAATGCACACAAATAAAGTAAACCTGAATATCACAACCCGGTACATAGGTCACTACACCGAGACACACATTTAAACTTGAACATTTTATAACTACAGCTAAATAATAGCTAAACAATAGGTAAAAAACTAAAGTATGTAAAGAAAATTTAAATATTAACAGTAAGAAATAGAGTAAAAGTGTAACAAAAAGATATAAATTACAATTTTCTACATAAACTACTGTTGCTGGACACCAACAACCAAGCTGCTTCACATAAAAATTACAGCTACTTATACTACCTTTACTGGTAGTACAGCGAAAATATGTACTGGTAGCCAGCACATACTATCTCAACCACTAAGGTACCCAGAAGTTTATCTACTCATTTTAGTTAATTGATGGAAATTAATTATTTCTTCACACTAGCCGTATATAGGCTAAGGTTTTTGATAGAGTCAACATGAAAAATTCAATGCCATGGCTGGGATTTGAACCACGCATCTTCTGGTTTCTATCCAGTCGCTCTAACCCATTGAGCTACCATGGCCAACGTACCGTCCTGACAAATTCTCCATTTGACTCGTATATTTCCCCGGTAAACCGCTAGGGGCTCTCGCATCCAAGATACACCATTTGTGGAGACTTACTATCGTAAGTACTTGAGTCCCAGGCTTTATCATTAAACTCTTATTTTAGTTAATTGATGGAAATTAATCATTTCTTCACACTAGCCGTATATAGGTTAACGTTTTTAATAGAGTCAACTGGCCGAAACATACGAGTCAAATGGAGAATTTAATGTCAGGACGGCACATTGGTCATGGTAGCTCAATGGGTTAGAGCGACTGGATGGAAACCAGAAGATCTGTGGTTCAAATCCCGGCCATGGCATTGAATTTTTCATGTTGACTATCTATCAAAAACCTTAGCCTATATACGGCTAGTGTGAGGAAGTGATTAATTTCCATCAATTAACTAAAATAATAAGAGTTAAATGATGAAGCCTGGGACTCAAGTACTTACAATAGTAAGTCACCACAAATGGTGTATCTCGGATGCGAGAGCTCCTAGTGGTTTACTAGAGAAATATATGAGTCAAATGGAGAATTTAATGTCAGGATGGCAAGCGGGCTATGGTAGCTCAATGGGTTAGAGCGACTAGATGGAAACCAGAAGATCCGTAGTTCAAATCCCGGCCATGGCATTGAATTTTTCATGTTGACTATCTATTATCTACTCATTTTTACTTTCATTTAATATTTCCTTAAGAATTCATTAATTATTCAATTAACATCTCCATTCATTTATGTTTATATATGTAAATGAATTGACATTTGTTAGTCTTGCAAAAACTCTGAACCAATTTGCCTAATTTTGGTTTTGAAATATTTGTGTAAGTACAGGGAAGGTTTAAAAAATGAGAATATAAATCTGAAGTGATAATGGATCGGGTTATTAACTAAATATAAAAGTACATGCAAATGTTTACAGAACACATACACCTTTTATTTTCGACAAACAAAAGCATGACTAAGTAGAAAGATATTCCAATCCTTGCCAAAGTCTTCAAAGTTATTTCAGTTACCATATTTTATTACATTACATTTATCATTTGTTATCAAGACCAGATAAGTTAACCAGATTTCTGTCACTTCACAGACTCAAAAGAGGAGCTTATTCAGCGTGTTTTTCTGGAAATAACACAATAGTACACTAACCATAATTGGCTGAGTGAATGAGCATACAAATGCCAATCTCAATGCAACCATACAGAATTTTCTTCCAGGGGAGTTATTTTTGTACAAATCAGTTGACACAGTTATACCAGGATGACGTAGTCAACTATCCCACAGAGTTTTTAAACTCATTAGAACTGCCTGGACTCCCACCTCACAATTTAAAATTAAAAGTAGGATCAGTTTTAATCATGCTGCGTAGCATTAACCAACCACGACTGTGCAATGGAATGAGATTAACTGTGAAAAACTAATGAATAACGTCGAGGCAAAAATCATCAAAGGAAGGTACAAAGGAGAGGATCTCTTGATCCTTCATATTTCAATGATTCCAACGGTTTACCTTTTGATTTTAAGCGTCTACAATTTCCCATGCGTTTGGCCTTTGCGAGGGCCATAAATAAACCGCAAGAGCAAACATTGGAAGTTTGCGGAATCAACTTTGAGTTTCTGCTTCTCTCATGGACAATTGTCACATGTTCGCAGTTGGAAAACCATCATCTTTATATATTTACACACCACAGTGAAGCGAAATAATTATTAATTTTTAGATTTGTAATAAATACGACTCATCTAAAAATTAATAACAAAAAATATAGTTTATCAGAAAGCTTTAAATTGATTAACTTAATTGTAACTGTATTATATTTAAACTTCACCATCACTTGCAGAATAAATAACTAATCCCAATTTGCTTTATTTATAGAGCTAAGTTCAGATAGCTTTTATTGGCGGTAAGAAGTATGTTGGGTCAGCTAGTAATTTTAAATAACATTTATTATAAATATTATGTATTATTTTTATTTTATCTCTAGCTAATTAACTATACAGCAAAACCTCATTAATCAGGACGAACTGCGGCTTAATGTTGTCCGGATTATCAAAAGTCCGCATTAAGTGAAATAAACACCACAGAGAAAAATTGTGAATGAAATTATAGTAAGTACTACATAATTTTATTAGAGCATAAGATACAATAGGCCCATCTGATTTTAATTACACAGTCTCAATACAGTTAAATCTCGATACACAGTCTCTATTTGGTTTGAAGAAACTATCAATTTTCTTTTGTGGTTTTATCACACATCTCTTTCACAATGAGATCAGTAAGACTCCTCATATGGTGGTAGTATGCAGAAATCTGTTTACTGTCAGTTTTCTCAACGAAGTCTATTACACAATTCAAGTGCTGTTTAACCTCACTTAATTTCACTTTCCACTTTCCGAAATCCACATCCTCAGCCTCAGATTCGCTACTAGTGTCCCTTGCATTGTTTACACTTTCCATAATTTCTTCGTCAGTCATGATGTGATAGCCTGGATCATCTACATCTCTATCAAGCCAGTCTTTGATCTCATCTACTGTGACAGCTTTCTCGCCACTAGCAACCAGTGTTTGTTGGAAGTCATTTAATTCAATTGCATTGGTTTGTAATTCAACAGTCAACATACAAAAGTTTCTTCCACCCATTAGTCAATGTAGAGTTTGAAATGCTGTTTACTGCACTTGCAAAATTGAAAATCATGGATCTCCACCGTCCAGAGGCCCCTCAACTTCGAAAACTTCAGACAGGAATTTTTTTCTGTACAACTGCTTTGCTGTGTAGAGAATGTCTTGGTCCATCGGCTGTATCAGGAAAGTTGTGTTAGCTGGCAAGAACACACATTTGATCTTACCATTGGCACTACAGTTATTTTTGCATCTGGATGCAAAGGTGCATTTTCTTATAGGATTATGGCTTTCACAGCATTTTGATTTTGATTTTCTTGGTACCTTCTTATTGCAGGTGCAGCATGATTGTGAAATCAATCATATGTGATGTCTGCCACACAAACTACGCAATTTAAGCGATGACTTAATGACTTAAGTGATAATTATTACAATTCCAAAAATTGTAGTTATGCCCAGGAAATGTGGACATTGCATTCTTAATAGCCCTTGGTTGCTTACTTTTACCTACAACTGGCGTTAAAATGCTTCCATCTGCATTAGCACAAGACACAGAAATGTGTTCTTTGCAAATTTTTAGTCCAGGCATATATTTTAAGCATTTGGAGGTTTGCGTGTTCTCGTGCAAGGCACACCAAAATAGACCTATCTCATCAGCATTATACACTTGAGACAAATCTAATTTTTCTTCTTGAATGATAGATTTTAGTTCTTTTCTAAATGAGTCAACAGCTGACATATCAGCACTTAAGCTCTCTCCACACATTTTTTTTGTTCACAACAATGACACTTGAGGAATCTATATAACCAGTCTCAACTACCTGAACATCCATTGATACCAAGTTGTTTTCAAAGACATTCAACAATAGCTTGAATTTCAACACCTGTTACTGCAATTCCATTTGTACGAAACTGTTTGTACCACTTGTATGTCATGTCTTCAAACTTTTTTCAACCGGCTGCTTCATTCATTTGACCTGACAACTTTCCTCATTTACATAGCATTTAATCAAAAATAAGAGTTCACCATTTTCTCTTTTCTATGTCCAAAACTGTTTTGTGATTCCATATTCTGCAGACACACACAGCAGTGACACCATTTTCAAGCCTTTCAGTAATTTTCAGTTTCTCGTGTATTGTAAGCAATTTATGCTCATATTTCCCCAATGACATTGTAGGCTTACTAAACAACATTATACACTCGATTTGTTTCTTTTACTTAATGACTGAGAAAAGCAAGTGTTAAACTAACCCTTCTGACAAGAGTTGCCAGCGCAAGTACAGCAAGGGTGTGGGAAAGAGGCTGCTTGGTGTACGATTGTAACTAATGTATTCCTGGTATTCCTAAGAAATTCCTATTGTACAGTCTGTGCAAAAATAAAATGGACAATTTCCTATAGTTCGTCTTAGTGCAGTACTATGAGGTGGTCTCATAAGTAAAGCCAGTTTTTTGATTTTGGTGTTTCGGAAAATTAATTGGGTTTCTTTGGCTTGACAATGCTATTTACAGGATTCCATGGCTAGTATTGTGTACATTGTGAGCATTTATCAGTCTTCAGATGTTAATAAACAATCACAAAATGGAGATAAAGTCTGAACTTAAGAGTCCTAAAACACAGCTGGAAACAAGATTACAAAGCTGCTGCTGCTGCTGCTGCAGCTCGAAGAATATGTAAAGTGGAAGGAGAATGTGCAGTTAGTGAGCAAGTGGCACAAGGGTTCCAACGTTTCAACAATGGAGACGAAAACACTTAAGATTTACTACATTCCGGTAGACCTAAAGGGAATATTGATACACATCAAGTTTTGCAAGAAAACCTGCAAGAAAGTACCCAAAGGTTTACAGAAGAACTTGTTGCATTAAAAGATACCATTCATTGCCACATTAAGACACTTGGAAAATCACAGAAACTGTAGATCTGTACCTCATGAACCGACACCTCAACAGGCTGAACATTGACTGGATATTTGTTGTCAGCTTATCCATGATCCCATGATTGATAGATTTGTCAAGAGATTTGTCACTTGTGGTGAAAAATGGGTATATTACCGAAACCCTGATGTTTCGAAATAGTGACTGATCCCTGCCAACCTGCCAGTCATCCTTAAAAAAAATCAGTTCGGTTCCAAAATAATGTGTGTTGGTGGAATTCTGGAAGTGTGACTTACTGGGAGTTTGTTCCAAACAGGAGGGCAATTGATGCGGATCTTTATTCTCAACAACTGGGACAAGTTCATGAAATTTTGAGACGGAGATACCCAGCTTAGCATTTTATTGCAACAATACAATGCAACACCCCATACTGCACAAACAACCATGGAAAAAAATTCAGAAATTGGGAGGAATTGAACTGCTATCAAAACCAACATATAGCCCTGATCTCGCAACATCAGATTATCATTTTTTTTTCTGATCCATGGCCCATTTTCTATGTGGAAGAAATTTTGACAACATTGAAGCACTGCAAGAGGGTGTCACCGAATTCTTCGCATCAAAAACCAGAGACTGGTACCATCGTGGGATAATAAACCTTGTTCAACGATGGCTCAAGACCATAGATTCTAATGGTCTTTACTTTGAAAATTAGTTAATTGCTTGTCAGAACACATTTCAAGTAATTGTTTTTCTTAAAAAATGACATTACTTAAGAGACAGTATCTATATAATTTAAGTTAGCAATTCGCTTTTTTTCTTTTTAAGGATGCTGATCCAGATTAAGGGAAATACGGTTTAAAGGGGTCCGGATTAAAGAGGTTTTACTGTATTTCTATTCTTAATCTTCACTATATGTATACATAAATAAATTTAATATTATAATTTGAATTTAAATTACTTCTTTTTTTTTGTAATTTACGTCCTTTAAGTTTTTAAGTTATCCGGACGATGAATGGAATTGGTGAAATGATGCTCAAATGGGACCAGGGTCCATGGAGGTTAGAGTTACCCGACATTTGTCTTCCTTTTTGGGATAAGGGAAAACCCTGGAAAAAACCTTATTCAGGTAACTCACCCTGACCGAGATTTGAATTCAGGACCTCTTGAACGTCAGGCAGACATGCTACCATCTACCCATTTACGCTAACAAGCTGGGCTTTTATTATTTATATTATGAAAACTTATTAAAATAATAATAATCATCAAAACCCTTCTATTTATACATAAGTTTTATACTTGAATGTGCTACTTATAATTAGTATTATTAAAATTATTTTCTGTTTTGATAATTTCAGTTCCAATAAAGCCTTTTATTCACACTATCACCTTCCATTTTTATTCCTTTCACTGCACTAAATACCACATTTATTTTCTCCCCTAACTAACATCAAGCTTTCCATCCTTCATTCATGTTCATATTATCTGTGTAATTTCAATTTCCGCCACCTCAGTTCCAATATCACTCCTGCTACAAAATAACTTTTTCCCTAATAAAAAATAACCCACACTACACTGTACACTCTATACTGTACACTCACCTTCATCATCCCCTCCTTTCTCTCTATTCTTGTCCTCTGTATACTAAACTATCTTCTACAATTTTCTAATACATTTAAATTTCTAAACTTCCCTCATAACCACATATTGTGACAAAATCACAAACACAACATGAAATTAAGTTCACTTCTAACTTCTTTGTCATTAAAATCATTAAACCAATGATAGCTTACAATCACTTTCTCATTTGCATGAATACACCACTTTCACATGTCTCTTTAATGTTTCTTTATATCTTTGTTGCGCTAACCAACTTGTGCTGTATGTAATTCCTCTGACATACATCAGGTTCCCCTCTTACACAGAACTGCACACAGACTCTGAAAACAACTCTGATATTGACTTGCTAAGTGCTTCACTGTCTGTTTCCACTGCCTGCCTGTTCCTCACCACTGAGCCACATGTACTGGCTCATGAACTGCTCCATTCCACAGACTGCCAACTTCTGAACACTGAGCTTAGTGTACCACACTTCTCAGCATTGATCTGTTGATTCACACAACTCAACTGACCGACTGACACATGACTTCCTACACTGCAGCAACTCCTTACCACGGAACCACGCTCGTCGACTGACACTTGAAACACACACAAACAACTCTAAAACTAAACTCTACTACCCTCTAACAAGTCTTGCATCACAAGTTATTAATATGGTCCTGCCGGACACATAAGATAGTTCAAGTAGTTGAATGTTCTCAAATTACATTTCTAGAACTGTCTCTAACAATAACAATACAACTCGATCCTGGCTTCGTGACATCAGCTAGTGGCTGCCCCAGTGGAAGGCTGTCTCTCTTCGGCACTTTTCACTGCAACAGCAATGGTGGCTCAATTGCCTAACTATTTTTTTTTTTTTTTTTATAGATTCCTCCTTCCCACAGTAACCTTCGCAATCCCAATGTGACAATGCTCCCAACCAGTCTTGTACCATCCACATCTTTGCTCAGGGAACATCCAGACATAGTAGTCTCCTTTGATCTGCCATTTCATGTAGCGCATCCTTGCTTAGCTGGCTGGAGCCTGAACCTTCCTTTAGTTTGGGTATGGCAATGCATACTTCTGCCTGAAACCTCCATTATAGGCTGGCACCCTGCCATCCACAATTATGTCCTCCAAACTTCTTCCCAAAGCATGTAGCGTCACTCGAGGATATGACTCCCATGCACATTACACCACGCCAGTACTTATTCATTTCCTTTCAGCTAGTCCACTTGGCCGTTGACAGTCTTTCTCCACGGATTCCAGGTGGCTGCTTTCCCAACACATCTCCAGTGATCCTCTATTCCCAGCGCAATGGATATTCCTGATTCTCAAAATAGGGAGGGGGGGGGGGGCAGCCACCACCTTGTCTGCCAGCTGCTACCTCCTCAGGTTGGCACTATGCCTTCTATCTATAAGCACCACACATTCCTCACGACACAGGTCTGTGGAGGAGGAAGCCTGGCTGGGGATGACCTTGGAGCAGACCGTGGTGAATCTGTGGGAGTTCGTTGCAAAGGTAGCTGAGGATAAAACACTTGGTCTGAATGCCATCCGAAGCTATGAGGCGACAGCTGACGTAGGCAGGAGGATACTGCGAGTTGGACGAGATGAGGCGTCCTGGGGTTTGCAAGGTAACATTGTCAGGCTACAGTTGGATTTGACAGGAGCGAAACTTTTGCAGAGATGCACCAAGAGAGCCGGCCTTTATGGAACCCTTGAAGGGACATGAGAGGTACAACTTTCATGGGCGGCCACAAGCTAACGTCATGAAGAGGAAGCAACCTGTGATGTCACCGCGCAAAATATCTTTTGAGACAGTTCCAATAATGTAATTTGAGAAAGTTCCATTATCAGAATCTTCTCTCCATGCCCAACAGGCTATATAATGTGACACAAACCAGGCAAGATCAAGTTCCCCTTAACCCCTTTGTTACCAAAATCGTTTGCACAATGCTGACATACAATCACTTCCTCCTTCACACAAATACACAGCTTCAGCATCTCTAATGTTTCTTTATGTCTTTAACTAACCAACTTCTGCTGCTAGTAATGTCTCCAATGCACAAAAAGTTTACCTCTTACAGGGAGCTGCATATCGAATCTGAACACAACACCGATATTCGCTCATGAACTACTTCACTGCACTGTTTACACTGTATCCTGATTTGCCCGTCTCTGTAGCACAAGTGGCAGTGTCTGTGCCTCACGTTAAAGACGTCCCGATTTCGAATCTCGGGCACGATGTGTTACCTGGATAATGTTTTTCCCAGGGTTTTCTCTTACCCTGAAAGATGAATGTTCGGTAACTCAAAGCTCTATGGACTCTGGTCTCATTTGAACATCATTTCACCCATTTCATTCATTGTCTGATATGACTTAACGTTGGAGGATGTTAACTTAAAAAAATGTCCCCTGAGTTTAAGATGAACTTCTTGTATCTTGTTCTTGTAACAATATTGTGGTTCAAACTTTTCATTCTTCTATAGTTCAAATAAATTGTATCTTTCTGTTCTGGTCCTTATCCATTCTCAGTCTTCTATTTTGATGCTAAATATGCAAGTATCTTCTTATTCTGAAGTTATGCTTGGTATTACTTTCTCCACGTGCTCTCCAGTCACTAGCTATTTTACTGATGTTTGCAAGATGTTAAGTGTTTGCTTATTCAGTATTTCTAAGAACTGAGTGTAATTATGCCCTTCTAAAGCTTTGTATTCCTCACTAAAATTTTGGCCATATTTGTTACATTAAAAAACTGTGTGATTAGGAACATTCTCAACAGTGCAAATACCATATGTACCATTATTTTTATAAACCTTTTTCCAGTATGTTTTAGCGGTAATATAATGAACAAGAACCTCTGGTTGGTTGTATATAGTTTAGTGTTTATCTTTTGTCTATATGTACTATTAAATAAATAAATAAATTCTTCTTCTTTCTTTTATATCATCCCACTCTTGCTACTATACAAATTGAGTTCCTGAATAATTTCAGCTACTGTTTTACAATTTGACCTGCTTTCTCCACCATTATGCAATTTAATTTTTTAATCAATTGTGTACCTTGAATTCAAATAATATAATCAACTGGCCATATGACTGGGGTAACTAACAGTGCTTTTTATCCAGGTAACTCACCCTAACCGAGATAAGAACTTGGGACCTCTTGAACGTGAGGAAGACGGGGGCGGGCAACAGTGCCATTATGGCCAAGGTATTCAATGCAGTTGTAAATCTAAGATAGATTTTTCTTTGTGTTCTTCTTAGAAGTCCCCTAATCTCAGCAAATCTATCCTGGTTACTGATCAATGGAGCCGTATGCAATAATAGCTGCAAAGATTATGTTATGATAAGTGCTAATTGTTGCAAAGATACTTTAAAATTTTATTGTGTTAAGTCTTGAAACTTGCATCATTACTTCTTCGAATGTTTCTCCAATATAATCTGTATGCTTTCTAAAATTTAATGTTTCATCAAACATAATTACTAGGTATTTAATATTTTTCTTCCTTGTGATATTATGGTTTGCAAATTTTATTGCTGGGTCCCATTTGAAACTCCTTTAAATATCATGTAACAGGATATACTGGCTGGAATTTTCAGTTTTTACATTACACAGCAATCATTCAATATTTTCATTAGCTTGGTAATGAAGCTTAAATACCTCAAATGACTCAATGTTTTGTCCTTTATCTTCAATTAGATCTTTCAGATTTTCTTTTGCTTCTCACATTTTTGCAAACTATTTTTCCTTTTAGTAAATACAACTGATTTCTGATATATTCTGTATAGTTTCCTGGTTTTGTAGTTCATAATTTGTAATTCTCATCTTCTCATAATTTATCTGTCCAAATATTTTTAGTACACGATTTTAGTTTCATTTTAGGAAGTTTCATTCATTACATTGCTAATTGCTAATGTTGAAGTTCTTGCATCTTCTTCCATTCAGTATCCCTAATAATTCAAATTTACAGTTTTAAACTTTTTTCTCATTTTTTGCCAATTTCTTGTTTTAGATTAACCAATCACCTCTGCTTTCATCATTCATGTTTGTTTTAATCATGTTATAATTAAAATATATATTATGATCACTTGTAGTCAAACCTTGACCCACCTTCTAATTATTTTGTTCTTTGTCATTGCTGAACATAAGTATCTGTATTGTCGCGAATTGATTGTTGTGACGAGG
This sequence comes from Mantis religiosa, assembly GCA_030765055.1. Lineage (NCBI taxonomy): Eukaryota > Metazoa > Arthropoda > Insecta > Mantodea > Mantidae > Mantis > Mantis religiosa. The sequence goes on along the minus strand of CM060950.1, from coordinate 278,017,908 downwards.
CGGTGTGGTGATGTATTCAAAGAGATGGGCAGGGCAGTGCAGTGCGGAGATAAAAGCTTACCAAAACAGGGGGAAGGAGACAGATTTCTCGAGTTCTTTGTTCTAGCGCCATCTTGATTGAGAACATTCCGGATAGTGAGTAATCTATAAAAAGGGAGCCACCGCCTGCCACAGTGAGTCAGTCGGTAATTGGACGCTTCCGCGTGAACAGCTGTGTGAGCTGTGTTTGTGGTCGATGACCTTGCAAGTTGTATTGTGTATGTGACGTAATTCTGGACTGTCACATTGATTTCTATGGAAATAAAGAGCAATTTTTGGTGTTTGTAACCTGGACTTCTAATTTCACGAACCCACAGTCACAATTGGTGTCAGGAGTGAGACATTACGACATGGAGGCTGCATTGGCACATATTCTAGAGAAGTTGGAGACTGCAAATAACCTGGCCGCGACAATGACTGCGAAGATGACCGAATTAACAATGAAGACAGAAGCTGCAAACAACCACCTCACCGCCAAGCTTAAGGAAATAAAAACAGCGAATGACAACCTCGCTTCGAAGATGGAGACGACAAATCACAACCTGACCGCGATGAATGTCGAACTATCTGAAATGAAGGCTGCGAACGAGGTCCAGGGCGAAAACTTTGAGCAACAGTTGGCCGGCGTGAGGGATGTCACGCGGCTGGGCAAGCGGATGGACCTAGTGGACGAGAACGTCGAAGACCTGGCGAACCGCGTTAATAACCTAGAGGGAAAGGCCAACACCAACACTAAGTCCCAGAACATCATGGTGGAGGACATCGTCAGCAGAAGAATGAAAGATTAAAAGGCCGACGCGTCGGGAAGCGACACATCTACCCGTGTCAAACAGCCAAAGAACGACGGCACGTCCACGTTTGAAGTCTTCCGCCACCAATTCGACATGGTGGCCAAGCACAAGTGGTCACCAGAGGAGGCCGCACAGCTAATAACCAGCCTCCAGTGACGGGCCGCAGAGGTCCTAAACGCGGTGCAGACAACGGCGGCGCCCAAGGATATCTGGGAGGCCCTGGAGAACCACTTCGGAAACCACCGCTTGGCTGCAGCCTACCGCAGAAATCTGAAGTCAAGGACGCAGCAGCCAGGGAAACGATGCAGGAGTTCGCCCTGGCAATTGAACAGCTAGCCAGCAACGCTTTGGTCGACCTCCCACCTGAATTCGTATCCCGGGAAGCCGCCTACGCGTTCGTTGACGGGGTAAGAGATGTCGAGATACGTCAGTGCCTAATGCTCGGCAACTACAAAACCATCCACGAGGCGCTAACGGCTGCATTGAGGATGGAGGCGGCCACAGTGACGGCTACTCCGACGTCGAGAACAAGGAGTAACCGCTACACGGGAGATCGATGGTCAGCCGTGGGACACCGGCGAAGACCAAGTGGCGTGTGTTAGGGGTGTGGACAGTCAGGACACCTGGAGAAATACTGCACAAACCAGGTAGAGCAGACGGAGAAATGAGAAAGGGCCGGCGTGGCGAGGAGCACGTCGGCGCTGTCAAGACCAGCCCCTCGAGACACTGCGCGCCGTCAGCCGGCGTATGGATGACAGCCTCATTGCGGACGGTTGGGTGAGAGGGAAGCCGTGCCGCGTGCTCGTAGACACCGGGGTAGCCGTTACCGTCATCAGACCTGAAATAGCCAGGGGTTTGCCGTTGAGGAAACCAAGCCGACCATATTAAGCTTGTGAAGGCATCGGGCGACACCTTGCCTGTGGAGGAGGCCCTATTGAAGTTCACCTTGGGACGGAGTGTCGTACATCTTTGGGTGTTCGTCGCGAAGGTGGCTGACGAGGTGATTCTGGGACTGGATCCCCTCAGGAGCCACGAAGCGACGGTCGACGTCGGTAGGAAGGTCCTGCGGCTCAACGGAGAAGAGGTTATACTCCGTCAACCCGAAGAGCACCTTGGAATTTTCAGGCTCGTCTTAAACGAAGACGTGGTTGTCCCCGCGAGGAGCGAGGTGGTGGTGACGGCGCGACTGGAAGGCCAGAGAACCAGGAACATGATGCTGGACCAGAAGGCGCCTGTACACGGACTATGTGTAGCCAGGGCATTGCTGCCGTGCCGAGAGGAGGTGCCAGTGAAACTGCTAAATCCAACGGACAACGATCACGACGTCCAGGCCGGGACGGAGTTGGAGACGTGCGAGCCCGTGGTCAACGTAACACATCCGACAAGACCCAGCAGCCGGTGACGACGCAACACCTGGGACACCGGCTGGAAGGCTTATTGGAGAGGGCGGCCTACCACCTACCGCAGAACAGCTGGAGAAAGTTCAAAAACTGCGGAGACGATACCACCGCGTCTTCAGCCATGGCGACAGCGACTACGGCCGCAGGGACCGAGTGCTCCACCACATCGACACCGGAGACGCCCGGCCTATTCGTCAACAAGCCAGACGCGTTCCGATGGCAAAACCAGCGGCGGTACAGGACATGTGATCCAGGGGAGTCCGACAGCCCTTGGTATTCCCCAGTAGTACTGGTGACGATGAACGGCGAGCTGCACTTCTGCGAGACTGGGACAAGGTGTCACTGTCCCTGCTGTCCTACCGCTCGTCAACACACGACACCACTGGGATAACGCCAGCCAGCTTAATGCTCGGCCGAGAGTTACGCCTCCCTTGTGACCTGGCTTTTGGGAGCTCCCCGGAAGTGAAACAGCCAGCAACCGAGTATGTGAAGAACTTGGTGGACCGTCTCCACGACATACACGAGATGGCTCGTCAGAACATCCAGATGGCGAGTGACCGCATGAAGACCCAATATGACAGGTAAGGCAAGTTCCAGCAAGGTGACCTGGTGTGGTTGTACCGCCCTCTCCGGACCAAAGGAGGCTGCCCGAAACTTCAGCAACCGTGGCAAGGACAGCACCGGGTGGTAAAGAGGATTAACGACGTGGTCTACCACATCCAGAAGGTACCCCGAGGAAAAATTTTGGCGGTACACCTGGATCGTCTGGCCCGCTACGATGGTGCTGCATAGGCCGCACCCCTCTGGGAAGGGTCTTCGGAACATGGCGTCTGCGTTACCGTAGCTCTTCCCTGTACGACGTTCAGAGGTGAAGTCGTATTCCTGCAGCCTCCGGACCCAACGTGCTGTCTGGCCTTCCAGGTTCCTAAAGCTCAATAGTCAGGTGAGGGCGGAGTGGTCAGTCCTCGGGTGGAATGGCTGACCATACAGGTACTTGTGGAAGTGCTCCAAGGTCTTTACCACCGTCAGCAACTCTCGCCGGGTGACGCTCATGGCCGTCCTGGACTTGGGATAGGACGCCTTCAATGCAATGGTCGATGTCGTCGGTGTCCACAATGAACGTGCTGCATGGTGTGGAAATCCCAGAATAGGACTACACAGTGTCTTCTTCAGCCGCTGGAAAGCGTCATCGGAGTCATCCGTCCACACATAAGGTCGGTGTTCCTTTGTCAGGCGGGTGAGGGGTCTGGCGATGATGGAGAAGCCCTTTATGAAACGGCGGTAATAACTGCGCAGCCCTAGGAAACTGCGCACTTCTCTCTTATCCTTCGGACGAGGCCAATCAATCACGGCCTGTGTCTTCTCCGGGTATGTGGCCACTCAGGTTGTTGACACTATGTGGCCCAAGTTGTTCACTTCCTTGCGGAAGAGCTGGCACTTCTTTGTATTTAGCTTCAGGTTAGTCACCTGCAACCGCTGTAGCACCTTGCTCAGATTCTCTAGATGGTCTTCGAAAGTCTTACCGACGATGATGTCGTCCAGGTATAGCAGGCAGGCGTCATAAGTCAACCCTCTCATTACCGATTCCATGAGGCGTTGGAAGGTAGCTGGTGCGTTGCAGAGGCCAAAGGGCATAACTGCGAACTGCCAAAGCCCTTGGCCTGTCGAAAATGCGGTCTTCTCCTTGTCTCTCGGGTCTAGAGCTACCTGTCAGTAACCCGACTTCAGGTCTAGGGTCGAGAACCACTGTGCACCAGCTAGCGTGTTCAGGCTGTCGTCAATCCGGGGTACGGGGGTAACAGTCCTTTCGGGTGACAGCCTTCAGCTTCCTGTAGTCCACGCAGAAGTGTAGCTCGCCGTTCTTATTTATCACCAGAACTACAAGGGAACACCAAGGGCTGTCGAACTCTTCAATCACTCCCCTAGATTTCATGTCATCTACCATATCCCGTACCGCAGCTTGTTTTGCCAGCGGAACGCGTCTAGGTGGTTGCCGAATAGGCCGGGCGTCTCCGGTGTCGATGCGGTGAAGCACTTTGTCCGTGCGGCCGTAGTCACTGTTACCTTGGCTGAAGACGCGCTGGTATCGTCTCAGCAGTTGTCGAACGTTCTCCAGCTGTTCTGCAGTCAGGTGGTCGGCCGCCCTCTCCAGTAAGCATTCCAGCCAGGGCCCCAGGTATTGCGTCGGCACCGGCTCCTCGATCTAGTCGATCGCTGTCACGCTGACCACGGGCTCGCACGTCCCAAGCTCCGTCCCGGTCTGGATGTCGTTATCGGTGTCCCTCAGGTTGAGCAGCCTCACTGGCACCTCCTCTCGGCACGGCAACAATGTCCTGGCTACACAGAGTACGTGCACAGGCGTCTTCTGGTCCAGCATCATGTTCTTCGTCCGCTGGCCTTCCAGTCGCGCCGTCACTACCACCTTGCTTCTCGGGGAGACAACCACGTCTTCCTTTAAGATAACCCTGCAGATTCCAAAGCGCTCTTCGGGTTGACGGAGTATGACCTCTTTTCCATTGAGCCGCAGGACCTTCTTGCCAACGTCGACCATCACCTCGTGGCTCCTGAGGGCATCCAATCCTAGTATCACCTCCTCAGCCACCTTCGCGACGAACACCCACTGGCGCACAGCACTCCTTCCCATGGTTAACTTCAGCAGGGCCTCCTCCACAGGGAAGGTGTCGCCCGATGTCGTCATAAGCTGGTACGGTCGGGTTGGTTTTCTCGACGGCAAACCCCTGGCTGTCAGGGCTCATGACAGTCACGGCTGCCCCGGTGTCTACGAGCATGCGGCACGGCTTCCCTATCACCCAACCATCCGCGATGAGGCTGTCATCCATACGCCAGCTGACGGCGCGCAGTGTCACTCGAGGGGATGGTGAAGTCGCCGGCGACGTGCCCCTCACCACCCAGGGCCTTACTCATTCTTCCGGCTGGTCTTCCTGATGTCGGCTGTCTCTCCAGGTGTCCCAGCTGACCGCACCCGCAGCACACGCCACTAGGTCTTCACCGGCGTCCCTCGGCTGGCCTTCTGTCTCCAGTGTAGCGGACACTCCTCGTTCTCAACGTCGGGATAGCTGTCACCATGGCCGCCTCCATCCTCGTGGATGGTTTATAATCGCCGAGCATTAGGCGCTGATGAATCTCAGTGTCTCGTACCCCGTCAACAAAGGTGTAGACGGCTTCCCGGGATACGAACTCTGTTGCGAGGTCGACTAAGGCTTTACTGGCCAGCTGCTAGATTGCAAGGGCGAAATCCTGCAGCGTTTCCCCTGGGTTCTGCAACCTTGACTTCAGCTGAGTGCGGTACGCTGCGGCTAAGCGGTGGTTTCCAAAGCGGTTATCCAGGGCCTCCCAGATGTCTTTGTGCGCCGCCGCTGCCTGAACCGCGTTCAGGACTTCTGAGGCCTGTCCCTGGAGGCTGGCTATTAGCTGTGCGATCTCTTCCTCCGGTGACCACTTGTGTTTGGCCACTGTGTCGAACTGTCGCGCCGTCGTATTTCGGAGGTTTGACGCGCGCAGATGTGTCGCGTCCCAGCGCGTCGGCCTTCAAGTCCTTCAACCTCCTGCCGACGATGTCCTCTACCATGGCGTTCAGGGACTTATGTTGCTGTCGGCCTTTCCCTCCAAGTCGTTAACGCGGCTCGCCAGGTCTTCGACGTCTTCCAACAGTGTTCAGGGATTTGGTGTTATTGTCGGCCTTTCCCTCTAGATCGTTAAGGTGCTCGTCCACTTGACCCATCCGCTTGCCCAGCTCCACGTCATCCCTTACTCCGGTCAACTGCTCTTCAAACTTTGCGGCGAGGGCCTCGTTACCGCTTTCATTTCCGTGGTCAATTCGGTCATGTTCGCGGCCAGGCTCTGGTTTGCAGTTTCCGTCTTCGGAGCGAAGGTGTCATTCGCCGACTTCATTTCTTCCATTTTCTCAGCCAGGCTGCCGTTCGCCGTTCTCATTTCTGTTAGATCCGCGGTCAGGCTATTATTTGCCGCTTTCATTTCCGAGGTCAGTTCGGCCTTCATTTCCATCATCTCCAAAATCGTTTCCAATGCCGCGTCCATCGTTGAATATCCCACTCCTGACACCAGTTGTGACTATGTGGGTTCGTAGAATTGAAAGTCCAATTTGCAGAATTTCAAATCGTTCATTTGCATCAAAATACACTCACAGTAGCAGTATTACGTCACATACACAATCACAATCTACCAAGGTCGACCATAACAACAGTGTTCTGATTACACCTGTTTACAAGACTCCTGTTTACAACTGACTCTCGGTGAGTCATCACTTCCTTAAATACCTCACTGATAATTCCAGACAGTTCCAGAACAATCAAGAAACCGAATGCTCTCCAGCAATCAAAATGTTACAGAATGTTCTAACTTTATCTGTTTTGGCATGCCTTTTATCTCAGAGATACACTATGCGTCTGTTATTTTTATCTGCAGGCTCTTTGTGTACACAAGCTACGCTTATCTCTCTGCACGGAACCTTTTGTACGCGTCGCCGCGACAATATTTTGCTTTTAGTATTTTTTATGATAAAGCAAAATTATGCTAATAAATGCCAAATTATATGAATTTTGCTGCACAAATAATGTGATGGCATGGTGAAGTTTACATTAGAAAATTGCCCTATAAATAATTTCCAGGAGGATATAACATATAAACAATCTTTTAATACTATATCCCATTCAACAAAGTTAAAATATAGCAACAAATATTCAACGAGTTCTTGGATGTGTAATTTTACCTCAGTAACTCACCTGAAAGTCATACTATTTTAGGAGACTTGCTATATGAAGGAAATGAAATAGGTACTGTGTTCCATGCAAAAATCTGATACCAAGATTTTACCAGAAATACTTTTCAAAACTTCCAAACAAGCACTTTTATAAAAATGCATGTATGTGTATGCATTTGTCTGTCAGAATGGCATAACTCGAAAAAAATACTGGTAAATACTAAAGTACATACAAGTTCAGCTTCTTTCTAGAATGTAACACAAAGATACTGGAATTATTGACGAGTAAAATTAATAATTTTATAAAGAAATGATAAGGAGAAAAATAATTTACATAAATAAATTCTATGTGCTAAAATCAATGTAGTGTAAGATGGGTTAGAATTTTCAACTGAAGGGACCATTAGCAAGTTCAGTGTTCAGAAAAAGCAGTTAGTTAAGCCAATGTAGCTAAGACAGTGAACTCAGTCAGCAAGAAATCTATTAGCTCAAACATATGAATAAAAAAAATTATATATATTTTACTTTGTTAACTATCAACACTTTTACTTGGCAGTTATTACAGTCAAGTCCTTCCACTTAGCATTCTGGTGACTGAAGGCAACTTTCACATTACAGAAAAAGTTATATGATAAAGAATAAATGTGAAGTTAAAATATTCAATACTTCAACAGTTATAGTTTTTCGTCTAAAATTCCGAAGCAGCTTAATTCTATATCTTCAATATTCCATAAAACACCTTAGACAGCTCATTTTTAACTTCCATTAAATTTAATGGGCAACTTAATTGGTAATGTCCATTAGCACACCCACCCACATATATCTTGAGAAAAAAATCTCAGACTTCACCATTAGAGCAGCTGGCAGCAGATTCATCACAGACCAAAATATAGAAAGAAGTACACAGGGAACTTCAACATGGAGTACCAAACTAAGAATCATCAGCAGCTGAGGAGGCCACACTGGGAATGAAACTTGGTAACCAACAGCACAAAAAGGATTCAGAATGGTGTAGCTCAGGCTACACAGGTACATAAGCGAACAAGAAGCAAAGAAGAAAATATTGAGTATACTCAATAGGTCCGTAGTGTAAACCAATTTATTTCAGGGTTGATTCATGTAAATTTGGTTATTTGTACAAGAATGTTAGGTGATAATACAATACAAATAAAGGACATTCAGGAGGTAGAAAGTAATAATAGTAAGCTGGAATTTTTACAAATAAAGTACCAGAAATAGGAAATAAAATAGCCAAAATATGCAGATTAGCTTGGAAAGGGAACAAAAAGCAGGACTAAATAAAAGTTGGGGAGAAAAAGATGATAGCAGCAAGTAGCTTGGGGGGGGGGGGGGGAGTGATTTAATGGCAGTGATAGAGATGTTAAAAGATTATGGGACAAAAGTCAGAAAAAGAGTAAAAAAGGAGACAAATTAGAAAATAGTCAACAATAGAAAGAGGGCAACAAGAGCCAGGAAAGAAGGTAGAAAATCAACAATTACTAGCAACATTCAAGGACGAAATTAAAGATAAAATAAGTAATGTTATAAGTAAAGTCAAAGTAAATATAGAACAGGTTAGGGAAAGAAGTTAGGAGGAAAATAGATAACTCTGAAAAGAAAATTTGCAGACAAGTTGGTGAAAAATCAGAAGCAGAAAGTAGAAAACTGAGGACAAAAGCAGCAAAGAAATTAAAAATAGAAAGGGAAATAGCAGAAAGTAAAAATAGATTTGAAAAGACAGAAGGGTAAGAGAGGTGACAGGCTAGAAACTTAGGAAAACATTGCAGATCTGGTGAGGAATGCAGCAGCAAAAGTAACAAATGGAAGGAATGTTACAAAATTTAAGTGTGTATGTACAGAGCTCTAGTTGTACTTATGTAAGTGAACCAACAGCACGAGATGAAGCAATGCAGTATGCATCAGCAGCCATCACCTTGCTGTACGTGGGTGCAAGCACATCAAATAAGAAACCTAGGACTTATTAATGGACATAGAAATGGAGCCTAGCATCGCAACATGTACTAGCCTAACCTTACTGTCACATTACCACCATTCCATCTGCTATGGGAAAGTTGAATGTGGGTGGGGCAATTGGTCTGGCTCTGCATAACCTTCCTGACAACCTCCAACTGATGTCACAAAGCCAGAGTTAAGTCATATTATTACTGCAATGTTACCATTCTAGAATATAATTTGAGAACATCCAACTACTGGACCGCACCCAGCAGGACTTAGTAGGGCAGTGTTTAGTATTGAGAGTTTCAAGAGTATTGCAAGTTCGAATACAGCTCCATGGTGAGGAGAACTTTCAAGAACATTTGACTACTGGAACGATATACTACACACAGACAGGACTATATATAAACTGATATGAGGCCTAGTAGGGCAGTATTTAGCATTGGGAGTTTGGAGAGTGTTGCAAGTTTGAGTGTAGCTCCATGATGAGTCAGTGCAGTAATGTTTGGTGTTCACAATTTTTGTGTGTTTCAAGCTTTGAGTTGAGTCGACGAGTGTGGTTCCATGGTGAGGAATTGGCGCAGTGAAGCAGTTCACAAATCAGTTGGTCAGTTGAGTTGTGTAGAAAAGTGTGATACATTCCCAGCTCCATGGTGAGAAATCAGCAGGCCATGGAACGGTGCAGGATGCAGTTCACGAGTCAAAAAGTGTGGCTCTGTGGTGAGGAATCGGCAGGCAGTGGAACAGTCCAAGAGCGAAAATTGGAGTTCTGTTCAAAGCGCAGCCCCATGTAACAGGTGAATCTTGTGTGTATGTCAGAGGGATTACCAGTAGTTGGTGTAAGTAACAAAGACAAAGAAACATTGAAGAAATGTGTTGAAGCTGTGTATTTGTGTAAAAGAGAAGGTGACTGTATGTTAGCATTGCAATTTTAGCAACAATAAAAACATTTAAGGAAAACTTTTGTTTTTGTTGTCTTTCTCACAATATTCTGAATGAAATTTGACTGCTAACCTTTGAGATTGGGACTCAGATAATCTGGAATAATTTATTCAAGAGTTTCAGTAATATTGTCACCCGAACATCAGAATTCCCAATAGAACCGGCCGGCAGTAGGGCCAGATGGGAAGCATTCAGACCACGCCTACCCATTTATCTCGTGTCACTAGCTGAAGGGATGATTAGGAGAGTGGCACGAGCCCTGTACCATCTTTCCCCTCCCACCAGACGTCTGGAAACCTCGGGATAATTGTGCGCGCCGCAAACCTTCCAGAAACGGCAATCTTCCCTATAAAAGGCCTGCAGTTGGCGAGTCAGTTCAGTTCTTGGCGAGCAGCTGTGAGGAGCGCCGAGTGAGCAAACAGACTGGAAGACGGTGTACGTGTATCAGAGGAGTTGTACGTGATTGTGAGCGTGGAATGGACCGTGACAGACGAACTGGTGAATTGTAATTGTGTGCGCTAAGTAATTCTATGTAATCGGCAAGTGTTCCAACTGTAATTCCGTAGAAATAAGGAACATTTTGAGTTTCTCCAATTGGACTTTTAATTTCACGAACCCACAAAGTCACAACTGGTGCCAGAAGTGGGATATTACAGCGATGGAGGCTGCATTGGCACAAATTTTAGAAAAGTTCGAGACGGCATATAACAACTTGGCCGCGAAGATGAAAGAGTTAACAACGAAGACGGAAACGGCAAATAACCTGGCCGCAAAGCTGGAAGAAATGAAGAAGGCTAACGATAACCTCATGGAGAAGATGGAAGAAATGAAGGTTGCGAACGAGGCCCTCGGCGCCAAATTTGAGGAACAGTTGGCCGGTGTGAAGGAGGACGTCACGGGTCTCGGCAAGCGCATCGGCCAAATGGACGAGCACGTCGCAGACCTGGTAAACCGCGTTAATGACCTGGAAGGAAAGGCCGACAGCAGCGTCAAGTCCCTGAAAGCAATGGCGGAGGACGTCGTCGGCAGGAGGTTGAAAGGTTTAAAGGCCGACGAGCCGGGACGCGACACAATATCGGCGCACGTCAAACCTCCGAAATATGACGGCACGTCAACTTTCAAAGTCTTCCGCCGCCAATTCGACGCAGTGGCCAAGCACAACAAATGGTCACCAGAAGAGGAGGCCACACAGTTAATAGCCAGCCTCCAGGGACGGGCCGCGGAAGTCCTGAACGCGGTACAGACAACGGCGGCGCCCAAGGACATCTGGGAGGCACTGGAGAATCGTTTTGGAAATCACCGCTTAGCTGCAGCGTACCGCAGCCAGCTAAAGGCAAGGTCACAGCAGCCAGGGGAGACGCTACAGGAGTTCGCCCTGGCAGTTGAACAACTGGCTAGCAAGGCCCTAGTCCACCTCCCACCGGAATTCGTATCCCGGGAAGCTGCCTACACATTCGTTGACGGGGTACGAGACACGGAGATTCGTCAGCGCCTAATGCTCGGCGACTACACAACCATCCACGAGGCGCTAACGGCAGCATTAAGGATGGAATCGGCCAAGGTAACAGCTATCCCGACGTCGAGAACGAGGAGTGTCCGCTACACCGGAGACAGAAGACCAGCCGAGGGACGCCGGCGAAGACCTAGTGGCCTGTGTTGGGGATGTGGACAGCCGGAACACCTGGAGAGAGACTGCCCACACCAGGGAGAGCAGCCGGAAGAACGAGTAAGGACCGTCGTGGAGAGGGGTACGTTGGCGCCATCACCACCATCCTCTCGAGTTACACTGCGCGCCGTCAGCCGGCGGATGGATGACAGCCACATCGCGGACCGCTGGGTAAGAGGAAAGCCGTGCCGCGTGTTGGGGGACACCGGGGCGGCAGTGACCATCATCAGACCTGACGTGGCGAAGGGTTTGCCGACAAGGAAGCCGGGCCGACTATACCAGCTTGTGACGTCATCGGGCGACACCTTGCCTGTGCAGGAGGCCCTATTGAAGTTCACCTTGGGACGGAGTGTCGTACATCTTTGGGTGTTCATCGCGAAGGTGGCTGACTAGGTGATTCTGGGACTGGATCCCCTCAGGAGCCACGAAGCGACGGTCGACGTCGGTAGGAAGGTCCTGCGGCTCAACGGAGAAGAGGTTATACTCCGTCAACCCGAAGAGCACCTTGGAATTTGCAGGGTCGTCTTAAACGAAGACGTGGTTGTCCCCGCGAGGAGCGAGGTGGTGGTGACGGCGCGACTGGAAGGTCAGAGAACCAGGAACATGATGCTGGATAGGAAGACACCTGTACACGGACTATGTGTACCTAGGGCATTGCTGCCGTGACGAGAGGAGGTGCCAGTGAGACTGCTAAATCCAACGGACATCGATCACGACGTCCAGGTCGGGATGGAGTTGGGAACGTGCGAGCCCGTAGTAAGCGTAACAGCAATCGACAAGTCACAGGAGCCGGTGCCAAATTTGGGGCCTCGGCTAGAAGGCCTACTGGAGAGGGCGGCCGACCACCTGACCGCAGAGCAGCTGCAGAAAGTTCGACAACTGCTGAGACGATACCAGCGCGTCTTCAGCCAAGGTGATAGTGACTACGGCCGCACGGACAAAGTGCTTCACCGCATCGACACCGGGGACGCCCGGCCTATTCGGCAACCACCTAGACGCGTTCCGCTGGCGAAGCAAGGGGCGGTACGAGACATGCTGGAGGACATGAGATCCAGGGGAGTGATTGAAGAGTGTGACAGCCCTTGGTGTTCCCCTGTAGTCTTGGTGACAAAGAAGAACGGCGAGCTACGCTTCTGCGTAGACTACAGGAAGTTGAACGCTGTCATCCGGAAGGACTGGTTCCCCTTACCCCGGATTGACGACACCCTGGACACGCTAGCTGGTGCACAGTGGTTCTCGACCCTGGACCTGAAGTCGGGCTACTGGCAGGTAGCTCTAGATCCGAGAGACAAGAAGACCGCATTCTCCACAGGCCAAGGGCTCTGGCAGTTCACAGTTATGCCCTTTGGCTTCTGCAACGCACCAGCTACCTTCCAACGCCTCATGGAGTCAGTGATGAGAGGACTGACTTACGACGCCTGCCTGCTATACCTGGACATCATCGTCGGTAGGACTTTCGAAGACCATCTCGAGAATCTGAGTAAGGTGCTACAGAGATTGCAGGCGACCAACTTGAAGCTGAACGCGAAGTGCCAGCTCACCGCAAGGAAGTGAACTACTTGGGCCACATAGTCTCAGCAACCGGAGTGGCAACAGACCCGGAGAAAACACAGGCTGTGAGAGATTGGCCTCGCCCAAAGGATAAGAAAGAGTTGCGCAGTTTCCTGGGGCTGTGCAGTTATTACCGACGCTTCATAAAAGGGTTCTCTAACATCGCCAAACCCCTCACCTGCCTGACAGAGGAACACCGGCCATATGTTTGGACGGAGGACGCCGAAGACGCTTTCCAGCACCTGAAGAGCCTGTGCGGTGCTTCAATTTTGGGTTTCCCACAACCGGGTGGCTCCTTCATTGTGGACACCGACAACAGCGACCATTGCATTGGAGATGTCCTATCGCAGATACAGGACGGCCATGAGCGGATGATAGCCTACTTACAACAAGGCGCTATCCAAGGCAGAGAAGAGCTACTGCGTCACCCGACGAGTTACTGGCGGTAGTGAAGACCTTGGAGCACTTCCATAAGTACCTGTACGGTCAGCCATTCCACCTGAGGACTGACCATTCCGCCCTAACCTGTCTATTGAGCTTTAGGAACCTGTAAGGCCAGACAGCACGTTGGGTCCAGAGGCTGCAGGAGTACGACCTCACCTCGGAAAATTGCAGAGGAAGAACCATGGTAACGCTGACGCCATGTCCCGAAGAGCCTGTCCGGAAGAGTGCGGCCAGTGCACAAGAGTGGAAGAGAAGGAGCGTGCCGCAGCAGTCCGAGTAGTAACGGCAGTGCCTGCGGATGGCTGGGATAGCGCAGGCCTGAGGAGGGAGCAGCTGGCGGACGCAGACTTGGGGCCACTCTTGAGGGAAGTGGAGGCAGGGACAAGACCAACCTGGCAGGACATCGCACCGAGGAGCGCCACCTACAAGTCGTACTGGGCCCAATGGGACTCGTTGAAGACCAGAGCGGGCGTGCTGTTCCGGGTATGGGAATCACCCGATGGGAAGACGCAGAGAGAACAGTTGGTACTTCCCCGGAGTAAGGTCCCGGAAGTCTTGGAGGAAGTGCACGCCGGTACTTCAGGACACCTGGGAGCGAACCGAACGATTGACAAACTACGGCAGCGCTACTACTGGCTGAGGCTCCGAGCAGACGTTGAGAGATGGTGCCGTCAGTGTCATGTGTGCGCGGCGAGTGCGGCCCCCAGACTAGGAGCCGGGATCGCATGCAGCAGTACAACGTCGGAGCGCCATTCGAACGGATCGCCGTTGACATTGCTGGACCGTTCCCAGTATCCGACCGAGGCAACAAGTACCTGATGGTGGTCGTTGACTACTTCACTAAGTGGCCGGAGGTGTATGCCATCCCGAACCAAGAGGCAAAGACAATCACAGACTGCCTCGTGGAGAAAGTGTTCTGCCGATTTGGGGTGCCGTTGGAGCTCCACAGCGACCAGGGTACCAATTTTGAGTCCAAACTGATGAAGGAGCCACTAGAAAGTGTTGGGATTAACAAGACCCGTACAACACCTCCACATCACCAGTCGGATGGCATGGTCGAAAGGTTCATCAAGACCTTAGAGGAACACCTAAGGAAGGTCGTGGCCAGCCATCAGCGAGACTGGGAAGTCAAGGTGCCATTGTTCTTGCTGGCCTACCGCTCGTCAACACACGACACCACGGGGATGACGCCAGCCATCTTAATGTTCGGCCGAGAGCTACGCCTCCCTTGTGACCTGGCTTTTGGAAGCCCTCCGGAAGCGAAACAGCCAGCGACCGAGTATGTGGAGAACCTGGCGGACCATCTCCACGACAAGCACGAGATGGCTCGCCAGAACATCCAGAAGGCGAGCGACCGCATGAAGACCGGGTATGACAGGCAAGCCAACAGCCAAGGGTTCCAGCAAGGTGAACTGGTCTGTTTGTACCGCCCTACCCGGACCAAGGGACGCTGCCCGAAGCTCCAGCAGCCATAGCAAGGGCCGTACCGGGTGGTGAAGAGGATTAACGACGTGGTCTACCGCATCCAGAAGGTTCCCTGAGGGAAGATGTTGGTGGTACACCTGGATCGCCTGGCACGCTACGATGGTGCTGTTTGGGACGACCAGCTTTGAGGAGGGAGCAGTGTCACCCGAACCTCAGAATTCCCGATAGAACCGGCCGGCAGTAGGGCCAGACGGGAAGCATTCAGACCACGCCTACCCATTTATCTCGTGTCACTAGCTAAAGGGATGATTAGGAGAGCGGCACGAGCCCTGTACCATCTCTTTCCCCTCCCACCAGACGTATGGAAACCTCGGGATAATTGTGTGCGCGGCGAACCTTCCAGAAACGGTAATCTTCCCTATATAAGGCCTGCAGTTGGTGAGTCAGTTCAGTTCTTGGCGAGCAACTGTGAGGAGCACCAAGTGAGCAAATGGACTGGAAGACGGTGTACGTGTATCAGAGGAGTTGTACGTGATTGTGAGCGTGGAATGGACCTGTGACAGACGAACTGGTGAATTGTAATTGTGTGTGCTAAATAATTCTATGTAATCGGCAAGTGTTCCAACTGTAATTCGGTGGAAATAAAGAACATTTTGAGTTTGTGCAATTGGACTTTAAATTTCAGGAACCCACAAAGTCACAATATTTTACTGGGAAGAGTACAAGATGTCAACTATTAGAAAAATGTTTTAGAGGAAATGAAGCAACTTGGCTGGATATAAGCACAGGAAATGACAAATGATTTTATGGACTTCAGAAACACGTCTGAGTAAATACTCGGGAGCAAGTACACAAGTATGAGGACAGTCCAACAAGTACTTGTGTATCAAAAGAAGTGTTGCTAAGGCAAGTTAGTGTTACCATCACGTACTGTCATTTATTACATATGATCAAAACAAATTTGGTATTGATTCTTAGCTTAGTTAGGATTTGACCAGCATTTCTTCGTTGTTCAATGTGTTTTCACTAAAATGGAAAAAGTACAGTATTGCTCAGTACAGCTTTTCATCTTTTGGATGGGAAAACCTGAGAGGAAATAAAAACAAAAATGGATGCTGTTTATGGGGACCTTGCACCATCTATGACAACATTCAAGATTCAACAACTTTAAACATAGTCATACGTCAATTGGAGACGAAAAAGCTGTCTGCCAAATGGGTGCCACACTCACTCACATAAGACAATAGGCAGGTGCAGTTTCCAATTTCAAAACTGCGTTTTGAGATGATTCAGCGAAATCCAAAGGAATTTTTCTGTCAAGTTGCCATTGTCGATAAGACCTTTATTCATCATTATACTACAGAAACCATGCAGCAACAAAAACAGTGGATTGCTACCAATGAATCTGTTCTAAAAAAGACAAAATAAGTCCCAAAGGCCAAAAAAGTGATGGTGACAAGTTTTGGGGTGTGAAGAGTGTCCTACTTAATGGCTTCTTTAAAAAAGGAGAACTGATTATTGGATAGTAATACCAAGAGCTATTGGACTGATTTGACAAGAGGTTGAAGGATATACGACACCATTTGTCAAAGAAGAAAGTGCTGCTTCACAACACACTAATACTTTTATCCAATGTCGCTGATGCAAAACTGCATTAATTGCATTGTGAACTGCTGCCATACACAACCTGGCTCCTTGCAATATCTCGTTCCTAAATATGAAGAAATGGCTAATGGGAACAAAATTTATATCAATGAGATTTCAAGACTGCTGCTGCATCATCCAGAAATGTAACTTCATTTTTCCAGGAAAATTCAGCAAGCAACTGTAAACTGCATTTGCCTACAATTGAAGAAGCCTGAGCTTCCCATGTTGTTGAAGAAAATCATATTACTGTGCTTTGAAACGAGTTAGAAATTAGTTTGGTTGCATGAAGACTGAAGCAATTGTTATGAACATATTTGCGCTTATTCTTGTGAAATATTACAGAAAGAGTTGCAGGAAGCCTGTTAGTGTTTACAGATGTTTCCAATCACAGGGAAAGATTTTTCCTGTTATGATTAGTTAATTTTTATCATTATATGTGGTCCATACATGAATTTTGAAACTTGATAAACATCCTAGTGAAACTGAAGATATTGTTACCAATTACCTGGCTGATGTGTGTGCAAAAAACAACCTAGACAGCAAAATAATCACATTTTGTGGTGATAAATATAGTAACTTTCGTGGGAAGCACAACAGGAAATATTTTTCACAAACTTAAAATGCTATTGAATTGTGAAATCATTGGGGTTAAATGTGTAGCACGCATAATGCACAACACACTGCTAAGACTGCTACAGATTGTTTAGTAAATGATGTAGAAATGGTTCACAAAACTTACTATCATTTTAACACATGCACTGTGTGAATAGAAGTACTGAAGAATTTCTGTAGCTTTACTGAGATCAAACATAGGAGATTATTAGGTTATAGTAATACTAGATGCTTAGCTTTAATGCCAGCATTTGGAGGAGTTTTCTTGCACTTTTTGAAGGACTAGGTCCTATTTTCTTAAACAGGAGAAATATCTGGTGATGATAAAATTTGTTAGCAAACGTTATTCTTTTTCTCCACAATCAAGTCACAAATTTCCACCAGGCAGTTCTCCAGGTAGATGAGCTTACAAAGGTAGTTAAAGTAGCTATGGCTCTTTCCAAGTTGAAAGAAAATATGACTGGGGAAAAAGGAAAAAAATTGATCTCACAAGTAAATGTGCTTTGCATGAATTAGAAGATAAAATTGAGGTGAAAGTAGAGGATTTCTAAACAGTAGCACAAGGTTCATGCATGAACCTAACAATCTATACTGACAGACCTTGAAGTGTATGAGAAGTTTGTATGGATCTTGCTTAACAATGTCCTAAAATGGACATATTGAAATATGTATGGTAATGATTACTAATGCATCTGGTGAATCAACACATGTTGAAGATAAAGCCAATTCCAGTGAATTTATTTTAAGCAATTTACTACTGCTGACAAAATTGCTCAGTGAGATAAGGGAATTAAGTACATTTGAGATGAGTAGAAAGATTTCAGTATTTCTCTTCTCTCATCAGTCAGCAACTTTTCTAGGTAGTAGAATTTGGATTGTCACTTCCATGAACAACTGTACCTGTAGCGCGAGTTTTTGCAAGCATAAACAAAATATGGAGATCAGAAGAAACACAATTTAAAGCTGAAACACTGAAATCATCATTGCTTACCAAAATAAATTTCAAATACAGTTGTCTCGAATTTTTCAATTACTTGAAGCAGAAATTTTTTATTATTATCATTATTATTATCACGATCACCATCATCATGATCATCACCATCACCATCATCATGATCATCATCACCATCATGATCATCATCACCATCATGATCATCATCATCATCATCATCATCATCATCATCATCATCATCATCATCATCATCATTATTATTATTTATTTACATCACGACGAATCAACAGATTGACTAATGATTTTTGTCTCATTGTCACAGATTGTAGTAATTTACTCTGTTGACTCAAGTAGTAGGTGACGTCACTCCCTCCCCTCCTTTATGACTAATCTCTGTTTCATATAACCTTGCCCCGCTGAAATGTATTACTCCACGTTCAACTACCTTCCCCCTCACCCTTATTGGCTAATGCTTTCGTGCCATAGGCCATAGGCGGTGCCTTCCCGTCACATTTAAACGTGCAGTAAATGTCATAATAATTGCCGGGAAGATAAATAAAATCATACAAATAAGGATATGAAGGCATGCAAACATACAAGTTTATAATGAGCTGAGCAAGTTGAAACTGAATGACTGAGCAATGAAACTGAAAGAGTTTCTAATGAAAGGCCTTTGGCCTTTTCCACTGGGATTTTTTAAACCAGCACACATACCTTTCAAAAATGCTTGTCTTTCAGTCTTAAAAGTCGTGTCACGCCATACCTTACTTTTCGTGATTTGTATCTCGGTACAGTCTGATTGTCCTTAAATAACGTCTTTGCCACACAGCAATGTCGCCTCTGTCTTTTAGCACATTTTTCTTGCCTCTTCTTTCATTCACAAATCCCAGCTGTATAAGCAATCTGCTGAAATTTGGTAAATCTGCATCCTAATTTACAGCAGACGAAATGTTAATTATGTTAGGGAGTTTGTTTCTAAAGAAAAAACTAAGCACATGACGACGCACAACACTTTTCACGTATTTTCTCCGAGCACGCACTTTTGTTTATTCCTGCTTTTGCCTGGAGTGGTAAGTTTTCCTGTTTTCTCAATTTCACATCGCGATGTTCCTACGGATCTAACACTCACACCTGTAACTTCAGAGCACAGCTGTTCGACTTCTCTCACTGACAAAGACAGATTCTTCTCTGTGAGTGCATTAAACACATGCACCACATTCTTTTTTTGCCTGTTTGTAAAGAATTATGCTTGCGATACTTCAGCGAAAAACTGGCAGTAGACTCTGCCATTACACATATAATAAGTACACGTGCAATAATCGATCAATAAAATAATTTTCCTCGCGCACTGGGTACAACACACCATCGAATGGCGATATATGACTAATCCAGTTCAAAACAAGGTCAGTGATAAAAGTCATATAAACAAATGTCACCACTACCGCTAAATCACGTGCTATCGTGAATGTGCTTGAGAGCAAAGGAACCTCCTCTTTACTTCGTTTAAGAATTAACATGCATTTCAGATAAATCAACTCTGTTGCGTAATATGTTTAATTAAAATAGTTACGAAAATATAAATTTGACAATTCTCTTCCAACATATAAAGATATATCACCATGTTAAATAACGAACTAATTTTTACCGCACAACAGTCTATACTACAATAGTAGCCAATGAGAGGTGATTAGGTCACGTGGCCGTTAAGAGATGCAGGGCAAGCTTATGTGAAACAAGGTATAGATGAAGAATCTTTAAGAGAGAGACTCTCTCTCTCTCTCTGTAACTGCGAGCTGATTGAACAACATGTATCTGTAGGCAGCTCCGCTTCTGGGCAGGTAAACGGCCATTATGGCCCTTTTGTAAATCTGTTTGTGTAGTAAATATTCTTATTAAGTGAATTCCACTTAATTAGCCTTACCCTACCTTTTTACCAATGAACCATTATAGAAAAGATCCCATCCTCTCGCAAAAGCATGTAGTTCTGCTCTGAGTGTTTGCTCCCGAGTGTTCGACCTGACCACGTGTTTCTTAATCATTCACAAAGTAAGAACAGGTCATCACATATTGGTATTAGGCGCCTGGTATAATTTTTTTTTTAAAGAAAAGTTCATTGTGAAAATTCAAATAAAACCCAATCTTTCGTGATGTAGAAATTGTGTATAAAAAAATGTAAGACCACGTGGAAATCCTGGCCTCATTTTTGTTATTTTTCTTTATAATTTTTTTGAAGACCCTTAGTAATTCTGTATAATGTGCCAAAAGGCTTTAAAAGTGTTTTCTGTATTTTGATTAATATATAGTAACCTTTTCCTAACTTTCATTTAAGGAGTAATATTTTGTTGTGTAATGTTGGCTCACTAGTAAATACTAACCACCAGGTGTTATAAATTTCAGAAAATGTGTTGAGTGTTCTTCCTTGGATTCAAGTCATCTACACATTATTAGGTAGGTTTTTTTTTTTTTTTTTTTTTTTTTTTTTTTTTTTTTGTGAGTGAAATAGGTACATGCGATTTTGTTGTAGTTTTAACGCAGTGCTGTAATGTAACCGTGGATGCTGTGAAGATAGATTTAATAACATTTTTTTTGTGTGTGTATTTGTTAATTTTTACAGGGTACATGGGCCTTTAACATGCATTGCTTGTCAGGAAGCTGATAGGTTCCTGACACAACGTTGAGATGTAATCTTTTCTGGTATTCTATGTTATGCATGTTTATTAGTGTTTGGGATTTTAATTGCATGCTTGCATGTGTTATTTGTATATGATAATGTACTGTTCATTGCATTATGTTGCATGAAGGGGGGCATGTATATGTTTAATTAGTTATGTTAGCAGAAACAACTATGATGTCATTATACAGTCGACTTATGCCATGGCTAAGAAAATCATTTTATTATTCAATGAAACATAGGAATAAGTTTGGGTGAAAAACTGACTATACTAAATGTACATTAAATGGAAGATTGTAATTGTAATGGAATGCTCCGTTCATCTTGCATTTGTAATCTTTTCAATATATTACTTCAAAATATTGTGTTAATGTCTGTATTTCAAATCATTTTTTTTTTTCCTTAAATGTGAGTGTTTTGCAATACACTTTATTGTCAAGTGTTTTGTATTAATTGTCAATTCTTTTCTCTTCAACAAAAATGTGAAACCCTTGCTTGTAATTTCTAAAATGTTAAATTTTGGTAAGTCAAATCTAGGTAGTGCGCACTACAATTTTTTTTTCTTTTCAAGGGTACCCTTAATTAGGTTTATCTGTGGTCACACACATAGTTTTCATATTGTTAATATGTGCACATACATATTGCTGTTCTTTATTGTAACTTTAGATTCATTTATTCAAAAAACTTTGATGTATTGTATTTGAAATCACAGCTTATTTTTGAATGTTATGTATGTTATCTAATGTTATCTACTCAATTTGTATGTCACTTTCAATTACATTTCTTTGTCTCTGATACCCTTGTAAAATTGTTCCAGTTTGGTTAGTTGAATGTCATTAGCAGCCCCAGCTATAACACATCTAGCCACTATTTACTGCAACTACAACAACCCCCCCAACTTCCTGGCAGGTTTGCTAGCAACCTATGTATGGTCATCCTCTACAGCACACTCACAATCGTCGGGTGGGGAAGGTCTTTTCCCCTCACCACAGGTTCCAGTGGACTCATAATGTGTTAGCCGAGTAAGGGCCAACACCACCTTACGTACTATAATCGTGGGAAATGGTTCCCCTGATTACAACAGACATCTACAGTGACTAGTGCTTCCAAGAAAAAAGAAAAAAACACTTTGGTGGTGCATCTAATTCAGTGGGGTTGTGCTATGACAGTGTTTTTTTTTTATTTTGTGGCTAAACTATCAAACTAACAGTTGTATACTGGGGACTCCACAGTTATCAGTGTTTTTTTTTAAATTAATAATAATAATAATAATAATAATAATAATAATAATAATAATAATAATAATAATAATAATAATAATAATAATAATAATAATAATGATAATAATGATGATAATGATAATGATAATAATAATGATAATGATGATAATGATAGTGATAATAATGATAATGATAATAATGATAATGATAATGATAATGATAATAATAATGATAATGATAATGATAATAATAATGATAATGATAATAATAATAATAATAATAATGATAATAATAATGATAATAATAATAATGATAATAATAATGATAATAATAATAATGATAATAATAATAATAATAATAATAATAATAATAATAATAATAATAATAATAATAATAATAATAATAATAATAATAATAATAATAATAATAATAATAATAATAATAATAATAATAATAATAATAATAATAATAATAATAATAATAATAATAATAATAATAATAATAATAATAATAATAATAATAATAATAATAATAATAATAATAATAATAATAATAATCTTTAAATGTTTAAATGTACTGTAACACTATGTCAACATTAATGTAATATTGTTTTAAAGATCAATGTATCCATTGATCTTTGGGGAAGCGAGGGAGAGATGTCACAGATTGTAGTAATTTACTCTGTTGACTCAAGTAGTAGGTGACATCACTTCCTCCCCTCCTTTATGACTAGATGAGGAATCTTTAAGAGAGAGACTCTCTCTCTCTGTAACTGTGAACTGATTGAACAACATGTATCTGTAGGCAGTTCCGCTTCTGGGCAGGTAAACGGCCGTTATGGCCGCTTTTGTAAATCTATTTGTGTAGTAAATATTCTTATTAAGTGAATTCCACTTTTAATTAGCTTTACCCTACCTTTTTACCAATGAACCATATATAGAAAAGATCCCATCCTCTCGCTAAAGCATGTAGTTCAGCTCTGAGTGTTTGCTCCCGAGTGTTCGACCTGACCACGTGTTTCTTAATTATTCACAAAGTAAGAACAGGTCGTCACAACATGAATCATGATTTCACATGCCAGAATCTTATTAATGATGAATGATACTTGAAGCAGAATGAGAAACTTCTGAAAAGTATCCATTCTTCAAAAAAAAATGTTTAATCACAAAGAGTTTTGAGTTATTAACATAACTGTTTTGGTGTTTATGTTCATAGTAATGGTAATGTTATATATAATATTTTGTATAATGTAATAACACTGTCATAATGAATGCATGAGTACCTTGATAATCGTATTTTGTTTATTAATGATAAATACATAAATAAAGTAAATGTAAAAACTATTTATAGTCTGTTTATTGACACTTGTCACTTACCTTTTTTTATATTATTGAGGGACTAGTTTCAAAGGCCATTCATTGCCTCCATTTTCGACCTCTCTCCAACTAGCATCTGTTGTCGTCTGCTCTCCTCTCTGGTGGTGGAACTATGAACTTCTTTGTCAAATAATCTACTGGTGGGATTTCAAAGTTCATTACGCGGTCCTTATTTTTCCATATGAATATGTTCTCCCATGTTGTTAGATAATTTTGGTTTATCACTTCTTTTAATAATTTTGGATTTGGATCAATGTCATGATTTTCATTCCAAAAATGAAATGCTACTGCTGACTTTTCTTCTTGTTTCAATCTGATGTTTCTAAAGTGATCTTTGACTCGGTTTTTAGATTTCTTTTAGTTGGACCTATGTACCATTTTTCACAATTTTCACAACTTTTGTAGAGTGGAGTGTGTGGTGTTTTAGGGCCCGTCGACGAGGTCATTTGGGCCCGTCAACATTTTTTGTATATTCCGGATCTATTAACTGATGGGATTTCATCTTTTGTTTTTGAATTTAACAATTTTAAAATTGAATGTCCATTAGTAGGTGCCAAGATTATATTTTGTTCCTTAAAGATCTTCTTAAATTTATTAAATGTTTTTGGGTGATATGTGAATGAATTGAATATGCTGTTGCTTTCTTTTTCTTTTGTAAATGTGGTTGCTTCCTTAATGATTTTCTTTAGTTTAGCTTTCTTAATTTTCTTCAACACCTGACTTTTGTTGCATCCATTTTCTTCTGCTATGTGTATTATGGCTTTTTGTTCTTTGATGTATTCTTCTTTATCCATTGGTATAAAGCCTGTGTGTAAGGCTGTTTATTATTACATGCTTATGAATAATTACATTGAAGCAAAATTAAAGTAGATAATCCAACATTACCAAGAGTATCTGGCCTACCAAAAATTCACAAAATAGGGAAAGGCATGAGACCTATCACTAGTAGCATAAATGCCCCAACATATAATTTGGCCAAATGGTTACTATACAAATTCAATAGTTTCCCAAAATTTGAAAGTGTGAATTTAAAAAACTCTTTAGATCTGGTAGAAAAAAATCAAAGATATAAATTTGGACAAAAATGACACTGGTTTCATTTGATTTCACATTATTTCCAAGTATACCAACAGAAAAATTACAGACCTTATTTTAAAAATGGCTAACTACAATAGAAATGCTTTAATAGAAAACACTACAAGCAGAAATCAGGATTATCAATGGGCAACCCACTTTCATCTTTTTTGGCAAATTTATTTATGAGTGCATTTGAAACAAATTAAAAAGGCCTTCCCATGGATATTCAAAGTTTGGTATAGATATGTTGATGACATCATTGCAATAGTACTAAATAAACATTTAGATGATGCATTAAAATTACTCCATCTGCAAGAAAGGACTATCAAATTCACAATAGAATAGGAAATCAATGGACAACTCTCTTTCTTGGACCTAAATATCATCAGGAATAACAAGAAACCAACACATTCAGAAAATTACATAAAAAATAATAGCTACAACCCAATTATACATAAGCATGTAATAATAAACAGCCTTACACACAGAATAGTCAACATACCAATGGATAAAGAAGAATACATCAAAGAACAAAAAGCCATACTACACATAGCAAAAGAAAATGGATACAACAAAAGTCAGGTGTTTAAGAAAATTAAGAAAGCTAAACTAAAGAAAATCATTAAGGAAGCAACCACATTTACAAAACAAAAAAGAAAGCACCAGCATATTCAATTCATTCACATATCATCCAAAAACATTTAATAAATTTAAGAAGATCTTTAAGGAACAAAATATAATCTTGGCACCTACTAATGGACATTCAATTTTAAAATTGCTAAATTCAAAAACAAAAGATGAAATGCCATCAGTTATACAAAATATATACAAAAGTTGTAAAAATTGTGAAAAATGCTACATAGGCCAAACTAAAAGAAATCTAAAAACCAGAGTCAAAGAGCTCTTTAGAAACATCAGATTGAAACAAGAAAAGTCAGCAGTAGCATTTCATTTTTGGAATGAAAATCATGACATTGATCCAAATCCAAAATTATTAAAAGGAGTGATAAACCAAAATAAACATGGGGGACCATATTCATATGGAAAAATAAGGACCGCGTAATGAACTTTGAAATTCCAACAGTAGATAATTTGACAAAGAAGTTCATAGTTCCACCACCAGAGAGAGGAGAGAGCAGACGACAATGGATGCTAGTTGGAGAGAGGTTGAAAATGGAGACAATGACCTTTGAAACTAGTCCCTCAGTAATATAAAAAAGTGAAGAGTGTCAATAAACCGACTACAAATAGTTTTTTATTAATTTTGACGTCACTGTTACTAAATTCCTTGAAACACACATAACACATACATAAATAAGGCTTTAGATTTTATGATTACATTAACTTAAAGGCCTAAGGTTAATAATACTAATTAAAAAAAGTTAATCCTGGTTTTAGCATCAGAAAATATGGTCACATTATCTTAAAGATTTGACTATACTTAAGCCTACTGTATTCCTGTGTTCCCGTTGTACCCACAAGGAAATATGTAATAAAACCATTTTAACAAATATCACGAAGTAGACTGAAGAATAAGCATTTTTAAAGGAGCAAGTAAAAGTCAAAATATATTTTTCAGCTATGTCTGTTTAGTATAACAGGAGTTGAAGTTGATGTATAATTTTTCTCACAACCAACATTTGACATTTCATTTCATTTTATTTCATCCATATGATCCAAAATACATAGGATACGTCAACATGTTTAACAAATATAATCTTGGCATTGTTGTCACTCCTTTGAAAATGCAACAGTTCACAGTGCACAAGTTGTGGAGTGATCCCCCGAGTTTAGATCCATCATTATGTGCAAAGGCAGTTTCATCACGTTTACATCAAGAGCATCACAAGATGCTAAGAGGACAAAAGCATTCAATAGGCCATTTCTGGACACTGGCAGTATACTGAAAGGTCATAAGTGAGGCTGGCATGTCTCCAATGAGTAGGCAAGGATCTCTAACATTCTCACAGAATCCACAGAGTCAACTCATCAGACTTCATGGGAGCTTCAAATGTCAAGAGCAGCTATCTACAAGATCCTCAAAATGTGGATGAATATGCATACAAAGATCCTACAAGCCCTAAAGCCAGAACACAAGCCAAAAAATATGAATTTGCTTTTGACATGCTTCACCAAATTAAAGCCAATTTCGTTTGTCTAAAAAGGTAACATGTCCTAACAAGATCACATTTCATGTATTAGGAGCAACAAATAAGCGTAATTGTTTAATTTGGGGGTCAGAGCACCCATGTTGCTCAATAAACATGTTCAAAACGGCCTAAAGGTGCCCATTTGGTATGCTTGATGTGTAACACAATCATTGGACCATTTTTCTTTGCAGGAAGACTGTCGCAGGGATAATGTACCTGGGCATGATGCAACAGTAAGCTATTTTCCAGGTTGAACATTTTGCTACCAAATCTCTACTTTCAATAGGATGGTGCTCTTTAGAGTGGATTAGCCTTGACCTAAAAATTTTAACTTCATATCTACAAAAGTTATTTCACACATATAGATGAACAAACTAATGTTAATAAATGATTTGCAATACGACTTACCTTTCTCTTGAATGCATTTTTACTTGTTAATGAATTGTAAGTCATCAGCCACAGCACATCCTTGTAAATTGCTCTGACATCTATTATAAAAGAGAGAAAAATGAGTGATGAGAGAAAGAAAGAAAAAATAACACGGTTTATATTTAAGGTTTTTGGTAAACAGCTGTGTGTTTATCATTAACTTTCACCAACTGCGTGGAATGGAAGTTTGACACCAGTTAGAAGTAAAACTGGCCAGTTGGAAAGAGATTGAAAATGGAGGCGAATGCCTTTGAAACTAGTCTCTCATTAATATAAAAAAGTGACGAGTATCAATAAACCAACTACAAATAGTTTTTTAGATTAATTCTGACATTAATTGTTCTTTCACACTGGCCGTGTGTAGGCTAAATTGTGGAAACGTAAAGTCAGACTGAAAAATTCAATGCCATAGCCGGGATTTGAACCACGGATCTTCTGGTTTCCGTCTAGCCGCACTACCATTGTGCTACTATGGCCAACGTGCCGATATGACATTAAATTCTCCAACTGACTCGTATTTTCCCGGTAAACCACTTAGGAGTTCTCATAAACACATGAGACAACTACCTTAATGGCGACTTACCATATTGTAAGTACTTTAAGGCCCGGGCTTTATAGTTAACCACTATTAGGTCAATTAATGGAAATTAATTGTTCTTTCACACTGGCCGTATGTAGGCTAAATTGTGGAAACGTAGAGTCAGACTGAAAAATTCAATGCCATAGCCCGGATTTGAACCACGGTTCTTCTGGTTTCCGTCCAGCCGCACTACCATTGTGCTACTATGGCTATTATGGAGAATTTAATGTCATATCGGCACGTTGGTCATAGTAGCACAATGGTAGTGCGGCTGGACAGAAACCAGAAGATCAGTGGTTCAAATCCCGGCTATGGCATTGAATTTTTCAGTCTGACTATGTTTCCACAATTTAGCCTACACACGGCCAGTGTGAAAGAACAATTAACTTCCATTAATTGACCTAATAGTGGTTAACTATAAAGCCCGGGCCTTAAAGTACTTACAGTATGGTAAGTCGCCATTAAGGTAGTTGTCTCATGTGTTTATGAGAACTCCTAAGTGGTTTACCGGGAAAATACGAGGTAGTTGGAGAATTTAATGTCATATCGGCACGTTGGCCATAGTAGCACAATGGTAGTGCGGCTGGACGGAAACCAGAAGATCCATGGTTCAAATCCCGGCTATGGCATTGAATTTTTCAGACTGACTCTACGTTTCCACAATTTTGACATTGTTACTAAATTCCTCCAAACACATATAACTAATAGGCTAACAAGTCTTGAGGAATAAACAATTGGAGGTTAAGCTTTTTTTTAGGCCAGTTGGAAAGAGATTGAAAATGGAGGCAAATGCCTTTGAAACTAGTCTCTCATTAATATAAAAAAGTGACGAGTATCAACAGACCAACTACAAATAGTTTTTGAGATTTTGACGTCATTGTTACTAAATTTCTCCAAACACACAACTCTTATTATTTTGGTTAATTGATGGATATTAATCATTTCTTCACACTAGCCGTATATAGGCTAAGGTTGTGTATAGATAAGAGTCAACATGAAAAACTCAATGCCATGGCCGAAATTTGAACCATGGAACTCCTGGTTTCCGTCCAGTCGCTCTAACCCATTGAGCTTCCATGGCCAACGTGCCGTCCTGACATTAAATTCTACAATTGACTCATGTATTTTCCTGGTATACAAAACCTTAGCCTATATATGGCTAGTGTGAAGAAATAATTAATTTCCATCAGTTAATCAAAATTAGGACAGCATGTTTGAGATTGTATGTCAATTGACATAAAAATTGGAGTAAAACTGAAATGCAAGGAATAAATTTCATATATAATAATTCAAAACTTAGGGGGAGAAAAACCTCATACAGAAAGGGGAAGTTAAAAGAGAGCACATGAATAACTTAAAACATTTGGGCTTTTAAAAATGGCACATTGAGAAAAATATATTTGGTCGAAATGATTGGCAGCTGTCTATAGAATATTTATATTATAATTCAAAAACCGAAAATGTCATTCTCACCTAAAATGTCAGTCTGAATCTCTAACATATGCAACTGCTTGGTCAAATAACAAAAGCAGAATGCTCCACTTACACCCATGCCTGCTGAGAAGGTTGGTAAAATGCACCTGAATCTGTAGGGATAGCATACATGGAACCAAGTGTGCTACCTATTTTAGCACATATATATCCTAATTAAATTTGTTAAGAATCCTTTCTACAGTACGTACGCGATAAGAAGAGCGATTGGTTTGCAAGTCCTCATTTGGTAAGATTTGTTTAACTCTGTAAACATAGATGACAACTTTTAAATGTGCTATACACTGACATCTAGTGGCTAATATGCTAAGCTTTATCGTGTCCGCCATATTTCAATTTGATCAATTTCGAGGTTAATTAGCTAACCAGTTTACAACAATTGTATGTTAGAATTAGAATTTTAGTTCGTCCTTGGCAACATATACATGTTATGAGACACGTCAAAGTGTATAAATATAGTATATACATTAAAGTCAAATTGATTACATACAATATACACTGTAAGCAGCTTTTCTATGGTTTCATGTGGTATTTCCATCGACTAATTTATTACAAGAAATGTCAAAATATATTACACGTTTGTGAATGTACTATGTTCCCAGTGCTCATTTACATGGTTATAGTTCTAACATTTCATTAATTGTATAAAAACAGTGTGCATGCAAACACTTCTTAACCTTATTCTTAAAGTGTTTTAATGATGCAGCTTGTTTAAATGAATTTGGAAGTTTATTATATAACATTATCCCTTTGTAGTTAAAGCTTCCTTCATAAAGGCTCATTTGGTGCGCTCGAATTGTCAGTTTTTCCTTGTTACGAGTGTGGTGGTAATGTACATCAGCATTTACTTGAAAATGATTTATGCTTGTATGAACATTTGTGGAAGTTATGGCTCTCGAAAAGGGACACATTTTTATTTGTCTACCTCCATATAACTGATCTGAATGCAATTGAGCTGGCATGGGCAAAACTAAGAACAGTTTTCAGAGGATGCAACATTACTTGTGATATCTTTGCTTATCTTACATGCTATTTTGTTGAACTGTGTTTTTCAAGGTTGATCATACTGCAGAAACAAGTGTTAGCTCTCGCTTCCTCCCCTCTGCCCACACCACCTGTAAATCCAGCGCACAACTTACCTTGCGAGTACTGTACATGTTTATGCATTTCAATGTACTATCTGTAGTTTTGAATAGTTTATTTCATAATTACCATGTATTACAGACAAGAAATCTTTCACACCTTATCGTAAGGAGTTTACACTGAAATACTCTTATTTTATCTTGCTTCCAATATAAAAGAAATAAATAAAAAGGAATTTTATTCACGAAGATGTCATATGAAGTATTAAATCATAGCACTTTCACGAGACCCTGCAATTATGTGACAAATATCTACTCTCTATGTATTTACTTAAGGTGAGTCAGTACTAGTAACACTAACCTTTTCCATCTCTGTTAACATGTTTTGGGAATATATGTTCCCATCTTCAGAACGTATCCAACCGACCAACGTTTCTGTCTATAACAGCAGCATCATGTGATGGTGAAATGTACTTCCACAGGATACTTGGTGGTACTAAATCAATATTTATTAGCTGTCGTTTGTGTTCCAAAATAAAGATATTTTCCCATGTGTCGAATTCTGCTGCATAGCTGGTTGGTTTGATTAGTGTAATGTTTGATTTCATGTTATGGTTAGTCATCCAGAAATGGTGTGAAACAGCAGATTTATCCATTTGTATTTTAAGCATCTTATATGTTCTTTTAGTCTGGTTTCTAAATTTATTTTTATTTTTCCTATATATACTTTATTACAGTATATAAATCAGAGCAAATGGTTTTGTAAATTCTATCTCTTTTGTCTAGTGGTATAGGTTCATTGTAATAGATTAAAAGTAATTTTTCTATGCTAAATTTGTTCTGTGGAAATGAAATGTGTAGTGTTTAACGCCCGCTTTTACTACATACGGCACCGCAGGCGATGACACTGATAATACATGAGATGAACAAGGAGCACCGGTGGAATGAGATGGTGGGGGAAACCGGAGATCCCGGAGAAAACCCGCCCCAGCGCCCTGTTGTCCACCACAAATCTCACTTTTTGCGGTCGCCTGGGATCGAACCCAGGCCGCCTTGTAAGAGCCAAGCGGTCTAACCCCTGAGCCAGGGCGCGGCCCTTGTTCTGTGGAGCTAACCTAATGTGTTTCATGGAAATCATCTTAAATTTGTAAAACGTTTCTGAATGATATGTAAATTTCTTGAATTTCAATTGTTTTTCCTTTTGGATGAGATTATCTTTGATATGTTTCTGTCGTTTAAATTTAGTAATTTTCTTGTTACTCATTGAAACCATGTTTTTGGCTGTGTTTACTGTATGTTCATATTCTAGATGATATTCTTGTTTGTTTAGGGGAGTGTACACCAGTCTGTGTATTAAGTATAGTACTGCATGTTTGTGTGAGGGGACTGAAACGTTCTTTATGTAATTATCTAAATGTGCAGGTTTCCTGTATAGAAGGTATGTAAGGTTATATTTTCTTGTTTTCTGATTATTTTTAGATTTAAGAAGGGTAACATCTGTTCTTCCACTTCCATTGTGAATTTTATTGAGCAGTTTTGTAAGTTAAGTAACTTAACGGAGCTGAAAAAAATATTTGCAGTCGGTTTTTAACACATCGTCACTTACATTTTTATATCATTGAGGGACTAGTTTCAGAAGCTGTTGCATCCATTTTCTACCTCAAAGGTCCGACTACCATATGTTGTCTGCTCTTTCTCTCTGGTGGTGGAACTATGAACTTCTTTATCAAATTATCTACTGGTGGAATTTCAAATTTCATTACTTGGTCCTTATCTTTCAGATTAACATGTTCTCCCACGTCCAGTTTACCATCCCTTTCTGAAATTTTGGATTTGGGTCAATGTCATGGTTTTTGTTTCAACAGAATTAGTTGATTTCAGTTCTCAAAACTGAAATGCTGCTTCTGACTTATCTTCTTGTTTCAATTTAATGTTTCTAATTAATTTGACATCACTGTTACTAAATTCCTCCAATCACACATAACTTAATGGAGTCCTGTAAGGGACTATGGCAACAATGTCTACAACATATTGGTACCAAATTTTGAAAATATATGGGAAGGAAGTTATCTGTATTTCCAGATAGCTCATAAACAATTCTACAAGAAATGGTGAGAGCAGATTTTCTATTGTTCGGCCTATTAACTGTTGGTAAATTTTCTGATTGAAACAAAAGCTGTTCTGTGTGATGCACAAGGTGGTTAATTTTGGTCTTCTATTTCATACTCAGGAATGGTGGTTTGATGGAGCTATTCTTTAGTTAGCATTGGAATTGGTCTGTTGGTATACTTGGAAACAATGCAGTAACATCAAAAGAAACCAGTCTATTCTCTGGTTTAATTTCTAAGAATTTGATCTTTTCTATTAGGTCTCTGGAGATTTTTTACGCTTAAACTGTCAAATCTGGGCAGTTAAGAGAATCTTTCAACTAACCATTTTGCTAGTTTGTAGGTGGTGAACCAATAGTGACTATTTTCCAGGATTGTTAGTATATCTGTTATTGTTTTGGTTTCTTGGATGGTTTGGTAGAAGGTGATCTTCAAATATGATTTTAAGTACCCTCTGGAAATACATTTCACTGTCACATGATGCCGCTATCATAGACAACCACCAGTCAGTGGCATGTCAGTCGGACATGCTCTGAAGATGGGAACATATGCTCCTGCTGAAACATGTTAAACAGAGATTAAAAAATGTGATGTTAGTGTTACTAGTACCAACTCATCTTAAGTACATACATCTTAACACATCATTGTTTCTAGCTTCTTCCATATATTGATCTACTCTTTATTTGATTTCCATTCAAATCTGCTTTAACATATCCAGAATGATGGTATCAATGTCTTCCGTAATCCCTGTCTGGATGTCTCACAGCTTCTGCATTTTAGTAGTGTATGGTTTATTCTTCACATTGCCCTGGAAATATTTTGTACAGACTTTGTTTGACTTATTGCCACATAATGTTTGATTTGTTGGTTCCATTTTATGGCATAGTTTGTTGTATTGTTAATGTATTTAAATTTGTGGGTTTCTATTATATCTTGTTAATTCTTGGTTATATTTGTAACCTACTATGAGTATATTTTATTATTTAATTGTTCTGGAACCAAAGTGGTTCAAAATCTTTGAATATGTTTGGGAATATATGCCTTTTTTTACTGCACAGTATCTAGGAAGAATTTCCTAACTCTCTTGTAAAACTGTGTACAAGAAATATTAAATGCAAAGTGTTGAATATCTAATTTGTTCTTCACTTTTCAAATCACTATGCGGAGTTCGTTAAACATTTGGATGAACTTTCTGGCATAATACTAATCTGCCATATGTGCAGCCAGTGTCTGCATTTAAACAGTTTCAGTTACATCACCTTCTTTAGCAATTTTTAATCATTCCAACCATTTAATTTAATTGATGTGGGATCAGTCATAGAATTTCTCAAACTTTTAGTATGTGCCAAAGATTATGCCATGTTATATAATGTTCCTAATTCACAGTTGCTTGACACAATAGTGACAAGATTTAAGGATGTGATTTTAAATATTTTTTTTAGTGAAGGTTTAAACCTAAAGACGCATTACTCTAAACCATTTTGAATTATTTTGTTCCTTGCCACACAATGCATACATTAGTTCAAGATTATTATTTATGATCACAAACAATTAATGAACCTTTTTCAGATCATGTGACCAGCGTGAAATTGTTTGCTTGGGTTTTAGAGTTTTCCAAAACAAAGAAGCCAGTAGTCAAGACACTGTGGTCAAGCAACCTTTGTTAGCCTTGCTGGATTCCAGTTCATGCTCACTGGTTCATGATTCTTATTTTTGTGAAGTTTTGGCTAAAGGTTTGATCATGCTTGAATCACATAGGTTAAAATGTGTCTCCTTCAATGGTCACCGTTCAGCTAACCATGCATTACTCTCATTTTACTTGGAAACATTTTTGTTTGCTGCCAGATTTTATACTGAATTTCTGTAAGGTCAAAGTTTCATTAGCATTAGCTCCTGAAAAACATGTTAAGTTTAAGCATAGGCTCAGTTTTGAGTGATGTGGTTCACCAAGTGGTAATTATCCACACTCTCAATTTGCCCATATGACACTAGATCAAGTGCATTTCCTTGAACTGTATGCTAAACATCCTGTTTTCTGAGACTGGCTGTCACTAATTTGACAACATATAACATTCAATTGTCAGATACTACATACTCAAGTTATGGTGATGAATATTGGCCATTCAACTACCTGGTCATCAGCAACCCCCATCAAGTTACCACCATATAGGTTGATTTCACCTAAAATGGCTGTTCTAAGGGCCAGAATAGATGAGGTGTTAGCTAAGGGCATTATTTGATCATCCATGTCTACTTATTGTAGCCCTATATTTCTTGTATTGAAGGGTATAAAGACTTAAGGACAGTGACAAGACTTTCTTCACTTAAATAAAAGAATAAAAATTGAAGTCTAGCCCATACCTCGTTTACACTCAGCTGCACATGATTTTGTTACTGCATTAGATCTAAATAATGCATATTTCCAAATTTCTTTGGCCATTTCACTTCCTTCGCTACATCTTGGTATTTTTAATCAGTAATTGTACTTGAGTGGTGCAAAACAGGTAGGTCATTCATATGTTTATAGTTTCAAGTCAGACTCAAAGTAATACACAAATCAAGTACAGGATTACAAAACATATTACAAGAGTGGAAATAGTAAATCAAAAAATACACACAGGAAACAATAAAAAAGAACTAACAATTCACAGTAAACAGTAACGACACTCCCTAAACATTAAACAGTTTAAAGTCAGTAATACATTGGAAACTGCACAAGTTAAATGTGTTTAGAGAACCCACTGAACTGAACACACAGAGGCAGAGTCGTCACATAAAACAGAACTAAATCAGAAGATAAACCAAGCTGTTTGCAAGTGTGGAATAATGACATTGGATAAGGATATGCTTCACTGTTAATGGCACATGACAGCACATACTGTATGCCCATGACAAGAAGGCTAGAGGGGTATGACGGGCAGAGGAGCTTGAACTGTTTATCTGCTGCGGTAATGGATCTGTTTACTAGGAAATGAGTGTATGAGAGTACATATGGGTCACTCATGCTGCCAGATCTAATATTTGTTGTCATAAATGCAGCGATAGGTATTATATATGGGTGAGTTACGTGACAACCTTCTGACAGCTCTCCACCATACGGCCCTAGAATCTTCCGATGTCACACATGGTACTCGAACCCTGAGCTTCATGGTAGCCGTCTTGGCTGCTGAATCCGCCATTTCATTCGCCCGCAAGCCTACGTGACCAGGGATCCATGCACACACCACGTTAACGCCAGAAGCGTGTAAAACGTGGAGGGCATCCTGTATACGCTGCACAATAGGGTGGTAGTTGTACAGCTGCTGTAGGCTTTGAAGTGCACTGAGGGAATCACTTAGGATTAAGCAGTTCCCCAACTTTTGTCGATGTACGTGTAAAATGGCCCGGTATATTGCATAAAGCTCTGCAGTAAAAATGGAAGTGCTAGTGTGGAATCTGAATGTATACGGTTCGGTTCCACACGCGTAAGCACAACCAACACCATTTGAGTTCTTGGAGCCATCAGTATAAATTACAAAATGGTCCTGATATCGCGATAAAAATTCTAAAAAACATGTGCGGATACTAGACATAGACATGGTAGATTTATCATATTTGGTCATGCCCAGATCAACGTGGGACGCTCTGCACAACCAAGGAGGGAATGTCCTCTCCCCTCTAGGATACATCTTGGGCATTTCAGTGTCAAGATGTCTCAGGAGCTCCCGGAAACAAAAACCAGGTGGCTTTGGTTTAATAGAAGTGTTCCAATAACGCACGTCCATGAAGGTATTAAAGAACGGTGTAAACGGATGTGTGGGCATGCAATTAAGTCCACAGCCATAATTTGCTAATAACATGTTGCACCTGTACTGCAGAGGTTCTGCAAACTCAGCATACAGGCTTATAACTCGGCTCGTTGGAAATGCCCCAACTGCGATACGTATGCCACAATTATGGACTGTCTCTAATCTCTTCAGCACAGATGGTCATGCTGAGCCATAAACGATACTACCATAATCTAATTTGGAATGGATGAGTGCGCGATAAAGTCGCAATAACACTGTACGATCCGCTCCCCACGATTTTCCACTTAGTAACCGCAAGATATTTAAAGAGCGGTCACATCGTGCTTTCAGTTGTGCTATATGCGACGACCAACTAAGTTTTCTATCAAATATCAATCCAAGGAACCTCGTCTCATCTGCAAAAGGTAGTAGATCAGCGCCTAGCCAGAGCCTTGGAGTTAGTCGACTCTGCTGACGCCAGAAGTTAACACAGATGGTTTTCTCAGCAGAGAATCGGAAGCCGTTTTTTAAACTCCAACCCTTAAGGTTGTCCAAGGTGGTCTGAAGACGGCGCTCTAAAAACGGAGTGCGCTGAGATGTACAGTAGACGGCAAAGTCGTCTACAAATAGGCATGACGAGACACCCGGAGGTACACATTTCAAGATAGAATTTATCGCAATAGCAAACAACGTAACACTTAGTACCGATCCCTGTGGTACACTGTTCTCTTGAACAAAAAGGTTCGAAAAAACTGAGCCAACCCTTACTCGGAATACGCGGTCTTTCAAGAATTCCTGAAGGAAGAGTGGTAGACATCCATGTATATTCCAGGTGTGCAGAGTACGTAGCAGTCCTGCCCCCCAACACATATCATAAGCCTTTTCGAGGTCAAAAAATATTCCGACTGTTTGACAGTTTTTAAGAAATCCGTTCATAATCTGTGTCGACATGGACACAAGATGATCCACTGTTGAACGGCGTCGTCGAAAACTGCACTGGATGTTACTCAGTAGGTTGTGCATTTCCAGCCACCATACAAACCGCCCATTTATCATGCGTTCCATCACCTTGCATACGCAACTGGTGAGGGACATAGGACGGTAGCTAGAAGGGAGGTGACGGTCCTTGCCAGCTTTCAAGATAGGTATAATGGTGGCTTCTCGCCACTTGTCCGGAAACGTGGCATCAACCCAAACACGGTTATAGACCTCGAGCAAGAATGCCTTACCTTCAGGTGAGAGATGTTGTAACATTTGAACGTGGATTCCGTCCGGTCCTGGTGCAGTCAGTCGCGATGATGAAAGAGCGTGTTCTAGCTCTGCCAAGGTGAAGAGGCGGTTATAATCTTCAAGGTTTCTGGAACTAAACATGAAACCTTGAGATTCTACCTGAGTCTTAATTGAGATAATTATCAATTGAGAGCATAATTACTGGAGCTAGACACCTGAGCGAAAGAACAGCCAAAGGTGTTAGCCACGACAAACGGATCAACAACAACTCCTGCAGGTGTTTTCAGACCAGCGATTGGCAAGTGGGTTGATTTTCCGGCCACGTGTCGTAACCTATCCCATACAACAGATGAAGGTGTACATCTGTTAAAAGATGATACAAAGTTGTTCCATGAGATCTTTTTGCTATCCTTAATTATTTGCCTAGACTTTGCACGCGCTTTCTTGTACTCAATTTGATTACTTAGGGTAGGGTGTCGTTGGAATACCCTCAGAGCACGTCTACGAGCACGAATAGCATTCCGGCAGTCGTTGGTCCACCATGGGACAAGAAATCGACCAGGTTGGGTAGCCGAACGTGGAATAGACTGCTCTGCAGCGGAAAGAATTTTCTCTGTGAGATGATCGACTAAATCAGTCACAGAATCGTGCTCGTTATAATCAAAGACAGCCAACTGGGTGTAAAGGTTCCAGTTGGCACGATCAAAGCGCCATCTAGGGATACGTGAGGGAGACACATCTTGTGCTAAGAGACTAAGAAGACATGGGAAGTGGTCGCTGGAATGTAAATCAGAGATGACATTCCACTGTAATGAAACTGCTAACTGGGATGAACACACTGCCAAATCGATGTGCGAATAGGTGTTAAAGGCATCTGAAAGGAACATTGGCTCTCCGGTATTCAGGAGAACTAAGTTATTGCTCTCCAAGAATTTTGCAATGAGGTGGCCTCTCGAACATGCCCGAGTTGAGCCCCAAAGTGGGTGATGGGCATTAAAGTCTCCAACTATTAGAAATGGAGTAGAAAGTTGGGAAACCAGATCTTCAAGGTCAATTAATGAGGTCATCTGATGGCGGTACATATACATTGCAAATGCAAAATTCGATTGATGGCAGCTTAATCCTTACGGCTACAGATTGTATATCAGATTGTAGCTGTAACGGATCTACAAATATGTCATCCCTGAGGAGCATCATAGTGCCCCCGTGAGCAGGAATGCCCTCTTCTGTGTCAATATCAGTGGTGTGTAGAGTCGGATTTTAAACTTATCTTGCAGTCGTAGCTTAGTCTCTTGTAAGCATACCAACAAGGGGTTATGCTTACTGAGCAAAAGTTCCAGTTCTGGTCGATGTGCTCTTAAACCCTGTATGTTCCATTGGAGGATAGCCATTGGAACTATGGAGATAAGATGTAAAAGTTGGTCTACATTAAGACGACTTTAACGGTGGCCGAATCAGTTTACCCTTTTTCTTCAGTGTAGGGCTAACACCTGTTTCTTTTTCGTCGGGTTTATCCTGGCGCTTTTTCATTGCCGTTCTTGCAGTGTGGTCCGTGTCTTCCTGGTCCATTTCTTCGACGGATGAGGCCCCTTTTCCTATAGAAAACTTAGGTTCGAGGACCCCAAACCAGTTGGACACAGAGATCGACGATGATGACAGTTGTCGATCTGAGTCTTCTCCAGAAGACCCCTAAGAAGAGGAACTTCTAGATACCCTAGAACTTTTTTTCTTGCCGGTACCTTTGTTTGTAACCTTGAGGAAGTCTG
Source organism: Mantis religiosa (assembly GCA_030765055.1). Classification (NCBI taxonomy): domain Eukaryota; kingdom Metazoa; phylum Arthropoda; class Insecta; order Mantodea; family Mantidae; genus Mantis; species Mantis religiosa. The sequence goes on along the minus strand of CM060950.1, from coordinate 277,978,795 downwards.
ATTTGGTGTAATTGGTCTTAAACTTTTTGGGCGGTGCATCGTAGACTATAACGGGCTTGACGGTCGATGAGGTTGACGGCTTAGGTGATGACGGTGCGGACTTCTCCCTTGGCGATTGAGGTGAGAGAGGAGCCGGCTTGGATGTCTTGGTAGGCTTTCGAGCAGGTGTGGCAGTAAGTACCTTATCGGTTATAGTAGCCTCACAATCGCTGGTCTGAGTTGTGATTTCCTTCCTCGGTGCCACCTTAGCAGCTATGGAGCTGTAAGTACCAGATCTTGGGACCAAGGGTTGACGAGTACGTAGGAGTTTACGGGCATCCGAGAAGGATAACTTCTCCCTTACTCGGATCGCCTGTATTTCCTTTTCCTCTAAGAAACGTGGGCACTCTCTGTGGCTGGATGGATGTGCATCAGCACAGTTGACACATTTTGCTGGGGATGTGCAGGCATCCTCGTGTTTAGACAGACCACACTGAACGCATGTTGGCACACCGCTACAAAAGTCACTCATGACCGAAGCATTGACATTTAAAGCACCTGAGTGGGTTTGGTATATATGGCCTAACCTCTATGATCTCATACCCTGACACGGGTCTCCACGCACTGCCTACACGTGAGTGGGCCTGTTGACCGTCTCCCTCAACCACGAAGAGGAGCCCACACAAGGGAGACTGTTGGCTCGGGACTCCGGGTGCGCCAAACCCGTACCTACCGAAGTAGGCCCCTGGGGGGGTCCAGGGTCGAGAACCACTGTGCACCAGCTAGCGTGTCCAGGGTGTCGTCAATCCGGGGTAGGGGAAACAGTCCTTCCGGGTGACAGCGTTCAACTTCCTGTAGTCTACACAGAAGCATAGCTCGCCATTCTTTGTCACCAAGACTACAGGGGAACACCAAGGGCTGTCAGACTCTTCAATCACTCCCCTGGATCTCATGTCCTCCAGCATGACTCGTACCGCCCCATGCTTTGCCAGCGGAACGCGTCTAGGTGGTTGCCGAATAGGCTAGGCATCCCCGGTGTCGATGTGGTGAAGCACTCTGTCCGTGCGGCCATAGTCACTATCGCCTTGGCTGAAGACGCGCTGGTATCGCCTCAGCAGTTGTCGAACTTTCTCCAGTTGTTCTGCGGTCAGGTGGTCGGCCGCCCACTCCAGTAAGCCTTCTATTCAGGGCCCCATGTTTTGCGTCGGCACCGACTCCTGTGTCTTGTCGATTGCTGTTACGCTTACCACGGGCTCGCACGTTCCTAACTCCGTCCCGGCCTGGACGTCATGATTGGTGTCCGTCGGATTTAGCAGTCTCACTGGTACCTTCTCTCGGCACGGCAGCAATGCCCTGGCTACACGTAGTCCGTGTACAGGCGCCTTCTGGTCCAGCATCATGTTCCTGGTTCTCTGGCCTTCCAGTCGCGCCGTCACCACCACCTCGCTCCTCGCAGGGACAACCACGTCTACGTTCAAGATGACCCTGCAGATTTCAAGGCGCTTTTCAGGTTGACGGAGTATAACCTCTTCTCCGTTGAGCCGCAGGACCTTCCTGCCGACGTCGACCGTCGCCTCGTGGCTCCTGAGAGCATCCAATCCCAGGATCACCTCCTCAGCCACCTTCGCGATGAACACCCACAGGTCAACTTCAGTAGGGCCTCCTGCACAGGCAAGGTGTTGCCCGATGCCGTCACAAGCTGGTATGGTCGGTTCGGCTTCCTCGTCGGCAAACCTTTCGCCACATCAGGTCTGATGGTCACGGCCGCCCCGGTGTCCACCAGCACGCGGCACGGCTTTCCTCTTAACCAGCCGTCCGCAATGAGGCTGTCATCCATCCGCCGGCTGACGCCGCGCAGTGTCACTCGAGGAGATGGTGGGACGGCGCCGACGTGCTCCTCACCACGCCGGGCCTTACTCGTTCTTCCGGCTGCTCTTCCTGGTGTCGGCAGTGTCTCTCCAGGTGTCCCGGCTGTCCACATCCCCAACACAGGACACTAAGTATTCGCCGGCGTCCCTCCGCTGGTCTCCTGTCTCCCGTGTAGCGGACACTCCTCGTTTTCGACGTCTGGTGGGAGGTCGACTAGGGCCTTGCTAGCCAGTTGTTCAACTGCCAGGGCGAACTCCTGCTGCTGTGACCTTGCCTTTAGCTGGTTGCGGTATGCTGCGGCTAAGCGGTGGTTTCCAAAACGTTTCTCCAGGGCCTCTCAAATGTCCTTGGGCGCCGCCGTTGTCTGTACCGCTTTCAGGACTTCCGCGGGCCGTCCCTGGAGGCTGGCTATTAACTGCGTGGCCTCTTCCTCTGGTGACCATTTGTTGTGCTTGGCCACAGCGTCGAACTGGCGGCGGAAGACTTCGAAAGTTGCGCCGTCATATTTAGGCGGTTTGACGCGCGCAGATGTGTCGCGTCCCGGTGCGTCGGCTTTCAAGTCCTTTAACTTCCTGCCGACGACGTCCTCCACGATGGCGTTCAGGGACTTGAAGCTGCTGTCGGCCTTTCCTTCCAACTCATTAACGCGGTTTGACAGGTCTTCGACGCGCTCGTCCACTTGGCCGATCCACTTGCCGAGCCCCGTGACGTCCTCCTTCACGCCGGCCAAATGTTCCTCAAATTTGGCGGCGAGGGCCTCGTTCGCAACCTTCATTTCCTCCATCTTCTCCGTGAGGTTATCGTTAGCCGTCTTCATTTCTTCCAGCTTTGCGGCCAGGTTGTTATTGGCCGCCTCCATCTTCGTTGTTAATTCGTACATCTTCTCGGCCAAGTTGCTATTCGCCGTCTCCAACTTTTTTTCCATTTCCTCGGTGATGCTGTCATTTGCCGTCTTCATTTCCGAGGTCAGTTCGGCCTTCATCTCCATCTTCTCCAAAATCTTTTCCAATGCTGATTCCATGGCCGTTATCCCACTTCTGACACCAGTTGATAGATAGGCAGCGGAGCATTCATACATTGGCATAGAGGATTGCATCCTTTGCTGCCTAATTGGCCTGTTTATTTCTTACAGTACCACTGCATCCTAGAACCCAAATGAAGATTACTCAAAAACTGTCAAATTGTAAACAGTGCAACAGATCATGAATTTTCTGAACAAGCAGCTGGGAGCTGCAGAGATCTCTTAAACTAAGCAAAACACTAAGAGAATCAGAACAAATGACAAGCAGAAACAGGAAGATCATCAGGAAAACCATAAAACAATGAATGTGAATGTAGTCCTCAAAGTGGAGTTTTACCTCCTGAAGGCACATACTCGGAGGCTAAATAGTAAGAAAGACATCCAATTCTTCTTTATGAGAACAATAGAAGAATTCCACTGCAACAGAGCCATAACAAGTAAATGAGAAAAAGGAAATTAGAACAAAATAAGGAAGAAAGGTAAAAATCACTTAAAAGTCAGAGTCTGCCTCTATGTTACAAAATATGTCTGTGCTTTTGCTCTTGGACCTTAGACACCAAGTTCTGCTTTCTTAAGTTTGGGGACTAACGTGTTTTAGGAGGCTGCTTCTTAGAAGACTTGTCGGTAGAACTGGCAGCTTTGGCAGACTTCACAGCAACTTTTGTCTTCTGGGACTGCAGTGGAGAACTGGTGTCCAGAGATGGAACCACAGGAGCAAGTGTGGGCAGCTCCTTGGAAAAGAGTGGCATTACAGCAGTAGAAGATGCCGAAGAAAGTTCTTTATTCACAGCATTGGAAGCTGCGGATTTTTAAGCCTCAGCTCTGACAGAGAATGGGAGTAAAAGTTGTAGTAGAAATCTCTGGTGGTTGAGCAATAGTTTGTTCAGGTTCCCACCATTTCTAGATGGCTGTAGTAGAGTACCAAATTTAGAACAATGCAAATCCATGCCAGATGCACTCATGACAGAGCCAGTAAGTTCCCATTGTAGTGAATGGGTTATAGGTAGATCTCTTGAAAGAGCCAGGAGAATGAGCCGCCTATATAATATCTATAGATGGGACTGCAAGATTATCCCAAGGTGAATCACCAAACTGAATGATCACAGCAAGTGATGGACTGAATGTGAAACATTCCATATGGAAGATTTCAAAGGTGGTGAAAGGGAGGATTCCTGGAAAGGAAATAGGGGTAAAAGGCACTGAGACAGAAGAACCTGGCTGAAGGTTCCACAGGCTAACTTTGTTGGAAATAACAGGCAAAGCTTCTCTTTCACCTTGTGAGAGCCAATTTTATTCTTAACTTTGAGTTCTTGAATGGTGTATTCTTCTTCATATACAGGGCAACTATAAGAGTATGCCAGATGGGCACCATCACAGTTCACACACTTGGAGACTGAGGTACAAGAAGAACCATCATGTTGATGTGTGCCAAACCAAGGACACAAAGGCTGTTACTTACAGGTGAGCACTATGGGCATGAACCCCTGCCAGGAGAAACAGCACAAAGGGTTAGGAACATATTAATTAATATGCAGTATCTCATAGCCAGCTTTAAGACTTTTAGAAAGCTGTCTCAAGTTACATGTCAAAAAGGCCATCCATGTCAAAAAGGCCAGTACCTGTGCTGTACCATCACAACACATAAGCCTCTTAGCTGCACTGACTCCTTGGTGAGAAAGATAGGTGACAATGTCTTCTTCAAAGAGCCAATTAGAGCGGAGGATGTCACAACACCTCAGCACACATTCAAGGTAGCATGGGTTCTATAACTTCATGACTTCCAAAGTGATGTACGTATAGCAATCAAAGGGACTGTGAGTCACCCTTAAGTCTGTATGCACTGCATTGCCAGGTACAATTCAGTACTGAGCCAGCGATACTGTCTGGCGTGGCCTGAACCACACAGGATTCAAGGAGCTGAGAGGTTGCTGTTCTGGCTTAGCAGAGTACATAATGAGATAACAAGGAGTATGTGTCACATTGTGCAGATACAAAAGCGAAAGTTCCAAAGCAAACTCAACCATACGCCTCCTCTTAGACACGAAAGTCGGTAGTAGTGTCCACTGCTGTAGGCCACGCCGTGGCTCAGTGGTTAGACCGCTTGGCTCTCACCAAGGCGGCCCGGGTTCGATCCCAGGCGACCGCAAAGTGAGATTTGTGGTGGACAACACGGCATTGGGGCGGGTTTTCTCCGGGACCTCCGGTTTCCCCCGCCATCTCATTCCACCGGTGCTCCATCTTCATCCCATGCATCATCAGTGTCACCGCCTTCGGTGCCATATGTAGTAAAAGCGGGCGTTAAACACTACACATTACATTACATTACATCCACTGCTGTAGTGGATTCCATGCATGGAGAGATGCTACTAGCGCCATCTATCCCCATGCCAAGTCGAATCTCTTGACGGTTCCAAACAGGGTTGACCTGAAACTCTGTGCCACCCTGGCTATCTTCAAAAGGATTAGGAACTGAATGTTTTACTGGTAGGGCTGTTAACCCTAACCCAACCCCCAAAACCTGGAGGATCAGTGGCTCGGGACCCCAGGAGTGCCAAAACCATATTTACCGAAGTAAGCATCTGGGAAGCGTAGAGAAGCGTAGAGACAGTGAAGCACAACTTGGCACAAAAGTGAATCGAGAAGATATTGACACACTGCTTCATTCACACTGTTTTTTCACAGGAATGTTTCAAGAACTTTTGCTCTTATCATCTGCTGGAACTTGACTAGTGCAAACTGTAGTGGTTTCCTCTTTCTCCGTATCATCGATAGATGGCATGATGTACTTGTCAAAAATGTGTCAAAAATGTCCGGTGGTGGAGTTTGAAAATTCATGACTTAGACGATTTTTGTTAATGAAGATTTTTTCCCATACGGAAAAGTCTATGGGATGATTAACGTATTTTATTAAAGCTGTTTTCAAATTAGGTTTTAAAATGTAAGCTGTTTTCAAATTAAAGCTGTTACACGTAATGAATTTTAAAATACCATCAGTTGATTCTGTTTTTAGGTTTGTTTAGTTTTCAGATTTTGGCAATACTGAAAAAACATAACATGGTAACCGGTATCCTTGACAACTAAGTGTTTTTGGACTGATGATACAAATGATTTGTTTGTGAAATCGATCTCCATTAATAAGAAAAATTTGACATCATTTTTAAATTAAGTGAAATTTTTGTTACAAATAGTTATATTTGTGTAATACATGAGGAATTTGTTTGGTCAAGCTGTATAGGGACAAATCAGTGCGTGTTAAAGCTGTTAAGTGTATGTTATGACAAAGCCCACTCAATGCCCTATGTGGAAAAACTAAGCATCCAATAAACCTATGGAGATTTTTTTTAATTGATTTTATTGGCCTTTTCCCATGGTCAGCGCAAAGGAATACATATGCTTTGGCTACAGTGTCGGTCTGGGTGTTGCAGTAGGTTAACAGCTGGCCTACTGATCCCAAGGTTCTAGGTTTAAACTAGGCCCAGACCAATGGTTTTTAAGATGTGCTTGAAAGTGATAGCCCCATGTCAGTACATTTACTGGAATGTAAAAGAACTGTGAGATGAAATTTCAAAACACCAGCAGCCTGATATGATCCTATGATATGACATTAAGAAATAAAATTATTTTGTTATAATACATGCCTCTACGTAGTCTGTATGGCTTAGTGCTATTTCCAGTACACTTTTGTAAAATAACATTGGATTCTTTCTGGGGTTTTCAAAACTTTTTTTTTTTTTTTTGGTTCTGATGATAGAACTCAATTTTAGTTGTCTTTAGGAATTTTTGTTTTGCTTGGGGTATTAAGGCCTTTACCATGAAGCCCTATTTATTGTTCATCTCATGCCGTAAAGTTTAATAAAATCTTGAAGTCGGCACTCATATCTTTTCATTATCAGAACCATAGTAGATTAGACAGTAACCTCTTGCATTTATAGATGGCATTTAATTCTGCTAGCCATTAATCCCATGACACCATGCCATTTTGTCTTCTGTCCTTCACACTTAATTTGCCCTTAGTTAATCTTTGCAACTCGGATGATCTGATGAATTTGATTGAGAAACACTGCGTCAAAATTGGCAATAGACATTTAATAATCTGCCCCATGTTAAAAGGAGGTATGATAAGAACAAGCTTGGTGGTGGCGGGTCAGTGGCTGTGGCGGTATTTATTAGTTCTGTTTGATTTATGTGGCCATTTTTATGCTGAGGTATTACAGGATCACTTGAATTAATTTAGACATTTTTCAACAAAAGTGATGGATTTCAATCAGCTCACCTGCACAGTGTTTATATTTCCCAACTGAAATCCTTCCAATAATTCTGTTACTAGTTGGTGTTCAGTTTTCCTTTTATTGTTATGGGTTTTGCTGTTATTGTTTGTTTGCAATCGACTGTTTATGTTTGGATACTCTGTTTTTGTTACACTGTTTATGTTTTGATTGTGTTTATATTTTTCATGGATTTGGTTTGATTGGGGAAGTGTTTTAAGCTGTGCAGGCTGCAAATTATTGTGGTGCTGCAATTTTTACATGCTTTTTTCTTTTTTTTTTTTAACTTCACAACTTCTTGAATTTGTGTGCATATACACATTGTTCATGAGTTCTGGCTAGTAACACACTGTATTTGTTAGTTTACCACATAACTTGCCAAGCCTTATTGTATTTATTCGCCTTTGTTGAGTGTCACATTTTTATTTGTGCTAAGTGTACATATAAATACACATTATTATGTGCATTAATATATCCATTTGTGTCACTGTTTAGTATGTCAATTTTAAATTTATTAATATTTATTGGCTAGCTATCCAAATAGAAGTAAATATATCAAATGATTTTGGGCCAGTATTAAAATGGTAATTTATTAACTTTTCATATATATTATATGGTTATTTAGATTGTAATAATATAATGCTGTTGTTAACCAATTGTTATAGTAATGTGATCCTTTTCTTTGGTTCAATTTCTCATCTTTGTATTCTTTTAGTCCTATTTTACAGGGAAGGAGAGTTCTTGTCCTCACCCTGGCTGTATATAGGCATTATCTGCACAGGCAGTTTCAATTTACTATAACTTTGGATGTTCCTGGGATATCTGCTAGATATATATACATATATACCACTCTGACTGTTTCTGGGTTGCTGACTTATCCACAGCTAAGGTATCTTCTACACCCTGTAATTTTTTTAGTGGCACCAGCATCTTCAGTTGACCAGTAGTTACCATCCTTGGTCACCTTATTTAATGGGTGCATCGGCTATGGTACAAAAGTATGCTTCCAGTGAACAGCAAGTGTATAACTAAGCACCGAGAGATAGTTCCCTCCCTAGAGATGATTATTCCCCAGTGATATTTTCTTTGTAAATTGCTAGGATCACATCAGCACTGCTAGTGTGTCAGAATTTTGTCCTGCAGGTGTTCTTTTACATGTCAGTAGATCTATTTACATGAGGTTATCACTTTTAAGCACACTTCAAAACCATAGGACTGGGCCAGTTTGAACCTGCAACCTTAGGACCAGTAAGCCAATGTTTAACTGAGCCATCCAGACCAACATTCCTCAATGATGCCAATGTGAAAGAGTACATGCGAACTGATTGGCTCCAGAATTTGTTCCATTAGATGCTGTGCTCCAAACAAGTGTGACTTTGTGATGATGTGCATCCCCTTTTCTCTGTCCCAGATTTTCGCAGTCTATTGCCCATGTCTATTGTTGAATAATTGAGCAATGAAATTAAATCAATAAAATAGTTGGCAGGCTTTCCTTCTGCCAATTACTTCTAAGTTGTTTTCTTTCATGTCCTTTGCAGCTATTCAGTAGTCATAAGGCTTCAAAATAATCTCCTATAATAGTACAATTCAACATAGCATGGTTAACAATAATAATGTCTATAATTCTTTAAGCAAAGCATGTTCATTGAACGATTGCATTAATATTTTTGTACTATTATAGTTAAACCGCGGGGAGTTCTCAATAGATTTTCATATAATATGTATTTTGTATATAAGACTGATTATCAATTTGGTTTAGAACAAATAACATGGTTATGAAGACAACATTCATTTTTTGTCTTTCTTACATACAAAATATGATTCAATTGAGGGAATACTTTGTGTGTCTTTCTATATGAAGAGTGACAAGCACTGAAAATTATTTACAGTCTGATGTGATAACTTATTTTATTGCTATAATTTTGAGTTCAACTAGTATTCAATGCTTCATAAATTGCTAGTATTTACCTAGAACGTATTTCGTTAAGACCTTCCTAACATCCTCGGCTGATATCAACTGTTGAATTTTGATTTGGTAAACTCCTTGGAGGCAATAGGGGCATCTCTGCTGGTATCCTGATGAACTTCAAGTTCAGGTTCCCTTCAAAGGTGGTGTCGAAATTGAACAGGTTTCCTTCACATTACTTTATGAATATCTTTTCCCACATGGTTAATGCAGTTGGACCCTGAACACCTTTTAATAAATGAATTTCCTGATCTTTATCATGATTATCATTCCAAGAATGGCAAGCTACCGCCAATTCATCTATTTCTTTGTTTTTTATATTCCTAAAATGCTCTTTAAGCTTAATTTTAAAATTCCTTTTAGTTTTGCCAATGTAAAAGTTGTCAGTCTTTGCAGTCTATCTGGCACACCTGATTTTTGTCTGTGGGTATCTCTTTTATTTTTATTTGGTATTATGTGATTTCAAAAGGTGTTGTACACTGAATTTGTTCTGTGGGCCAAAGTAATGTTGTGTTCTTTGATGAGTTTTTGAAAAAGGTATGTAGGTCTGGCATGGTGTGTAAATTTTCTGTATGAAGTTTTATTACTGATCAGGGAAAGAGTAGCTATTTGTCTGCATCTCTGTTGTGTTTTGAATTTATAAACTTTCTTTTTGACCAATTTAGCTCTGAATCCATTGTATTCTGCAATGTGAATTATATGATTGTACTCTTTGATATATTCCCTGTTGTTTAAGGGAACATTGACCAGCCTGTACGTTAAACTGTTGATAAAAGCATGCTTGTGTTGTCTTGGGTTTTATCCACCTGATTTTATGAAATTTTCTGTGTGGGTTTCTTTCCTATATATGCCAAATTCTAGTTTTGTATGTTTTCTGATTGTCCTGCGCCATGGCATAGTGGGCTAAGAGAGAATGCCTCGGTCCTTGGCCATGGAAAGTGGCCGGGTTCGATCTCAACCATGGGGTGTGGATTTTAAGCTCCGGGTATAGGACTGTGCCCACTCAGCATCAGGTAAGTGGCTAGGTAAGTGGCCCTGTTACAAAAACCAATGTTCCAGCTGGGAGATGCTGAGATGCTAACATCTCCCTGTATTTGTTGGATGATCACCCACCTCTGCCATGCATATGTGGGCGTGAGGCCAGCAGTCAGGTTGTTAGGCCTTGGCCCTCTTAAGGCTGTCGCACCAGGATGTATTTATTATATTTTCTGATTAGTTTCAAGTCTAAGAAAGGGATTTCATTATTTGTCTCTTTTCCTATGGAAAATATTACAGGATTCTGTAAATTAAGTAGTCTTAATGCATCATCCACCTGTTTCTCATTTACTATCACCCAGATGCCATCCACATATCTATACCAATGTTTAAAACTTAGTGGGAACGCAATAACTTCGTAAAATATGAAGCTATTAACAGTGAAGCAAACAAATATGTAGAAATATAACAATTTGTAACTTAAAACTTCATTTATCTTATAAAAAATGATGACACTTTTCTTATAAATTGTCCACGATCGCGATTTCATGGAAATTCTTCCACATCCTCAGCCGGAAACAACAAAGCTGTCATCATCGTTAAAAACACAGATGTTAATATGTTCTTGTTAGTACTACCAAAATCTGAAAATAAAACATACTGAAAAACAGAATCGACTGCCGGTATTTCAAAATTCATTACGCAATGTTTGTTTTTTAAAATAAATATATTTTCGCAAACCATTAAATTTATCGGACCATTTAATTGTTTTAATAATTTAACTTCTAGATTTATTTCATGGTTAAATGACCAAAATTGATCTGCTACGGCCGATTTGTCAGTCTGTTGATACTTAATGTTATGAAATGATCCTTTCAAAAATGAATTTTGAAATACCGGCAGTCGATTCTGTTTTTAAATTTCTTTTATTTTCAGATTTTGGCCGTACTAACAAGAACATATTAACATAAGATAAGTGATGTTTTAAGTTACAAATTGTTATATTTGTGTATAGTGGGAATGTCTTTGTGATATGCGTTTTCCAAGAAGCTCATGAAAAGGTCTGCCATGAATAGGGACAATGGGTTGCCCACAGATAGTTTGTCATTGAATGTAAAAAAGGATTGCTCAATGCAGATGTTAGGTGAAGGTATTCCTCTATGATATTCTGGTCTAACTGTAGAGACTGAAGCCATATTTGCATGTACTCCATGAGTTTTGTCTCTTGGCACTCTTAGGAACAAAGAGATTACATTAAAAGATACCATTTGGTGAGAGAAAATTGTAGGTCTTTAGGTTTTTTTTTTTTTTTTTTTGTATGAATTCCACCAAATTTTAATAATATGGCTTAAAATATTTTGGAGCTCCTTAAATTTCTTGTTTAGCCATTTGGACAGTTTGTAGCAGGGTGTGTTTATGTTGTTAATGATTAGGTGCATCTTATTTCCTGTTTTATGAATTTTGGGTAATCCCACAGACAAAAAAACAGGTGTGTACCAAAAAAACTGCAAAGACTGTGACAACTTTTACACTGACAGAACTAAAAAGAATTTGAACATTAGGCTTAACCCTAGAACACTAAGCCTCGTTATTTTTACTACAGATATTTGGAAATCCTGCTTTTACTTTGTAGCAGGGTGTGTTTGTTGTTAATGATTAGGTGCATCTTATTTCCTGTTTTATGAATTTTGGGTAATCGCACAGACAAAAAAAAAACAGGTGCGTACCGAAAAAACTGCAAAGACTGTGACAACTTTTACACTGACAGAACTAAAAAGAATTTGAACATTAGGCTTAACCCTAGAACACTAAGCCTCATTTTTACTACAGATATTTGGAAATCCTGCTTTTACTTCTATAGTTTTTGCACCACAATTATTTCCTGTTCAGTAGCTCCCTTAGCTTTGGAAGAGCTTGGTCAGTGAGTGTGCGTTATCGAAGTCGGATGCAACTGTAAATTGTTAGTAAGTGCTTTGTCGTAAATTTTACGAAGATTAGTGTTCATGTATCCAAATTCACAAGGTGAGTACAAGGAAGCAATTTATTTTTGTAATAATCTGAATTCAGAAAAACAGGACATGTAATAGCAGTTCCAGAAAAAAGTTGAATCGTTGCTTTCGATTGTTTCAGATGAATATTCTGCATGTAGACGACCCAAATTTTGGAGAAAAAGTTATGGCAATGCTTGTTCTAGAAGATAGTGGCCCTGAGATTGATTTTAGCTCGGACAAAGAAATTGATAATGCAGATTCTGATCACATAATAATGACTGATACAAATGGTGAAGGTATGGCAGGATCAAATATTGGTATGCGCATAAGCAGCAACGAAAATTCTCCTCTAACTAAACTGTATCATTGTCAACTGCTCATGATCAACCTACCGTCAGTAGCTCTAGTAAAAAACCAGATATAACAGAAGATTATAAAGCTACCAAATTTAGAGTGGATGTCCTCAATCAGATGTGTAGCACCTACTCCTGTAGCCAGAAAATGCAGTGATGGCCACTGTGTGTGTTTTATGGCATGATGAATATTGGCTAGTATATGCTTGGGTTATCCAGTCACAATAATCAGCACCAAGGGTCGCACAAATTGGCAAAAATGACTTTCTAATACGTTTGAGGAACTCATCACGCCCAGTTTAAAATCACACCTCCGGGTAATGATACAGGATATTCTCCCAAAACAGTCAGCCTTCCAAAGGCAATAACCAAAGGCTACTGGCAAGAGGATGATTTGTCATGTCGGTCCTAAAATAAAAAAATGACAACATCAAAGAATATCGCTGTGCATACTACAAAGAAAAAAGAGCAAATCTCTGCACAAATTGTTGTAAGTGAGGTGAGATAAACTGTTATGAGAAAAGAGTGTGTTCTAAGTGAGTCAAGATAATAGTTTGAGGCAGCATAAAAATTTGTGAGATAATAGTAATGTATTTTGTAATGGAAATAAACAGTAGTAAATTTTACGAGGCTTAGTGTTTATGTACTATAGGAATATGGTTAGTGTTCTAGAGTTAAAGAGCAGTTTAGGAAAATCAAAAACAAAAATAGACAAATTAGCGGTAGCGTACTATTTTTGGAATGATAATCATGATAAAGAACAGAAAATGCATTTATTAAAAGGTGTTCAGGGTCCAACTACATTAACCACATGGGAAAGGATATTCATAAAGAAATATGAAGAAAAACTGTTAAATTTCAATACCACCTTGGAAGAAAATCCAAACTTCAAGTTCATTAGGATACCAACAGAGATGCCCCTATCGCCTCCAAAGAGTTCACCAAATCAAAATTCAACAGTCAATATTAGCTGAGGATGTTAGAAAGGTCCTAACGAAACTCATTCTAGGTAAATACTAGCAATGTATGGAGCATTGAGTACTAGTTCAAATCAAAATTATATAATTTTGTGCTTCATTGTTATCATAGTCCTTACTCATAGGAGTATTTTATTGCTGTTTATAAATTTGTTGCTGTGTATTGCATTTACTAAGAACTTGGATCATAATAAGAATAACATAACACGGTAAAATCAGCACACTATGCATAACTAAGCAAACAGAAATTAAAAGGGCAATAAATGGAATGAATAAACATTAAATGGACACCAATTAAGTAGTAAGCATAGCACTAAGCACAATCAAAGATATCAGCAGGAAACAATTTTGCAATAGGCATTTAAACGTGGCATGACATTTCAGTTTAACCACATATGTATCTTTGTCATTGTTAATAAACACTTGGGCAATGTGTCCACAATGCTACTTTATGTTTAGGCAAGTGAGCCCCTTGCAAAAGTCATAAAAGTCCAAAAGAAGATTGTTGTCCATGTTATTCATACTTGCAAACAAATAATTGTATGTAGGAACAGAGTTGCAAACTACTATATTTAATGGTTCTAAGTACCACATGTTACATATCAATCATTCTGTATATTCCAGAAGTAATAACTACTTTCCAATGGATTGATTCAAGGACTCTGTACTCTTTTCTGACCTACTGATAACTTCCTTATCCTCATCAAATTAGATCACTCATTTATTTTCTAATTTTGACTACCAGTTTCATTTTGAGTGTAAACTTTACATTACTTGGAAATTTTTTTGTACATATATAATAATCAAAGATATTTGTTGGCTAAGTTACGAAAGATCTGCTATGAAAAATTCTCCCATCATTTCAGGTCTTAAAAATAATCCTAAAAGATGTGGATACACATGCATGTTTGTAAGAATTAGTATGTACTTAAAAGACATTGGAATAAAGCAATACCTATTGTTCCCAACTTATTATTTCAAACAAGTGTACTCACTACTGTCTCCTATGAAAACAACGTGTTTATTGTACAACAACTTGAGGACATCTGCACTGAAGAATATGTCAGCCATTTCTTGCTACACCACTGGCATACAGCTAAACCTGCAGAAAGAAATGTTAATGAACATAAAGTATAGGAAGGACAATTCTCAGTAATTCAAACTATTTTTCTCATCACTTAATTTATGCTTCTGCTTAGTGTTCAAATGTTGCAATCCCAATCATATTTAATAGCTGTATTATGATTTACAGCAATTTGTTAAAATCTCTTGGAATTCACATAGACAAAAATTTAAGCCAGAATTTGTAAACTACACATATGAACACAAGGATTTTTCCTATATGTTCTCTGAAATATGTAACTAAATTCCTGCCCTTTCTACTGAAAAAATATTGTAATTCAAACATTCACAGTGCCTCATTATGATTACTTTATTTTCTGTCTTAAATAACAAGCTGATGTACATAAAGATCATATGTCTATAATGCAAGCATGCATTATGTAATATGTGAACTTTTGAACTAATTTAATCTCTCAATATGTTAACATGATTAACATTGGTCTGCAGTAGTCGAGCATACAAGGCTTTTCTAGCTTTGTATTCACTCAGAGAAAAGCATCATTGACAGCTGTTTGGCACTTGAAATTTGCAATCATTTTGAGGTAAGTTTCTAATACTAATATTGAAACAAAAATATATTATTACTGTAATAGTAATACTAATTTATTTCCTTTTACATCAACAAATGGAAATGCAAAATCAAGATTACAATTATAAAATCCATACTGAAAAATGTCATACATTCTTAAATCCTGGAAATGCTATCCTGTTGCCCACCATTGACTAATAATTCGGTCCCCATACACCTAACCCTAGGTTTTTGTGTATTGGAGGCCCTCTGCTCCATTTTACACTTTTTGCCATTTCACCTATCCCACTCTACATTTTTCTCTTAATTGTTCTTAGCCATCTCTCTTTAACTTTCGCTAAATAATTCCCTATATTTCTCCTGTTCTTTTCTCCTTTTACTGACAACATTTTTCTAATTACTACTTCACCCCCCAAATTGTCCCATTTACGTAGTCAAGCCTGCTCTCTCCATATCTTTGTTTGACTACAATTTAATATACAATGGAAATCTGCATTCTCTTCTCCACACAATGGACATTTATCTAGCTCCCTCTCTTGACCTATACCTTTCAAGTTTCTCACTCCTGTTCTCGCCCAAGCAAAACCTTCTCGCCCTAACTTACTACATATATCTATGTATCCTTCCCTTCCCCAGGTTGTTTTTATTTCTCTATATAATCTCAGTGAGCTTTTGTCACTTGTATTGGCAAAAATGTCTTGTCTGTCAATATCTTCTAATCTTAGCTTAACTTCTTTCCAGAAGCCTCTATACCCATACTCTGCATTTATCCAAGAATGACCCATACCTTTATTACTGTATGAGTAACAGAGATAAATATTATAGAAACTACAATATTATAGAGCCGCATTGTGCAATGAGCTCAAAAAATGTTAGCCATATGGCCCCAGTGGGTGAAGGTGATGGCTGTTTGTAAGTGTTGTAAATGAGGTTATGTGTAAACTGCAAGTACTTTTCACCTAATTTTATTTTGACCCAGTTTGCTACCAGACATGGGAAATTTAAAACTTATTTTCGAAGATTCCATATAGACTCTCCTGATGGATACCTCTGTAAATGTGAAAGTGTTGAACACTTAATATTTTGATGTGATCCTCATTAAAAAAAAAAAAAAAAAAAAAAAAAAAAAAAAAAAAGATATAATCTTATTCAACATCTTTCATATTGTAATACAGATCTTCAAACAACGTTGATTAATGTATTCTTTAAAAAAATGTTGCACTACAGTCCGAACACTTTATTGGCCAAATTTTTGAATTGTTAACTACTTATCACGTCCACTTATTTTGATCTTCGTATTTATGTGTTCTTGTAACTAGAACCCTAAGATACCTTACTGGTAAAAGAGGGATTCTTCCTTTGGAGAATAAATAAATGAGGTTATGTGCAAAGCTCTATACACACATTAATTAATTTCTTTGCTTGTAAAGATCAATTATCAGAAGAGCCTATGCTACAGAACCTGCTTAATGGTAAGCTCTCTGATGAAGTATTTTAGGAAAGTTTGTGCTGAGGAAATTAAAAGTAACAATGTGAAGTCCCAAACAAAATTCTCCGAACATCAAGTGATATGTCTTCAGAAAGGGGGGAACAAAATCTTATAGTAGATACCATAAAATGTTTTCATAATGTACTTTTCCGTGCTATTGATTTGCACTATAACGTAATAAATGAATAAACAAACTTCATTATTTTATGTAGCACTAATATTGGCGTTACGCATGCTAACAGGGATGGGAGAAAAGAAAAATAGTTTAAGAGAAAAGTGGCTTAGGGTAAAAGAAGCAAAGGTCAAGAAGAAATGACACCAAGCTGCTCAGGAAAACCAAAGGCTTATAGCCAGGGGACCTTGAGTCAGCAATTTTCATGTATTTGTACAGGATGTATAATATGGCATGTTCAATGTTAAGGTTATTGTAGTGAAATTGTAATGGAAACGTACAAATAAATAAATATCAAATATAGCACTAAATTCACTTCAAATAGTTAGCAATAAGAATATAAAAATATACTCAGCTGTTCCTAGAAGAAGTGTAAGCCCAATATTATCTAAATGCTATTTTCCATGTTGATGAAGTGATGAGTGATATGCTATATACATTTTCCTTACCAATCAACAAAACTCATCCATTCTATTCCCACTGGATCCATATGGAATCCCTTAAAGAAATCTTAACCAAGTACCAAGTTTTCAAATACAATGTTTGTGTTTTGGGAACATTCCAAACCCTAAAACAATGCAAATTATTTTTTTTTCTAAAATATTTCTAATTTGGGCTGGTAATGGTTAAATACATTGACTACGTCTGAATCTTACATTGGATTTATGTGCCACAAGCCACACTTCAATTATATTAACACTTACATAGCTCTACAAGTAGAACTTGTTTTATTGACAAATCATTGCTAATCCCCATTTGATGCCTGCCAAAATGCTATTTAAATGTACTGAGGAGCTGACAGATGCTATGCACTGTACATCTAATATAACAAAATGTTGAGACTTACTAGCAAAAGCAAAGTGAAAGTTAAAAAGTGAAACTGCATAATTGCACTTCTGCAAGAAGAACAATTTTACTATCAAATTCTGAGCTCAGACACAAACACGTTTTTTCATATTGTGACTTTGTGGGTTCGTAAAATTAAAAGTCCAACTTGCAGAAATTCAAAAATGTTCTTTATTTCCATAGAAATACACTCTGTTCAATCCTTACATAACAGAATTACGTCACATACACAATCACAATCTACCAAGGTCAATGTCCACAAAAACCAGCGTTCTGATTACACCTGTTTACAACACTCCTGTTAAATACAAAAGTGAATCGAGAATATATTGACACATTGCTTCACTCACACTGTTTATTCACAGGACATGTTTCAAGAGCTCTTGCTCCTATCCTCAGCTGATACTCAATTAGTGCAAGTTGTAGTGGTTTCTTCTTTCTCCGTATTGTCAATAGATGGCGTGATGTACTTGTCAAAGATGTCCGGTGGTGGAGTTTCAAAATTCATGACTCTATGACGATTTTTGTTAATGAAGATTTTTTCCCATACGGAAAGGTCTATGGGGTGATTAACGTATTTTATTAGAGATGTTTCCAAATTGATGTCATGTCTAGTATTCAAAAAATGAAAAGCCACTGCTGATTTTTCTGTTTCACCATTTTTAATGTTTCTCATATGTTCTTTAGTTCTGATATTATTTCTTTTTGTTTTTCCTATATAAATTTTAGGGCAAGTTTCACATTTGATCTCATAGATTCCTGGTTTTTCTTTGGTAGTGATTGAATTTTTGGGAGGGCCTTTTAACAAATTTCTGATATTAAACCTATTTTGAGGTGCAAGAGTTATGTTGTGTTTTGAGAAGATTTTTTGGAATTTGTTATAGGCTGATGGGTGGAAGGTGAATTTTTTAAAAAGTTTTTTCTCTTTTTCTCCTGTAGGTTCTAGGGTGGTGGTTTCTTTTATTTTCTTAGCTTTGTTGAGTCTGTTAACTGTTTTGTCTACTAAATTTGGGTTGAAACCGTTGGATATAGCTACTTATTTTATATGTAGGTATTCTTCTTGATAATCTTCTCTGTTTAGTGGAAAGTTGATCATCCGAAAGATTAAACTGTTGAAAATGGCATGTTGGTGTTGTTTTGGGTTGAAACTGTTGTTCTTAATGTAATTATCTGTGTGTGTCGGTTTCCTGTAAATACCAAAAGTGAGTTTGTTGTTCATATTTTTGATCTTGATATCCAAAAAGGGGAGAACACCATCCTCTTCCGTTTCCAATGTAAATTTTATAGCTGGATTTTGTATATTCAAAAGTTTAAGACCATCTTGTATGAGTTTTTTTAGGTACTATTGCAAAAATGTCGTCAACATAGCAATACCACACTTTAAAATAATTTGGAAAAGCTTTTGTGATATGTGTTTCAAAAGCACTCATGAATAAACCTGCCAAGAAGGGAGACAATGGGTTGCCCATAGCTAGGCCCGTTTTTTGTTTATAGATCTGTCCATTAAAGCTGAAAAAAATTTGATTGATACAAATTTCTGTAAGTTGTGAAAGTTCTTCTATTTCTTCAGGTGTTATTTGTATTGATTCCAGCCATTTTTTGAGAAGTGGAATAAGCTCATTGGTAGGTATACTTGGATATAAAGAAATGACGTCAAAGGAAACTAAAGCATCTGTAGAGTTGATCTTTGTGTCCTTCAGGAGATTTAACAATTCAAACGAGTTTTTGATATTAAATTTTCAAATTTTGTGAAGGATCTGAAGATTTGAACCAGCCATTTTGATAGTTGGTAAGTGGGTGCATCAATGTTATTAATTATTGGTCTGAGGGTAATTTCAGGTTTATGTATTTTGGGTAAACCATATATGTATGGTGTTTTTGGACTGTCTATTTTATTGTTCAATTTATCTCTTTTAGTCATGATTTTACTGTTTTTAATTGCTAATTCCACAGATTTGCATGCTTTCTTTAATGGATTGTTTTCTAGTTTAACAAATTCTTTTCCGTTTAAAAGGTTGTCCATTTTTTTGCGATAGTCTTCTTCGTCCAATATTACTATTTTGTTACCCTTGTCTGCTTTTGTGTAGACTACCGGTTTTTCATTTAAATTTTTGATTAATTTTTTATATGAATATCTTTTTGAAATTGCATTTTGAATATGATCTAGAGTTTCTAAGCACTGTGTTCTGATCGTGGATTTTTTGTTATCGGGCAAATTATATATCGCTATTTCAATGTCCGCGATATAGTTTTCAATGTTTTTTGTGTAATCTACACATGTTTTTAGGCCTTTGTTTAGAAAATCTATTTCTTTCTCCGTGAAGTTGCATGTGGATAGATTCGTTACATTGTTAGGTTTGGTATTTACAGGAAACCGACACACACAGATAATTACATTAAGAACAACAGTTTCAACCCAAAACAACACCAACATGCCATTTTCAACAGTTTAATCTTTCGGATGATCAACTTTCCACTAAACAGAGAAGATTATCAAGAAGAATACCTACATATAAAATAAGTAGCTATATCCAACGGTTTCAACCCAAATTTAGTAGACAAAACAGTTAACAGACTCAACAAAGCTAAGAAAATAAAAGAAACCACCACCCTAGAACCTACAGGAGAAAAAGAGAAAAAACTTTTTAAAAAATTCACCTTCCACCCATCAGCCTATAACAAATTCCAAAAAATCTTCTCAAAACACAACATAACTCTTGCACCTCAAAATAGGTTTAATATCAGAAATTTGTTAAAAGGCCCTCCCAAAAATTCAATCACTACCAAAGAAAAACCAGGAATCTATGAGATCAAATGTGAAACTTGCCCTAAAATTTATATAGGAAAAACAAAAAGAAATAATATCAGAACTAAAGAACATATGAGAAACATTAAAAATGGTGAAACAGAAAAATCAGCAGTGGCTTTTCATTTTTTGAATACTAGACATGACATCAATTTGGAAACATCTCTAATAAAATACGTTAATCACCCCATAGACCTTTCCGTATGGGAAAAAATCTTCATTAACAAAAATCGTCATAGAGTCATGAATTTTGAAACTCCACCACCGGACATCTTTGACAAGTACATCACGCCATCTATTGACAATACGGAGAAAGAAGAAACCACTACAACTTGCACTAATCGAGTATCAGCTGAGGATAGGAGCAAGAGCTCTTGAAACATGTCCTGTGAATAAACAGTGTGAGTGAAGCAATGTGTCAATATATTCTCGATTCACTTTTGTATTAATTTGTGCTTCTCTGTCCCTACGCTTCTTTCAAGTTTATACTTTGACTCCTGTTAAAGTCTGTTTAGCCAACGTGTGTGCAGTTCCCAGTCAAAGGGACCTCGAAGGTCCTGACCTCCCCGCCCACTAATGACCGTCATAAATCTATCTCCACACTTCAGAAATGGAACACTGACGTTGGGGACCAATAGCAGCCCTGATTTTCTGAAAATGACAGTTGCATGTCTACTCCGCGTGGAGTCTCAGTTGCCAGATTTCCAACTTCCAGTTGTTCTGTTTCATTAGGTGCAGACATTCATTGTGTGTCACGATGTGGTAAATGCAAATGAAGTAGATAACGTTCAGTCAAGTGAAAATAATCAAAGTGAAGACAATAGTGTGAATGAATTGGAAGGTGTTGCTGGGCCGAGTTATGTTAGGGGAGAAGCCTCAAAAAACAAAGTTATAACGGGAACTCTTTCTAAGCAAAGTCAAGCGCTTGTTTTGAACGCATATAAATATGTGGTGAAAAATAATCTTGGTAAGGGGTCATGCAGTGAAACTGCAAAAATTCTGGGTATTCACAGAAATACGGTTAGAAAAATTGTGACGAAAGGAATACCAAAGACGCCGACAAAGTGTGGAAACAAAAAAAAAAAAAAAAAAAAAAAAAAAAAAAAAAAAAAAAAAAAAAAAAAAAAAACGTTTCTCTAAGGTGGATAACTTCACATGCGATTTAATTCGCCGAGAAATTTATAATTTCTATGCAAAAGGGAGAGCGCCCACCTTAGATGAATTGGTTGCACATTTGCAAGAAATTTGTGATTTTCCTTATGGACGCTGCACTTTGCACGATCTTCTAAAGGAGCTGGGTTTCAAATACTGCACTTTGAATAAGAGAAGGGTTATTATGGAATCCAGCAGAATTGTAGCTTGGCGATATATATACTTGTCAAAGCTAAGGAAGTTTCGCAGTAATGGACACAAGATAATTTATTTAGACGAAACCTGGTACGATACCCATGACGTATCGAGAAAAGGGTGGGACGACGGTTCGTGTGCTTGCACCTTACCTGCTCCTGTGTCGAGGGGTAAAAGGATTATGGTGCTTCATGCTGGGACTGCCGAGGGATGGGTAAAAGACTGCCTCTTCTTATCGGCGAAAAACATTGGTGATGCAATGGCCGACAGTCACGATGACATGAATGCAGCAGTGTTTGAAAAGTGGTTTGATGGTAGGCTTATGACAAACCTGCCAAGAAATGAAAAATTTATAATTGTTTTGGACAATGCTAGCTATCATTCACGTTTAAAATACAGAACACCTACAATGTCGATGAACTTAAAAGATATAGTCGAATACATGAGGGTTCATAATATTGAAACACCCGAACCTCTGCATATTAAAGCTGTACTCCTGGCAGAAATTAAAAAGGCAAATGTGGGCAAGGATTACGTGATTGACGACATCGCTCGTAAATATGGGCACGAAGTTTTAAGGTTGCCGCCGTATCACTGCTGTTTCAACCCCATAGAAATGGTGTGGTCGAAACTGAAGAGAGAAGTGCGCAAGAGAAATGCAAAACCTTCACTCAGCGAAAGCGTTTGCAACTTGTTGAGAAGCTGTGAAGAAGGGATCGATGCAGAACTGTGGAAAAATTGTAAGCAGCATGTAAAGAAAGTAGAGGAAAAATACATTAGTCTGGATCAGCAATCTAACGAGAGCAGGTTCATCATTACCGCTGACTCTGAGAGTGATGGAGAATCGGAATGAGGCACTTATATCTATGTGAGTTAATAGCACTGATTATAATAATTACGAAAATGCCTACATGCTAAGTAGAAAATTTAACAATAGTGGTGGTGGTGGTGGCGGCCGTCGTCGTCGTAGTAGTTGTAGTAGTAGTAGTAGTAGTTGTAGTAGTAGTAGTTGTAGTAGTAGTAGTAGTGGGTAGTAGTTGTAGTAGTGGGTAGTAGTTGTAGTAGTGGGTAGTAGTTGTAGTAGTAGTAGTAGTAGTAGTAGTAGTAGTAGTAGTAGTAGTAGTAGTAGTAGTAGTAGTAGTAGTAGTAGTAGTAGTAGTAGTAGTAGTAGTAGTAGTAGTAACAATGGCAATAATAGGAATACAATATTTTCCAAGTTTCTTATTTTGATTCTCGTAAAAACCCAGTCTTTTCACAATGTGAAGTGCACGTGTTGTTTAGACAGAGAAAGAGACTCTAGAAAAAGACGGTGATGTTAAAATGTTGCAACGTTGTAGAGGGGACCGTCAGGAGGAGGGTCCATGTTGTAAAACGATTATGAGGGTTTG
Organism: Mantis religiosa; assembly: GCA_030765055.1. NCBI lineage: Eukaryota > Metazoa > Arthropoda > Insecta > Mantodea > Mantidae > Mantis > Mantis religiosa. Next base: position 277,955,700 of record CM060950.1, on the reverse strand, counting down.
TCAAAGAAAGCGGCCGCCGTGCACTTGCGTTGAGTAGACAGACTTTACGTCTGTCCTTACAACTGTTTACTACTCCACTGTGTTTTTCGACTGACTTGGTGAGTCATCACTTCCTTAAATACCTCTATTAATAATTCTAGATATTTCTGGAACAAATAAGAAATCGAATCGAGATTTAACTGTATTGGAACACCACAGTGAAGCGAAAAATTATTAATTTTTAGATGAGTCGTATTTATTACATATCTGCTTCACTTTCGTACCTATTTTGAGGACATGTTTCGCAAATCATCGCATAAGAGCCGAAGATGCAAACGATGATTTGCGAAACATGTCCTCAAAATAGGTACGAAAGTGAAGCAGATATGTAATAAATACGACTCATCTAAAAATTAATAAGAAATCGAATGTTCTATAAAACAATCAAGGCATCACCAAACCTTTCTAGATGGAACTTTATCTGTGCTGGCAAGTTACTGCTCCGCACTATCTTTATTTGTTCTGGGCTCTATCTCTGTGATACACTATCTGTCTGTTATCGCTCCCTGCGCCAAACCTTTTATGCACGTCGCTGCGACAATATATATGTACTTTTTTCTTAGCTCTTATAAATGGTGTAAATGTTTTACCATATGCTCCTTATATGCACTTGCTAATTTTGATATGGGGATTTCTTTCTTATTTTGTCCGCAAATAAAAAAAATTAATGAATATTTTATTTTTCAGTGCTTGTTAAAAAATTTCTTAAAAATAAAACAGATTTTAGGCAAATTATTCTGTTAAAATCATAACAACATATTTAATATACAGCAGTAAGACTTTCAGGTGTCTGCTCCATATGATTTATGAGAAGGAATCAGAATATAGAATGACCGAAATCAACAGTGTTCAACATATGAAGCTCGACCTTCATAATCCTGACACAGTTGATCACCCATGAAACCTTGAATAACACTTGCCTTGAAAACTTCAAATCTTACATAGAGAATACAATTTACAACATGTTATTGGTCAACAAAGAAAATAGGCCTAACAGAAATTATGATATCATTACACACTTGTTAGGGAGGGGCGTTCACCTGTAGGCTGAGCACCTTGGTATGACGATTGCCTAAGTAAGAATTACCTAGTAAACAACCTGAAATACTGCTATGAGTATAAAATTTTCTCTTTATCAACTTTTCATTTTGAAGTCTTTCATTTACCTGTTTGGTTATTTGGGTATTTATGAAATGAAAGTTCAAAGTGTATTTCACCAGACTTTTCTGGGAAAATAGAAATAAAAGTCCACAACTCACTTCCATTATGACAATACCAGTAACAGCATGCCTCTCTTGCTTGTTTGTTCATCAGGTCCTACCATGAGTCAAGTTCAGGGATACTTGAACAAATGAAAATTTGTGAACCACCACCATTTTAAGTGTTTAACCTCAGAATATACATTACAGAAAGTAATAAAAATAAATGAATATCCTGTTCGGTTGCTGACATTCAGTAAATACAGTTTAAGTTTCACTGCTACAGCTAGATTCATTAATATTGTTGATCTCACAGCACTGTATCACAAACAATCTTTGCATTTCCAATATGACAAAAGTTTAAGAACGAGCATGTTATGTTGAGAATGTGATACTGCCTTAACTCTGTTAGGAAACAAGATCACAGATACAAGATATTTTTTCATGGGATAGGTATGAACAGTTCTCAGAAACAGTAGCAAAGGGTATTTGGTTTGAAAACTCTAGGTTATCACCTGTACAAGTACTTCTAGTTACACTCAGCCATTCTCACACATTTTTGTACAAACAAACTGTTATCCATTGCTCCATTGGAGATGCAAATGTAAGCCACAGAACATATCTGATTGGCTGAGCTATTGTCGGGTGGTATCCTCAATATACAATAAATACATAAGCAGGAGCAAAATAGCTTATGCAAACTATGTTGTTCAAATTACAAATGCAAAACTGGAAGGAGGAAAATCATTAAATCTGCACTGTGGAAGGGAACTGGATCGTTGGACTGACTAACATGGTCACCAATAAATGGATAACAGTATGCTCCAATGAAAAAGATGGTGCCCATGCCACCCCTTTCCATTAAAGAGCATGTCGTCGTTGCGCCTGCTAAATCGGCTATATGCACTTTTTTTATGAAAATTAGTTATGCGTACCTCAAGGAGCAAGAAAGCAAGCATAATTGATCCTGAAAACAATCTATGGGAATCTCCTATGGTTGCACTTGTACAGGTGAAAATGTAAATTCGGCTATGTGCTTGAACTGGATACTGTTCATGCCAAATAATCTATGTGAATCTCTCGCACATGGTCGACCTTGACTCTTATGTTGCGCTTTATCATGCACATAGCTGATTATGCAAAATCTCATTTTATGAGATCACACTAATGAATTAGTCATTAGTTCTTTAATATCTGATATTACATACAAATTAAAGTATACACTTTTATCAACTTTAATTCAACAGTCAGATAACATACAGAAGTATAGCATAGCATTACAGTTACATAATGTTCCTATACTGAAGACATGCATCACACAAATGTGATAAAAACAGATTTAAATTGAAACGGAATAGGCTATAATTATTATGAGAGCATTATATAATGGCCCAGTAGTCATCACGAGAAATAAACACAAATGGTGTAAAACATAATATAAACGACTTACAATAAACAAAAAAAAACTGAAAAGTGAATGAAGATATATAAAACATATCAATTAATGTATCTATAATATCTGAAAGAAAACTTTTCATATATAATGGAAAGAATACTTCTTTGGGAAAGTTAAGGTTCACTGATATTTTAGATTATCATAAAACAAATGATATTCCTTGTTCATGAACATTTTCAGAGACTGCAGGCTTTCACATTTTGTTTTGTCTATCTTCAGCAAGTGATGATAGAGATCTTGAGGATCAGTTATATTCAATTTTTGCCTGCGCTGTGGATGTGGTTGCCACTCGTCTCGATGGTTCACTTTGTAGAAAACCTCCCCCTCTTTGTAAAGTAGTGCTCATATGTCGGTGACAGTAGGATTGCCTGTTTTCTTTCCTGGTCTTATAGATGGAAAGTTATGTGGAAGGCTTTCAAAATTTTTGAAAAACGAATGGTCCAGATGATTTATTATGTATGGATGGGCACCTTTTTTCTTGTTCCTAGCTTCCTCCATCCTACTAACGTAATGTGCAGGGGTGTATATTGGTGGACTAAACAGCCTCCCTAATTATTAAATTTTAGATGAGTCGTATTTTTTACACCTGTGAGCCTCCCTAATGTTAAATGGACACTATCCACCTCCATCATTGTATGTCCTTTCTCCAGTATGATTTGTTCAATTTCAATTTGAAATTTACTCGATGCATCAACCAAAGCACTTGCCAAAAGTTTATTTTTGTTTTGGTACGCACAACCATTGGACACCAAAATGATTTTTTTTGTACGTTGAATTTTTCCTTATGAAATCAAGGATGCAAATTGTAAATTCATTGACTGTAATTTTCCCTTCGGCTTCATGACACACATAAAGGGTACATCTTTTGTATTACTAACAAATTGTAAAATTGTGTATTTGTAATTTCTGGCTGTAGTACTGTTAATAAACAGTTAATTTTGGGCACAGAAGAGCACTTTGGACGCCCATCGTAGCCACAAGGACACTATATGATGCTGAAGAAATCACATCTTTCTTCGCTTTTCGCGCTTCATTTTTCCTCTGGACATGCTGATTTTGATCTTGTTTCATGTTCCCTTCCTTAAATGCAATGCAACTGTCACATTGATCTTTCCTAGGTTTGTGTATGGATGTGCACTGTTTTTCTAAAATTTCACATAAACTTTTTGCTTTCCACTGATTCATTTCCTGTTTCTTCATACCACTCCTTATCAATTTTGTGCATTTGATTAAGAGATCTAAATTTTGAATCCACATATACACGTGAACTACTAGCTCGACAGTAGTGGCTGGGAACTTTTGGAATTAACTCTAACCACTTGCTTACAGATTCTGATTTTAGCAGTTTCCTCTTATTTGATGATTCTTGTACGTTTGCTCTTCCCGTCCACAGTTTCAATGTCGGATTCTTCACTTTCTATGGATTCGTTTGTATTAATTTCATTGAAATCCTTGACCCAGTTATTAAAAACAGTTTTCTTCAGTCCCAGGGTAGAAAGAGAAAAATCTCTACACACCCTTTCCTTTGACCCACCTACTAGGGGTAGATAACAGTCATAGCCATGCTGCTTAGTAGGATGATCTTTTTCAGTACTTTATCTTCATCTAATAACTGGCCTAAGTTCACATGGCCATTAATATACACCTTTTTCTCCTCCCAGGTATTAAAATTCCAGAATCTTTCATGTACTTTCTTTCGTGTATTTTTGTCGAATTTATGGCACATGAAACTTCTTTTGCATGATTTGCTCTCTTTGTGTGGACAAAGTTTTAGTTAGTAATTTTCTTTCCTCACAATCCACAATAATGTACACATTGGCATCCTTCTTCTGCCCTTGATATTTCTTCCTGTGCATTTTTAATTCTTTATTATCTGGTCTGCCATTATTTTTCTTCCCCAAGTCCTTGCCATTCTCATCCTTGTCACCTTCATTTCCAATCAGGTAGCCTTACTCTGTTATATCAGATAAAGTGGACATATTTGGGGTCTCAGTTAGTTTACAATCCTCTAAACTGGTATATTTAGCTCCACCACAACTTGAGAGATCTGTAATTTGTGTGTCATTTATGCTGTATCAGTATTATGCTGTATCAACTGTATCAGTATTACCCACTATAAATGCCTCAGTCATTACTGTCTGTGTTGGCATGATTGCTGCTCGAACATCATCCCATGGCAATTCAATACACACTTTATCTGTAACAATATAATTTATTTTATAATAATGCTTGGGTATTTTTTTTAGTTTTTAAAAAGTTAAAAATGTAATTGACTGCTTTAGAAAATCATGTCTTTACTAAATTATTTATTATACTGATGCATTTATAATGACTTAAATCCATCACAAAATTAAATAGCAAAAATACCCTAAAATAAACTTAATACATACACAATACAACTACCTCATCCGCAATATTGTGTGCAGAATGTAAGGCATCTTCAGAAACCAGTGAATCCAGCGCCAATTTCACCTGCAATCCATTATTGCAAAACAGAACGCCTAAAATGGACTGTGTGCCATGCAAGGTTCCAGTGAACTAAACATGCTGACAATATTTTGGCAGCAATCTATATAGTACAAAAGTGAATCGAGAAGATATTGACACATTGCTTCACTCACACTGTTTATTCACAGGACATGTTTCAAGAGCTCTTGCTCCTATCATCAGCTGATACTCGATTAGTGTAAGTTGTAGAGATTTCCTCTTTCTCCGTATTGTCAATAGATGGCGTGATGCACTTGTCAAGGAGAAAGAGGAAACCACTACAACTTACACTAATCGAGTATCAGCTGATGATAGGAGCAAGAGCTCTTGAAACATGTCCTGTGAATAAACAGTGTGAGTGAAGCAATGTGTCAATATCTTCTCGATTCACTTTTGTACTAATTTGTGCTTCACTGTCCCTACGCTTCTTTCAAGTTTATACTTTGAGCAATCTATATGTTTCGCTAATAAAAGTCATTACAATAGAACGCAATGAGCTATCTTGGATCTGTTAGTGAAACAGAGCTTCATCTTCATATACAGAAATTATTCCATTTTTGACAGAATTACAGTATGAAATCATGTCACAGTTTTACCATGACTTTGTATTAATGTCAAAAGGCTCGACTGTATGAATAGATCATTTTAATTTGTTATGCGACAGTGATTTCAACTTCAGCATCTGGAAGTAATTAAGGTTATTCTGATTCTGAACACAAAAATATTTTCATAGTTACATTGATTTTTCTCATTATCATATCATATGCTTTAACTTTAATAACACACAAATAGTATAGACAATATAACAATATAGAAACATTACATACTTTTAACGCTGCCTTCTGTCTACTAAATCGGCTATGTGATACAAAAGGCGCATATTTATTTGGCTATGTGAAATACTCATTGAAATTTCCTTTACAAAATTTTTTTTTTGTTGAAATTGAACTGATATCGCCAAATCTACAATGTAACTGAGAAAATAAGAAATTTAACGTTGTATTAACACGAATCATAAATCAAAAAGCAATAATAAGAGTGTTTTTCCTTTCTCCTGTAAGATTACCTTTACTTCGCATGGCCGTTTTTACAGGCGCAACGACGATGTGAAGTTTGCCAGACAATCCACACTGACTGCTGTAATGGATACAATAGCTTAATTGCTTGGGGTATTGCAGCCCCCCTAACTGTAAATCTCTGCCTGTATTTCTAGGACCCAATAGTACTAGTACTAATGGTGGTGGTGGTGGTGGTGGTGGTGGTGGCGGTGGCGGTGGTGGTGGTGGTGGTGGTGGTAGTTTTATTCATCTGTTAAGTCAATACAAATATTTAGAATACAAATAATATAAGTATAAAAAATAAGTTGCATCAAGTTATAATTAATAAGATCTAAGCATGAACTCATAAATATATATAGTTGCATGGCTCTACAGCTACACAGCATTTAAAATGTATCACAAATATATACAATTATATGGCCAGCTACAGTGTATCTAGAAATTCACTTATATCATAATATGAATCGCTTAATAAAATTTCTTTCAACGATAACTTGAAACACAGCATGGATTTTATGTTTTTCAGATTAGCCGGTAGTTTATTATACAGAGTGACTGCTGAATATCTAACTCCTTTGGAATAAAGTGTAGTTCTATGTGTTATTGTTCTTAAGTCTGTTTTACCTCTGGTGTTATGATGATGTATTTGATTATTTGTGGTGAAATATTCAAGGTTTTGTTTTGTATAACATAGCAAACAGTATATATACAGACTGAGCAAAGTCAAGATTTTCAATTCCTTAAAGAAGTTCCTGCAGGAGTCATATTTTTTTCCTGACATTAGGCATATAACAATACTTTTTTGTACTTTAAAAACCAAGTGACTGTCTTTACTATCCCCCCAAAATATAATGCCATACCTCATTAGACTTTCTGCATATGCAAAATATAAGGTTCTCATGTCACTTGCATTCACCTCATTTTTTATTTCTCTTAACGAGAAGTAGAATTTATTTAACTTTATTACTAGACTTTTTATGTGTGCTTCCCAGTCTAAATACTGATCTACCCATACTACCAGAAAATTTGCTTCTGTCTTATAAGAAACATACGCACCATACAACTTGATGTCAGGTTTGCCAACATTTTTATTTTGTTTGTGGCAAAATGATATTGCTGAAGATTTGTTTGTATTAATAAGCAATTTGTTTTCAGCAAACCAAGTTTCAATTTTACTGGTTATGTGTTTTGCATTTTCATTTCCCTTTATTATAACATTTGTGTCGTCAGCAAACATAGTTACCCGAGTTGGATTTAAATAATTTGGGAAGTCGTTTATGAATATTAAAAAGAGGACGGGTCCTAGTATGGATCCCTGGGGAACTCCATATTTAATTTGTTTCATTTTTGAATAGTGATTACGTACAACATTCCACTCATCGACATATGTGATTTCCACCATTTGTTTCCGATTTTTTAAATATGATTGGAACCAATCCCATACTATTCCCCTTATCCCATAATATTACAGCTTTTGTAACAGAATTTCATGATGAATCATGTCAAATGCCTTGGTTAGATCTATTAGTAAGCCTGTACAGTTATCATTGTCAATAGCCTCCAATATATGATCTGTAAACTCAAAAATTGCTGATGTTGTGGATTTTCCTCTACAGAACCCATTTTGTGCAGGGTTAACTACATTATGCTTCTCCAAAAACGAACTAAATCTTACTAGCATAGCTTTATCTAAAATTTTGGATAAGGCTGGTAAAATCGATATTGGCCTGTAGTTTTCGACTTTTTCTCTATCACCTTTTTTGAAAACTGGTTTTACTTTGGCAATTTTAAGTACATCTGGAAATTGTCCGGCTTCAAAAGATTCATTAATATCACCTTTTTTGAAAACTGGTTTTACTTTGGCAATTTTAAGTACATCTGGAAATTGTCCGGCTTCAAAAGATTCATTAATTAAACAACTTAGTACTTTATCCAAAACACTACTGCAGTATTTGAACACTGTTATAGGTACCTGATCATGTCCTTCGCTTGGTTTATTTTTTTGAGATTTTAGTATTGTATTAATTTCTGCCTGTCACCGGTGTTAGAAACATACACATTCCAACTGAATTTATGTGCTCCCTATTTAAATTACATGGCTGATTCCCAACTAATCTCTCCACCATTTCGCTATAGTAAGTTTGAAATACGTTGGCTATTACTTGAGGATCTTCAGACAGTGAACCATTTGGTAACCTAATAGATATGTTCTTAATCTCATTACTTTGCTTTAAATGCTTTTAGTTATACTCCACATGGCGTTTTGTTTATTCTCAGCATTATTGATAAATTCACTATTATACTGCTTTTTTGCTTGTATTAAAACTTTATTATATATCTCTTTATATTTCTTAAAGTATTGTTCTAAGCCCGGATCAGTACCCCTTTTCCTCAAAGAATTCAGAAATCTTAGCCTTGTCCCAGATTTCAAAATACACTTTGTTACCCAGTTGTTTTTATGTTCCCCTAGCTTTCGCAGTTTCATTGGCATTTACTATATCCATGTGGTATTTCAATCTATTTATGAATGATTCATACATTACATTGATATCATTTGTTGCATACATAGGGCTCCAATCTTCTGTTTCAAGTCTGGCCTTTAAATCTGCTAAGCTATGCTTATTTATATTTCTACTATACTGTTTTAACAAAGGCTGTTTGCTGTTTCTGTTTATGGTAGTATAATCATATAAGGTAGCTGATAATGCATAGTGATCAGAAAAACCTGTATCAATAACTTGTATGACAGTATTAGTAAAATCATTGGATATTAAAATCTGGTCTAAAATTGTGGCTGAATGTATTGTTACTCTAGTTGGTTTACTCACGGTAGGATGAAGGGAACATAGCATCAGTAAATCTGTTAATTGACTATCTAATTTTTTACCACAATTAAAATTTAAGTCCCCTATTATGACGATTTTCTTGCTCGACCTAGTGGCTTGTACTACTTCCTCTAAACTTTGCACAAAATAATTGATATCCCCTATAGTAGATCGATATATAACACATCCGGCATCGCCTATCATGAGGATGACTTCAGAGAGAATTGAATGGATACACATTTGGAGTAACTGTGGTGCCAAGACTGCAGTAAAACGGGAAAGCCAATTCATTTCAATACCTAAACAAGGTCATTCCGGAGATTTATCCTGCCATTTAGTCAAAACATTTGTTTTAGATAAAAGTTCATATTTTAGATCCCTGAAAACTTATAACAGTTCATTTACTAACTAAAGTATATTGACCTTTTTAATGCTGGCACCAAAGAGCAGTATTATAGGAGCAATATAGGCAACAAGGTAACTTTGCCACCAACATCGACGCTTGCACAGTAAATACATTTGAGCTTAGATTTTGTTTTATTTTAAATGTATATATTTCTGAAGGTTTAGAGAGTATTTAAAGCATATTTTTTCGATATTTATGACCTCTTAGAGGATGCAATACTGCCAGTGAGTTAGCGAAAACTTTGCGGGACGTAAAGGAAAGAAGAGCCCAACAATTCATATTAAAATGGAAACACACACAAATAAAAACTCGTACCACAAAACCCGCGAAGTGTGGTGCAGGTTGCTATTGTAACACTATAAATGCTATCAAGAATATCTCCAATGTCTAATACCATAACTTAGGAAAACTATGTGTTTTCATTAATGTTGTGAAGCTAAAATTCAGAGCGGGATTCAGATATGGACAATTCCATTTAGGCTTGGTCAGTTATTAATGAATTGTACAATGTTTGTTGGCTTACCGGAATGTGATAATCGCCTACGCATTAAGTTGCAATGTGATACGTTAAACTTCTAGATACTAATTTACTGCATGTTTATTTGTCCTACTGCGAGAAAACTTAAGTGACATTCAATGGCAGAATAATAACTTACAATAGGAGTCTTCGTCTGGTTTACTCAGCAATAAACTTCCAGATCATATTTCTGTTTAATGCCCTAAAACACACCCGTCCTTAACAAATCAACAGCTTCTATTCATATAGCAAACGCGCGGGTTTATAACTTAGTAGAAAGCTGTAGTAGTAAGTACCAACAACATAAGAGTGCGAAAAACCATCAATGTTACAACCTCTATTTTGGCTATACCCTGTGATTTATACCGTAAGAAAGTGCCCACCGTCTCTATCCACAGCAGGTCTCCGGAATAGTCTACTGTGCACTCCGTAACCTTCAGAGCAGTGGCAGAATGCCGATTCTCAATTTAAATATACATTTGACTGTGCAACAATAATAATCGAATTGAAGTATGAAGGATATAATTCTTACATCAATTATTTTAATATCACATTTCATTCATTGTCATTCAACGATGTACGTTTCTTTTAATGAAAAAACAAATGAATAATTAATTGATAGTCCAAACAAAATGAAAATAATCTACTTACACTACAGCAGTATTAAATAACAACTCGAAGAAGAGCAATATGCACAACATATTACTCAGAAGTCAAACCTAGTCTTCCAGATTTTTGTTGTCTCTTTCGACACACTAGTTTTTCAAAGTTAGGTACCAAAGTTTGTGCAGCAGCTAGTCAGAATTGACATCATTAAGTTCTGATCCGCAATTAATTGATTCTGTAGCGGTTTTTGTTTAATTTCATTAGCGAGAAATAAATTGTTAACACACACACACACACACACACACACACACACACACACATGTGGGTGTGTGCGTGCGCGTGCGGGCGCGGGCGGGTGCGGGTAAACGAGTAAACGAGCAAACTAGTAAGCGAGTAAACGACTGACCGACCGACCGACCGACCGACCGCCGACTGACTAAATAAATAAATCGATAAATAAATAAATAACCAAATAAGTAAATAAGTAAATGAATGAATGAATAAATGAATGAATGAATAAATAAATAAATACTTACATAAATAAATACATGAATACATAAATGCATGAATGAATGAATAAAGAAATAAATAGATAGATAAATAAATAGATAAATAAATAAATAATAAATAAATAAACAAACAAATGAACAAGTAAATAAATAAATACATAAATGAATGAATGAATGAATGAATGAATGAATGAATGAATGAATGAATGAATGAATGAAATCTGAAAATATAATCCCGGTACCTAATTTCTTATACCGGGACATGATTTCCAAATTCTAATGTATTAACTACCAAATAAATACAAAAATACAACTTAAACAATCATTTTTCAGATAATAAAATAAAAAACAAAAATCAAAAAGAAAAAATTAAAACAAATACAAAAGCTACCAATTTAAAAATTTACGATTTAACTAACAAAAATTTACTGGAATCCAGTATACAAATAACTGGCAACCAGCTACAATTACAAAATGAAACTACAATACCGGAAACCAATACTTAATGTACTGGTAACCAGTACATTTAAAACTTATCAATTTACCTTTTCAACTGATAAAATCTTTCTTAAAAACTTACAAAACATTTAACCAAAAACTTATATAAAAATAATTCATAAAATTTACATTACAAAAATCACAAAATTTACAAATTATTTACTCCAAATTCTTTAAACAAATTAAAATACATTATATCAATTTATATAAACAAACAAATTCAATTATTATTTTTACTTCTACACCAATTAATATTTTTTTTTTCAAATCTAATTTATATCAAATAAAAATATAAATTTCAAATCCTAACAATTAAAAAAAAAATCATCTATAATAACAACCTTCAAAAATTACAATACAATTCAAAAATATTAAACAAACAATAATTATACATTCAATAACCTTCATATAATTCAAAATTAAACCATTACAATAACCTTCAACAAACAAACAATTCAATGTAATTTATTTATAATTTAATTTATTTACCTTATTAACACAAAAATATCAAATTAACATTATACTAAAACACATTTCAACTATTAAATCTCCTAAATCTTCAACATAATTATATATATATATATATATATATATATATATATATATATATATATATATATATATATATATATATATATATATATATATATATATATATATATTCCATAATTTCCCAAAACGCACTTTCTCAAAATTTAACTATCCTCAATTTACACCAAATTTAAATTAAATAACAACTCAATAATTTATCAAATCAACTCCTTAAATCCATTTTTCCAAATATCCACTTCTTAAAATAATTCATTCAAATCCTCCTTCATCTTTCACTCAAATTATCCATAATAATAATGCATAACTCAATTCACTAATATCCTTCACTACAAAACAACCATCCAAAAAACTTTTAATCATCCATAACTACACCACATTATCACTTACAACACTTCTCTCATCATTTTACACCGGGGAAGGAAAATCCCTCTCTAAATTAAACCACGAATAAACTTCCTCATTCACTTTAAACACCAAGGGGAGGGGCAAAGTCACTCCCCCAAAAAGATATACTATTGACACTACTCAAAATTATATTTAATTTGAGGGGAGGGCAATCCCTCCCCTAAAAATTAAAACAGGATACTATATTACACTGAACACTAAAACACTTTCATTCCTGCGATCACCTCCTCATTGTACAGATTGGTGGACGTTACTGGATCAGTTGTACCAACAGCCTTGAACGGGTACCTGGTTCACCGGCAGGAACTCTATATATCCTCCTCAGAACTGATAGACATGGAAGGGGAATTGCGCCACCCTTGTCCTCTCTGCATCCTCTCCGGATTCTGCTACGGCTCTAGTTCTCCTGTTGCCCCAATCTCGTCGACCAAGGGAAACACAATATCCTCTTTTTCTATTTATATTTTGCTAATCATTAATATCCATTTCTTCTTAAATAACAACATTTTCTTCATTACGTGGATTAATGCGTCTTTCAGATCTTCTTAACTCAATTGGTGGTTGAATTTCTTGAACAGGTATACATTTGGGTAGAATTGATTTCCATGCTAATTCGCTGATGGTATTTGCTAATTTGGCCAAGGTATCATATAATTCTAGGATTCTTATTATGTTCCGTAAATTAAATCCTCTTAATTTATTTCATTCTTTAGTAATTAGATGGTCATACTTAACGCATTCAAATAAAACATGTTCTGGATTATCTACTTTACTACATATATTACAAATGGAACTATTTAACTTCTTAACTTTATACCAATATGTACCATAAGGTCCATGGCCAGTCAAAAAATGAATTAGACCATTTGTGGGTTTTAAATGTTTCAATTTCAAGCGTTCGATTATAAACGGAAAGAATTCATGAGTTCTCCTATCTTCATTTATACTGTCCCATTCATTCTGCCAATGATTCAACAGATGTTTCTTGATATCTTGTCTGGTATTACACACCTTTCCAACTATACTATTTACTTTATCAAAGTTATTTTTCTTGAACAAGAACATTGCACCTCTCAATCTAATTAGAAGATCGATGGGCCATATTCCTGTCGTTACAAGGAGTACTAATGTAGATGTCGTGCAAAAAGCTCCCGTATGGCGAAGCAGTATCTTCCTCTGTGTAACTCTTAATTTGTTTCTAACATTCAAATTATAAAATTTTTGAGCCCAGGTTGCTGCGGCATATGTAACAATTGATGCAAAAATGGTATAATGATAGGTTATAATGTTATTTAAGGATATTTCATATTTTATATTGACAATTGTGGCTAATTTATTCATAACTTTTTCAGCCTTCATTCTAACATACTCTACATGATTTATGAAGTTTAATATTTCATCCAGCATAACACCTAGGTATTTTATTTCTTTACAACGTTTAATTTTTTCATTATTATACTTAGTAATCGGATCTCGTTTTAATTTTCCTTTAAATAAAATATATGATGACTTTTGGGAGCATTTTGCAGTTTAGTCTCATTACACCAATTGGCTAATTTGGTTGATATAAAATTTGCCTTAGTTTTTCTAGTTGTAATATTGAGTCGCCTGCTATCAGAAAATGCTCTGATACTATCACACAAGTCTGTGATGAGTTTGTGCTTTCCTTGGAGCGATTTATTCAGTATATTGATATGTTCTGTCACATCTGCCAGGAACGCCAAGTCACTATTGCACTCTTATAGGAAGCTTTGAAACTGGCGATGACTGAGCCCTTTCGACCCAATTGCATCAGGTGTTTTGGTTGAAACATTCATCGCATTGCTCATTTTAATGCTTCTGGCGCAGACTCTGTTGATGTCCAATACAATCAGGGACGGCTGGTGGCTCTGAAAATTGGTGGTTCACAAAGTTATCCATGCAACTTAACTTTTTAAAGTAACAAAATTTCTTTAAGCCTGTCACTACAGACTGCTCTACACACAAGTTAATGGTAATTCACAGCATATAACACAACATACACATTTCATAAACACCCTAGAATATTTATCGTATACATCGTTGTTAAAGTTCCTGTTAAAATATCTTGTTTTTGTTTTGCTTATCTGTGTGATGTTTAGTTTCGGCATGGGTCTTCCAAGTCGCTTAAGTTCATTTTTTTCTTCTAAGGTCATGTTTGAAAAAGGATGTGCTAAAAGACACTTTATGGAATTCATTGTTTCTTCTTATCACACAAGTTACCTGTATTTCTGATGCACTACTCAAAACACGGCAGAGCTAACAAAACACGGCACAAACCATGTGGCTATGTACTCGTAGGTTACATTTAACATAAGTGCAATAGATGCCGCTGCTGTGATGAAAGAACGAGCAGGTTAAGCATCCACTATTCTCTGGCAGCTAGGTTAACCAACCACATGCAGCCATACGCCCCACATCACCCCCCTACTTGCCTCGGCAAATCCTAGGTTCGTCCTGCCCTATACCTCCCTATTGTATGCCAGTGGTTTGCATCTGGGAGTGAACTACTTGGTACCTGCAAACAATACAGCGCGCTCAGGTCCCCTACACTAGACAAGGTCGAAATGAACTCCAAATGGAACATGCCATTACATTAAAGGGAGACCCAGCATTTTGGTTGTAGCGCAAACATGCTACCCCTTCAGAAGCCGCCCCTGAATACAATGTACAGGTATAACCTCATTATTAATGTTCAGACACTTTATTTTTTCTTTCAAATGTTCAACCACACCAACTCGACTCCCAACCATACATGGAGCACTGTTAGTAGACAGATATATCAATTTATCTCAAGAAAGACCAAAATTTTCAATAACCTCTTCAAGACACAAAAAATATCTGATCTTTTTGTGGTATCCTTCATTGCAACAAGAACTAACAGTTCTCGTTTAATCTGAAGCTCTGAATCTACACTCTTTATAAATCTTGCAAGTTGAGCTGTATCAGATATATCACCACTCTCATCAATAGCCAAGGAATAATGCGTAAATTATTTACATAACTCCAGAAGTTGCAACTGAACATCGTCTCCTAAATCTTGCACACGACGGGTCACGGTCGAAGGTGACAAACTTATGCCTCGAATTCCTGGACTTGTTGCGGACACAGTTCCTCTGCTGCTATGGTGATACACTCCTTTATAAATTCATAATCTGCTGAGGGTTTTAGTTTTCTTGCTATTTGGAAGCACATTTTGAGACTGAGAGGAATAGTCGACTCACTGATGTTATAGTCGTCACTATTTTCCAGCAGCCTTTCCTTCAGTCTTCCTACTAATAGTGCACGTACCATCGGGCTTGTAGGATATCATTCGAGCCTTGGAAAGTTGAAGTTGTTTACTCCGTAATATCGATTGATTACTCTGCCTTAGTGCTGTAAAATATTCTAATAGAGTTCCCTTAAGGACAATGAAGGAAGGCTTCATAGCATCTCTTATTATGTTGATGTAATCGCTAGGTATCTATATTACATATATTTTCTTAATCTGTTGTGAATATTACAGAACCTCAGCCGGCACACGCATTACGTTTGGCAGCACTGCTTCGCTTGAGCATTGGCCAGCATTCACATGACATTGACTTTCGCGAGCAGTTAACAGGAAGATCGTGTGTAGTAGCTGTGGCATATTTCACCACCGTGCGACATTTTGCGGTAATATCAAACGTTGCTTGATATGTCAGGAAGACCATTTGGAATCCCTATCCTCAAGGATAGGCTACGATGCATTAATTACAAAAAGAACAGCCACAGATCAAGCAATAGTAGCTTTGTCGGTGTTCCAATATGAGATGCCTCAGATAACTATGGGGACTGCTTTACACTAAGAGATGTAAAAGGGTCCCGTGGACCGTACAGAAGAAGATCGCAGCAATCAGAACTTTTCGTAATTAGCAAGTAAGCCATAGGTTGGTGAAGCTTCGATCTCTGGTAGCTGGTACTAGGGCGACTAACACTTATACTTAACTAAACGTAAGTGTTATGAGCCGGTGCCACAGTAGTACCTTGATTGTTTGTCGCCTGACGAGTTTTGCATGGCCAGTTGCCAGTTGGGCCTTCAGGACCAACAACAGCACTCCAGTAGGTTGGCATTATTGTGGCAGTATCTGCGAGGCGCCGCTCTCCGATCTCACCTCCATGGGAAGGGCCACATGCATGGTCAGTCCATATGTCCTGGGATGGCTACCGTCGATAAGATAAATTGACTTTATATTTATGGATGCCCTTTTGCTGTTGTAGGCAGGAACCGGATATGAGGAGTCCCCAGGTATCCACGGTATCGATATGTGCCATATCCATTTGATCTCTTTCAAAAATTACTTGAACTGGACCAATTTTCTACTACTTAATGTTATGGGGCTAAATATCCAACTGCATTTTTATTGTATGGGCTAATAATTGTCTCTAGGTAACAGTAACAAAAGCAGTGTATTGGAATAAGTGCAGTGTTGTACTAAAAATCGCCAAATTTTAGACTCACGTAGCGCAAGTGCGGCGCACGTCTTTAACCATGTAGAAACCTGGACAAAGTTATGTCAACCATGTAAATATTAAAAAATATATATATCGAACCGACGGACTGACACACGAGGAAAGGTGACTATTGGTGTTTCGAATAATAATGTGACTTTGTGGGTTCGTGAAAATCAAAAGTCGAGGCTTCAAATACAAAAAATACACTTTATTCTCCTCGAAATACACTGTCCAACATTATAAAATTGCTAGAACCTCACAACTGTTTATTTTTCCAACTCTACATTCAACTGTCTCGCTACCGGTCTTCATTTTTCATCGGCTTCGCGATTCTACCGCCAGGGTGACACTGCTCCCTCCTCAAGGCTGGTCGTCCCGAACAGCGCCTTCGTAGCGGGCCAGGCGATCCAGGTGTACCACCAACATCCTTCCCCGGGGCACCTTCTGGATGCGGTAGACCACGTCGTTAATCCTCTTCACCACACGGTACGGTCCTTGCCATGACTGCTGAAACTTCGGGCAGCGTCCCTTGGTCCGGGTCGGGCGGTACAACCAGACCAGGTCACCTTGCTGGAACCCTTGGTGTTGGCTTGCCTGTAGTATCGGGTTTTCATGCGGTCGCTCGCCTTCTGGATGTTCTGGCGAGCCATCTCGTGCATGTCGTGGAGGTGGTCCACCAGGTTCTCCACATCCCTCAAGAGTGGCCCCAAGTCTGCGTCCGCCAGCTGCTCCCTCCTCAGGCCTGCGCTATCCCAGCCATCCGCAGGCACTGCCGTGACTACTCGAACTGCTGCGGCACGCTCCTTCCCCTCCACTCTTGTGCATTGGCCGCACTCTTCTGGACAGGGTCTTCGGGATATAGCGTCCGCGTTACCGTGACTCTTCCCTCTGCGATGTTCCGAGGTGAAGTCGTACTCCTGCTGCCTCTGGATCAAACCTGCTGTCCGGCCTTCGGTCGCGCCGTCACCTCGCTCCTCGCGGGGACAACCACGACTTCGTTCAAGATGACCCTGCAAATTCCAAGGTGCTCTTCAGGTTGACGGAGTATAACCTCTTCTCTGTCGAGCCTCAGGACCTTCCTGCCGACGTCGACCGTCGCCTCGTGGCTCCTGAGGGCATCCAGTCCCATAATCACCTCCTCAGCCACCTTCGCGACGAACACCCACAGACGCACGGCACTCCGTCCCAAGTTCAGCTCCATCAGGGCCTCCTTCTCCACAGGCATGGTGTCGCCCGATGCCGCCACAAGCTCGTATGGTCGGCTCGGCTTCCTCGTCGGCAAAACCTTCACCACGTCAGGTCTGATGATAGTCACGGCCGCCCCCGTGTCCACCAGCACGCGGCACGGCTTTCCTCTTACCCAGCCGTCCGCGATGAGGTTGTCATCCATCCGCCGGCTGACGGCGCGGATTGTCACTCGAGGGGAAGGTGGTAATGGCGCCGACGTGCCCCTCTCCACGCCGGGCCTTACTCGTTCTTCCCGCTGCCCTTCCTGGTGTGGGCAGTCTCTCTGCAGGTGTCCGGGCTGGCCACACCCCCAACACAGGCCACTAGGTGTTCGCCGGCGTCCCTCAGCTGGTCTTCTGTCTCCAGCGTAGCGGACACTCCTCGTTCTCCACGTCGGGATAGATGCTACCTTGGCCGCCTCCATCCTTAATGCCGCTGTCAGCGCCTCGTGGATGGTTTTATAATCGCCGAGCATTAGGCGCTGACGAATCTCCGTGTCTCGTACCCCGTCGACAAAGTTGTAGGCGGCTTCCCGGGATACGAACTCCAGTGGCAGGTCAACCAAGGCCTTGATAGCCAGCTGCTCGATCGCTATGGTGAACTCCTGCAGCGTCTCCCCCGGCTGCTGCGACCTTGCCTTTAGCTGGCTGCGGTAAGCTGCGGCTAAGCAGTGGTTCCCGAAGCGATTCTCCAGGGCCTCCCAGATGTCCTTGGGCGCCGCCGTCGTCTGCAATGCGTTTAGGACTTCCGCGGCCCGTCCCTGGAGGCTGGCTATTAACTTTGTGGCCTCCGCCTCCGGTGACCATCTGTTGTGCCTGGCCACTTTGTCGAACTGGCGGCGGAAGACTTCAAACGTTGACGCGCCGTCATACTTGGGAGGTTTGACGCGCGCAGATGTTGTGTCTCGTCCCGGCGCGTCGGCCTTCAAGTCCTTCAGCTTCCTGCCGGCGACGTCCTCCACCATGGCGTTCAGGGACTTGACGCTGCTGTCGGCCTTTCCCTCCAGGTTGTTCACGCGGTTCGCGAGGTCATCAACGTCTTCAACCATGGCGTTCAGGGACTTGGCGTTATTATCGGCCTTTTCCTCTAGGTCATTGAAGCGGTTCGCCAGGTCCTCGACGCGCTCGTCCACTTGGCCCATCCGCTTGCCCAGCTCCATCACGTCATCCCTCACGCCGGCCAAATGTTCCTCAAATTTGGCGGCGAGGACCTCGTTCGCCTCCTTCATTTCCGTGGCCAGACTGTCGTTCGCTGCCTTCATTTCTGTGGTCAATTCGGTCTTTATTTCTTTCAACTCTGCGGCCAGGTTGTTATTTCCCGCTTCTGTTTTTGTTGTTAACTCGTTCATCTTCGCGGCCAAGTTGTTATTTGCCGCTTCCGACTTCGCTGTTAATTCGTTCATCTTCTGCAAAAGCATTTCCAATGCCGATTCCATGGCCATAATGTTCGGTGATGTAGTTATCCCGCTTCCTGACACCAGTTGTGACTTTGTGGGTTCGTGAAGATCAAAAGCCGAGGCTTCAAATACAAAAACTACACCTTATTCTCCTCGAAATACAGTGTTCAACATTACAAAATTGCTAGAACCTCACAACTGTTTATTTTTCCAACTCTACATTCAACTGTCCGTCGCTACCGGTCTTCATTTTTCATCGGCTTCGCGATTCTACCGCCAGGGTGACAATAATCAATCTAGTTATATGCAACTGGAAATTAGAAGTTTGCCTATCACCGTGTTTGGAAGTGATAAGGGTAGTTCTGAGGGAGCTGCCTCTCCAGACCTACAATTTTCAACTAATATTAATATGGCGCGGAGTGTAGCAGTTACCAACCACGATTATACTTTTGGTAGAAGCATTATAAGTTCTTGACAGAGCTATTACAACGAGATCAGCGTGATCGTCCGTAATATCGCTGTCGCAAATGTGGATTTTTCAAACCAATATATTTTCGTGAATCTTTAGGTCAGCGGGTATACTGTAAGAAATAGTCCCGTACGATCAATTTAGAGACACACTTCCTACAATATCATGAAAATGTGCCTCAGCTGGTTGATAGGCGCCAGCAACGAGTACCCAAACGCCCTGGTGTCAGTACAATGACTGCGATTGTTGGTGGGGGCCGTGGTGATTAACAGCGGTACCACTAGGATCGAACGCGTACCACTTATTTTGCCGTAAAACATACGGTAGCATGTCCACTTTTGTCACACTAACCGAGCAACTTGGAAACAATTCCCTTACCTTGGCTACATCGGTCGCTCAAGTTCGGGTAATACCTCGACACCGCCACCATACACAGAACAATCGGACTAATAAGGGCAATTCAAAGTCACACTCCTCAGATTCTGTGATTAAGTGTCCACTGGTGCTTCATGGTGTCCGTTGATCCGGCTGTGCCCTACTCCGTCGAGCCGCGGCGTGGGAAGTGCTGCTGTATTTACAGGCTACGTTGGATTCCTCAACCTCTGGAAAAGATGTCTTGATATATTGCCATCTCAAATCATTTGCGAACTCTTGGTATCACCTTCTGACCCATACTTATACGCACAAATTATATACGAGTAATAGTGGAGCGACGTCCTATTCTTCTGTCTTTAAGCCTGACTATGTGGAACATTGGATTCTATTAACGATCTGGAAACTCTTTTAAAAGCACTGCTCTTTTCCTCTGTACGTCTTAATGACCGATGTTCACCTTGCTTTCCCCGCGGCGCAACCTAGCCTCGTATGTGAAACAATACACTAAATATACTATTAATTTTAGAGTAATTGAAATCGAGTAAGCTTGGGTATAATACACCAGTAAATTTAAGTGTATCTGTATAATGAGAAGAACGCATCGTGCTCATGTTTACGTAATGAAGATGTTTGGAAACAAATAGTATAGCAAGCATGGTTTTTTTTGTCAAATCTGGATCGGAATTTATTGTCCCAATAGAACGCAATTGCATTTTGTGATGCAACAAGAACCATGAGCATCATAATCTTCTTCTTCGATTCTTCCGTTTTCAACAATGTGTACTACTTACCAAAATGTCAGCGACTGTCACAGTTTTCTACAGAGTCGACATGAAAGTCTGGCATATCGGTGACTTCAAAGCATGTACAGACAGTGAATAACAAACTGGCCATTCCTACTTTCGAATCTCGCCTTTCATTCAGTCTTGTTCATCAATACGAACTTAAAAATGTGCATCACAAAGTACAGCATAACAATAGCAGGAGAATATAACACTAACGCTCGTTAATAGGATTTTAATCCTTCAGGGTATATATACAAAGATACCGCCGCCATCATGTGACTTCCTCAAGTTCCCTTTTCAACCATATCGTGACGCTGTGGCACAATACAAGGTGTATATAAATGAATATCGGGGCTTTAACTCTTTATATTTATTGCATTCAACTTACGGTTATAAATGTTATGTCAAATGAAAAAGCAACTCGGACAGTTTTATCAAGAACCTTATAAATGTTCAATGTGACTACCCTTTGCCACACGGCACACATCGAGTCTATATCCAAGTTCTTCCCAGACGTTGATAAGTGTGTATTCAGTAATTGTAGCAACATTTGCTTCAATCCGGTTTCTTAATTCAGGGAGGTCAGCCGGTAGCGGAGGCACGTACACACGATCCTTCCTTCCTTCCTTCCTTCCTTCCTTCCTTCCTTCCTTCCTTCCTTCCTTCCTTCCTTCCTTCCTTCCTTCCTTCATCCTTGATGAAGCCCCAAAGGTAAAATTTGCATGGCGTTAGGTCAGGAGAACGTGGAGGCCATGAAGTTCTCTGGCTCAATATCTTCCAACTGAGGGAAGAACCATTGCTCTAGTGTATCAAGATAAAAAGTGCCAGTTACAGTAGGTTCACCAAAACAGAAAGGTCCATAAACTTTTCGCCGGGATACGGTACAAAAAACATTCACTTTAGGGGAATATCATTGCATTTGTACCATCTCGTGAGGATTTTCTGAGCCCCAGATACGCACATTATGAGTGTTAACATGTCCACTAAGGTGAAAAGTCGATTCATCGCTGAAGACAACACGATACATAAAATCGTCATCGTCATGAAACAACATGCCGTTTGCGAAGTTGGCACGTAATCCGTGGTGTGACGGCTTTAGAGCCTGTAATAACTGTTAACGGTAAGGACGTAGCCGTAAGCGTTTTCTTACAACTTTCCAAACAGTCGACACAGGACTTGTAGCCCACCTTGGTAGCGTATATGTAGCATGTCTGCCTCACGTTCAAGAGGTCCCGGGTTCGAATCTCCGTCAGGGTGAGTTTCCTGGATAAGGTTTTTTCCGGGGTTTTCCCTTATTCTTACAGACGAATGTCAGGTAGCTCTAAGCTCCATGTACCCTGGACACATTTGAGCATCATTTCACCCATTTCATTAACCGTCCGATATGACTTCACGTTGGAGGACGTAAAGTTACAAAAAAAGGAACTTGTAATTCACGACTAGCCTACCGGACAGATTTCTTTGGACTATGAGTGAACGACTCTCACTCACTCAACAGTCTCTTCACTTTCTCTTGGTCCTCCCGTGCTCTTTCCTTTACAAAGGCAGCCGGTATCTTCAAACTGATGATACCATCTACGAATGTTATTATCACTAGGAGTATCACAACCGAACTTAGATAATGCGGAATGCACGTTGCACAGTAACTACAGCTTCGGTCTTTGTAAACTGCAAAACAAAAACGCTTTCTGTTTACTAGTCGCCATCTTTGCTACTACCGCTGTCTAGGGTATTGCGGCAGAAGCATTGCAAGCACATGCGCATTGGTGCCAACAAACAAAACTGTTTGGGCAGTTTTTCATTTGACATATCATTTGTAACTGTAAGTTTAATTTACTAAATATTATAAAGAGTTAAAACCCCAATATTCATTTATATACACCCTGTATTACCGGAGAGTCGATGCCGGACATTGTGGACGGAAAATCGACAAGCAATGTCCTCACTCAGCGTAAACGCGATAAACGCTCTCGCAAGATAACTAGGATTCTCTGAAAGCTTCTCGCAATTTCTGAAACCCCGCGGAAATTTCCAACGGCTGTATATATGTGTGTACACGAGTTCAAGTTATGAGGAATATAAAAGGGAAGTAAATGTTGTGGGTAAGGGAAAGAATGCGACTGAAAGGGGAACTAGGTCACACGAAATACTCGGTTCTACTTACAGTTTGCCGCAGAAAATGAAGTCCCAGGGGAATGAGACGATGGGGAATACTGAATAGTCAGAGCTCCGATACCCTGCCTAGCAGTTATTTATTACACTTGAGTCAATTCAGTTATAGTCCATACAAAATATTTTGACTCCCTCTACTTGTGTGAATAATACTTTCTGATTTTCAGTATAGTGAGTGACAGGGGCGGCCGGTGAGTTATTGTATTGACGGTGCCATAAATAAATAAGGGTTGTTAAAATATAAATATGTGCACCAATTACGATCGATTTAGGTAATCTTATCAATAATCCAACCTATTTTATAATATACTGTACCATACAGAACGTACAGGGAAACGGAAATAGATATTTATTACATCCGTACTTTTGTTATGCATAGGTGTAACGAGTACAGTAACATTTTGATAATACAGTTCATGGAGAATGTGATACGAAGCGTTCGTGTACGATTTCGTGATAGAGAGGAAGCTATTGTTATTGCTTTAGCCATAATTTTTCTCGCGCTGAAATCAAACGAAACAAACTCGAGAAATCTTTGTCTCACACTCACAAACACATACGAGCGAGCACACACGCACGCACGTACACACAAGACGCAATTTTTCACTGCAAAATGAGTAATCTGAATTTTTAAACATGGTTTAATGAAATTACTAACTTTTAAAAATTAAAAGCATTGTACTCACCGAAAGCAGCAACTCCATGACTTTATGAAGACAGCTTTAAATGAATTAGTAGGAACGGTATTGAAAATCCATTCGTCGCTCCTTCTTGTTGGCAAATAAATCTATCACCTTTGAATTGAAATTGTCAATTTTGCACACGAACAGCTTTTCACAGGACAGCATTCCTAAGGCACTCAATCGCTCTGCTTTCATTGTGTTTTGTAGAAAAGTTTTAATCCTCTTGAGCATTGAAAAAGCACTGCTCAGCTTCTGATGTCGAGATAGGCATAGTGATTAACAGTTTCAAAACTTTAACAGTCTCTTCAAAAGTAGTACAGAGTTCATCCTCTAGAATCAGCGAAAGAAACGGAAGCGCACCGGAAACTGCTCTCAACTCAGGCCTAGCATAGAACACTTGAAGCTCTCCCTTCAACTTTCTTTTCTCCAGATATGTATATGTGTCCGTAATTTCAAGATATGTCTGGCAAATGTGTTACATAATTGTCAAACTGGCTTACATCAAATAAGCTGGTTGCAATGAGGTGCCCAGTGAACTGAATACGTGATTTTCTTTCACAAAAGATGGCATCACACACCTCCAAAACATTTTGCTTTTTGTTATTATCACCAACCCTTCCTCTCTTGTAAGGCATTGTTTTGTCATTTTCAAAACTAACCTAACTGATGGAGTCAATGCCATCTCTGATGTTTTGCATTATTGTTTCAAAGTTATGAATGTCTTGTTTTACCTTGGTTGGTTCAGTTGTCTTTTTTTGAAATTGGTTAATAAGTATGTCCACACGAGGCATTATCTTATAGAAAAACAATAGCCAGAAAATGAAGTCTCTATCTTGCCGTCTTTGTATGAACCAGCTTTTTCAATAGTAGAGGGTAATTTTATGTTCTCACTCGTTTCAATTGTTTCCATGACAGTAATAAGCTCCTTTCTGTTTTCATAAATATCCTTTACTACTCGCGAATGGTAATTCCATCTTGTGAGAGACACACGGGGTAAGCTTTTCTGAATTATGCTATGCAACACTTTCGATCTTTGTGGCGAATTTGAAAAGAAAGAAGAAATGCCTGAAAGATGTGCAAAGAAGATGCGGGCTTTGCGATTAATTCAGGTTGCAGTAGACATTATAAGGTTTAACTGGTGCGCATAGCAATGAATGTAGTGCGCATTTGGGTATTTTCTTTTATTAATTTCTGTACTCCGTTTGACTCACCACTCATAACGTTTGCACCATCGTAACTCTGAGCTATTAGTTGTGCTCGGTCATCTCCAATTAAGGGTTCGATTTCTTTCAGAATACACTCCGAGATAGACTGAGCATTCTGACCTTCTGGATTAACAAAATTCCAAAATATTTCAACGGGGGTTCCATAAACAATGTATCGCAAAACAATAAAAAAACTGAAATTCGCAAGACACATCAGTGGTTTCATCCGCGATTATTGCAACATAATCCGCACGCTTTATTTCTTTGCGAACTTCCTCGTGATACACTTCCAACATGCACTGCAGGAGTTCGTTTTGAATAGTCTTAGAAATGCCTTTGAATACTGATGACTGACTGAGATGCACTTGAAGTTCTTTATCTAACTCCGCACTAAACTGAATGAGCTCACGAAAAAACCCTTATTTTGAGAGGCGTCAGATTCGTCGTGTCCCCTAAGAGCCGGCTCCAAAGCACCACAGAATCGAATACAGTTTATAAACTTGTTCTTGTCTACTTGTTTGTTATGGCTGTTGACTGCCTATACTGCGAATCTAATTTGTCCTGAATATTGGTTTTGCCTAGAAATGAAAGACTCAGTACATTGTCCATGTGTCGCTTCGATGTTTCGTGCACTTTCATTTTAGACCATAAATGCCCAATATCAGTTATTCTAGTCTTACACCAATGGACATCTCCCCCAAATAACACACAAGGAAAACAAGAAACTGCATTGTTTTCATCACAGCCGCAAATCCATTTGTTCTTTTGATAAATAGCCGGATTAAACTTACGGTATCGATTTTTTGTTTGCTGCTGCAGATTCAGTTTCGGGAGTGGCCTACCCATTGTTTTTATCTGAATTTTTTCACTTAGAGTCCTGTTACTAAATGAAGTTTTCAGTAATTCACTCACCTTGTTCATGTTCGTAACTTTACTGTGAATTTTAACTTAAAGAAAAAACACTGAACACTGTTTTAAAAATCCGTACTCACGAAGAACTACAGCATTACAGGAGCACATACAGAACTACTCTACCATTGCTTTGAAAACATGTGTCCAACGCGCGGGTTTTATGTTCTACCAACAAAACTGCTGCTGTGAAATATGCACATTTTGAAATACTGTCTCTAAATGTTAAAATCTAATACTATATTCACATTGAAACCCAATACATTTATTTATAAGGATATCTATGTGTTGTATTTCTGCAACTGGTTTCATTAAAGCATTAATTTGCGTTTTGAAGTTCCTCAGAATTAACTTGCATAAGGATGGTGACACTGCATTAAAGGAAGGTAAGCGCGAAATGTATTCTTACCATTGTCTTTCGCTAGGTGGCAGGATCGTGGTTCTCTGAAGTCCCGTGGTGTACTGCCCTCTAACGGGCAAAGCGTAAGTTATGCGCCAGAGAAATTCCGGCACTACCTTCTCTGACTTTCTTCCATAAGAGCCGTGTATAAGCAGACATCTTAGCCCCTAGCCCTAACACAGGCGTTTATGGGCGTAGACGGTGCCGTTCTAGAATCGGCACCAAGCTACGGAAAACAACCAAGAGAGAGCGCTGGCGTTCATCGCGCCTATTCAAACGAGGGAGCAACTACTAATAAACAATTCCTTTTGCGCAATTCTTATACACTTCTCTTTCTTTCGCTTTCATACAGATGGTGCCATGGCACAGCGGCACTACCTCAGAAGCCGCCCCTGGTGAGTGAACTCCTTTTGTTTAGGGTGCATGTTTTTTGAATGGTTCTCTGTCACATATTCACTCTCCTTGTCTCACTGTTTTGAAGCAGATAAGTGTAGCACATTCCTGTCAGGAACTTTCTTTTCTTTGGCAAACAGTACTTATACTTACGTTTTGTATCGTTCGTAGCCTGAATTTGTGTGAAAGGAGCGCATTCGCCAGTAATCAACTGGCCTCGCCAAGACAGTCAGTGAGTTACAATTCCATTGAAATAACTAGTCAGGTCTTGAAGCTAGGTGCAGACAAGCCCTTGCAGAGTTGCCAATGAACGCTTCCCTTAATCAGCACTGTTGTACTGTACTCCTCACATTCTCTCGCGAAACTAGTTTCAAATGCTTCACACTAATCTTTCAGGTACACGCGCGTTTCCCGCAGCGTTACAATAGTTTCTACACAGTGTCCATTTTATTTTGCGCTCTTCATCTCCAATAAGTGAAGTGTTAAATACACCCCAACCCGATGCAAAGCTTTCAAGGGGACCACCTTGGGTAATTCCACCTACTCCAAAAAGGAAAGCAAAGTACAGAAATAGGAACTGTATTCCTTACTCCAGCTCGAGAAATAGTTCGCGCTTTGTGTGAATATTTCGAATTGGAGAGTCAAAAGTCAGAGTAAAAGACTGCTCATGCTGCACTGAAAAGGGCCCAAGTTTGTAATTTGTTCCAATAATATATACAGTTTAATCTGCTTTATATGTAATTCGTATTTTTACGTAAATATTTGCTGATGCCGGAAAAATAACTGAATGAGCATTCGGCATACGCTATCTTAAAGATGAACCACCCCTGGTACATACCTTTACTGTTTGTAAACCTTTACACATGCAGGCCTACTGTACCACTTTTTAATTCTACATCGATCACGCGGTATTTAGGCACCAATTTTTAGCTACCTTTTTCGTTTCTGTGAATGTATTTCCTTATTTTTAAAAATGCTCATTCAATTTTTTTTATTTTCGCTTTTAATCCTAATTATACTAATGGTAGATTAACACAAAGGACAGTATAGTAATAACAAAAATGTCAGGAGAGGTTAAAATATAGGACGAAAGAATGGTACAACTTTATTACATCAAAATAAAGCATTAAACAATATTACATATTACAACACATGTCAATTTTTTCCCTCCCTTTCCCCCTCTGTTTTCCTATTTTACACTATCCTATTTTTCCAACTCCAAACTCGCAAAGCATTCATGGCATATCATTCTACCATGTTCCAAACAAAAATACCTTTTTACACTTCTTATGGGTTCTGTGAACGTGTTCTACGTGTAACTCTGGGTTCACGATTATTTCCCTACTTTGTATTTCTATTCCTTTCTAACTGGAATAACGCAACTCAAAAAAATAGGTTCACCTTCTGTGTCAGAATTTTATTCTCTTCTCTCAGGTAGAAAATCATCTACATCTATATCAAATATTCTTGTCGTTGTTAATCTAGTTACCCTACTTCGACATTGTCGCTCTGTAGTAAACAGACATCTAATTCTAAGTCATTTGAGTTGCTTAGAACCTATATCTTGTGCGTTTCATAAAGTGTATGAGGAATATACGTAATTGGTTGCGTGGCCTCCAGTGATTGCAAATGCTGAAATTCGAGCTATATATACTTTATATATAAATTTAATACATTTTAATATCATTTACAGATGTAGACAGTGCACAGGAAATGGTGTTACAAATTCCCACAACCGATATGTATTTTATATGAAAACGCATATGCAATTCTTGCATCTCATCAGCGACATAATTTCATTCTCAATATTGTCACGAGCCCATTGTTAATCAAGGCGGCACCGATGGCTAGTTAAAAACACGGGTGTGTAGTGTGTAGATAAAAGCTCGCCGAAACGACGGGGCCAAGGGGACGGATTCTAGGTTCTAGTTCTTTGTTCTAGCCGCGTCTCGATTGTTTGAGAAATTTCTTGAATGTGAGTAATCTAAAAAACGGCAGCCTGCTCGCCACAGTAGTCAGTCAGTCAGTCAGTCAGTCAGTCAGTCAGTCGGTAATTGACTAGCGTGCGGAAACAACTGTGTGTTTGTGGTCGATAACCTTGCAAGTTGTATTGTGTATGTGACGTATTTCTGGTCTGCTGTCTACGAAGTGTTTCTACGGAAATAAAGTGCAATTTTTGGTGTTTGTAAACTGGACGTTTAAATTCACTAACCCACAAAGTCACAATCGGTGACAGGAGTGAGACATTTCGAAGATGGAGGCTGCATTGGCACAGATTCTAGTGGAAATGGAAGAAATGAAGACGGCTAACGAGAGCCTCACCGCCAAAATGGAAGAGAAGTTGGAGACGGCAAATAAGAACTTGGCCGCAAAGATGACCGAATTAACAACGAACACGGAGGCGGTAAACAACAACGTGACCGCCGAGCTGAAGGAAATAAAAACAGCGAATGACAACCTTGCTGCGAAGAAGACTGAAGTAGCCACGAAAATGAAGGCCAAAGTATCTGAAATGAAGGCTGCGAACGAGGCCCTCACAGGAAAATTTGAAGCACAGTTGGCCGGCGTGAGTGATGACATCACGGAGCTGGACAAGCGGATGGGCCAAGTGCACGACCGCGTCGAAGACCTGGCAAGCCGCGTTAACAACCTAGAGGGAAAGGCCGATACCAACACTAAGTCCCTCAACGCCATGGTGGAGGACATCGTCGGCAGAAGGATTAAAGATTTAAAGGCCGACGCGTCGGGACGCGACACAACAACTGCGCACGTCAAAACGCCGAAATACGACGACACGTCCACGTTCGTAGCCTTGCGCCGCCAATTCGACACGGTGGCCAAGCGCAAGTGGTCACCAGAAGAGGAGGGCGCACAGCTAATAAACAGCCTCGAGAAATCGTTAACGAGGTACAGACAGCGGCGGCGCCCAAGGCAATCTGGGAGGCCCTGGAAAACCGCTTCGTAACCACGCTTGGCTGCAGCCTACCGCAGCTAATTGAAGTCGAGGACACAGCAGCCAGGGGAGACGCTGCAGGAGTTCGCCCTGGCTATTGAACAGCTGGCCAGAAAAGCTTTGGTACACCTCCCACCTGAATTCGTTTCCCGGGAAGCCGCCTACGCGTTTGATGACGAGGTACGAGACGTCCAGGTACGTCAGTGCCTAATGCTCGGTGACAACAAAACCATCCGCGAGGCGCTAACGGCAATACTGAGGGTGGAGGCGGCCAAGGTAACGGCTACTCCGACGTCGATAACAAGGAATAGCCGCTACACTGGAGACCGAAGACCAGCCGAGGGACGCTGCCGAAGACCTAGTGGCGTGTGTTGAGGGTGCGGCCAGCCGGGAGACACCCAGAGAAAGACTGCCCACACTAGGTAGAGCAGCCGGAGAAACGAGAAAGGGCCAACATGGCGAGCACGTCACCGCCGTCAACACCGTCCCCTCGAGTGACATTGCGCACCGTCAGCTGACGGATGGATAACAGCCTCATCGGGGACGGTTGGGTGAGATGGAAGCCGTACCGCGTGCTCGTAGTCACCGGGGCAGCCGCAAACATCATCAGATCTGACGTGGCCAGGGTTTTGGTGACGTGAAAGCCGAGCCGACCTCACCAGCTTGCGACGGCGTCGGACGACAACTTGCCTGTGCAGAAGGAGGCCCTGCTGAAGTTGACCTTGGGACGGAGTTCAGTGCCTCAGTGGGTGCTGGTCGCGGAGGTGGCTCAGGTAATACTAGGACCGGATGCCCTCAGGTGCCACGAGGTGACGGTCGACGTCGGCAGGAGGGTCCTGTGGCCCAATGGAAAAGAGCTGATATTCCGGTAACCAAAAGAACACCTGGAAATTTGCAGGGTCGTCCTGAGGGAAGACGTGGTTGTCTCCGCGAGAAGCGAGGTGGTGGTGACGGCGCGACTGGAAGGCCAGCGGACGAAGAACTTGATGCAGGACCAGAAGACGCCTGTGCACGGACTTTTTGTAGCCAGGACATTGTTGCCGTGCCGAGCGGAGGTGCCGGTGAGGCTGCTCCACCTAACAGTCATCGAACACGAGAACGGAGTTAGGGACGTGCGAGCCCGTGGTCAGCGTAACACCAATCGGTAACACCCAGGAGCCGGTGAAGACGCAAAACCTAGGGCCCCGGCTGGAATGCTTAGTGGAGAGGGACGCCGACCACCTGACCGCAGAACAGCTGTAGAAAGTTCGACAACTGCTGAGACGATACCAGCGCGTTTTCAGCCAAGGCGACAGCAACTACGGCGGCATGGACCGAGTGCTCCACCACATCGACACCGGAAACACCCGGCCTATTCGTCAACCACCTAGACGCGTCCCACTAGCAAAACAATCGGCGGTATGAGACATACTGGAGGACATGAGATGCAGGAGAGTGATCGAAGAGCCTGACAGCCCTTGGTATTCCCCTGTAGTCTTGTTGACTAAAAAGAACGGTGAGCTACTCTGCAGCGTGGATTACAGGAAGCTGACCGCTGTCATCAGGAAGGACTGTTTCCCCTTACCCCGGATTGACGATACCCTGGACACGCTTGCTGGTGCGCAGTGGGTCTCGACCCTGGACCTGAAGTCGGGCTACTGGCAGGTAGCTCTAGACCCGAGAGACAAGAAGAACGCATTCTCGACAGGCCAAGGGCTTTGGCAGTTTACAGTTATGCGCTTTGGCTTCTGCAACGCACGAGCTACCTTCCAACGCCTCATGGAATCAGTGATGAGAGGGTTGACCTTTGACGCCTGCCTGCTATATCTGGGCGACGTCATCATCGTCGGCAAGATATTCTAAGACCATCTCGAAAAAAATTAGCAAGGGGATACAGAGACAGCAGGCGACCAACCTGAAGCTGAACGCGAAGAATTGCCAGCCATTTCGCAAGGAAGTCAACTACTTGGCCTACATAGTCTCACCAACCGGACTGGCCAGAGACCCGGAGCCAACACAGGCCGTGAGAGATTGGCCTTGGCCAAAGGATAAGAGAGAATTGCGCAGTTTCCTGGTGCTGTGCAGTTATTACCGCCGTTTCATAAAGAGCTTCTCCAACATCACCAAGCCTCTCACCCGCTTGACGAAGAACACCAGTCGTATTTGTGGACGGCATTCCCACAACCAGGTGGCGGCTTCATTGTGGACACCGACGCCAGCGAACATTGCATTGGTGGCGTCCTATCCCAAGTCCAAGACGGCCAGGAGTGGGTGATAGCCTACTACAGCAAGACGCTGTCCAGGGCAGAGAAGAACTACTGCGGCACACGGCGAAAGTTACTGGCGGTAGTAAAGACCTTGGAGCACTTCCACAAGTACCTGTACGGTCAGTCATTCCACCTGATGACTGACGATTCCGCCCTCACGTAGTCAGAGTGGTCACGGCAGTCCCTGAGGATCGCTGGGATAGCGCAGGCCTGAGGAGGGAGCAGCTGGTGGACGCCGACTTGGGGCCACTCTTGAGGGAAATGGAGGCAGGGACGACACCTACCTGGGAGGACATCGCACCCAGAAGCTCCAAGTACAAATTGTACTGGGCCCAATGGGAGTCGCTGAAGACCAAAGAGGGTGTGCTCTTCCGGGTATGGGAATCACCCGATGGGAAGACGCAGAGAGAGCAGTTGGTGCTTCTCCAGAGTAAGGTCCCGGAAGTCTTGGAGGAAGTGCACGCCGGTACTTCAGGACACCTGGGAGCGAACCGAACGATTGACAAACTACGGCAGCGCTACTACTGGCTGAGGCTCCGAGCAGACGTTGAGAGATGGTGCCGTCAGTGTCATGTGTGCGCGGCGAGTGCGGCCCCCAGACTAGGAGCCGGGATCGCATGCAGCAGTACAACGTCGGAGCGCCATTCGAACGGGTCGCTGTCAACATAGCTGGACCATTCCCAGAGTCCGACCGAGACAAAAGTACCTGACGGTGGTCGTGGACTACTTCACCAAGAACCTGATGGTGGTCGTGGACTACTTCACCAAGTGGCCGGAAGTGTATGCCATCTCGAACCAGGTGGCAAAGACCATCACAGACTGCCTCGTGGAGCAACTGTTCTTCCGTTTTCGGGTGCCGTTGGAGCTCCACAGTGACCAGGGCACCAATTTTGAGTCTAGCCTGATGAGCCAGGCACTGGAAAGACTTGGGATGAACAAGACCGGCACAACACCCCCAACACCCGCAGTCGGACGGCATGGTCGAGTGGTACATCAAGACACTAGAAGAACATCTAAGGTAGGCCGTGGACAGCCATCACCGAGATTGGGACTTCAAGGTGCCACTGTTGCTGCTGGGCTACCGCTCGTCGACACACGATACCACCGGGTTGACGCCAGCCAGCTTAATGTTCGGCCGAGAGTTACGCCTCCCTTGTGACCTGGCTTTTGGAAGACCTCCGTAAGCGAAACAGCCAGCGACCGAGTATGTGGAGAACTTCGTGGACCATCTCCACGACATGCACGAGATGGCGCGCCAGAACATCCAGAAGGTGAGCGACCGCATGAAGACCAGAAATGACAGGCAAGCCAACAGCCAAGGGTACCAGCAAGGTGACCTGGTCTGGTTGTACCGTCCTACCCGGACCAAGGGACGCTGCCCAAAGCTCCAGGAGCCATGGCAAGGACCGTACTGGGTGGTGAAGAGGATTAACGACGTGGTCTACCGCATCCAGAGGGTTCCCCGAGGGAAGATGTTGGTGGTACACCTGGATCGCCTGGCACGCAACGATAGTGCTGTTCGGGAGGACCAGCTTTGAGGAGGGAGCAGTGTCACCCGAACGTTGGAACACCCTATAGAACCGGCTGGTGGCAGCAGAAGACGAAGGCGTTCGGACACGCCCCCTCGTTTGTCTTATAGCGGTAACGAGGGGTGGCTGAAAAAAACATTACTGTCCCGTCTCTTTCCGCTGCCCTTGATTTCTGGAACTTACGGGATATTTCATCTATCCAGAACATTCTCGATCGGCCAGCTGATCCTATATAAGCAACACGTCGGGCTGGAGGAAAGTCAGTCAGTCAGTTCTTGGCGTAAGAGTGCAGTGCTAGTGTACGACGAGAAGACTGTGTGAGTGCATCGGAGGATCGTACGTAATTGCGAGAGCAAAGTGGAATTGTAACGGACGAACTGGTGAATCGTAATTGTGTGCATTACGTAATTCTGTGTAATTGGCAAGTGTTTAACTGTAAGTTGGTGGAAATAAAGTACATTTTTGAGTGGTGCAATTGGACTTTTAATTTCACGAACCCACAAAGTCACATTATGTTCGCCTAAAATCCGCATCGCTGAGAGCCTAATGCTCCGCATGATAAAAAGCTATTAGATGTCTCTTATTACACAGACTGCCATTTTAGTCTTCAGAATAATACTTTTAAGGAACGATTGCTTTCAGCCTCACAATTTAGTCCTTAGCTGTTGTTAGGTAAGGATTTTCTTAACCGTTACAAGGCTGTTACAAAGGCCACATAGAGAACCCTTAGTAATTTCTTGACGTGAGCGTCTTGGGTACCCCCTGAATCAGATTACTTTGGAGCCCGCATTGGCGTATTTCTCTGATAAAGCTGCATGTGTACAGGATACACGACTTTCACATGTTAGTGTTACTCCTGTGCCAGTGAAATTCAATCCTACCTTGGCTACACAAATTTTTCTCGAACCGGTAGAAGCCATTATTCAAAAGAATCTTATTGAAATACCGCCCATCTTCTGTCAGGCACAAGCCAACTTTTATATCCCCGTACGTAACAATACTGCAGGTACTGCTATAGCACATGAGAGACCCAAGAGATATAGCAGTATATATTAAGTAGTATAGACGGGATCTTAGCGTAGTGGTGCACTGCCAAGGAACCCAACTGCTAATTAATCTCTGGGAGCTGCTACATCCTGGTCGTTCAACCCGGGCAACGTTTGACCGTAAGCAAACGGCTAAGCGCAGCACATAGAGTTACCATCTAATCTAATGAATAGAGGTAGTGTTTTCTAAAGATAATATGGCGACTCAAAATATATCTAAAAGAAAAGGAGCTACTTCGGTGTCCCCCACATGTTTTGGGTCTTCTTTTCCAGTGGAACAACATAGTGACTCCAGCTGACTCTGAGTCAGTCTTAAGTAAAGAAAATTCAAATTTGCGACCAAAAAGTTGTCTAAAAAGAAAGGGGCTACCGGGCCCTCTAAATCTGTGCGTCCAATATCTCCAGTAAGTCAACCTGGCGACTGTAATTCGGAAAAGATTAACCTAGCGAATCTGAGTGCGTCTAAAAAGAAAGGGGCAACCGGGCCCTCCAAATATTTAAATCCAATATCTCCAGTGAGTCAACCCGGCGACTTCAATTCTGATCGAATCTACATTGCAACCCCAAGCGCGTCTAATTCTGATCGAATCTACCTTGCGACCCCAAAAGCGTCTAAAAAGAAAGCGGCGGCGGCGTCCTCTAAACATCTCCATTGAGTAAACCTGGTGACTCTAATTCCGAACAAATTAATCCAGTGGCTCCAGGTACATATAAAAAAGGGGCTACCGGGTCCTCCGAGTCTTTGCGTTCAATATCTTCAGTGAGTTAACCTGGCGAATCTAATTCTGATCGGATTAAGCTAGCGACCCCAAGCGCGTCTAAAACGAAAGGGGCTACGGTGCCCTCTAAACCTTAGTGTCCAGTATCACAAAGAGTTGCACTTAGGACATCGTTTTATAAGATGGCTGGTTATCTGCATCTTCAGAAACGGAGAATATGTGAGCTGCAGAATTGTAATCAGAGAGTACAGCATCAAATGAGAGAAATAACTGTGATTTCTAATCCAGTTAACACAGGTGAAGTACCAATGAAGCCTCTTTATTCTACCATAGCTAGTGGTCCAGTTAGAAGTGAAAAGGAATTGAGGATAAAACAGGCGATTTCGACTCCTACTGCCAGCGTGTTTCTTGCTTCAAAGACCAATGTCTCCCAGGATAAACTTCGTAGAGCCATTACAAAAGTTGTTAATCCTGTAAAAGATAATATTAAAATCAAAGAGATACGTAAAGCGGGTACTACTCAGTTGGCAATTGAGGCGGCAACTGAAGAGGATGTTAAAAAATTAGAGTCACGTGTAAAATTAGCGGAAATAGCTAAAGTGGAACGTCCTAAAAAATGGAAGCCACGTATCATTGTTTATAATGTTCCACGAACTATCACGCGAGAAGAGCAACAACAGTGTGTGTATCGTCAAAATTTTGCGGAGAATAAAACTGAAGAAGATTTTAGGAAACGTTCCAGCCGAAGTTCCTAACTTGACCAAGGAATGAGAATACTGCTCATTATGTTGTTGAGGTATACCCAGAAGTTCGTAGGGCCATCCTTGGCAAAGGAAGACTGTACATCCAATTTAGATCGTACATTGTGAAGGACTTTTTGGTGGTACCTAGATGTCACCGATGTCAGGATTTAGGTCATACATCTAAGCGATGTTCTACTGAAAAGATTGTATGTGGCCACTGTGGAGAAGATCACCTGTGACATGAATGTCAAAGAAAAAACCAGCCTGCCACTTACACAGCCTGCATTAACAGAAATAAACATGTCTGCAGAAACCCTAATAGCCAAAATTGTGGTACTTACAAAGCGCTGTTGCAACGGGTAATATTAAAAACTGATTATGGAACATAATATACTAAATGATAGACCAAGACGATGCCATCTTAATGCCCTGCAAATAAATGCGGCCAGAAGTAGACTTGTAATACAAGAACTCTGCAAGTTAGTGGCTGATTGGCATATTGATATTTTATGTATACAAGAACCCTATGTGCAGAATAACATTATTCTGGGTTTACCGGTTTCAGCTGTTACCGTCATCGCTAATGATAATGCAATGACTGCCATTGTGGTTCTAAACAAAAATATACATACCATCATTCTCCACAAACATAACAACTCACACCTAAGCTGTGTAGAAATTAGATATGCTGATTTGAATGTTGTGATTGCTAATGCCTATTTCCAGCCTAGCCATGATATTGAAGATCATTTGTGTAATGTGAGACGTTTACTGTTAAATACACAGAAACCAGTAATTCTTGCTGTGGATGCGAATGTAAATTCTCCATATTGGCACAGTAGCACTACAAATGAGAGAGGGAGGTTAGTGGAAGATATGCTAATGGAACTGGATCTTGAAGTGATGAATGAACTTAATAATCCTCCATCTTATGTAGGCTGGATAAATGTAGCAGTTCATATCGATATTACGGTAATCACTAGACGACACTCTTTCCTTATTAAGGACTGGAGTGCTACGGATCGGCAGACAACTGGTGACTATAATGCTATTTTCTTCAGGGTGATTGGTGCTTCAAATGTACAAACACGTGGAATAGATAATTGGAAATTTAATTATTGGACGGCAAATTGGCAAGGTATACGGGATTCTTTTGTCTCCCCAACTCTTTTAGAAGACGGTGGAAATGTTGATTTTTTTTGTAATTTACGTCCTCCAACGTTATGTCATATCGGACGATGAATGGAATGGATGAAATGATGCTCAAATGAGTCCGGAGTCCATGGAGCTTAGAGCTACCCGACATTCGCGTTACAGGATAAGGAAAAACCCCGGAAAAACCTTATCCAGGTAACTCACCCTGACCGAGATTCGAACTCGGGACCTCTTGAATGTGAGGCAGACATGCTAAGCAGAAGAGTTAACGTGTGCAATTATGGCTAGTATGAGAAGATCCATTCCAATTACTAAGGAGAGTGTAAAAATATCAGTAATATCTGGAATATTAAACTTCAGAGACTTATACTAATGCCCGTCAGACTCGTAATGCCCATCAGGCTCGTAAAGCATATCAGCATGCAAAAACAGAACAGGAAAGAGATATACGATTAATTATAT
Organism: Mantis religiosa; assembly: GCA_030765055.1. Taxonomy (NCBI): domain Eukaryota; kingdom Metazoa; phylum Arthropoda; class Insecta; order Mantodea; family Mantidae; genus Mantis; species Mantis religiosa. Next base: position 277,917,785 of record CM060950.1, on the reverse strand, counting down.
ATAGAAAAAGGAAGGAGGCTTATGCAAAATTATTGACAAAGACCCGCTCTTCTAGTTGGAAAGCTTTTACTGAAGACTGTCTTGAAAAGGATGTTTGGGGTTTTCCATATAGGATAGAGATAAATTGAAATGTTTACCTATGTCAACGCTAAATAAACCAGATTGAACTTCAACAACAACTTGGGCAGATACTGCACAACTGTTGTTGGATACCCTCATTCCTCAGGATTCAGTAACGGATGACCTGCAAGTACATAGGAATACCAGAAATGTGGTACGGCAAATAATCCGAAATAATGGAGATGCAGAACCTTTACTAACTTAGAGATATCAACAGCAATTTCTCGTTTAAAGAGGCGCAGAGCCCCAGGACCAGATAAGATTAGTAATGAAGTAGTGCAAGCGCTTTGTAATTCTATCACACCTTGCTTGAAAAATATATTTAATGAAACTTTGAGACAGGGGCGTGAACCAAACATCTGGAAGGTAGCTAACTTGTGTATTTTGAAAAAAGGTATTGATCGGGATTCAGCTTATCCTAAATCATATAGGCTAATTGCGCTACTCAATACGTTGGGTAAAGTGCAAGAAATGCTTATTTGTAGCAGAATAGAACATGCTAGAGAGCAAGTAGGTGTGACAAGTACACAGTTTGGTTTCCGTAAGAATGGATCATGTGCTGATGCAATAAATCATATATTGGACTAAATAGATGAAACACAATATAAATATGTTGTAGGCGCTCTTACTGATATTGAAGGGACATTTAATAACTTATGGTGGCCTGCTTTATTCCTGGAGTTACAACACATAAATTGCCCAAATAACATCTAACGCACTATGGAAGATTACTGCCGGAATAGAAAATTGGTTATATTAATGGTAAAGAATGTACTATAAGAGTGCTTACTAAAGGATGTCCACAAGGATCAGTGTGTGTGGCCATTGCTTTGGGACATAGGACTTGAACCGATTCTACGCAAACTTGAGACCTATGAAGATCTTCATGCACATGTAGCATATGCAGATGACATTATGTTATTAATTAGTGGAAATAATAGACATGATATTGAAACTAAAGCTACAAATGCGTTGAATTTTCTGCAGGATGAATGTTCCAAAGTAAAACTGAAATTTTCAGCAAGTAAAACAAAATACATTTTATTAAAAGGAAAGCTTAGTTGTGATCCTTGTATAAAGATAGATGGAGCCCGAGTTAAACGTGAAGGATCGGTAATTTATCTTGAAGTAATGTTACAAGAAGGGTTATTATTTAGAACACCTCTTGACTATGTTTCACAAAAGGCGCATAACATCTTAGCCAAAGTTGCTAGACTTAGTAAAAATTGTGGCACTATTCCTTTTAAAGCTATTATTTTATATCATAATAGTATACTGTGTACAATTGTTGGACATGCTGCCAGTGCGTGAGCACGTAGACTATACTTAAAACAGCTATTAGGTCACTTCGTAAATTACAAAGACGTATACTTATTATGATGACTGGAGCTTTTGCTACAACACCTACTGATGCCCTTCTTGTAGTACTGGGTCTCATGCCACTGGATCTGGAAATTAAAAGAAGAGCTGCGTGTTATTGGCGGGAGGGGAGGGGATCCGTCCCCTTCAGCTGCCGTGGTGCGGGCGCTGCGGACCCTTAGCACTCGTGGTACCTCTGACGTTACTAGAGGAACCTCGGGCCGAACATCTGAGCCCCTCCTTCGGGAGTTGTTCGGATTGGGATGGTCTCGAGGGGGCAGTGGTTCCCGATACCCTCGAGAATCGGGTACGTCTAAGGACGGGGTTGAGGGAAGCCATTAATTCTCCCGGGTACTAGCCTGCAAAGCTAGTAGAAGGTGTGCTAGATCCCAGGCGACCCCACCGAGGTCATATCGGTAGTCTTCACCTTTGGTGTTGGCACGCGTAAGTGACGTATCCACTTCCATCCCGTCTTGTGTCCTAGGACCAGATGGGGGGCTTGTTTGTTACCCAGGTCTTGTCCTATGGAAAGCCCCAAGGAGGACGCCGAGCGCCCTTTGGGACAGCTCGCATAACTCCCTGGTTGAAAGAGGCCCGGTTCTTGTTCCTACGGGTTCAAGACTAATGGGAGTAGAACCTCTGGAGTCAAACTGTCACCGCCTGCGGTGCCGTATGTAGTAGAACCGGGCATTAAACACTACACATTTGATGCACATGAAGTTGCTCTAATCCATCAACTTCTCTACGAATGACGTCACAGATGATATTGTTGATGGTGCCACATTTCATATTAATTCTAATGTTACCCAGGAGCATAGGAATCTCTTATTAAATTTGCTGCAAAAATGTCGGCATACTTTCGCTACCAGTTTACAACAACTAGGCATAACATCCCTTGACGACTTTGAAATTCATTTTCAGGACCCTTTAACCTATTAGGCAAAGACCTTATAGCGTTTCCCAGAAGCAGCGAGAAATTATAAATCAGCAAGTTGAGGAAATGTTGCATGCTGGCATAATTCGTGAGTCCACCAGCCCCTGGGCATCGCCCGTTGTTTTGGTAAAGCGTCGAGACGGTAATTATCGTTTGGTGTTGATTATAGGAAACTCAATGCTGTTACTCAAACTTCATCGTTCCCTTTACCCTTAATTGATGATATTCTCAGTTATTTAGGAAAAGCTCAATGGTTTTGCACCCTAGATCATTTGAGTGCTTATTTTCAGGTCCCTGTGGCAGAAAAAAATTAAAAAAATATACTAGCTTTGTGATTTCTCAAGGTTAATTTGAATTTGATAAACTCAGCTTTGGACTTAAAAATGCCCCCTGTCATTTTTCTAGAATAGCTGATAAGTTATTGGGTGATCTTAAATATAAAAAGGCTATTGTATATCTAGATGATATTCTTGTATTCGGTTCTACGTTTCCAGAGATGTTGGATAACCTAACTGCTGTTTTTCAGCGCCTAGAACAATTTAATTTCAAATTGAAGCCTTTTAAATGTCATTTTGCAATGCAAGCAATAAAGCTGCTAGGTTTTCAGGTGTCCCCTGCAGGTATCAAACCTGACTATGACAAACTCGTAGCTATTAAAAATTTACCTATCCCTAAATCCGTTCACGATGTTAGGGAAGTATTGGGCCTCATCAGTTTTTACCGGCGTTTTATTAGAAATTTTTCAACTATTACACATCCTGACTAGGAAAGACCAACCCTTAGTATGGTCTGAACAACAGCAGAAAGCGTTTGATGAACTGCGGTCCTTGCTGATATCTAAACCTATCTTGGCTCATTATACGCCTGGTGCGTACTCCGAAATTCACGTGGATAGTTCCAAAGTTGGCATTGGTGCCATATTATACCAAAGAGGAACGGACGGTGTTTTGCATCCAGTGTCCTATGCTTCCCGAACCCTAATAAGCATGAACAACGCTATAGTGCCACTGAGTTAAAATTGTTGAGATAGGTCTATGCTTTAACGCATTTTAGGTCCCTGTTGTTTGGTTATCCCGTTCATGTTGTGACTGACCATTATGCCCTATGCTATCTGCGCACCATGAAAGATGTTACTGTCAGATTGGCACGTTGGGCTTTGAAGTTGCATACGACATAACTATCCTTCACAAAGCAGGAAATCTACACCGAGATGCTGATTGCTTATATCGCTTCCCTGTAAATGCTCCAAGCCTCCAAGAAGATACTGAAATCGAGGAACTGACTACGTGCTTATTATTGCCCACTGAGGTAGCGGCACAACAAAAGGCGGACCCTCTCTTAAGTCCATTGATAAATGCTATGGAAAAGCCTGACTTAGCTCCTCCTTCACTGCGCCGGCAAGTCTCCAGCTACACTTTGAAGTCCGGAGTACTTTATCGGAAAATGCTGGTGCCTCTGGAGAATTACATCTTTTAGTGATTCCGGAGTCTCTTAAAAATGATATTCTATATTCTCATCACGAAAAATGCGATTGTGGGTCACATGGAGTTCCTAAAACGTTTTCAAGAATCAGTTTGCGTTTCTACTGGGTTGGGATGTGCAAAGATATAGAGCTGCTTGTAAAAGGTTGTCCCTCATGCCAGTCGCGCAAAGGAGTAACACATTTATGAACAGCGGGTCTCTTGCAACCCATCCCGGTAGGCCAGCTTTGTGAAAGGTTTGGCGTTGATATTATAGGACGTGATAGCAACATGGTTATCATAGTGGCCACGGAATATTTTAGTAAACATGTTGAAACGCGAGCCCTACCTTCAGCTTTCGCAGTCCATGTTGCGCGTTTTATTTTAGAAGATATTCCGTGTCGTCATGGAGCCCCTTCTACACTGTTATCCAATAGGGATACAGTGTTTCTAAGTGAAGTTGTACAAGAACTTCTCAAGCTAATGGGAGTTAAACACACCCTCACTACAGCCTATAATCATTCCTGTAATTGGTTGGTTGAACGATGTAATCAAACAATTATCATTATGGTCAGTCATTATGTTGCCTCAAAGCACGAGGACTGGGATTCGTGTCTCCCACACGTCACTTGGGCATATAATACAGCTATTCAGGAGTTCACATGCTACTCACCATTTTTCCTGCTTTATGGTAAAAATCCTATTCTGCCAACGCAGGTCCAACTTACGCATTCCTCCAATAATCTTTTTATCCAGGCTACACAAGCTGACATCATCCAGGCACGAAAAATTGCACGCACGAAAATTAGAGCAGCACAGGCTAAGCAAAAACGTCTGTTCGACCGTGGTCGACGACACACACACTATAAATCTGGTGACTTAGTTAAACTTTTGACACCCACACGAAAGAAAGGTTTAACAACAAAACATCTTCACCGTTATCAAGGGCCATTTTTGGTCGTTAAGCGCATATCTCCCATCAATTATGTGATACGAGATCCGTGCGCTAGTTTGCCTCACGAAAGAGTAGTACACGTTAATAAACTCAGTTCATACCATGTTCCCTTTCGTCGATAATAATCATTAACGCAGATTGTTACAGTTCAAAACAGAGATGTAGTGACTTCATGCTGACCCAATATAACACGTCTCGCTCTCCGCTCGGCATAGCTGTTCAAGGTCCAGGCGAATCAGCACAATTTTCTTTTACAGACTGGGACAATATGTTAGACCCTCTGGTAAGAGTGTGTTATCGTTTTTGTGTATCTGAAAGTATTTCTGCCCTTTTGTTGTAGTTCGAGGTATAATGTTATGTTGACCTCTTCTAAGAAATTTGTTTTATGTGTAAGACGGTTCTCACTATGTTTGTTTTTTTTCCTCGATCCCTTGGTGAACTACATCGTCTTCAATTATCGTTACGTGCTAGACAACTTCTGGAATTAATCCACTGTGTATTCTCCCTACCATTATTTCCTGAAACCAAGTATGGTTTAAATTTTCTACTTGATATTCATGTTACTTATACTAGTTTTACAAGTTATGTTGCAGATATTTTGCTGCGTAGCCGTATCTTTAACTTTTTTCTACAGCCAAAAACATCTACTCCGCTTTGGTACAACGTAGTTTCCGATGTCGACGCATCAGCTACTCTAAAGGGGTGTCAGCGCTGCGACAACCTCCTTCGTCTCCAGCTTTCACCGCCCTCGGGAATCATAGGATAACCTCGGATAACCTCTAAGGGAGTCAAATGTTCCATTTTAGTTACTGATACCTCTGCCTCTTTCTCCCATAGTCATAGGAAATAATTCTATATTTGTTTTGTTTCCAATGGATTAGCTAACACCCTTTAAGTCAGAGTAAGCAACTAAAACCGAAATAAGAAAGACAAAGAAATTGAAATAGTGCTCCTTGCAATATACAATAATGATCAATATGTTGTAAAAGAAGTAAGCACTTATTTGTATGTGTTGTGGTCAGGACCACGTGTGTCCCACAATTGTCACCTTTACTCGAATTATGAGACTTTATATTTGTTAAGACTGGTACCTCTTAGTTAATTATATTGTTATACTTTTAACTCGGGATCCCATGTTATTAAGATTATAGAATTTATATATTAAGGCCGGTACCCTTTATTTCATTATTTTGTTATTGATTTAAGTTTTGACGTATCAGAAACACCATTTATGGTATGTTTTATATGTAAGACGACGTGTGAGCTTTATGCATATGATGATGATGATGATGATTATTATTATTATTATTATTATTATTGTTGTTGTTGTTGTTGTTGTTGTTGTTGTTGTTCTTATTATTATTATTATTATTATTATTATTATTATTATTATTATTATTATTATTATTATTATTATTATTATTATTATTATTATTATTATTATTATTATTATTATTATTATTATTATTATTATTATTATTATTATTATTATTATTATTATTATTATTATTATTATTATTATTATTATTATTATTATTATTATTATTATTATTATTATTATTATTATTATTATTATTATTATTATTATTATTATTATTATTATTATTATTATTATTATTATTATTATTATTATTATTATTATTATTATTATTATTATTATTATTATTATTATTATTATTATTATTATTATTATTATTATTATTATTATTATTATTATTATTATTATTATTATTATTATTATTATTATTATTATTATTATTATTATTATTATTATTATTATTATTATTATTATTATTATTATTATTATTATTATTATTATTATTATTATTATTATTATTATTATTATTATTATTATTATTATTATTATTATTATTATTATTATTATTATTATTATTATTATTATTATTATACGGTGGTGACAAGATTAAGCTTCCTCAGGTATGTGAGTTATGCTAGGGGTAAGCCATCTCAAGACGCTAAAAAGGATTATTACTTAAATTTCAGTAATGCTTATAGGGGAACCATCTACAAATGAGATTACTGGCTAGGATAGCCCTCTGTGAATGATTCACATTCTGCTGTTAATGATTTTTATTAAAATATATGTCAAAAATATTTGTGTAATAAATGTGTGTATTGAATTTTCTGCAAATGTTGATAGTCTTCACTCTAAATGAATTTTGTATCACTTGTAAATTATAAAAAATAGACAAAGCTACTTATGGATAAGATAGGATTCATCAAAACACAATCTAGGCCTGTTAATTCATTGTTTTTTCTCTCATGGTATTTTCCAATAGTTACATTTTTTCTCAAATGGGAAGTAGTAATTTATATATCTTTTGTCCATGCAAAGAGAATGGAATTTCAAAGGCATCACAGAGTCACTAGCTTTAAAATATCTATCTCTTAAAGCCTACTGTATTACCTTATTCCCCTTAAATCTATTAGAAGATTAGCAATAAGATCATATTTTTTTCAGTTAAGATGAAGTAGATAGCTAAATAAGCATTTGTAAAAAAAAAAATAGTTTGTACAAGGGTAGTGAAAGCCATGTGACTGCTATGCATCAGATATTTTTATGTCCTGCCCATGCAAAGAGAATTGAGTTTCAAAAGCATCACATAGCAACTAGCTTTAAAAGATCTGGCTATCACTTAATGCCTACAGTATTCCCATATTCTGTTGAACCTACAAGAAAACTAGCAGTAATATAATTTCTGCAAACCTTTATCAAGATTAACACAAAGTAGAGGAATAAACATTTATAAGAATAATTTGTACAAGACCAGATAAAGTCAAGCGAGTGCTCCACATCTTATTTTAACTCTTTTCACTACAAAGAGAATGGAATTTCAAGGGCATCACATAATAACCAGGTTTAAAATATCTGGCTTTCAGGCTATAGAACTCCACCATCAGGAAACAGTGACACTGGCACCGACTCGAATAGATGGACAGGCAGCCAAACAAGAACTAAGGGGCAGAGTCACTGGAGAACTATGGGGATATAAGCCTGAACAACATCACAGAGATTGGACAACTCTAGCCATGCATGCGAGAGGACAGCCTGCATACGATGTGCGGGCCCACACCATTTAAAAGATTGCCCGAACCCCAGAGAGGACAAAAGTGTGCCAACTGCCGAGAAGCCCACATAGGCATCTACGGCAGTTGTCCCGCTAGACTGCGAATAGTGCAGGAAAGGCAGGGCAGGTCCACAAACAGGGAGCTGGCACAAGTTCGGCCTGGAGTCAGTTTTGCCCAAGCGCTGCGCAAGCACGAACAGGTGCTGCAGCAGGTCGGGGCAAGCCAGACTCCGGCAACGACCCAGCCAGAAAGCTCAGGAGCTACAGCCACAGAGGCACCAGCTGCATCTGCAGCCAAACCACAGCGGCCTCCTCGTCAGAAGAAGGCCACCGCAGCCCTGCGGGAGAAACCGCCGGCAACTGCGGCAACAACGGCCGGGCGGTCCGCCCCAGAATCTACGGGGAGACAGAGCGGCCCTGCCGCCATTGCTCTCCCCCCTCTTCCAGCTCCAGCCACAGTGGCTGCAGCAGCCAATGAGGGAGAGGCACCCCTCCCTACGACAGCTACGCCATTTTGCAAGACAGCACGGCTCCTCTTCCCTGACTCCAGCTCGTAAATGGCGGTGAGAAGAACTCAGCGCACATTGAGAGCCGCGTTCTGGAACGCAAACGGAGTCCGGGAACAGAGACCGGGCATCTTGGAGTTTGTAAATGACCACGGGATTGACCTCCTTATGGTATGCGAAACGTACCTGCATGCTGGCGTACAATTTAACCTGCCAAGCTACGCCATCCACCGATCCGATAGAGTCGGCCGGCGGGGCGGCAGTACAGCTATATTTATCAAAAACCACAACACCCATACTCCCATTACCATCCCTCCGCTTCAACACTTGGGAGGCGACAGCCATAAGGCTCTCCTGGGGTGGTTCAGATCTAGTGCTTGTAGCGGTGTATGACCCGCCCAACCATTCCTTGTATGAAGCGGATTACAGGGCACTCCTCAACCTAGACCACAGAGTGTGTATAGCTGGCGACTTCAATGCCAAACACCCAGGATGGAACAGCCGCATCCAGAATGACAGGGGAAGGAGCATCTACCGCCTCATCAGCGGAGACCCAACCTTCCATGCGCATGGCCCGCGGGGTCCAACGCAGTTCCCGCCTGGTGGCAGGGCGGACGTCATAGACTTCGCAATCACCAAGAACATTCCATTTCATCTGGACCTCACTGCGGTGAGCGCGCTGGATTCTGACCACAACCCAGTTGTGATCAATTCAGACGTTACCGTCGCAGCTCTGGCAATGGCTGGCTGGGTGGATGAAGTCGACTGGGATGCCGCCATCCTTGACATCCAAAACTCCTTGGAAGCCCGCCCTCGAATCGACTCTGTGGAGTCACTCGAGGCGGCAGCCAAGGAGTTCTCCACATCCATCCTCAAAGCGGTCCGTGCTCACACTCACCGCATTCCAATTGATACATCAAACCCCACAGATATCCCAGGACCCATCAAACAGCTTATAAGGGCTGAAAACGCCGTAAGAAAGCTGTGGCAGAGATTTCGCCATCCCAGGATAGGAGAAGTACACCAGAGGTTCAAATCCCTGGTAAGACGACTCCTAAGAGCACACCGCAAAGAGGCCTGGGAAAACATGTTAAGGCAAACCAATCTCCAGGAGAGAAAACCGTGGCGAATAGTCCGTAGCCTGCGGAAAGACAGAAGAGTACACCAGCACCCCTTGCATAGCCCTAGAGGTCGACTCGTTTACGAGTCGAGAGAAAAAGTAGATGCACTAGCAGACTATCTGGAGGCCCAGTTCCAGCCCAGGATTGAGCCAATGGACGACGACCATGCTGACCTCGTGGAACGAGTGGTGGAGGACTTCCTGGAAGCTCCGCCCCCGGACCACGAGGAGTTCCATATTCCCATAGTTACCTCTAGAGAGTTAGCAACCACGCTTAACTCTCTAAGAAACAACAAAGCCCCTGGGCAGGACCGTGATACAGCGGAAATGCTCAAGCACCTTCCACGCAGAGCCGTGATTCACTTAACCAGGATTTATAACGCATGCCTGTTCATGCGCCACTTTCCAGCTGTGTGGAAGGAGGCGCGCGTGGTGTGCGTTTTAAAACCGGGAAAAAATCCGGTCTTCCCGTCCAGTTACCGCTCCATCAGCCTTCTACCAGTTTTGCCGAAGGTATTCGAAAAACTGCTTCCTCTCCCGGCTTCTTCCTCATCTAGAGGAAAGGGGCCTAATCCCGGAACACCAGTTTGGCTTCCGTTCTGGCCACTCCACGACCGAGCAGCTACTGCGGGTTGCCGAGAAGGCCTCCCTGGGATTCCAGGAAAGGTCTAAAACGGTAGCAGTGCTGCTCGACGTGGAGAAGGCATTCGCCACAACCTGGCACGAGGGGCTCATTTACAAGCTCCTAGAGCATCAGATCCCCCTTCCATACATTTCCTTGGTAGCCGGTTTCCTCGGAAACCGAAGCTTCCGAGTAAAGGTGGGGGGGCGCTATCCACAGAGCGGCCCATTGGCGCTGGAGTGCCGGAGGGCAGCGTGCTGTCGCCGGCGCTCTTCGCAGCTTACATAGCCGACATTCCAACGCACCACAACACCCAAACCTGTCAGTATGCGGACGATCTCATGATCTTCGCAGTCAATAGGAATACACGGTACAGCTTCCGGCAAATCCAAACCCAGCTCCGGGCCATTGGCGAATGGAGCGCAAAATGGCGAATTGCAACTAACCCGGAGAAGAGCTCTGCTATTCTCCTGGCGAAAACCAGTGCCAACCGGTTGCAGTAGAACTTCGTTTTACGGCGCCGTAGAATCCCATGGGTGCAAACGGCGAAGTATCTCGGAGTGACGCTGGACCGTAAGTTAACTTACGTTCCGCACGTCAAGGGCAAGGTCCAGCTGGGGCAGGTCGCACTCCGGAGCCTATACCCTATTTTCAGATCAACCATGCCGATCCGACTCAAACTCCAGCTGTATCGCGCGATCATTCCGCCTATGATTCTGTACAGCTGTGAGATCTGGGGAACAGTGGCAAATACCACTTTCGTCAGGCTCCAGACGCTGCAGAACAAGACACTCCGCATCATTTACGATACAGGCTGGAGATTCACTGCTCATATCCTACATGAGCACTCCCAGATCCCGTACATTGTCGATGTCATTCGCGAGAGGTCACGATCAATGTACGACAAAATCCAAATTCACCCCAACCCTTTAGTGAACTCCCTGGGAAGGTATGACCAGAGAGATCAAAGACGCTTGCCGTCCTTCAGACTGCCGAGAGACGTCTTGGGACCCTTTGGTTAACCCAAGGAAAACCCCAGATGTCTCTGGGACCAATTTTTATGCCTGATGGATCAAGTGCTACACAACCCGTAGCCAAAACGGAGCAAAAAATTAAATCGTGTCTCTCCAAACGGGGGAACGATTAAGTGCAGCTGCCCACGAGATTTAACTCAAAAGGGGCAACCCATTCCAAATACTTTCAAACACCCCAGCAGAACATGGAACCAAATACAAGCTCATTTCGCAGGTTAAGTCGCAAAGCGGCTAGGTACTGCGGCATAAGACACCCGGACAGGGAAAAAGAAAACTAGCCCCGCCCGACTATGACTACCTCTGGACCTCTGGAGATTGGACAAGAGCCTGAAGAAGCTCACAACAGGATGACGGGAATGTCGGCAAGTATGATCAAAATGACGCGACCTTCACTGGAAACCAAGGATACTTATCGCGAAACTTCAATTTGTGCATGTTAACAGATCGGTCAGCTATATTCATAACATGTACGTCAATTATCTCAAGATATAGCATTTTATATGTAGCTTTCTGTTTTTATCTTCAATGGGTTCCATGAAATTTCGCTTCACCGAGTAGACTCTAATAGCTGCACTCACAAATTCATGCCAGAAGGGTTCAAAGTTGTTTCTGGTTTCTTGGAGTTGATTCTTAAAATCCTCAACTTTCTTACCATAATATAAAACATCACTTGAGTTTGACTGTAATATTTTAAATAAATGGTTAGAATTTTCAAAGATGGATGAGAACATTGACAAGACATTGAAATTGAAATCTCTCAAATGTGTTAAATGACCACAAGCAGAAGACTCTCAGCATCCCACTCATCAACATTTTCTACTGTGGAAATAAATAGGCTCTCAGTATGCATTCTGTTATGCTGAATGTTCTCCATTACTCTACTCTGATAATTCCGTCTTGTACGAACAGCCAAAAGGAATCTTTTTTACTTCAGCAATCAATGCCAGTCCTTTTAATGGATTTACAACAAAACGTAGCAAAACCAAATAGAGAGAAGATAAAATCTTAACAGTTTGATTTAACTTAGAGACTATGATAAGTCTAGGCTAAGTGAATGGGCATAACAATGAATGAATATTGCATCCTTGTAACACTCTCTGTTTAGATTGCTAACTTCTGTTTTCAATTCCTATTACAGCAACACCATCATACATTTGGACCACTAATTTGGTTTCACAATCAAAATCATGCAAGACATTTATCACAATGAGTAAGAGAGCATCCACTGCACGATTCTGATTTACATCCTTAAAATGCAGAAACCCTTCTTGAATGATTCCTTCCTGCATCATGTATCTCAGAATGGTTGACTGAGCTTTCATGGATATGTCTGTTACTTTATTACATATTAGTACACTTAATGTTGCCTCGGACACTTCTCTTATTTCTTCAACTACATGCTGAGATACAGAATTATTAAATTGTTCTGTATGTCGGGAGATAATCCACTAAAAACATCTTCACTTTCTAACAATGATTGTAAGCCAGGATCATAATAAGAAACACATTTCAATATTTTTATGCAATTGCCTCTGTTTAGCTAAGGTTCACTGTGAGCACAAAAAGATAACCCAAAAAGATATGTATCAAATTAGCAAGCATCTTTGTTTTTCCTATCTTCATTATGTCATTCAGTGAAATTCCTGTGCTGATCACTGAGACTGAATTCAAATCCACTTTTTCCAAACCTCTTTGAAGACAAAATATGAGCCACTGTGAGAGAATGCTTATTTTGTGATTTGAGAATATTATGTAGATTGTCGACACCTGCACATATTCAATATGTTTTTATCTTTTTAAAATTGAAGACCTGGCAAACAAAACGATTTTTAAAATATATTATAGCCACTTAGTCACGGTGTAGTTTCATACTTCTGCAAACAGAAATTTCAGGTGAACATTTTCTGTCCTTTGTTGACTGCCATTATTTTAAGGTCTAGTTTGGTCGCCCATCTTTTATAACTTTTAAGTTTCTCATCAACATTAGTGGAACATTATTTATTTTTTAATTGTTCCATTACACAACCATATGAACTGATTGCAATTGCTAGTGATGTGTTGCAAGTATCTGAAGTACTCAGTTTAGAGTTGGAATCATACATTCTCCTTGTGGCTCTGGAGAAGTGGCAACATAATGTAGTCATAATATCTCAGCTTGTCCAACAGGTATATCCACATTGCTCAGTTCTTAAAACAGAATAGTTCTTGCATAAATAGCAGAACCCTTTTTTCACTACTATTATGTGACCTATAGAGTATAACACAGAAAACACAATTAAACGAATGCTAGTAAACAACATCCAATCAATTTATGAAATACTTAATTACAAATACAGTAAACTAAACTTAACTGAGAAACACTGCTGGCTCCAGCAAACAGAACTAGATGCAGGGTATATAGGGGAAAAGAAATAATGTACTTGGAATTCCTTTCTTGGAAGTGTTGAAAACAGTGTTATGATAAATTAAATTTAAAGGGAGTCGACTAATGACACTAAACAACACTTACTTTTAAATGTTTCTGGAACATGTTTCAGAAAAATTTAAAAGTAAGTGTTGTTTAGTGTCATTAATCGACTCCCTTTAAATTTAAATGTACTTGGAGCTTACTGTCATGCACATACCTGGCACTGAAAAAGAAACCTTGGTGCTTGATGAATAGGTATAGGACGGTCCACAAGTAAGGAGATTAGAGTGGAAACTCTTAATAGTTGATGTATCGAGTCTCTTACAAATGATTTCACAGCAATAATATTTACGTATGGGATGAAAAATTGAGCAATAAGTTATATTTGGCATCTGTTGTTACAAAGCGCTGCTTCCAATGCTTACATGGATGGTACACTATTGTCACAGGTATGTTTCTTGTAGTTTGTGAAACACCAATGCTTTTTCAATTTAAACTTATACAATGTACACTTACCTAAATTTCACATTTTAAAAACTCTAAAACTTTGCAATTTTGTCATCTTAGTCTCACAATCCTGGAAACTGTGCTTTCTGTTTTTCCAAATGCAAATGTTTTACCAAACTGAGTTTTGTTTTCCCCAAAAGGTTTCTGATTATGGTGTGTTGTTACAAAAGTACCAAGCTATTGTTGATTTGACTACCTGTTTCTGCTTTACGTTTCTGATGTGTTCTTTTCTTGTTTTTATATTTTCCTTAGTTTTCTTGATGTAGTTTTTTTCGTAGTTGTTGCAGCTGATCTGTTTATTGCTGGTTTGTTTTCCTGTGGAATAGCATCTTTTAATTTGGAATTTAAAAGGCTTTTGATGGAACAACCAATTTTTGGGATCAGAATTATGTATGATGCCTGAAGATTTTCTGAAATTTGTAGAACGCTGTTGGATGGCATGTGAAATTCTTGAACATGTTCTTTTGTTTTTCAATAGGTATAAGTGTGCTGGTTTCTTTTACTCTTTTCCTCCTCTTGGCTCTATTAATCTTTGTATGTATTGTTTCCTTATACATAGGTAGAGGCAAGAGTTTTTGTTTTCAGCAATAATTTTGCAAATTTTCACAGATTTTTCCTATTTTCGAGAATAATATATTTTTTTTAGCGATAAATGAGAAAATTTCATTTATTTTTAGTCTGCATTGAAAAATTTACATTTATGACAAATTACACAAATATAACTTTAATTTAACATTAACGCATTCATAACATGAAGCTGTAAGTTGTGAAAACATGTTTACAAATTTAACGAAAGATAAAATTTAATACTTAACAAAGCCAATACAGTGACATCATCATGCGCACTGAAATAACAGCTAAGCGATGCAACAATAAACTGACACCACAACACCTGGCTGGTCCGTGATACTGAGAAATGTTTGTCGTATGCTAACTGGAATGTTATTTATTGGATAGCACACCATGCACAGCAAGAAACTCCTATTATGCTGACTAAAGGTGCTGAGAAAGTACTGAACTTCTTGGAAGCTACTCTCAGACATTACATTAACATGAAAATATTGTTCTTAGTCTCACTGATTTATCAATGCGAGCATGTAATATGGGCTGAAGAGATTAAAAATGGGAAGGCATAGTGAAATTAATGCAAACTCCCGAGTTAAAGAATATCGAGAACAAGGATTTTATGTATGTGCTAATGATGTTGTGATGTGTAAATTCTGTAACACAAGAATTGAATGGAAGAGGCGTAGTTCTTGTGAAAAGCATATAAAAACCAAGGCTCATCTAAAGCGAGTGCACAATGCCTTAAAACAAGTAACACACCTAAAAGGCAACTCAGTATGTGATTCGCTCCAAGCCCAAAAAAAGGTAAAATTCGACAAAGTGGAGCTCATTAAGGACACAACAAAAATGTTTATGATGGTAAGGCTGTTGCTATTGTTAATTTTGTAATTATATTGTTATGTATTGGTAGTATGACTGCATCGTTGCGACATGTTTAGCACCTGGGTTGTGTTTAATGTTCACGGATCATTGTCCAATCGCCTGATTTATTAATAATTATTACCTAATTATATTAGTAAAATTCCTCAAAATGTTTACTTAGGTTATTAAAACTGTTACAAAAAAGAACATAAATCTAGTTTTATACAAAAGTTTTAAAATTATAGAATTAAAGCAAATTAATGTTTAAAAGTGGAGGCCATACATGAGCGCAACTAAATGCATTTCAAACCAGTAATATTACTTGTGATTCTGATTTTCTTCTTTGTTCCAAAGCGCTTTGTGACATTGTTGAACAACAAAGCCATGGTGGTATCGATAACAGATAAAAAAAAAATTCTGCATATCTAATAGCCCGGTTTCTGGAATCTATACCAGGCCTTATTATGCAAACTTCATTTTTAACTTTATTAACTTCTAAATCAGATTACACAAAACAATTTACAAATTTTGCAGATATAATCTACTTTCTACCTTAACGAACTAACTAAACCTACAGATTACTGGATTCCAGTAACCTTAAAAATCTAATCTATCTAAAACAGTCTTTTTCTACTTTACCTCTACACCAATATAAATCAAATCTACATTTCTACTAAGCTTTAATTGTTATAACAAGCTATGAAAGACTGTTTCCTACAATTTTAAAATTTCCTCTTTTGCAACTGGTATCCATCTCCTAAAGAGACTGGCATCAGTAGATGGAGCTGGTTCGTCAGTTCCAGACTTCTGGGTAGTCATCTTTCTGCTTCGGCATAATCATTTGTATCTGTCCGTTCTGATACTCTCCATATATGTCTTCTCTCTCCTGGTATTCTTTTTCTGCCTATGGTTTCTGCTCTTCTTTCTGATATCCATAATTGACATTTCCTATTTATCTGTTGTGCATCTTAAATTAGGTCTTCAAGTCTGGTAATCTGTATCTTCAGTTTCTCTTGGTCCTATTTCCCTCCGGCGATCTCTTAAGTAATATTGTTTCCTCGTAGATTGAAATGATCTTACATTACTTTCTTGAGGTATTTTGTTGCGGGTCATATATTCCTCTACCGCCTTAACAGATATTATCTGAGACATATTTTCTAAATGTGCATAATCTTCTGCATCTCTTAAGATGTTCCATAAACATTTTCCTTGAAGTTTCATTTGACTGTCTTCTTCTAGTTTACTTTATTTATTGCACTAAAAAATAACATGTTCAGGCAAATCTATACAGTTACATTGCTCACATAAATCTGAGTTCTTCTTCCCTATTCTTTTTAAATATACATTATATGGGCCATGTCCTGTAACAAAGTGAAAAAATCCTTTTCTTGGTTTCATATGTTCCAATTTTAACTTCCGGAAATAAATCATGTACTCTTCTTCCTACGTGTGCATTATCCCACTCTTCTTGCCATTCTTGTAATAATTGTCACTTCTTTCTTAGTATTGCATCTTTTTCCCATAATTTTAAAAACATTCCCATATTCTTTCTTCTTTAGCCAGTAAGTTGCACCCCTTAATCTAATGATATAGTCAATAGGCCAAATTCCTGCTACTATTAGTAGGGTCAAAGTAGATGTTTTTGTAGCTCCGCTGCTGCGAGGTAATATTTGTCTCTGAGTTTTTCGGATTAAATTTGCGCAGGATTTGACCCTTAACCTATGAGACCATGTACTTACGCCATTTCCTATTATACCTATTACAAAACTCATATGTAGTAGTAGTAGTAGTAGTTTTATTCATCCGTTAAGTCAATACAATGACATTGGACACGTCAATACAAATATTCAGAACAATACAAATAATATAAGTATAAAAATAAAAAAAAAAATAAGTTGCATCAAGTGTAATTAATAAGATCCAAGCATGAACTCATAAATATATATAGTTGCATGGCTCTACAACTACACAGCATTTAAAATGCATCACAAATATATACAATTATATGGCCAGCTACAGTGTATCTAGAAATTCAGCTATATCATAATATGAATCACTTAATAAAATTTCTTTCAACGATAGTTTGAAACACCTCATGGATTTTATGTTTTTCAGATTGGCCGGTAGTTTATTATACAGAGTGACTGCTGAATATCTAACTCCTTTGGAATAAAGTGTAGTTCTATGTGTTATTGTTCTTAAGTCTGTTTTACCTCTGGTGTTATGATGATGTATTTGATTATTTGTGGTGAAATTTTCAAGGTTTTGTTTTGTATAACATAGCAAACAGTATATATACAGACTGGGCAGAGTCAAGATTTTCAACTCCTTAAAGAAGTTCCTGCAGGAGTCATATTTTTTTCCTGACATTAGGCATCTAACAATCCTTTTTTGTACTTTAAAAACCAAGTGACTGTCTTTACTATCCCTCCAAAACATAATGCCATACCTCATTAGACTTTCTGCATATGCAAAATATAAGGTTCTCATGTCACTTGCATACAACTCATTTTTTATTACTCTTAATGAGAAGTAGAATTTATTTAACTTTATTACTAGATATTTTATGTGTGCTTCCCAGTCTAAATGCTGATCTATCCATACTCCCAGAAAATTTGCTTCTGTCTTATAAGAAACACATGCACCATACAACTTGATGTCAGGGTTGTCAACATTTTTATTTTGTTTGTGACGAAATGATATTGCTGAAGATTTGTTTGTATTAATAATCAATTTGTTTTCAGCAAACCAAGTTTCAATTTTACTGGTTATGTGTTTTGCATTTTCATTTCCCTTTATTATAACATTTGTGTCGTCAGCAAACATAGTTACTCGAGTTGGATTTAAATAATTTGGGAAGTCGTTTATGAATATTAAAAAGAGGATGGGTCCTAGTATGGATCCCTGGGGAACTCCATATTTAATTTTTTCCATTTTTGAATAGTGATTACGTACGACATTCCGCTCGACATTTGTGATTTCCACCATTTGTTTCCGATTTTTTAAATATGATTGGAACCAATCCCATACTATTCCCCTTATCCCATAATAGTACAGCTTTTGTAACAGAATTTCATGATGAATCACGTCAAATGCCTTGGTTAGATCTATTAGTAAGCCTGTACAGTTATTATCATTGTCAATAGCCTCCAATATATGATCTGTAAACTCAAAAATTGCTGATGTTGTGGATTTTCCTTTACAGAACCCATTTTGTGCAGGGTTAACTACATTATGCTTCTCCAAAAACGAACTAAATCTTACTAGCATAGCTTTTTCTACAATTTTGGATAAGGCTGGTAAAATCGATATAGGCCTGTAGTTTTCGACTTTTTCTCTATCACCTTTTTTGAAAACTGGTTTTACTTTGGCAATTTTAAGTATATCTGGAAATTGTCCGGCTTCAAAAGATTTATTAATTAAATAACTTAGTACTTTATCCAAAACACTACTGCAGTATTTGAACACTGTTATAGGTACCTGATCATGTCCTTCACTTGGTTTATTTTTTAGAGATTTCAGTGTTGTATTAATTTCTGCCTCTATCACCGGTGTTAGAAACATACACATTCCAACTGAGTTTATGTGCTCAATATTTAAATTACAAGGCTGATTCCCAACTAATCTCTCCACCATCTCGCTATAGTAAGTTTGAAATACGTTGGCTATTACTTGAGGATCTTCAGGCAGTGAACCATTTGGTAATCTAATAGATATGTTCTTAATCCCATTACTTTGCTTTAAATGCTTTTTAGTTATACTCCACATGGCTTTTTGTTTATTCTCAGCATTATTGATAAATTCACTATTATACTGCTTTTTTGCTTGTATTAAAACTTTATTATATATCTCTTTATATTTCTTAAAGTATTGTTCTAAGCCCGGATCAGTATCCCTTTTCCTTAAAGAATTCAAAAATCTTAACCTTGTCCCAGATTTCAAAATACCCTTTGTTACCCAGTTCTTTTTATGTTCCCCTAGCTTTCGCAGTTTCATTGGCATTACTATATCCATGTGGTATTTCAATCTATTTATGAATGATTCATACATAACATTGATATCATTTGTTGCATATATAGGGCTCCAATCTTCTGTTTCAAGTCTGGCCTTTAGATCTGCTAAGCTATGCTTATTTATATTTCTACTATATTGTTTTAACAAAGGCTGTTTAGTGTTTGTTTATGGTAGTATAATAATTTAAGGTAGCTGATAATGCATAGTGATCAGAAAAACCTGTATCAATAACTTGTATGACAGTATTAGTAAAATCATTGGGTATTAAAATCTGGTCTAAAATTGTGGCTGAATGTATTGTTACTCTAGTTGGTTTACTCACGGTAGGATGAAGGGAACATAGCGTCAGTAAATCTGTTAATCGACTATCTAATTTTTTACCAAAATCAAAATTTAAGTCCCCTATTATGACGATTTTCTTGCTCGACCCAATGGCTTGTACTACTTCCTCTAAACTTTGCACAAAATAATTGATATCCCCTATAGTAGATCGATATATGCAAACTAACACACACTGATATGTAGGTAATTCAACTATACTTGCTTCAAAATCTAACTCCTTATTTAAGTGATTAAATCGATGGATTTTTTCGACTTGGTATGTTTGCTCACAAAGACAAAGTTCCTCCATGTTGATACTTTTTACGGCAGAAACTGGCTACTAGGCTAAACCCTTCAATTCGAATAGTTTCTAATTCTTGCTCATGCAACCAATGTTCACAAAAACAAATCACTTGTACCTTTTTAAAGTATGTATCAACTAATGCTTCACATGCTAGTACCTTATTTCCCAGACTCTGTACATTCTGATAAAATATTTCTAGGGGCTGTACACTCTTATTTGGTGATTTAGTGGTTGAGTTACTGCTAGGTGTGTCCACATCCCCACTCACATCCTGTTTAACATTTCCATTTAACATTATTTTTTCATCACCTAGGTCTGTTTTTAGTTTCCCTTACTTATGCATATATTTATAGTATTTTCTATTAATTTACCTAATAAAAAGGATCCCTTTCTATTCAAATGAAGGCCATCCCTTCCCAGACAACTATCATCTAAAAATTTGTTTACATCTACAAAAACAGCCTTAAGTGTGTCACATGCCCAGCGTATCCCCTCATTTATATCATCAATATATGCTGTACTTTCATCTCTTCTTCTCACTATACCATTTATAACTACAGTTGCCAGTGGGAAATACTTTTTAGCATATCTTATTACATTATACACCTCTGCCATAACGTCATCTGGTCCTAGTGATTTGTGAATGTCATTTGTTCCTATGTGTAGCACTAATGTTTTTATTTTGTCCTTGCTTCCTTCCTGGTCTAGTTGATTTGGCAGATATTGTGCCTTCATACCCCTGAACACTTTCACTGTTGTATCACCTCTGTTTAGCACTACGTTTTTTAACATGGAGTCACCACACACTAGAACACTTTATCTTTCTTCTTTGTTCTCTGTCTTCTCTCTTCTTTCCCCGCATTTTATCTCCTGCTGTATCTTTGCCTGTTTGTTGTTTATCCATTTATACCGCGAATTTTTTCCGGCATTTCCTTTCTTTATTTGATGGTTTTCAACATTTTCTGATGGCTTTCCATCCTCCTCTTCTTCTTTCTCTTGATTTCTTAACCTTTCGTAACGGTTTTCCAAGGTGGTGTAGTTCTGGTATGATGTATCCTTGTTGCTGTAAAAGGTATTCTATAGCTCTTTTGTACAATTGACGCTAATTTCATAATGACATTTACTGCCTTTTCTCTTACGTACTTCATATGGCTGTTTATAAGTAATTTTCTGTCTAATTCTATGCCTAAATACTTAAACGTTTTGTGTCTTTTTATATTTACATTATAGATTTTAATAGTAGGGTCTCTTTTGACTTCTCAATTAAACATCACATATGCCAATTTATGTGGGGCTAATTTTAATTTAGTTCTGACACACCACTGTTCAAGGGTATCAATCATCCCCTTTGATTTCTGTTCTAGTTCTAATTTGTTCTTTGCTTCTACCATAATCATTAAATCATCGGCGTAAGCAATGATATCATATACCTCTTGCATATTCCCAATTTCCTCCTAACATCGGTTCAGTTATATCCCAAAATAAGGGCCCTAAAATGAAACTCTGTGGGCAACCTTTATTAATTTCTCTGTCTATTTTCCCTGAAGTGGTTTGGAGATAAACTCTTCTATCCGTACAGTAATTTTTTATGCTGTTATAAACAGTTTAGATGTAGTAACAGCACTCCTGACATAGAAAGCAAAAGTTTATTCTTACGGCAATTTCTGTGAAAAGTCCCTTCAATGTCTTTGGTTGCCGATGTCAAATGCAACAGTGAGAGATTTTTCTCTACATATAACATAGTTGTGACAGAAAAGGAACAAGTATGAAAAGCGAAAATATCACAATTTGTTGTATACTGCAGTTTGGTGATGACTGATATGTGATATTTGATTTTATGCATGTTACCTACTGTCTGCTGATTTCAAATAAAGTATTTTAATTTGGAAAAAAAGGGTTTTAACAGTTGTGTTACTCTAGTTACCTGTTACTTTTCATTTCAGCCATGTCATTACTCATTAATTCTTCCCAAAAATTTGCAACGAAATTAATGCAAATTTATGGTAAAATATTCACCACAAAACATCATCAACTAAAATTATTATTAATACAAATTTTATAAATAGTAACCACAAAATCTTGCCTCTGCTTATAGAATACATTTACTATGCTGTTTACCTCATGGTCCTATTCGTTCTAATTCATTGGCACATTAACTCATCTGTATGTAAGACTGCTGAGTACTACATGTTGATGGGGAATAGGAGTATAACTGTTTTGCTTTGTACAGTTAGTTATTGTGGTGTGTGGGTTTCCTGTAGATGCCGAGTGTTAAGTTTTCTTTCTTGATGATTTTAAGGTCAAGAAAAGGTAGATGTCCACATTCTGTTTCAACTGTGAAATTTGCAGATGTTTCTTGAAGTTTTAGTATTCTTAAAGCAGCTTCCAAGTATTTTTCAGGGACTATTGCAAAAATATCAACATGATGGTACCAAAGTTTGAATATGCAGAGAAACACTGACTCAATAATTAACAAAATTGCCTAATAAAGTTTACCTGTTTGATTTTTTTTTTCTTCGTACAACACCTGTAAAGAACATCAGAATACAGAGATACCTATATTAACTCACCAATATTAGACCTTTATAATGCTAAGTTGCCTTGAGATGTGAAAACATTCCTTTTCGACCTATTCCAATGCTTCAAAGCTAATTTTAGTGAAAATTTCTAAGAAAACCAGAATTTCAGTTTGTAAGAAAACTTTGCAATATTTAGATGTAAGCAAAAAATTGGAACAAAACAGATTGGTCAAATGCCAGTATATATATATATATATATATATATATATATATATATATATATATATATCATCAATGTTAAGTTCCTGCAATACAACATATGATATAGTTAATCAACAATAGAGAATGAATGGTTATTTATTCTGAGACAACTCTGTGCTTTTAATTTTTCCTCAGTGAATTTTACTTGCGATCTAACAATATGCATGGATCATATTTTTCGGAGCATAAGTCACTGAGTGAGCTGCTAAGATGAGTTCTGGTATGCTCTATTCTTGTTTGAATTGTTTCTCATTTCAACATTAGCACCTCATAAATGTTTTAAACACTGGCTTTTATTTCAAAGGAAGATGTTTTGTAGATTTCTTAGAAAATCTTTTACCATCTATAAAACTGGCCCATAGTTCAGACAATTTAGCTGTTTAATAATCATATCTAAAATCCTATATTTCAAAAATTACTTTTCAATGTTTTCTGCATTATCTGAACACTCCATTTCTAAAAATACAATTTGCATTCAAATATGGAAATGATAAAAATGCTAAAAATGATCATACTGTTGTAGATTATGCAAATTTGACATTTACAACATGGATTACAAAAGCCACGTCAAACTCCTTGAAATCCACTTCTTCAAGACTGAAAACTATTCAACTAAACAAACTCAAATAAAACAACAGTGCCTCTTTTATAAATTCCATTTAATCACTGACACAGCTATATACAAAAAAAGTCTGTCCTTACAAAATCACAGCAGCTTCTTCTTCTGGTTATAAAAAGATCCATTATTAACATAATAATAGTTAAAATCTTTTGTTGTAAGGATGTGCTTCACCACTCCTGCTATACATTCAACAGGTAGCTCAAATCTGTGTCCTTTTCAACTTCTTTCACTTTTCCCCTAAAGCAAAGAGAAAATGGTATGTAAATTTACAACTTTTGCAGCTTAAAAACAGTGACAAATCCATGGTTTAAGTTAATCTCTCCAGTCTTATAATATTTGGCTGAATTATAGCTTATGATTATATTGATATATTTCTGTGCAAAATACATAAAGTGCACAAGAGCGTATCTACATCTTGTTTCCACGGGTGAGTGCTCTAAGACTTAAATACGGCTTACCAGAATTTCTATGTTTGGAGATATAGTAAAATTATCATTGTAATGATATAATGTACCCTATTTTTAGAGAAGAATTTCACATAAAGCATGCAGTGACTTACATAATCTGATGATAGAATTTAGTTATATTATGGTGACAAAAATGTTCTAATCTTTATATCTATCATAAAAATATGCCAAAAATATTTTGTATTGTTTATCTCAAAGATCTGACTTTAATGAATAATTCTGTGAAAAGAATCCATTAGCTGATATATGTGTACCTCATAATTTCTCATGATAGTTATTGGGATGACCTATTTTAAAATGTTTTTATTTAACTTCCTTTCTGTTTTGTCTGTTCAGTACAAATTTTGCAATTAATTTTAATATCATGAGCTACAGAGCTGAAACTTTAAAGATAGCTCTGGGCGGATGACAATGCAATATTTACTCGCTTTCAAGGAAACCTCCACCCCAAAGTGCCCTTTAGATGGAAACATTTTTAAACTAACTTCACAATGAGCTGGAAACTATAAACTTTAAACATAGCTCTGAGCTGGATCACAATGTAGTATTAACTGTCATTCAAGAATATCCCTTCAGCCTAAACTACTCTTTATATGGACAATTTTTGAAACATTTCCTTTTTCTGAAAAATGACTTAATTTTGATTAAAATCCCATATGTTTAGGTATTTTCATGAAAATTGACTAAATTTTATGTCCCTGACATAGCTGAGAACTGGGTGAAAAAACACAAACACACACACACACACACACCCACCCACACTCACACCCACCCGCACACACACACACACATGCATGCATGCACGCAAAATGTGCGCACACACACACACTCACTCACACACACACACATGCATGCACGCAAAATGTGCACACACACACAGACACACGCCGACACCCACCCACACATGCATGCACGCAAAATGTGCACACACACACAGACACACGCACACATGCATGCACACACGTACACACACATATACAAGGAATGGCAGATATGAAACATTTGACAGTGCTTTACTTGATAATTTATACCTTTTATTTATTTATTTATTTATTTAGCATTTAATTTCTGTACAGAAATATTTGCTTATTCAAGATACGGTACAAACTATACAAATTGGAAATACAGAAAATACAGAATTAATCAATTCTGCATGCAATAATCAGATTAAATAGTATCAAAGTCAGCAAATACAGAAAACTTACATGAATTGACAACCATTAGTATCATACAATTATTCTCATGTAATCATTTGCTCTACTTAATCTGGTGTCTAAAATATTCAAAGAACTCTTGAGTACTATAGAAGCACTGATTTATTAAAAATGATTTCACATCTCTTCTGAATCTTTTCTTATCATTGTTTTTTATTTTCTTTGTGATTAGGTTATACATGTGAACCCCTTTATGTAGTACTGAGTTAAGTTTTTTATTTGATCTTGATCCCAGTATATGTAATTTAGTACTATTCCTAGTATAATGTTCATGAATAGTGTTATTTATTTGAAAGTATTGCATGTTGTTATTTATAAAGCATACAGTTTCTAAGATATACAGACATGGCAGAGTTAGTATATTATTTTCCTTAAAATATTTCCTATAATGTGTCCCTTTACTTAGATTAAACATTCTTCTATTATTTTCTTTTGTGTTACAAATAAAGCTTTTATTTCTGTAGCTGATCCCCAGATAAAGATACCACATGCAAGATAAGACTGCATATATGAATAGTAAATCAGCTTTAATGTTTGTGTATTACAAATTTTTCTTAGCACTGATATTATATAGTGGGCTTTATTAACTTTTACAGTAATATACTGAATATGTGGCTTCCAGCTTAAAAATTTGTCAATAATTACCCCCACAAATTTTGTTTCATTGGTATAGTGTATTACCTCATTGCCAAAAGTGATTACAGGAGCTATATAAGCGTCATTTCTATTTGAAAGTGAAATACGCATACTATGTGTCTTTTTAATATTAAGTAGTAATTTATTATTAGTTAGCCAATGCATCATATTTGTCATCACAGTATTAGTATAATGTTGCAATTCAAAATTATTGCAGCCTTTGATAATTATATTAGTGTCGTCAGCATATAGAATAGTTTCTGCATGGGGAATATTAAGTGGAAGGTCATTAATATACACTAGAAAAAGCAGTGATGCCAGGATAGAACCCTGTGGAACCCCACATCTCACAATTGAAGACATGTCCGGAAAAACGGGTTAACCCACATTTTTTAAAAATGGAGAAAACAGGTGTTTTGTGAATGAGGCTGAAAGAAATTGTTAACATTATTTTATTTCATTTCTGAGAATATGAGTCAAGAATACAGTATATATTATCAGGGTTATCCTTAATAGAACCCAAAACATGACTGATCTAATAACAATAAAAATAAAATAATGAAAATAAAGTGAAAACCTTTGTCAGCTTTTACTTAAGTTTTATTCTATATACATTTTACAATTTTAGGTGAAACTAATAGGTGTGTCTTTTGGCATATTTATACATGGTACACTTTGGATTATTCCACTTTTCAATAAGTGTATCATTTTGGAAACTAGCTACAAGCTTTTTAGCTGTAGTCAGGCTGATCAAAAAATGCTTCATCAGTAATATTCTCAGAAGCTGTGGTCTCAGATTTAAGAGTTTTATAGTACTCATGACAAATTGGTGGGATATAATTCATCAGATCCTGTAAGTCCTTTAATTTTTCAGGATTTATAGGTCTTGGACCATTGTATTTTGGAGGAAATGTCACATAAGTAAGGGATGGTTTGCCAGATATTTTCCTTCAAATGTCCATCGTAAGTGTATTTAAAATATAACTTAAAGGGGTGGTCTTTAAATACTTTCATGCATGTCACCTTGCTCAAAAATACCTTTTGCCCAGATTATGAAGCTGTTCTTTTCTGTACTTTGTTGACAAGAGGCTTTACAGAGATGAACATGTTAGTTGTCATTTTAAAAACATGAAAATGATTCTTTACAATGGTTTTTCTCACTAGTTCCATCCACTGATCTGGAACATAAATGTACGCTGCTTGTCTCTTCTTTTTCTCTATAATGTCACCCGAACGTCGGAACACCCTATAGAACGGGCAAGCAGGAGGGTTGGACGTGAAGTATTCTGGGCCGCACCCTCCCATTAATCTCAGTCACTAACTGAGGGGATGATTGTCGCTTGTCCCTGGCCGCCTCTCCCCTCTTCCCTGCCATCTGGAACCTTCGCGGTGATTCACTGAAGCCAGAGACGTCTAGAAAACAGTGATTTCCCTATAAAAAGGGGTGCAATGAGTGAGGTCAGTCAGTCAGTCAGTCAGTCAGTGCTTGACGTTGCTAGTGTACGACGAGAAGACTTTGTGAGTGCATCGGAGGATTGTACGTAATTACGAGAGCAAGTGAAATTGTAACGGACGAACTGGTGAATCGTAATTGTGTGCATTACGTAATTCTGTGTAATTGGCAAGAGTTTAACTGTAAGTCGGTGGAAATAAAGAACATTTTTGAGTGGTGCAATTGGACTTTTCATTTCACGAACCCACAAAGTCACAATAAGGCCGAAGTCACGATCACAAGGCAAAAATGTATGACCGGGTACTAGTTCTGCCATTGTTTGTTTACATCCACAGTAGAGTTTACCAACATAACGCACTGTTGAAGCACTACGGTTTGTGGTAGTTATTACTTATTAAGTGGGCGAAATACTTGTTTATTTTCCATGTATCGCTTTATTCTTATAACTAAAACTATGCTGGTCTCATAAAATATAATGATAGTTAACTGTAAGGATACAAGCATTTAAAACATTTGTAGCTATGTTGGTTATCCTGTTTATATGTTAGTTGCCATGAGTGCCACTACATGACAGGCACAGAGCTGAACAGGTTAACCTGTTTTTGACATTATATGAAAAGGATATCACGAAACGCACGAAACTTCACCTCTCTCTACTTAGCATAATATGACCGCTGGAGGATAGACCAACACAAGAAAAGATAGCTCTCTGTTGCAGCAACAGAGGGCAGCACTTATCACAATTTTTTTATTTTGAGGGTTAGCCCGTTTTCTCGGGCATGTCTTCAATTTCAATATTGGAATTAATATTATGACCATACAAAGAATTTCAATGCGTAAATGATACAAAGGATGTACAACAGATAGATTAAGAGATCAGCATTAAGATAAGTAGTGCAACTTATTCACTCGAGCATAGACGGAGCATGTCATAAAGCATTCCACTTATCAACAGGGAAGAAACCTCATAGTAAAGGGAAAACAGTACCATGGTGGACCGGCCAGCTGACAATCTTAAGAGAGAAAGTCAACGCACTGAGAAGACGTTATCAGAGAACTATGAATAACATAACTCAGACAAGAGAGAAGAGACAAATATATAGAGGGTAAATAAGAATACCAATTTTCACCATGAAAAACTCAGTTCATGGAAAAAGTACTGCACTATTTCAGAAGGCACAAATCCATGGAACGCTGCATACAAACTGGCGACAGGAAGATTTAAGAATCAAACCAGCTTGACTGCGCTGAAAAAGCCAGATGATGATGATATATACATAAGGGCGTTCAACTACGGCGGTCATCAGCGCCCTTTAAAAACTAGTCATGGCAAAAGCCAGATATAAAACTTTCTAAAAACTATACAAGTGTAACAAAACCTATTAAAAATACACGTACATAAAAAACATCAATCAAAACCTACTAAAAATTTCGTTCACTAAAACCTAAACTCTAAACTAGAAAAGAATCTAAAATCCTTCTCCACGGGTCTCCACGCACGGTCTACACGTGGGTGGGCCTGTTGACCGTCTCCCTCAACCACGAAAAGGAGCCCACACGAGGGAGACTGTTGGCTCGGGACCCCGGGTGTGCCAAACCCGTAGGAAAATACACCAGAGATTTGGAAGAAACAATAAAGTACATTATTAAATTTTAGATGAGTCGTATTTCTTACACATCTGCTTCACTTTCGTATGGTGGTGTTCCAATACAGTTAAATCTCGATATATTGAAGTGACGTTAAGTCAAGAGGAACACGCGAAAGTTAGATCCAACCAACTTTAAAAACCGGACAACATGGAGGTAAGATCGTTCACATTTGAATATTTCAATGAACATAAAGTACGAAAGTGAAGCAGATGTGTAAGAAATACGACTCATCTAAAATTTAATAATTTTTCGCTTCACTGTGGTGTTCCAATACAGTTAAATCTCGATATAATAAAGTACATGTTGGATTCCTTCACTCCTGATGACGACCAGGAGAACCACACTTAACATCAACACATTAGAGAACAAACAATAACTCAATTATCAACACCAGACGATAAATACTTCACCCAAGACGAACTTTTAACAGTTATCCAGACATTTAATCCTACAAAAGCACCAGGAGAAGATGGCATAACCAGTGATATCATATTAAGAGCGTTGCAGAAATTCCCTAAAACATTCACATCAAGCTACAACCTATGTCTGAAACAAGGATATTTTCTCAGTCCTTGGAAACAATCAACAATAATACCTGTAGTAAAACCGGGAAAAGAAAGCAGCCAGGAAGTCACTAAGTTCCGACCTATAAGTTTAATCAATGTTGAAGGGAAGATCCTGGAAAAACTTATGATATACAGAATAAATCACCACATGTATGCAAACAAGCTGTTGAACCCTAATCAATTTGGCTTCACTCCACAGAAGAACACCACGGATGCTGCCATGGTAGTTAAAAACTTCATTGACCAAAATCTCCAACAAAGAAGAACCATCACTGTCACAAGTCTAGATGTTAAAGGTGCTTTTAACGCTGCATGGTGGCCAGGGATCGTCCACAATCAAGAACATTGCAGTGCCCTAGGAATCTGTACTGCATGGTTAAAAGCTACTTCAACAACCGTAAAGGCGACACTATCATCAAACCAAAGCAGAATAGTAAAGCAAGTAAGTAGAGGCTCTCCTCAGGGATCCTGCTGTGGGCCAGGCCTGTGGAATATACTGTACAACTCCCTGTTAAATATGGAGTACTCGAATCACAGTAAAGTTGTAGCTTTTGCTGACGACTTGGTTGTTCTCACCACAGGTGACAACAAGGAAGATGCTGAAATGCATGCAAACTCAGACGTGGAGAAGACTGAAGACTGGTCCAAACAAAATAAGATCCAGTTTAATGAACTGAAATCTTAAGTTCTTCTGGTAACCAGAAAAATTAGAGAACAAAACAGCCTGATCACTATATATTTAAACAACCGGAAAATGGAAAAAGTTCAGGAAATGAAGTATCTGGGAATAATATTCGACAACGAACTACTCTTCAACAAACACATTCAGTATGTCAGTAACAGATGCACTACACTCATTAATGCACTCGCAAAAGTTGCAAAGCTAAGCTGGGGTCTTGGCCATCGAGCCCTCTACACAATCTATAAAGGAGCTGTATTACCAATTCTCTTATACGGAGCACCAGTATGGCAAGAAGGTATCCGGAAACGCAAAAGCATTGCCAAATACAAAAGGGTACAGAGACTCATGAACATCAGAATCTCAAAAGCGTACAGAACCATATCCTTTGAAGCTTCATGCGTCGTAGCTGCACTCACACCCATTGACATTATAGTCCAAGAGAAACTAGCCATCCACAAGGCCATACATAATAAATGCGACACATTTTCAGCAGTTGAATCACTCCCATAACCAGGAAGCTGGATGCATCCAGCGGAAAGGGTCCACATTAAACAGGCGGAAGCAAATAAGCAGTACCCCATACACATATATATGGATGGCAGCAAAACTGATGGGAAAGTAGGAGCTGCAGCGGTCATCATTCAAAATGAAATTCTGATTCAGAAACTGAAATACAAACTACACGATAAATATTCAAACAACCAAGCAGAAAAAATAGCCATACTGCAGGCTCTTCACACACTGCAAGTAAACACAGAAAACAGAATAACAGAAAAAACAGCAGTAATATACACAGACAGCCAAATAACCATAGATCTATTAAAAAACAATTGTCACTGAAATACTATAATAGAATACATCAAATGCAAATACAAACAGCTTGAAGACAGCAAATGGACGATTCATGTACAATGGGTGAAGGCCCACATTGACAACCATGGTAATGAACTGGCAGACAAATTTGCTAAGGAGGCAGCAAAACAAAATGACCTACCAACAATATACCAGAAGATACCGAAAACTGCAATAGTACACCACATCAAACTGCAAAGCATAGAAAATTGGCAACTTCAATGGAACCAAACAACAAAAGGAGCAGAGACCAAACAGTTCTTCCCAGACATCAAGGAGCGATTAAAGACCAACATTACTCTCACGCTGAACATCACTGCAATACTGATTACGTATTAAAGTTATACCAAAAGTTGGCATAACTTTAGTTCCTCAAAATAAATATAGTATTAAAAATTTACTACAATTTTCTAAAAAAGATAAAATTCCTAATAATAAAAAATCTGGTATTTATCAATTTAATTGTTTAGATTGTGATCAGGTTTATATTGGAAAGATGAAACGTAATTTGGACAACAGAAAGACATTTTCGTAACTGAAAAATCGGCCGTAGTATATCATTTTTGGTCATTTAACCATGAAATAAATCACGAAGTTAAATTATTAAAACAATTAAATTGTTCCACAGATTTAATAGTTTGGGAAAATATATTTATTTAAAAAAATAAACATCGCATAATGAATTTTGACATACCAACAGTAGATTCTGTTTTTAGGTTTGTTTCATCTTCAGATGTTGGTAATGCTGAAAAAACATAAGAAAAATCATGGTAATCGAGATTTCCTTGACAATGGAGTTTGTTTTTGATGGACTGAGGACACAAGCGATTTGCTTTTGAAATTTATTTCCATTAGAAAGAAGAAAGAAGTAATAACATCAATTTCTTAAGATAAGTGGAATCTTAGTAGCAGATATTTATATTTGTGTAATAATCACTGCAATAGTTACTGGACATGGCAGAATAAGATCATATCTCCACCACTTCAAGATAGTTGACTCTCCATTGTGTTCCTGCAATGCTGGAGACCAGACAGTGGATCATATCCTCTATGAGTGCTCAAGTGTTCCGAGTGAAAGACAAAAACTAGTTTACGGTGTTTTGAAACAAGAAAACTGGCCAGTGTCAAAAGACAGTATAATTAAGAAATATTGTAATGCTTCCTGCCGGTTTATAAACTCAATTGATTTTGAGAAACTGCTAAATTTATCGATAGGGCAAGGAAACTATAAATCACAAAGAGCAAATACCATTTAAATACAAACTGTCATAAGAACTTTAGTAATGTATAACAGTTAAAAAAAATAGCAATAATGTTAAAAGTAAACAATTATGTGTAATGTAATAACAACGTAAAACTGATACAAGTCTGTATAAAAGGCATGTAGTGTTAAATTTGTAATGGAGCATACTGGAAAGTAATAAATAAATTTAAAAAAAATCAGACATACATAACATACCATAACATATATACATATATACTGTTGCGAGCCAATTGTTGATCAAGGCAGCAAGGCATTCAAAGGGATGCACAGTGTAGTGTGTAGATAAAAGCTCACCGAAACGGCGCGGGGGGGGGGGGGGAGGAGACGGATTTCTCGAGAGTTCGCCTTTGTTCTAGCCGGGTCTCGATTGTTTGAGAAAATTCCGGAATGTGAGTAATTTATAAAACGGCAGCCCGCCTGCCACAGTAGTCAGTCAGTCTGTAACTCAACTCACGTGCGTAAACAGCTGTGTGTTTGTGGTCGATGACCTTGCAAGTTGTATTGTGTGTGACGTAATTATGGTATGTTGTGTACGAAGTGTTTCTACGGAAATAAAGTGCAATTATTGGTGTTTGTAACCTGGACTTTTAATTTCACGAAGCCACAAAGTCACAATTGGAGTCAGAAGTGGGATATTTCGAAGATGGAGGCTGCATTGGCACAGATTCTAGCGAAAATGGAAGAAATGAAGACGGCTAACGACAACGTCATCGCCAAAATGGAAGAGAAGTTGGAGACGGCAAATAACAACTTGGCTGCGAAGATGACCGAATTAACAACGAACACGGAGGCGGCAAACAACAATCTGACCGCCGAGCTGAAGGAAATAAAAACAGCGAATGACAACCTCGCTGCGAAGATGACCGAAGTAGCCACGGAAATGAAGGCCGAAGTATCTGAAATGAAGGCTGCGAACGAGGCCCTCACCGAAAAATTTGAAGAACAGTTGGCCGGCGCGAGGGATGACGTCACGGAGCTGGGCAAGCGGATGGGCCAAGTGGACAAGCGCGTCGAAGACCTGGCGAGCCACGTTAACAACCTAGAGGGAAAGGTCGACACCAACACTAAGTCCCTCAACGCCATGGTGGAGGACATCGTCGGCAGAAGGATGAAAGATTTTAAGGCCGATGCGTCGGGACGCGACATATCTGCGCGCGTCAAACCGCCGAAGTACGACGGCACGTACACGTTCGAAGTCTTCCGCCGCCAATTCGACACGGTGGCCAAGCACAAGTGGTCACCAGAGGAGGAGGCCGCACAGCTAACAGCCAGCCTCCAGGGACAGGCCGCAGAAATCCTTAACGCGGTCCAGACAGCGGCGGCACCCAAGGACATCTGGGAGACCCTGGAGAACCGTTTCGGGAACCACCGCTTGGCCGCAGCATACCGCAGCCAACTGAAATCGAGGACGCAGCAGCCAGGGGGGACGCTGCAGGAGTTCGCCCTGGCTATTGAACAGCTGGCCAGCAAAACTTTGGTCGACCTACCACCTGAATTCGTATCCCGGGAAGCCGCCTACACGTTTGTTGACGGGGTACGAGACGTCGAGATACGCCAGCACCTAATGCTCGGCGACTACAAAACCATCCACGAGCCGCTAACGGCAACATTGAGGATGGAGGCGGCCAAGGTGACGACTACTCCGACGTAGAGAACAAGGAGTATCCGCTACACTGGAGACCGAAGACCAGCCGAGTGATGCCGGCGAAGACCTAGTGGCGTGTGTTGGGAATGTGGACAGCTGGGACACCTGGAGAGAGACTGCCCACACCAGGGAGAGCAGCCGGAAAACGAGTAAAGGCCGTCGTGGCAAGGGACACGTCGGCGCCATCACCACCATCCCCTCGAGTGACACTGCGCGCCGTCAGCCAGCGTACGATGACAGCCTCATCGCGGACGATTGGGTGAGGGAAGCCGTACCGCGTGCTCGTAGACACCGGGGCAGCCGTGACCGTCATCAGACCTGACGTGGTCAGGGGTTTATCGACGAGGAAGGCGAGGCGACCATACCAGCTTGTGACGGCATCGGGTGACGCAATGTCTGTAGAGGAGGCCCTGCTGGACCAGAAGACGCCTGTGCACGGACTTTGTGTAGCCAGGACATTGTTGCCGTGCCGATAGGAGGTGCCGGTGAGGCTGCCCAATCCAACAGACACCGATCACGACGCCCAGGCCGGGACGGAGTTGGGGACGTGCGAGCCTGTGGTTAGCGTAACACCAATCTATAAGACTCAGGGGCTGGTGCCGATACATCACCTGGGGCCCCGGCTGGAAGGCTTATTGGAGAGGGCGGCCGACCACCTGACCGCAGAGCAGGTCGAGAAGGTTCGACAACTGCTGAGACGATACCAGCGCGTCTTCAGCCAAGGTGACAGCAACTACGGCCGCACAGACCAAGTGCTCCACCACATCGACACCGGAAACGCCCGGCCTATTCGGCAACCACCTAGACGCGTCTCACTAGCGAAACAATCGGCGGTACGAGACATGCTGGAGGCCATGAGATCCAGGCGAGTGATCGAAGAGTCTGACAACCCTTGGTGTTTCCCTGTAGTCTTGGTGAATAAGAAGAACGGTGAGCTACGCTTCTGCGTGGACTACAGGAAGCTGAACGCTGTCACCAGGAATGGATTGTTTCCCCTTACTCCGGATTGACTACACCCTGGACATGCTTCCTGGTACACAGTGGTTCTCGACCCTGAACCTGAAATCTGGTTACTGGCAGGTAGCTCTGGACCCGAGAGACAAGAATACCGCATTCTCGACAGGCCAAGGACTTTGGCAGTTCACAGTAATGCCCTTTGGCCTCTGCAACCCAACAAGCTACCTTCCAACACCTCATGGAATCAGTGATGAGAGGGTTGACTTATGACGCCTGCCCGCTATACCTGGACATCAACATCGTCAGCAAGACATTTGAGGACCATCTCGAAAACCTGAGTAAGGTGCTACAGAGGCTGCAGGCGACTAACCTGAAGCTAAACGCAAAGTGCCAGCTCTTCCGCAAGGAAGTCAACTACTTGGGCCACATAGTCTCACCAACCGGAGTGACCACAGACCCGGAGAAGACATAGGTCGTGAGAGATTGGCCTCGGCCAAAGGATAAGAGAGAATTGCGCAGTTCCCTGGGGCTGTGCAGTTATTACCGCCGTTTCATAAAAGGGCTTCTCCAACATCGCCAAACCCCTCACCCGCTTGACGGAAGAACACCGGTCTTATGTGTGGACGGAGGACTAAGAAGTTGCGTTCCAGGAGCTGAAGAAGACACTGTGCAGAGCTCCCATTTTGGGATTCCCACAACCAGGTGGCGCCTTCCTTGTGGACACCGACGCCAGCGATCATTGCATTGGAGGCGTCCTATCGCAAGTGCAGGACGGACACAAGCGAGTGATAGCTTATTACAGCAAGACGCTGTCCAAGGAAGAGAAAAGCTACTGCGTCACACGGCGAGAGTCACTGGCGGTAGTAAAGACCTTGGAGCACTTCCACAAGTACCTGTACGGTCAGTTATTCCACCTGAGGACTGACCATTCCGCCCTCACCTGGCTACTTAGCTTTAGAAACCTGGAAGGCCAGACATCCCGTTGGGTCCAGAGGCTGCAGGAGTACGGCTTCACCTCTGAACATCGTAGAGGGAGGAGCCACGGCTACGCAGACGCCATGTCCCGAAGACCCTGCCCGGAAGAGTGCGGCCAATGCACAAGAGTGGAAGAGAAGGAGCGTGCCGCAGCTGTCAGAGTGGTCACCGCAGGCCTGAGGAGAGAGCAGCTGGCGGACGTCGACTTGGGGCCACTCTTGAGGGAAGTGGAGGCAGGAACGATACCGACCTGGGAGGACATCGCACCCAGAAGCGCTGCGTACAAATCGTACTGGGCCCAATGGGAATCGTTGAAGACCAAAGAGCGTGTGCTGTTCCGGGTTTGGGAATCACCCGAAAGACGCAGAGAGAGCAATGGGTGCTTCCCCGGAGTAAGGTTCCGGAAGTCCTGGAGGAAGTGCACGCTGGTACTTCACGAGGACACCTGGGAGCAAACCGAACGATCGACACACTCCGACAGCGCTACTACTGGCTTAGGCTCCGAGCAGATTCTGAGACATGGTGCCATCAATGACACGTTTGCGCGACGAGTCGTGGTCCCCAGACTAGGAGCCAGGGTCGCAAGCGGCAGTACAACGCCGAAGCGCCATTCGAACGGATCGCTGTCGACATAGCTGGACCATTCCGAGTGTCCGACCGAGGCAACAAATACCTGATGGTGGCCGTGGACTATTTCACCAAGTGGCCGGAGGTGTATGCCATCCCGAACCAGGAGGCGAAGACCATCACAGACTGCCTCGTGGAGCAACTGTTCTGCCGTTTTGGGGTGCCGTTGGAGCTCCGAAGTGAACAGGGCACAAAGGTTGTGGCCAGCCATCAGCGAGACTGGGACGCCAAGGTGCCACTGTTGCTGCTGGCCTACTGCTCGTCGACACACGATACCACTGGGTTGATGCCAGCCAGCTTAATGTTTGGCCAGGAGTTACGCCTCCCCTGTGACCTGGCATTTGGGAGCCCCCCCCCCCCGGAGGCAAAACAGCCAGCAACCGAGTGTGTGGAGAACCTGGTGGACCGTCCCCATGACATGCATGAGATGGTTCGTCAGAACATCCAGAAGGCGAGCGATCGCTTGAAGACCCTATACGACAGGCAAGCCAACAGCCAAGGGTTCCAGCAAGGTTACCTGGTCTGGTTCTACTGCCCTACTCGGACCAAGGGACACTGCCCGAAACTTCAGCAGCCATGGCAAGGACCGTACCGGGTGGTAAAGAGGATTAACGACGTGGTCTACCGCATCCAGAAGGTGCCCCGAGGAAAGATGTTGGTGGTACACCTGAATCGTCTGGCCCGCTACGATAGTGCTGTTCGGGATGACCAGCCTTGAGGACGGAACAGTGTCGCGAGCCCATTGTTGATCGAGGCGGCGAGGCATTCAAAGGGACGTGCAGTGTAGTGTGTAGATAAAAGCTTGCCAAAACGAAGGGGGGGAGGGGGGCTGGAAGGAGATGGATTTCTCGAGGGTTCGCCTTTGTTCTAGCCGGGTCTCGGATGTTTTAGAAAATTCCGGAATGTGAGTAATGTATAAAAAGGCGAGTGAGTCAATAACTGAACTCACGCGCATAAACAGCTGTGTGTTTGCAGGTTGTATTATGTATGTGACGTAATTCTGGTCTGCTGTGTATGAAGTGTTTATACGGAAATAAAGTGCAACTTTTGGTGTTTGTAGCCTGGACTTTTAATTTCATGAACCCACAAAGTCACATACATACATAGACAGTAAAGCTCTCTACTTTTAATTACTTAAATAAAAAAATGTATATATTTAGAATATATACCACTTTTTAAATGGGCTAAAAAAAATAAAATGATTTCTTCTAGCCTCATACTTGATAATTTGTGATTGTGAATTTTAATAGCTGTGAAAATACTTGAGAAAGATTTGAAATGAAAAATGTGGAGCACATGCAAATAGATAATAGTATGAGAAATGACAACAGAGAAGTTGTACTAAACTCACTTTATTTGTCACCAAAATTGTAAACCCAATGCTAACTTACAATCACTTTCACTTTTTACAAATATACAGAGCAAATATGTCTCTTTCCTTAGCACTACCTTTTTTATGCCTCTGTTGTAGTAACAAGTAGCCCTACTTGTAGCTTCTCGACACTCACTCAACCCACTGTTTGCAGATTGTCACTAATACTGTCTGCTGATTCTCAGACAACTAACTCTTCACTTTAACTTTGCTCTGGCTAGCCATTTCACTCACAATTAAACTGAACTGAATTACTTGGCTGACTCTTGCACTCCCTTTTATATCAGGTCATGGAAGAAATGTTCTGGAAATGGTCTCTTGAACTACCTGAATGGAACATTCTGGACGTCAATTCTTCTAGATTTCTTGAAATCGAAAGGTCTAAAACATCAGCACATCACAGAAAAGAGGCATATACTTTCAGCTTTTGATGTCAACCAATGGCTGTCCTTGAATTTTTCTTTATTTGCTCCTCTTGGCGACAAATGACAAAGGTGGCAGAATGGCGCTACTCATACTGAATTTCTTGTCATGACGACAGTAAGGAATGTAGAAAGCAGCAGACATTGAGAAAACTTGCACAACAGTTCATATCATTTGCAGCGCAATAAAACTTTTAGTGACCCAGATGAACTATGCACGTGTCAATAATCTATTGTATGCACTCCATGTTTTTTCATTTTAAATCTTACAAGTATTTTCATAGCTATTAAAAATTCATAATCACAGATTTTCAAGACTATCTGCATGGGGTTAGGAATTTATATGGAGCTAGGAGAAATTATTTTATGTGTTTTAGTTCATTTTAAAAATGCGGTATGTTAACATTTTTTAAAATGATTTTACTTAAATTTAATTTTTCGAGCACCTACCAATAGTATGAATATTTGAATACAGCAGATTAAAGTACTGAACCCAAAAATCTGATATATATTTTACCAGAAACACATATTTTGAGGTTTTGTGCCCCCTCCAAAAGAAAACAAAATAGGAATAAGTGTGTGTACATGTGAACTGTTGGATGATTGTCTAACTCTGTCTTGCGTACATGGGCATGAGGCCGTGAGTCGGGTTGGCAGCCTCTGGCACACTGGGCTGTTATACCATGGGTTACGTTACGTTACATGTGAACTGTGTAACCCAGAGGCAAAAAGTTGGTTAAGTATGAAAGCAAGTACTTCAGTTCAGTATCTTCCAATGTGAAATAATTCTCAAGAAAACCCTCTTTCACAGCCCTTTACGTATAACATTTTAGTTATTTCTGATTTTCTAAAAAAAATGACTAAGGTGACATTCATAGAAGGTAGGCATACAGTTGTTCTGGTAATTTTGCACATAATGGAGAATGGGATCTACAACCAGCTTCTCCAAGACTTCAGTTTTTTGTAATTCCACTTTGAGTAGCCAGCTGTGCAGTACATAAATCATATCTCATTACCGTAATCCTAAATTCATCTCTTTTTTATATTGTTTCGGCTTTACTAAGAAAACTTAAATTTATTTATTAAGTACTAAGTGATACATTATTATGGTTTGGCCATAATCTTAGTTAATTTGTTATAACCATAACCATATTATATATAATAGGAGTGCTAAGCCAGCAACAGAAGAGGAAGGTTGTGTTTAACAGAGCTCCGGCAGCTTAGAGAAACAAGGACATAAGTACCAATGGGAGCAGATAAAGGAACATACAGAGCCAGAATAGGCTTATTCGGGAGCAGAAAATTAAGGGGAAAAAAAACTGTCTGGAAATCTGGAGGTGATTAAAAACTTAATAATAATGATAAGTGTCATCGTGATACTATTGGTAATAGGCCACATTGAATGGAACCCAGGACCTATGGGTGGGCAATTTG
Organism: Mantis religiosa; assembly: GCA_030765055.1. Classification (NCBI taxonomy): domain Eukaryota; kingdom Metazoa; phylum Arthropoda; class Insecta; order Mantodea; family Mantidae; genus Mantis; species Mantis religiosa. Next base: position 277,877,987 of record CM060950.1, on the reverse strand, counting down.
TGCTGGAGAAGCTAACTGGAATGGTGAAAGGAATGGTAGAACGTTTAGGGAACAAAATGAATGCAGCTACGAAGGAAATGAAACAGGAAGTCTATGAAATGAATATAGAAATGGCATCTTTCAGAACCAGAATAAACAAGCTGGAGGCGGCATCTAGGAAAATGAACCTTGTGTTCTCGGGAATAGAGGAAAGAAGAGGGATATGGCCAGTTCAAGAAGTAACAAAAGTTTTAGAAATGGACTTAGGAATGAAACTGTATGGATGGGAAATCGTGGACGCATATCACGTCAGGAGATGGCAAGGACGAAGGCTTATTATCGCCAGATTTACTAGGATGCAAATGGTCTATGAAGTGTTGAGCCGAACTAAATTATTAAAAGGGACACAGATTTTTATCAACAAGGATTTGTCTGAGGAGCAACAAAGACTCAAGTTCCAGCAAGTGCAGCAAATGAAAAGGGCCAGAGCAGAGGGTAGGGCAAGCATATATATGAAACTTTCAGCTTTGGATAGACGGAAGATCAGCGTGTGTTAAGGAAAGTGGAATAAGGGACAATCAAGTGAAAGAGGAGGAAATGAGTTGACGAATGTTGAGAATGTCGAATGATGTGCCGAGGGGCGTGGCGGTGGCGGTCAGTACAAGAGTCGGTTATGCTAAGGAAGAGCAAGCAGGCAACACGGGGAAGACACAGTGACCAAGGTCAACAACCAGCTGAGCTAGTGACGTCACCGCGTAGAAGAATTCCAGCTGACGGTGAGATGATGCAACAAGTCAGGCAGCTCGCGCATCATGACAGCGGAGAGGACATTGACTCTCGCCAGGCAAGAATTGTCTCAACACCGCGCAGGAGTTTGTTTGAAATAAAAAGTTCGGTGGTGAATAAAGATGTGAGCAGGGAGGGAGGAAGAAAAGAGATGGAGAGTGGAAAGTAGGAAAACTGGTGTTGTCCTTAGGAGTCAAAGAAAGCTAAAGGATTTCAGATTTAGGGCGGGCTCACAATAGGATGTAGCAGGGGGAGATAGGATTGTAAAGATAATGTTTCGGAACTGTGAGGGTCTGTTAAGAGGTTTGAGTTAAGGATACTTTAGAAGTATAACGCAAAACATCCAGATTTTGGCTGTTGCTGAAATATGGGTGGATGCCTCAGTGCAAGTAGATGTGCCAGGTTTCACATTTATTAGTAAATCAAGAAAGAGAAGGAAGAGAAAGGGAATAATGTTGGGAGGCATGGGTGCATTTATAAGAAATGACATAATAAGCAAAATTAAAGTGAGAAACTGTAAGGCAGATGAGGTGATGTGGTTGCTTGTACAGGAATGGGGTTATGGTTAGGAATAAAGTATAACCCTCCAAAAGATTTAATTAAAACAGATCACTACTCTTCAAAACTTAAATAAAAACTGGAAATATAAAAAATTCACTTACCACCCTTGGGCTATTTCCGAAGTTTGAACGAATATTTAAAGACCATGGCATCAAACTAACACCACAAAATAGATTCTCACTCAAGAAATTGTTAAATAATCCCTTAAAAATCATGATCCCACCAGAACAAAACTCAGGCATATATAGGATAGATTGTGAAGGCTGTGACAAATTTTATATTGGTTTGACAAAGAGAAATTTAAAAACTAGATTAACAGAACCCTGTAGGAACAAAAAATATAAAGAAACAGAAAAATCGCCAGTTGCTTTCCATTTCTGGAATGATAACCACCACATCGGAGAGGAGATCAAACTACTAAAACCATTAATCAAGGCTTCGCTGGTGATCAGCCGTGTGCGTCCCGTTTGGCCTACACACACCTTACCGCACTCGCAGGGAATTTTGTACACTCCCGGGACCTTGAGATGCAGAGGGTCTTTTATCGGTCTTAAATATTGTTGGAGCTTCTTAGGGGCCGTAAAGAAGGTCCTGATGTTGTATCTGGCCAAGGATGCAGGAGATCTTGTTGGAAACCGAGCCGTAGAAAGGTTATGTAGGCTGTGTTTAACCCGCTATCTATCTTCTGAGCGGGGCATGGGGGATTCCTCCTATTGTGCTCTACCTTCCTGTGTGTCTTGTTTATGTCATGGTTGCTGTATCCATTCTGAAGTAAGGTATCCCGAAGGTATTGCAGTTCCTGTTCAGCATGGTCCTCATCTGCAATTTCAAAAGCCCAGTGGAATAACCTGGAGATGACTGTCTTCTTTTGAGTGGAATGGTGGTGGCTAGAGGCATCCAGATAGTGGTTTGTGTGCACATTGCGGGATCTTTACCATTGACGTCTAGTTTGATTTCTTTCTTGGATTATTACTCTGATATCGCGGGGAAAACGTTTGTTTGTCGACGTTGGATATCTAATAGGGACGTGTTCCTTTGTGGCTTGCTTTATCGCTTTGACTAAATTGTTTATTGCTTCGTCCTTCGTCCTACAATTACAGCACCCCTAGTCACCCCGGACAAAGATCGGACCTCTGGGAAAACACCTTGGCAAACAGTGAACATAGCAACTCTAGTCACACCGGACAAAAGATCAACCTCCGAGAAAACACAATAGTGGACAGAAAACATAGCTCAAACTAACCGGGTTGAAAATTTTACATTCGGAAACATTTCCTCGATTCATATACTCGACTCGGCGGCGAGGCTTCAAGGAAGCAACTACTCCAGCGAAAGCAGCTATCCCAGAAAGAAGAGCCCAACTAGCTTGGACAAAGGTGTCCAAGCGAGAAGAAGGGAGAACTTCCGGCTGGATCTTCTGACACTTCGAGCGCTAGCTTGCCCGGCAGTTGCCTGCCCGCTTCCCGCATAGGGACCTGCTCTGCAACAGAGTAGAGCAGCAAGGCCACATCCAACGGTCACTAGACCGGCACCTCTAGGGGTCCGGCCCTCTGCTGCTCGGGCTGTTCAGCGCCCTTTACTAGCACATTCTCTCTTACTGCTTTCTTCTTTCCTCTTTTTCTTTCTCATAGATTAAGTTCCATACATACTTAGGTAACCCACTGACTGCTCAGACATGGCTAAAGGAAAGACAAAGACAAAACAGTCCCCTACGAACCTACGGACTACCAGACGGAAAATTGTAAAGACAAACCTGAACTTTACCGGTTCTTCTCCACCCCAACCAAATCCATCACCTCCAAAAGACTGCTCACCCCAAGCTGCCCAAAGGACACCTACGCTACTGCTCCAAAACACCCCTCTCCCCCATTCTCGCTCATCATCTTGCTCATCTTCATCCTCCCTTTCAAGCATCCGTGATCCCTCTGTAATCATCTCCCCTCCAGGGACTGTCACGCCAGAACCCAGATCTCCAGAGAAACTCAACAACTTCCCAGATCCATCAGCACCGGCCTTCGCCTCCAGGCATGCACACAGACCAGCAAGTCCCAAAACTCAACCAGGCACTTCATCCCGTCCACCTTCTCGAGGTGAACCACAACCTGGACCTTCTTCTCGCCCAGATCCACGTCCTGTGACTCCGAGCTACCCTGAGGCCCCTAACCGGACTGTGCCACCCCGCACCTACGCCCAAGTTGCCTCCTTACAACCACCAATCTACATCAACAACAGACACATTGACGACATTAGCAAAATCCTGACAACTTCACAAGACTAACAGGCATCACTGACATTGAGGTGCGCCGGGCCTCCCTTACTCATGACTTTGAAATACGGACCAGAAGCCCCACGGACTACAAGTGCATGTGTGACTATCTGCGCCAATCCAACATGGACTTCCATGTTGTGGCACCAGGCCATTCAAAGAGCTATAGGGCGGTGCCGAGCATGAAATTCAGGGAGAACTGGAGGCCTCCAGAATTTCAGTGGCACGGATTGCACAACTGCGTCAGTTCAACAAGAACAGGACACCCCTCCCCCACTATCTTGTTGAACTGAAGACTCAGGAAGACTATCACCAGCTACTGCAAAAAGCAACCGTACTATACACACGAGTGACAATAGAGGAATACCGCCCGCCCCGGTTCCCGAAGCAGTGCGGCAAATGCCAAAGGTTGGGTCACTTGGCCTTCAACTGCATGGCGGCAGCCGCCTGCTCGAAGTGCGGGGGCGGACATGGCTCCCAGACATGCGACGTGCCGCTAGAGCAGCGAATGTGCCTCCTCTGTGGCTCGCGGGGACACGGTGCACGCTTTCGTGGCTGCGCCGTGTACCAGCGACACTTAGCTGCGCTACGGACCCCGGACTCCAGGACACGGGATATCACTGGGAGAAGGCAGGGACCTCCAGCCGCTAAAGTCAGCCCCACTACTAACCCGGCTCAAGCCGGAGCCAGCGTGCCCCCTCCCAGGTCGACATTGGGTGCTAAGGCCACCCATCATATTGCTGCAGCCCCAAAACAAGACAAACGGGAGGACACCAGACAGTCCTTCCTGAGACTGAGACTGAAGATGGGCAGCCCGGAATGGCAATTCAATATTGAAATGTGCTTCCTAGGGCTGGAGATGCTACAACAGAGACCTGACGACAGGGAAACTACCATGCAGCTGTACTCACAGTATTTCCGTTTACTGCTGAACACAGATGGATGGTGATTCCACTGCCAGACTGATGACTTGGAATGCCCATGGACTAAGACAACGCAAAGCTGAACTACTAGACTTCCTGGCCAAACACAAGGTACAAATAGTGCTCATACAAGAAACACACTTAAGCCCATGGGACAGATTAAACCTACCAGGGTATTACTTGTACAGAAATGATCGCGATAGACGGGGGGGAGGAACAGCTATAGCCGTCCATAAAGACACCGCCCACCACCAAATACAGCTCCCACACCTCAAGAGACTGGAGGTGAGTGCGATTGCCACAACAATTAACAGCAAAAACATAGTTATAATTTCTGCCTACAATCCGCCGGGTGACATAATAACTGCTGATATTAATACACTTCTCCAATTACATCACAGTATAATCATTGGAGGAGATCTCAATGCTAAACATCCATTGTGGAACTCAAGGACATCAAACAGCGCTGGGAAAACACTCTTGAGACATGAAAACATATCAGATTATATCATATACGCTCCCACAGAGCCAACATACATACCATTCCACACGACCACTTCACCAGATGTGCTAGACATTATTATAGAAAGGCAGGCCGGCGCTCGTATCTCACTTAAGGTCTGTAACGATTTATCATCAGATCATCTTCCGGTATTAATATATCTAGAAGGTTCGCTCCAAAGCGTCCCTACTAGACCTAGGCGTAATTATAATAAAGCGAACTGGGACCTCTTCGAGAGGACGGTAGATGATGAAATATCTGAGATTCAAGCCAACTCGGTTGAGGACATTGATAATGCAACTAATAAAATAGAGAAAGCCTTACAATATGCCACAATGGTGGCAGTTCCGCTACAACGGCAGCATAAAGTTAACACACATCTTCCAGTCGATATACAGCACTTAACAAAACAACGCAACCGAGCCAGGAGACATTGGCAACACACTAGACATCAGTCAGCGCAATTACAACTTCAAATGCTGAATAATGAACTGCACGAACGCACAGCAGCAGTCATTTCGGAACAATGGAACAACACCTTAGAAACACTAAACGCACAAAACAATACTGCATGGAGAATAGCCCGATGCCTAACTAGGGACAGGGTTACCACTCCCCCCCTGCATATAGGGCAACGCATTGCCACAACAGACGAAGAGAAGGCAGAAGCACTGGCAGAGGCCCTTGAGAACACCTTAACACCAAACTTAACACCATCATTACCCACATTTATCAGAGAAACCGAATTCCTTACACGAAATCTACATGTCAGGACATCACTTGACTAAATACGAAAAACTCATCCTGCTGAATTACAATGGCTGATAAGGCATCCCCCAAAACGGAAAGCACCAGGACCTGACAGGATCCCCAATATTGTTTTCCAAAACTTGCCACAAAGCGCGTTGAAAATACTATCTAAAATTTTCAATCTCTGCCTCCTGCATGGCTACTTCCCCACCCAGTGGAAAACAGCAAACGTTCTGCACTTTCCAAAACAAGGTAAAGACCACACGAACCCAAACAATTACAGACCAATTAGTCTACTTAATACAATGAGCAAGTTACTGGAAAAAGTAATAGCGAAACAAATGAATGTGTTTGTAACAAGACACAATCTGCTCATCCCCGAACAGTTCGGATTCAGAGCTAAACACTCTACTACTCTTCAGCTCATATGCGCCACGGAACACATTACGAAAGGTTATAACATAAAGAAATCAACAGGCGCTGTCCTGCTGGATATTGAGCGCGTCTTCGACCGCGTATGGCATGCGGGCCTACTGCGCAAGATGATGGCTTACAATTTCCCGGACACTATGACTAAATTAGTCGCAAACTATTTGTGAGAACGAACTTTCTGCTCAGTCGCAAATAACGCTGTATCCACACGTCGCCCAATAAAGGCTGGTGTCCCACAAGGCAGCATATTGGGGCCACTTCTATTCAATTTATATATAAATGACCTACCGAAACATCCAAGGAGTATGTACTTTCTTTATGCAGACGACACCACAGTCATGGCCCAATCGGGTCGAGTAACATTAATACACAAACATCTACAGGAGTCACTTAAACAGCTAGAGCCGTGGCTTGCTAAATGGCGGATCAAAGTAAACACCGCCAAAAGCGAAGCAATAATATTCACCAAGCGTAAAAAACATTACCATCAGAGACACGGTCTTGCTCCCCTAACTCTATTCGATAATGACATAGGCTGGACTAGCAAGGTCAGGTACTTGGGCTTAGTAATGGACCATTTCACATATTCTAAATTTTTATGTGCCATCAGTTAGTGGTCTACTTATGTAAAGAATCTTCCAAGAGAGGGAGCCAATTACAAGTGATCCAGACAACAACCAACTGTGATGAGTCGCTAATCAGCTGATGATGAGACTGCAACATGATTTTGTAAAAGGATGTGAGTGAAGTTACAAGTTTTAAAAGGTATGACTCAATTTTAGTCTTTATACAAGTAACTACTCTTTCCCCAATCAGCAATAGAACTTCATACAGAAAATTGTCATATCATCCCAGAGCTACACACCTTTTCCAAAAAGTCTTCAAAGAGCACATTACTTTGACCCCACAGAACAAATTCAGTGTACAACACCTTTTGAAATCACATAATGCAAAGGAGATACCTACAGACAAAAAGTCAGGTGTGTACCGGATAAACTGCAAAGACTGTGACAACTTTTACATTAGAAAAACTAAAAGGAATTTGAACATTAGGCTTAAGGAGCATTTTAAGAACATCAGGAACAACGAAATAGATGAATTGGCGGTAGTATACAATTTTTGGAAGGATAATCACAATACAGAACAAGACATTCACATATTAAAAAGTGTTCAGGGTCCAACTACATTAACCACTTGGGAAAAAATTTTCATAAAGAAATATGAAAGAAAATTGTTCAATTTCATACTACCTTTGAAGAGAACCCAAACTTCAAGTTCATCAAGATACCGACAGAGATGCCCCTATCACCTCCAAGGAGTTCACCAAACTAACAGCCATTAGTCGACAACAGCTGATAATGTTAGGAAGATCCTAACGAAATGCATTCTAGGTAAATATTAGCAATAAATGAAGCATTGAGTACTAGTTCAACTCAAATTATATTCATTATAATAATAATGTTTAAAAATGGAAATAAATTGAAGAAGTCTGAAAAGTGGGTTATGGGAGGCACAGAAATTCAAGTTGTGCAGGATTACACCTATTTGGGGATTATGCACATCATAATCTGCACATCACATTGGAATAATTCTGTATAACTAACTACCTTGATTAAAAATATAAAAGATCTAAATGTATTAAAAAAAACTTAGGTAGTTCCTATTAGTTCATTCACTTTATACAGTTGCAGAGTTCCTGGAAATGTGATTATGTAAAATATAATAGTTAATGTTAATACTCTCTAACCATGAAAATAACTTTATGTTGTATAGTTTCAGTTAGGAATAGGATTTTACTGTATGTGTTCTTGCAATTTTTATTTGTATTTTTCTTGAAAAAGCCATAAAAATGTAATTTTTTAAAGTGCTGAATAAATACTACTACTAAACTAAGCAGGAAAGGGCACTGGGAGTTACAGAAGAAGTGGGCTCTAGCTAAGGGGAGGTCAGCTGTTGGTTTACTGAGGAAATGCTTATATATAGCACCAATGATGAAGTCTTAGTCTGAAAGGCTATACTCAGTCTTAGTAGAGTCTAGGGAGGGATATGGAGTGGAAATATGGGGGGTGAAAAAGGATCTTGTATTAAGAACATACTGTAAATTTATGCTGGATGTACCCCAGAACTCAGCAAATGTAGGAGTACTTTTAGAGATGGGAAAAAGTAGTGCAAAAGGAATGGTGATGGAAAGAGTGGTTAAGTACTGGTACAGGATACTGCAGTTGCCAGAGGATAGCTTGATTAAGTGCTGTCTCAGTTTTCAAGAAAAGGATTCCAATCAGGGAACCTGATTGAAAAGAGTAAAAGAACAGTTGGAAAAGGGTGGAGTAGGTGATATATGGTTGCATAGACATAATTTAGCATGGGGAGTAGTTAGATCTAGATTCGAGGATATAGATCGTCAAACAATGTGGGCTGAGATGGAAGAGAAATGGTCACTGGTTCTTTTAAGGATGTTTGGAACAGAATCAAGGTTAGAAAAGTATTTAGAAATCTGTAATAAAAGGGAAAGAGAAGCAATAGCATGGTACTAGGGCCCGGAAGTTGTTGACCTAAAAATTCTCTAAAAATGAGCTATAAAATGACTTTAAAGTATGAAAAATTGCACATAAAATGTTTAAAAAAAAATGACCTAACAGAAAGTAACACTTTCTTTCATAATAATAAATTAATAACTGTCACAAAGAAATAATGAATATATGGTTTGAATAACTGCATTTTAAAATTAACTTTCTTAGTAAATAATGCAATTATTGCTTCTAATCTCTGTTTCATATAACCTTGCCCCGCTGAAATGTATCACTCCGCGTTCAACTACCTTCGCCCTCGCCCTAATTGGCTAATGCTTTCGCGCCATAGGCCATCGGCGGTGCCTTCCCGTCACATTATACGTCGTAATAATTGCCGGGAAGATAAATAAAATCATACAAATAAGGATATGAAGGCATTCAAAAATACAAGTTTATAATGAACTTAGCAAATTGAAACAGAATGACTGAGCAATGAAACTGAAAGAGTTTATAATGAACGGCCTTTGGCCTTTTCCACTGGGATTTTTTAAACCAGCACACATACCTTTCAAAAATGCTTGTCTTTCAGTCTTAAAAGTCGTGTGACACCATACCTTACTTTTTGTGTGTTCTTCATGTATATTTTGCGATTTGTATCTCGGTGCAGTCTGGTTGTCCTTAAATAACGTCTTCGCCACACAGCAATATCGCCTCTGTCTTTCAGCACATTTTTCTTGCCTCTTTTTCATTCACAAATCCCAGTGTATAAGCAATCTGCTAAAAGTTGGTAAATCTGCATCCTCATTTACAGCAGACAAAATGTTAGTTATGTTAGGGAGTTCGTTTCTAAAGAAAAACTACGCACATGACGATGCACAACACTTTTCACGTATTTTCTCCGAGCACTTTTGTTTATTCCTGCTTTTGCCTGGAGTGGTAAGTTTTCCTGTTTTCTCAGTTTCATGTCGTGATGTTCCTACCCATCTAACACTCACACCTGTAACTTCAGAGCACAGCTGTTCGACTTCTCTCACTGACAAAGACGGATTCTTCTCTGTGAATGCATTAAACACATGCAACACAATTCTTTTTTCGCCTGTTTGTAAATAATTATCCTTGCGATACTTCAGCGAAAAACTGGCGGTAGACTCTGCCATTATACATATAATAAGTACGTGCGCAATAAACGATCAATAAAATAATTTAGCTCTCACACTCTCGAATGGCGATATATGACTAATCCAGTTCAAAACAAGGTCAGTGATAAAATTCATATAAACAAATGTCACCACTACTGCTAAATCACGTGCTATCGTGCCATGTGCAAAGGAAACCTCCTCTTTACTTCGTTTAAGAATTAACATGCATTTCAGATAAATCAACTTTGTTGCGCAATATATTTAATTCAAACAGTTACGAAAATATGAATTTGACAATTCTCTTCCAACATATAATGATACATGACCATGTTACATAACGAACTAATTTTTACCGCACGACAGTCATTACCACAACAGCAGCCATTGAGAGGTGATTAGGTCACGTGACCGTTAAGAGATACTGGGCAAGCTTACGTGAAACAAGGTTTAAATAAGAAATACATTCAAAATTCATCAGGTCATTTTCAATTTTATAAAATATGAAAAAATAAGTTACTGTGCCCATTGGTCAAAACATACCTTACTTAGCGTTGCATTACACCACCATGGTCATCTTCAAGTTATCAAAAGTAAAGGAACGGCGGTTGTCAGCTAAAACTGTTTTATACTTTGAGTAACTTCTCTCCACTTCCACAGATGTTATAGGTGCATATTTGAAAAACACTATGTCAGTGCCTGTTAAATCCTGTTCAGAAATATAAGTTCTGAAGTTTACTCCTGATAGATATTGGCAATCTGACAAACTGTTTGGTATCCTTTATTTTTGTCAAACGCAAATTTTAGTTTCTGTCTAATTTTGTCCCCATTCTCACCTTTTACATTTTGTATCCTCTCTTCCGCAATCCTCACTAACTCAATCGACTTATCCAATGTCATGTCACTTTCTTCAAGGCGGGTTATGGTATCCGTCAAAACTGTAAAATTTGATTTAATGAAAGCTAATTTAAGTTGGATTTGAGAAAACTGATCCTGTGCTCTCTCAATTGCCTTAGGATCTACCCTATCTAAGCTATTCACCACATCTCTCACTGTTGAAAATTGTCACACTGCAGTTAACCATGTAGCCCAGCATGTTAAAACTGGTGCTGGGGGCAAAGCTATATTAGGGGCTTTATCTTTGAAATACATAGTTCGGGTTGGCGATTTCGAAAATATTTTCTTTACTGTGGAAATTAGTGTATCTACTTCTGGAAATGTTGATGTGACCTGTTCTGCCATGATGAATTCGATGAAAAGCATGGTCCAAACACCTAACATGCACCATCTTACTGTAAAATAATTGGATCGATTTTGCCGCCTTTACCATGTAAGGCACCGCATCTATTAGGAAGAGGAGCACGTTGCCATGATGTATTCCACTAGGCCACAATAAACACATGGATTTATTGAACAGTTTGCATATCTGCCAGTGGTTAACAGCTTTCATAGCCTCTGAGGCTAGAAGAAACATTTCTCCGGCACTGGTAGCTTCTAGCATACCATTGGCCACATAACGCCCCTGTGAATCGGTTGTCTCATCAGTTGATACATAATTTTTTTTTCCCATTCACACATTCATGTATTCGGTTTAACGTGTCTTCATAACGTTTTTGTAGGTAATCTTTATGCAAAGTTGATTCATTTGGAATTGTATGACCAGTGTGATATTCAAGAAAATGTCGTAATTTGGAATTAATTTTTCTAGTGGAATATTTACACTAACAAACACTTCACATAATTCTTTATAAAAGGAAGATGACTTGTTACTTGACGTCAAAGCCATTTCTTTTAACAGTAACTGTGACGCTTGTCCTTTTTTTTTTCACATTTTGAAGAGCTCACAAATGTTTTTCTGTGGATGCAATCCACACTTATTGCATGATGTAATCGACGATTCCTCGAATTGATGTGTCATAAATTCACCAGCACTGTTAGGACACTGGCCTGTGTTAATTACATGTTTACAACACTTACAAAGCTACTATTTCATATAAAATATATAAATGAGCTTTTAATCACAGATTATGTTAAAATCCCCCAAAAAGCCCATGGGTCAGGGTCAGGTCCACCACGGGAATCAAACCTGGGCCTCCCGAATGCGGGCTACACATGAAAATGTCCTATAAATTTGTGAAAAATAAATAAAATAACCGGAAAATTCATTTAAATGTTAAAAAATGACTTTATTATAAAAATGTGGAAAAATTGCATTTTTATGACCTATAAAACCAATATATATCTAACCTATTTGTTCCAGAATGCACTTAATTTTCAATAAGCATCGTCTATGAATACTCAGAAAAAAGATGACTTCATCAAAATCCGGGCCCTACATGGTACAAATTAGGGGTTTAGAAACTGAGAGGTCTAAGGGGTAGTGTACTGCAAGTTCACTGTCCGATATGTGGTGACAAAGAGGATGGAGAGCATATTATATGGGAATGTAGAGATACAGATGAATGGAGGAAAAAATTGATTAGGGAAAAGTGGCTCAGAAATAAAAGTATTGTAACCATAAAGAAAATGTTTTCTGATCAGAGTCAGATTAGGCAATTAGGAGAATTTCTATGAAAGGTGAGATCCAAATGGAAATGGTCAATTGACAGATGTTATGAGTAAGAATCGACAATGTAAATTTTAGATCATAGGATGTATGAGATAAAAAGGTTGTGAAGGATTGGTAGCATTTAGGTGTCTACTGAATAAGTGACTTGGATCAATTCCAGTAGATGCAATCTACGTAATAGCTTGGCACTAAATAAATAAAATAAAAATATATATAATATAGTAAAACATATGTTTTCTATTATCTTTATCATCTACAGATTTTCTTAAAATACCTGTCCTTCCACTGAATACCTTTATTTAGTCCAAGGGTGAGAAGGAAAGCACTGTAAGTGTGAATTTACTTTCCCTCTCATTCCCATTACTCTCAACAGGAAGTTTACAGAACCAACTAAACTGGTTGATTCTGGTTATATTTGCAAGGCAGTCTTATCAGTGTAGTAGTGGCTTGCATGTGCAGCATGAATGAATGACAAGTTTAATCAGGGTTAGAGGAACAAGTAATTGCCACTGCCGTGCCAGTGGGAGGAGCCGCAGAGTCCCAAATCCCATTGGTGGGCAATAGCTGGCATCATGAGCTGATGTCATGAGATAGGGGCGAGCTACTGCACAAATACCATTTGAGAATCTTTCCAATATGTTCTAGAAGTAATTCAAGAATGGTCCATCACCAGGAACTTATTGCTACACCCCACAGGTATATAAAGCTGATGCGAGACCTGGAGGACAGGACAATCATGATAGTTTTATAGTTTGTGTGTATTTTGAGCTACGATAAGTGCGGCTCCATGGGGAGGAGTTCATGAATCAGTCGGTCAGTCGAGTTGTGTGAGTTGACTGAATAGTGCATAGAAGTGTGGTATGTTCTAAGCTCTTTGGTGAGAAGTCAGCAGCCTGTGGAACAGGCAGTGAAGCAGTTTACAAGTAAATACAGAGATGTGTAAAAGTTGTGTGTGCAAAAGAGAAGGTGATTATAAGTTACCATTGCACCAATGATTTCCTCTTCCTCTTCCTCCTCTTCTTCCTCTTCTTCCTCTTCTTCCTCTTCTTCGTCTTCTTCCTCTTCTTCTTCTTCTTCTTCTTCTTCTTCTTCTTCTTCTTCTTCTTCTTCTTCACCAAATAATTTCACAATACCCAATCTATACTCCAGAAACTTAACCCTTTATATTCTTCCTTGATTCACATTTTCCAACAAAATCAATCTCATTCACTTTGATACCATTACCATGTTTCAGTTAAGGTTAGCAAATGAGCCTTACTTAAGATTATCTTGGGGGGGAAAAAAAAAAACCTCCAATGATAGATTCTTTGCCCCAATGATAGATATTTATTAATAAATATATTAGTCACTTTTAGTTTCTTTGACCACTTCAGAATTTCATACACAATTTGCTGTTACAAATCTGATCACCATCATCTTTCTTCCTCTGTTCCTCCCAAATCAACTTAAAGGCCAAATTATAACCCAAATATTTAAATTTGTTTACCCTTTGAAACTGTCCCTGTCAGCCAGAAACATTTGATTAATAAGTATACAATGATAGTAAAGATATGTAATAATGATCAACCAGGAATATTCTTTCAGTAATCAGAAAGTGATATTAAATACATAATAATGATATATATCTATTCTTAAGTTAAAAATACTTGAACATGACAAACAGTACTGATAAAAGAAGGATATGTGAGTCCAGCTGGTACCAGAAACTTGCCAGAACCTGACCTGCTTTCTATTGTATAGACAAAAGGATTGGATGAGAAACAACCCTTTGCAAAATCTTGGCGCCTGGTAGATGATGTCAAGCTCTAATCAGGAATTCTTGGACATGCTATGCACAAGACAGGGTAAGATTTTGGTGCAGTTTTGACGGGCGTGCTAGCGCATAAATTATCTAGCTTCATGGGAATAGAAAGGGCTAAAAGCTGTGATATGCAATCATCAAAAATAGAACTATGGCAAAAAGCAACAGTAGAAAATAATCTATTGCAGTAAGAAAAATATCGCATGATTTCTCAAATACTCGAAATTTGGCAAAAGTGAAGGAAATTCAGACAATGGCTGAAGTATGATTTTTAGTAGAAAAGCACTGTCTCTCAATACCTGGTAGGGGTAACATGTATGTAAAGACATTGTCTCTCGATATCTTGCAGGGGAAACATGCGCATGTGAAGAAACTGTCTTTTGGTACTTACAAGAACTTCTGTGTTTTTATGTTGTGATTGTAGATGCAAAGCATATAATGCAGGATAATGTGTCACGATTACTTCATAGCTTAGCCGATTATTATGCGTCACATGGTACAACTGCACACAAACAAATTGTTTTCAGTCAAGAGAACACAAGTAGCAACTTCCCAGGTGGCGATTGGGATAGATCTACGGATAAGAATAAACTTCTAGTGGAACAGTCGGGGTGTCTTCTTCACCAGGAATCCATACCCTGTCAGGATGCAACCATGCCCTGAAGCAGAGAAGAGGGTTCATGTTCAGCAACCTTGAGAAAAACCCAGACCTGTTCAAGATCTCCCCATCGTAATCTCCACTTGTCACATTTCCTAAAGTATGAGGTGTTGAGTACATGGAGAGCTCGACAAAGGTTCTCTATGGGCGTGAACCACCTCATCTTTCTAGAATATGATTGTCTAAAATAATTTGTTAGGTACAGAACATTTTATACAAAAGATCATCAATTTGATTTTATTTGAAAGGAATAATTTAATGATGAATATTAGTAATAGAAGTGATAGTGATGATCATATGGAAACGAGATCACATGATGGCTTTAGGGAAAGAATAAGACTAATCTTTAACTTCAGCAACTTGTATTAGCTCTAATCAAGTTTAAAATTGTAATTTTATCAATACTGCTCAACAATTTGGGTGTTAACTTTTATTTGGGGCTACTTGCTGCATCAAGAAATTTGCTGCACACTGGTATTCCTAATACTTCAATAAAAAATTGTTAGCGCATTAGGTATATCCAATCTAGAGATAAATAAGTACTGGTGCATTGCAGAGGCATTGAATATAATAATTAAACAGCAGCTCTGACATTATTTATGAAATGGGATTTCAAAGTTTTCGACAATTCTGCAACTTTTTAATTGTCATTAAAAGTGAAATTATGATGGAAATTAATTATTCTTCCACACTAGTCATGTGTAGGCTATGTCTTCTTCTTCTTCCTCCTCCTCCTCTTCTTCCTCCTCCTCTTCCTCTTCCTCTAACTCCTCCTCCTCTTCTTCCTCTTCCTCTTCTTCTTCCTCTTCTTTTTTGTGTAATTTTTGTCCTCCAACGTTAAGTAATATCGGACAATGAATGAAATTGGTGAAATGATGGTCAAATGAGTCCGTGGTCCATGGAGCTTAGAGTTACCCGACATTCGTCTATCAGGATAAGGGAAAACCCCAGAAAAAACCTTATCCAGATTCGAACTCAGGACATCTTGAATGTGAGGCAGACACCATCTACGCTACTGTAGGTTGATTTGGACAGGTAGAGTGACACTGAAAAATTAAATGCCACAGCCGGGATTTGAGCCACGGACCTCCCGGTTTCCATCTGGTTGCTCTTAACAAGGTGCATATCTCATTGTATATGGGAAAGTGGTTTACTGGGAAAAATACAAGTTAGTTGGAGAATTTAATGTCAAATTGTCATGTAGACCATGGTAGCTCAATGGTTAAAGAGGAACTGGACAGAGACCAGGAGATTCGTTGTTCAAATCATAGCATTGAATTTTTCAGTGAAATTATGTTTACAAAACAAAATTGTCATAATATATTTACAAACTGTCATATGTTACATAATTGCCAGAATTGCTGCTCCTGTCGAACTTAATGAAATAGGCCCCAGGCAGGGACATATTTAAGGGGGAAGGGGTCCAGGGGGTCCCCCTGGACCTCCTGGAATTATCATTTAAATTAAATGAATTATCATTTCAAACTTTTAATAAATAGTTGAAATAAGACTTAGTTTAAAATAAATCTGAAAAGTATTAAATTTTAGATGAGTCGCATTTTTTACACATCTGCTTCACTTTCGTACCTATTTTGAGGACATGTTTCGCAAATCTTCGTTTGCATCTACGGCTCTTGTGTGACTGACGCTAGATCGTGCGACTGACGCTGTTGATTTAGTGATGAACTGAAATGTGGGATTCTCTTCTAGCGGGATTTCAAAGTTCATTAGTTGGTTTTTATGTTTTTCTATGTATATCCTCTCCCATATGACGAGTTCACTATGTTTTTGTACGTATTTTAGTAATTCTGTGCTATCTTCAATTTCATGATTTTCAGACCAGAAATGAGCTGCTATTGCGGACTTATCAATATTTTTGTATCTTAAGTGCCTGAAGTGTTCTTTCTTTCTAGTGCCTATGTTTCTTTTTGTCCTCCCTATGTAAATTTTTTCACAGTCTTTACACTTAATTTTGTAAATGCCTGACTTTTCCTCTGGTTTTATCTTATCAGTATTATTACTGTGAAGTAGGTTTTTAATGTTGTAATTGTTTTTTGGTGCCAATGTTATATTGTATTTCTTGAATATTTTTTGGAACTTTTTTGTGGCCCAGGGGTGGTAAGTAAATTTAGCAAATCTAGTTTCTTGTTTTATTGGTGTGAGAGCTGTGATCTGTTTTAATTTCTTTTGAAGTTTGAATAATTTTAGTTTTTTATCTACAAGGTTTTTTCCATATCCATTTTTAATTGCAGTTTTTAAGATTTGATGGTATTCGTTTTGATATTCTTGCTGGCTGAGAGGTAGATTTACTAATCTGTGTGTCAGACTGTTGATGGTTGCATGTTTGTGTGGAATTGGGTTGAAACTATTTGCTTTGATGTAATTATCTGTGTGTGTTGCTTTTCTATGAATGCCAAATTCTAGTTTTTCATTGCCTTTTTTGATTTTAAGGTCTAAAAAAGGTAGAGTACTGTCCTCTTCAGTTTCTACTGTGAATTGTATGCTGGGTTCTTGCAGGTTGAGTAGTTTCAAAGCATCATCTATTAGTTTGTAGGGCACTATTGCAAAGATGTCGTCTACGTATCTGTACCATGTTTTAAACATATGAGGGAAGGCTTTAGTAATATGTGTTTCGAAAAAGCTCATGTATAGATTGGCCAAAAATGGTGATAGCGGGCTTCCCATAGCTAGTCCTGAAATTTGTTTGTAATATTTTCCATCGAAGACAAAATAATTTTGATGTATACATAATTCAGTCATTGCCACATATTCTTCTATTGCATTGGCATCCAGGTTTATAGAATTTAGCCATTTTTTCAGTTGAATCAAAAGTTTGTCTAATGGAATGCTAGGGAAGAGGGAGCGGACATCAAAGGATACTAAGTGTCATGAGGTTTTAGTTTAAGATTTTGAATTTTTTCTACCAGGTTTAAAGAGTTTTTTATACTCAGAGTATGGAATTGTGGAAAGGACTGAAATTTTTTGGTTAGCCATTTTGCCAGAAGGTAAGTAGGAGTGTTTATATTATTTACAATGGGTCTCATGGGTATGTTGGGTGGTGTTCCAATACAGTTGAATCTCGATAAAGCTGAAAAGGTTTATTCAAGATTCTCATCTTAATATCTCTATTCACTGTCAAGCAAACATTAAGTTATTTAAGAGATAAACGAAAAGTTACTGCACAGCAGCTGTAGAACTCTTTAAAATACCCAAATAATGTCAATTACAATAATGTATTGCAAAGTTAACCAATTCCGATATATTATTATTTGTTAATTAGAATTCCCAGATACTTAAAGGTATGTAATTTTTAACTTCTAAGTTCCTATTCCCTTTTTCACTCAAGGAGAACTAATACTTCAAATGCATCAATCAGTGGTTCGCTTTTTAAATATCTGATTACTGCTTATATCACTTTATCCCAGGTATGAGAAAAAAAAAAAAAACAATTTTCAATGTGCAAGGTCCTTCTACAGACTTTATCCAAAGAAACAAGACAAAAACAGACTTTTTCTAAGAACAATTTGTAGAAGCTTGGGGGGAGAAAGTCATGTGAATATAATATATTAAACGTGTTTTTATTTTTTACTAACATGATAAAAACACATTCCTGATTAATTATTTATTAAAAGCAAATAATTCAACTAGATTTTTTGGACCCACCCCCCTCCCCCCAGAAACTGACCTAAATACGTGCCTGGCCCCAGGCATAGGAATTTCTAAGCATTAACCCCAGGACAAAAATAAAGTTATTGGACTTTACGCAGTAATGTCACAGGTTGCAATCTACCTCCATTCCTCATATAGTCCATTGGCATTTGCAAACAACACTCATTAGACATTGCTCTCTACTTGTGTGATGCATGGCTATTGTTTACATTCTTTGTATTGACAAAATGGTTCGAGTGCAGATAACTTGAAGACAACTGCTTAAAAATTCCTGTCTGGTTATAACCAATGCATCTTGTGAAGGACTCCAGGGTTCTATATTGTAATGACAACAATTCTTGCAAATTTAACTGTTAAATAAAGTTCAGCTCAAGTTCCTAGTACCTAGCAACTACCTAGCAGTATCTAGTTCAACTCTACCTTCCACCTCTCTATTTCTCCTTTTACCTTATCCCTTTCCTTCTATTGCCCTCTCTCTTCTCTAGGCAAATTTGTTTTTATGTAATATTTTGAAAACTTAATAGAACTGCTTGCATGGAATGTCAATATAAATTAAAACAAGCACGACATTTTGAAAGCCATATGCAGAAATTCTGCTGCTAGGTTCAACTACAAGGCCTGGAGATTAGACAGAATCTTGTAACAGTATTACAGCAAGTGATGTAGATAGACATCCTTGCCTCAAATGAAGAGGAATTGTGCCGTACCTTTTTTCAGATTCAGATTCAGATTTTATTCTGCCATTTGCAACATGTTTTACAAAGCATCGTCAAAAGTAACACTACAATTACATTTTTACAGTTCAATAATAATAATAAAACAAATAAATCTATTTACAGATTATTAGCAATTCTAGATATACACAATAGATTGATAACAAAATTTAATAAACTAAGTCTAAGTCTCTCTTCCCTTTTTGTATTCCTCAATTGAGTAGAAAGCGTGTTTCACTAGGTAGGTCTTTATTGCGTAAATTTTCTTCACTTCTTCATTTATTGCCTTGATAGAGTGAGGTAAATGATTATATAAATTTTTTGCAGTACTTTCAATACATTTGGCAGCTAATGTTCCCCTGAACCTATTTCTAAAGTAGTTCTGTTTTGTTCTTGTATTATATTCATGAATGTTTCTATTTTTTCCTTCTATGTGGTTTCTTATTACATGTTTGAGACATTCAAATATGTATAAAGAGGGTAATGTGAGTATTTTAAGTTTTTTAAAGCTACTTTTACATGATTGTCTCCTAGGGATTTTTTCCATTATTCTTATTGCTCTCTTTTGTTGCCTAAATGTTTTTAACATATTTTTCTTACCTGCTGCCCCCCATAAAATGACCCCATAGCTTAGGTGTGCATGTATAAATGCATAATAAACCTTCAGTGCACTGACTTCATCCATAATTTGTGTTGTCTGTTTTAATACATATATGCCCTTGTTTATTTTCTTGTTGATCTTTTCTATATGTTTGTGCCATTTTAAACTACTGTCTATAACTAATCCTAAAAAGTTTGTCTGTGCTACTTGGCTAATTTGCTTATTTTGTACTGTTAATGTGATGTCTGATTTTTTTCTATTACTGAGCTGAATTTGCATCCATTCGGTTTTGTTTGTGTTTAGTACCATTCCCAGTGCTTCTAAATAAGTGCTAATTGATTCTATCTCTTATTCTGACTGCTATCTCTTATTCCCTTGGAAACTTTCAAACAGGAAACAAGGGCTGTCTAATCCAATCAGTCCGAGTAATATTTTTGGGCAACTAAATCTAATATTGAAACAGGCAGTTAATGTTTTGCTTTTAGGCTTTTAGGCCTTTTGGGAAATTATCCAAAATAAGAGAAAAAGTCAGGAGTGTGAACTCACAATCCAATGTAGGATCAATGGAGAAAGACGGTTAAGCATAATGTCAGTCATATATTTTCAAAGAGAAAAAACAAAAATAATGTGTAAAGGAGAAAATGTAATTTTTAGAGCTTGAATTGTCTCATACACAATAAGAGCACTTTCCTTATTTAGACCTACTCATTATCATCATCATCATCATCATCATCATCATCATCATCATCATCATCATCATCATCATCATCATCATCATATACACCTGGGAATAATGTCCTTATTTGACAATATTTACTGGTATGTTGCACTAATGTATTAAAAAAAGATTGATGTCTTGCCTAACATAAATACTGCTTTGTGCTGCAATAGCAAGGATACAAAAATGATGAAGAATAAATTTAACTTTTTACAATTAAAATTCTGTTGTTGGACATGACAGTGATGTGCACTAACAATTTAGTTAATTGTACAGTTTATTTTTATACATACTTATTTAATAAGGAGGACATGTTTCAGCAGCTATTCACTCCCATCCTTGGTTCCTAGTACACTGCCTGTCATTCATCTTGGTGTTTGGTCCTGCCCCTGGTGGTGGATGGATGAACCTTTGCATAAGTAGGTCACTTGGTGGGATTTCAAAACTGCAGTTTCAAACAGGAACCAAGAATGGGAGTGGACAGTTCCTGAAACAGGTTTTTCTTATTAAATTAATAAGTAATATAGCGTCAAAATAGACTGAATAATTAACTAAATTGTCACAAGAATATATCTTAACATAGCATAAACATACCATAGACTGAATGGTAAATTTGAAAAATGATGGTAATGTATCAATAATGTAATTCATTTCATTCACTGTTATGGAAACCAACATAATTCAGCATAAAATTATAAATTATTTCACTAAGTCTCCAACTTAATTCTACCTACCTTTCAAATATTCTTGCTGCATATGAACCCTTTAAGGTCATAGTATCACCTTTTACCATTAAATAGGTACCTTCTCTCAAGCCAATGACAGGTGGAGTTCCTGGAAGTTCCTGGTACTGCAGTATTCGTTCTTCTCGAGTTTCCTATAATCAATAAATCAGGCATACCTTTGCAAATGATGATCTTATAAATAATAAATACATTTATTTCTTTTAACAATTTTAAATTCTGAAGAAAGTAGGAAGGCTTTTAAAAAAATTGAGAACATTTTCAAACGTTATAGTACCACAAGGGCTTCACAAAATAAATTCAGTTCGAGAACATTATTAAATAAACCACTTAACAACACCATACCATATAATTAGGGGGTGGATTTTGCCCTACTTGCCTACTTTATTCCTTTGGTCAGAAACAAAGCAGCAGCAGCAGCAGCAGCAGCAGCAGCAGCAGCAGTGGTGGTGGTGGTGGTGGTGGTGGTGGTAGTAGAGTAGTCTTTTTTTTACTTGGGGGGAAATGTCTCAGCACGCCAGTCTGACTGGCAAGTGTGGGCCCTCCACTAAAACCCCACCAATATACCTCACAGCACTATGGAAAGACCTCTCGGTATTACTTCATAGTGCTGCTACCATATACAATAAACCTATACCCAGCACAAGTTTAGAATGAAATTTCAGAAACTGTATGTACAACATAATAATAATTTATCTGTAGTACACTTATTAAAATAATTCACCTATACTATAAAAACAATGTTCTAACAGGAACCTTTTCACACAGCATTTAAATTTAGGAAGTGCAGATATGCCTTTTAGGTGTTCAGGTAGGCCGTTATAAAGGCAAAGTCCAGTATATATAAAGTTTTTACCAAATGAACTGGTGTTATTGGGGATTATACTTATTTGCTCTTTTCTTCGAGTATCATGATTATGTATTTGTGTATTAGTGGAGTATAAATGAATATCTAATTTACCAAGCAAGGTGGATATACAAGCAAGGTAGAGGCAATATTTTTAATTCTTTAAAAAGTTTTCTGCAACTAGTTCTTTTGCTTACCTTTAGTACGGTAAGTATAGTACTCTTTTGTAATTTAAATATGGTAATTGCATTTTCACAGTTTCTCCATACCATAATAAATGATACAGTGGAACTATGCCTATTTCATACATTTGTGCCTATTCTGCTTATTAGGGCCTAAAACTGCCTTTTCGTCAATTTCGTCTGCTTGTAATTTGTGATAACAGTTTTTGCATTTGTTGATTTCAACGTGAAGTTTTCGGGGAAGAGAAATTTCTTACTGCTGCACATTGGATGTCCAAAAAGGGGTTTAGCCAGGTAGGTATCTGCCTTACAGACATGTCACAATGTGCTAATAATGTCATGGAAAAATCTTAGAATTCGCTCAAGGACGAGTAGCAAAGACCAGCTAAATGATATTTCAATGGACTGACAAATGACCACTCTTTATGTGAGGAATGGAAAGCCCATTCTTTAAGCAGTGTTTCAAGTGCACACATAGATCAGTTTCCTACACAAATATGCCAAAAGAGAGAAACAACAGAAGTGTACTTCTTAAACATTGAATAAATGGTGATCCATCGTTCAGCATAGATGGGAAAGTAACTTTTTGTCAGCCTTGTGTGAAACAGGTGAGTTTAATCATTCATATTTGTATTAATACTATATTATCCTAGTTTCAAAAACCTTGTAAAAATCAGCCCCTGTAGCAACATTAAGCCGAACACAAATTAGTATTATGTAGAAAATGAAGCTAGCTACAGAGAAGCAATGAATATTACACATATATAACTATTTGTAACAAATACTTCACTTATCTTAAGAAAATAATGTTAAAATTTTTCTTTTTTAATTGAGATTGATTTCATAAACAAATTGCTTGCATCGTCAGTCCATCAACATCAGTGATATATTCATCAGTGTGTTGATGGACTGATGATGCAAGCAATTTGTTTGAAAAATCGATCTGAATTAAAAAAGAAAAATTTTAACATAATTTTCTTAAGATAAGTGAAGTTTTTGTTACAAATAGTTATATTTGTGTAACAAATTAGCATGTTGACGAGAGCCAAAAGAAGAGAAACTGAATGTTTTCATTTTCCAAAGTAAAGCACAAATTTGCCTAATGTGAAAACTTTCATCATATGATAGGACATTATATTGAGATTTAGCTTAAAACATGTCTGAATCATTAAAAAAAAGCCTGTCTAACGCATTTCATCTTGATTATAATATTATTTATTTGAAACTTATAGGTATAGCTTTGCAAATTCAGTGTACTGGTTTTCACAATTTCATTACGAGTATTATCTTCTGGCAGTTTCAATGCAGTAGCATGATATTTTTGTGCTGGTGTAAAAAGGCTTATTTCTTGAGCTAATAGTAATACTTGGGAGGGATTATTAATTAAATTATTGATGGTAATAATTGTTAACAATCATATCAGATCATAATCAGTACCACTGGTAACATTCTGGGACTCTGTTAAGGTTACGACTTAAACTTGTAAGGCCAGTGCTTAATTAGCTAGGCTACACAGACTAAGATTATATATATATATATGAACAAATTGTGATTTTTTCATGCTTACTTTTTTCTACATGTATCTCAAGGAATCTGAAATCGATTGCTTGGAGACTTACACTGTTGTTTCCAGCATTGAAAATGAAACTGCAGACCAATAAATCTTAGTGGTTTGTGTAAAATTTCACAGAAATGCTTTTATATTTTTTTTTCTAGTGGCACTACAGAAAACGTCACTTGAATATTTAAATAACCCTACCCCTGTATCGTAGCTGCTATTACGTAATTTTAATCTCAGATTTCTCAGATTCCATATTTTCTACATTTTCCTAACTTCAAAATGTTCTACAGGATGCAGTTTTCTATTAATCTGTATGAAATTCTAAACATGCCTGTAAGGGAAACTGCATATTAAGTGTACCCATTTACATCTATTGTATTTTTGTTATTTGTATTGTAAAGGATTATAATGCTTGCTTCTTACTGAAAACGCTTAGGGAAATAAAAATTGTTAAATATCTATGATTACTTTTTCCCTTCATTGATATGGCGAACACAAATATTTCACATAGGTACAGGTCATTAATAGGTTAAAATGGGTGCAGAAACTTATACCCCTAGCATTAATTTTTAAAATTACAATATGTGGGAAATTTTGAAAATTGCCTGTAATTTAGACATAAACTATATCAAGATTTAACTGTAATAAATACGACTCATCTATAAATTAATAGACATAAACTGTTAATTCCTCAGAAACTACTCTAACTAGAAAGCTGAAACTCAATATTATTCCATTCTTGATCGACCACAAAAAAATAAATAGTATAAACTTGAAACAAATCTAACAAAAGCTTCAGATATTTCAATTTTCACCTTTAAACCCCCCCCCCCCCCCAAAAGAAACCCATGTTTTTTGACATAGTTAATTACTTCACACCTTTCTGCACATTAGAGTTCTTACTTAGTGAAGTGAATTTATATGTATTTTAATTATATGACAGCATCTGTTATTTTAACTTGCTGTGGAGCCATTTATGAAATTTGGAATAAATGTAGAACTATTTCGCCTAGGGAACTGCAAAATAGTATGTGTTTAGCGAATTTGTTGCAGCATATGTTACGATGATTGTCATTTTGTTATAGTGCATTTACAGTGCATTTTAAGAGCAGCCATCTTAATAAAATTGTGTATTTCTGTTTACTGAGCAAATTTTTAGTGCCTATTTAAGTGCCTATTTTGCCCATTTTTAGTGCCTTTTTGCCTGCTTATTTCACACATTTTTAGTACCTATAAATCCTTGCATATAAATGAAGTCTGGAATATAAACTGAATGAGAGGATTACGACAGATCTTATACAGGAATTACCAAGAGGATCTTAAATATCAGATTAGTAGAAATTCAAAGAAATAACAGATAACAAACAAACTGAAAAATTAGCACACCATACAATTTTTGGATCTATAATCACTATACAGAAAGAAAAGGTTAAATATTGAAACCTTTAATGACTAAGCTTGAACTTGCCACATGGAGAAATGCATTTATTTTAAATTATGTTGGCAACATCAATAAGTTTAGTAACTTTATCATCAGATGACAACAATTAAATGTTCAGATTGAGAAAAGAGAAGAAACCATAACTGTTAGTTCCCACTGCTGATGATGAAGAAAAATATCTTGAAAACAATTTTAACAACTGATGAGAAGAGTTTTATGGAAATCATAAAAAAGAAAGATTCAAGGTTTATCATTGCACAAAACTAGGATTAGGATTACTAGAGAAGGGATTCGGCACCAAAAACCTGTGGTTTGTTGTACCTATGCCCCAAGTGGGGCATCCCTGGAAGGATAGATGAGGTGAGAGGAGACAGAGGGTGTCTGAGCCAAGGAGTTACGACAGTGCCAAGACTGCTGACACTTCTACCTGAAAGAGACCACCAGATGAAAGATGATGTGAAATGATAATGGAAATGAAATGGAGTGACAGGAAATTTGGAGGATGTAATTAACCTACCCAGCATTCTCTGGTAACCCAGGAAAATCCCAGAAAAAAAAAAAAAACCATGAGTCACGTAGGTTGGCCACGGGAATCGAACCCTGGCATTGCGAATGTGGGGAATGTGGGCCAGAGATGAAACCGCCTGAACCATCCCGCTTGATAGCACAAAACTAAAAACATCTAGTCTAATGCGTACCTATTTTCTTAACGCTTAATAAATTATGCATTCATTCATTCCATTAAGTTATTAGTGACAACTTTTATAAAATATTTCTTAATATATTTGCAAATATCTCATCAA
Source organism: Mantis religiosa (assembly GCA_030765055.1). Classification (NCBI taxonomy): domain Eukaryota; kingdom Metazoa; phylum Arthropoda; class Insecta; order Mantodea; family Mantidae; genus Mantis; species Mantis religiosa. The sequence continues at coordinate 277,851,836 of CM060950.1, read as the reverse complement.
CCTTAAAAAATTCTGAAAGTGTTGCACATATCTCAATTTTTGTTACAACAAATAATATGGATACGCAGCACATTGCATTTACAGGATGTTTTGTTACATCTTTCAAAAGTCGGTTCCCCATGTGCTGACAATACTGCTGTCCCACTCATCTAAAATGAATTATTTACAGATTGATGAGGCAGTAGAAAGCTTGGTGCATGTTATCCATTACATGTCTTGCTGAATGGGTGGTAGAACTACCTTTCATTTGGAGTGGTGCCAATACTATCAGCAACATACTGTTGAGTTTTACATTCTTCTCTGACAGTGTCAGAATGTTTAAAAACACAATTTCTTGCAATTATTATATTCCACAACAACTATGCTATATTAGGTTGAAAATCTGTAACAGTTTGTGCTTCACTCTTAGTATATTTTGAAACAAGAGCAAGGAATTATTAACTTGGCTTCAAGAGAAGTAGTTTGGGCTCTTCACTGATCATAGAAAATTATAGTTTCCTTTATGGCTACGAATTAGGATAGAATAGAATGTTTTATTCACCAATTGATATACAATAAGGATATATGGCTTAGTCAATCTTACATAACATTATTAATTTTTAGATGAGTCGTATTTATTACACATTTGCTTCACTTTTGTACCTATTTTGAGGACATGTTTCGCAAATCATCGTTTGCATCTTCTGCTTGTCTGGATCAAGCTTTAGTCGCACAAGAGCAGAAGATGCAAACGATGATTTGCGAAACATGTCCTCAAAATAGGTACGAAAGTGAAGCAGATGTGTAATAAATATGACTCATCTAAAAATTAATAATTATTTCGCTTCACTGTGGTGTTCCAATACAGTTAAATCTCGTTACATAACATTATTTACAGTATACAAATAACATAAGAATTTACATAAATAATAAACAGGTTACAGTTTGAATTCAAGAAAATTATTTACAGTGTAAAACTTATGTTTTAACAAAAGGCGCTTGTCTTTTTTCTTGAGCATTTTGCCTGAGAATGCCTTGGTAGATTTGGGTATCTTATTGTACAAAATTACTCCTATGTGGGAAATACTGTTGATTGTTCTGATCAATCGGTGTTGGTGCAGATGTATCAATTCAGTTGCTCGAGTATTATGTGCATGATGGTCTTTATTTTTTTAAAACAATGTATATTATTTTGAATAAAAAATACTGTTTCTAGAATATATATACATGGCAGTGGCAATATGTTAAGTTCATCAAAAATTGGTTTACTTGGGTTTACTTCAGGTTTCCTTGTTTGAGAACATGAGAAATTGTGATGTGCTTTAAAGTGTAATTAAAGAATTCTACCTGTTTAACAGCATACTCTTAATTTTCATATGTTTTAGCCCATTGTGTTTTATTGCTTTTTTTATTAGTTGCTTTGCATGCAATATGAAAAGTAGTAAAACAAGTCCCACTGGCCAGAAAACATGCAAATTTAGAAGCAAGATCTTGTTTTCAGAAGGGTGTGCATTATGAAACCATCAAAATATTTGATGCTCTTCTTAATGATCTTAAAGAAAAAAATTGATAATTTTGGTGCTTTTAAAAATTCTGCTAGTGTATCTATGCTCAAATCATTTTATTTTGTACAAGATTATCTGAATGACAAATTATCCTGATAACGCTTATGTAGCTCTGCAAGTAATATCTAACGTTCCAATTACAAATCATTGCCAATAAATCGTTGATGCCTGTTCAAAAGCTATTTTAATGAATATGCATTTAAGAAATGAAAATAAATTGAATCCATTGCAAATATGTTGAGACATACTGACAAAGCCAAGTGAAAGTGGATTAAAAAAGTGATTTTGTATCATATATAATTATCTCTGCCTTGTTTTCCAGATTGCTTTTCATACTGCCCGTATATAATGTGTCTCTTATGTTAAATTTTCATGTATATATGCTAATAACTGTATACCTCAGGACACAATATATTTACAGTCATTTGTGGCTATAAGTGAACCCACTGAACACAAATCAATTTAATCTAATCTAAAATGATAGTAACCTTCCCTTAGGCATGAGAGAACTTATCATATGCTTTTAAAAACAGGATCAACAATTACTTCTGGCCATATTGTTATTTTTATACCGATAAAAGAAACACAGCTCACACCTAGGTAAACATAAAAATGTTCTTGTGTTTTATTACTTTTTATTACTTGCTTTTCATGTAATATGTCATATCATGGAGCAAATAAGTTATCGGAAAACCAAAAATTATCAGTCTGCTTTAACCTGCAACTTTTAAATATATGATGCTTAATGGTAATACACTCATAACAATTATTAACAATGATTCTTGTAAGAAGTAAAAGAAATGTTTTTAAATATTCTGACAATCTCATCAGAGAAGACAGTGCAAAAATCAATTGTATGACTAACATAACTGGCACTGCAGCAAATGAAAAGCAATTATCCCCTCCCATTCTCCTAACCTCCAGGAAGAGATCTCTTCCTCCACTACCTCATAATTCATTGTGAACACTAACAGATGTTACATTTCAGTCAAGAAGTGATAACTGATAAGTGGTGTAATGTCCTTGGAATATGAGGAATTAAGTTCTAAAGGATGTTAACCATGTTGAAAAAGTTTTAACAAGACTACAGTTGTGAAAGCCTGCATGAAATGATTAAGATGTTCTACTTAAAGAGGAGATTGTTAAATTGAGTTTTGAATTTAGTTAATTGATGGGAATTAATTATTTCTTCATACTAGCCGTATATAGGCTAAGGTTTTTGATAGATAGAGGCAACATGAAAAATTCAATGCCATGGCCAGGATTTGCACCACGGATCTCCTGGTTTCCGTCCAGTCGCTCTTAACCTTTGAGCTACCATGGCCAACGTGCCGTCCTGACATTAAATTCTCCATTTGACTCGTATATTTCCCCGGTAAACCACTAGGGGCTCTCGTATTTGAGATACACCGTTTGTGGCGACTTCCTATCGTAAGTACTTGAGTCTCGGGCTTCATCATTTAACTCTTATTATTTTAGTTAATTGATGGAAATATATGAGTCAAATGGAGAATTTAATGTCAGGACGGCACGTTGGCCATGGTAGCTCATAGGTTAAGAGCGACTGGACGGAAACCAGGAGATCCGTGGTTCAAATCCCGGCCATGGCATTGAATTTTTCATGTTGACTCTATCAAAAACCTTAGCCTATATACGGCTAGTATGAAGAAATAATTAATTTCCATCAATTAACTAAAATAATAAGAGTTAAATGATGAAGCCTGGTACTCAAGTACTTACATCAGTAAGTCGCCACAAACTGTGTATCTCGAATATGAGAGCCCCTAGTGGTTTACCGGGGAAATATACAAGTCAAATGGAGAATTTAATGTCAGGATGGCACACTGGCCATGGTAGCTCAAAGGTTAAGAGCGACTGGATGGAAACCAGGAGATTCGTGGTTCAAATCCTGGCCATGGTATTGAATTTTTCATGTTGACTCTATCTATTGAATTTTGATGTTTCAGACTTACTTTGGTTTACACATTGGACATGCTTTGAGGACCTTCATCCACATCTTGACTAATTCTGTCCTCAAAACATGATCAACACAAACTAAGGTACGTTAAACTAAAGTAAGTAAACATTAAACTTGGCAATATTCCTGCTATTATAAAAGTTTAACTTCAATTATCACTTTTATTATTTATAACATGTGACAATTTGTTATCTATAAAGCTTAAATTAAAAAGCAATATTCAAATGATATACAAGTGACATGAAGACCCTTTCCCATCTATAAGCAGATTCAATATATTATCTCTCTTCCATAAACTCACCCCCATGTGCGTTGCATCCGGTTGTGGATCCATATAATGCGGATTGATGTTAAAAGGTACCAACCCAAGAGCATTAAACGATGGAGGGTACACTATTGGCATGTCATTAGTTGTACAGATATTAACTGTTGCAACGTTCGTTCCAGCACTGCAACCAATGTATGGCATACCATCCTGTAAGCAAAATCAAGCATTTCTTTCTTTATTCATAATGTTACAATTGCTGCATATACTGAGCCATTAGGAAATCTGTAATACTTAATGTAATACAACTCAAACTAAACTGGGATAAGGCCATACAACTTCTACAGGGATTGAGAACAATCAACCAGCAAGACTACTTAGGCATTAGTGCATTTGTGACCCACATTCAGGAGGTTGCAGTTTCAAAACAATAGTAGCAATAATGATAAAAAGCACAGAATATGTCTTTTAAGAACATCACTTCAGCACTTGATATTTATATTTCTCACACAGCAAGTTTTCCCCCAGTCTCTTAGAGGTACTACAGTAAAACCCCTTAATTATGTTCTTTAACCACTTCGCCGATGGCCATTTAAACCCTTCAGGGGCCGGAAACGGATACCCAATAAACAGAACAGGTCATTTAAATTGTTAAATGCTGTAAAAATGCATCATAAATACAATCCCGTATCTTCCGTATTTATTAAGTTATTTAAATGAAACATAAACTGGTTTAAAGCTCATTAAAGGCAGTATAAATCTACAGTAACAATAAAGTAGAGACTACATTAATAAATGGTTGAAATTTCCCTACTTTGTTTCACTGTAGCAAAAGCCATTCTTTTGGCCGAACGCGCCTAATATTTGAATCATTTTGTTTTGTGTGTATACAAACCAATGAATGTATGTATGTATAGCTACGCAAGCAACTTCTCCAGTTCAAGTTTAGTTTATTTATGCTATACCAAGCGATAAACATACGAGAATATATTGCGTTACACACTCACACACTGGAAAGAAAACTCTCTGTCAGCATCTGTTATTACAGTGTTTCTCAACCAAGGTTTCTGGTAGCCTTATGCAGTTGTTTTCGCTCTGTGTTCAGAGTGCTTTCTTATAGCTATCAAGAGCTAAATGAATGGCACATTTGAAATTGTTCAATTTCAATGTTAACCATGGCTTGTCCCCGTAATGTAGCAAATAAATTAGTTTGGGTATGATGTCTTCAGGCTTCTGATATTACTGTAGAAAATCTGGAAGATTTGTTGTACGATTATGAAGGAGATCTTTAGGACATACGTAGCAGTGACGTGTGCTGGTCTACAGATGGCATGTTAGCTACTCCATTGTTTGGGGGAAGTGGCGGGTCAAATATGGGTGATGCGGATCAGCTATTACTAGCTATCCCTCTTTACGAAAAACCGTTAAATGGCAAAAAAAGTATTTTTGTACCACTGGATGTAATTATGCACAGTTGTTTAGTAATTTTCAGAGCTGTAAATTCATGCAAGACATTCATCTACCTGTACTTGCGCGTATAAATAGCTCGTAATCTAATTGAGTATTATAATACTCAGAGGCCTCTTTATACTAGGGGGTAAGAAATTCACCACGACATCACCCCTCATACTTGAGAGAAAACACTTAACTAAAAGTATACCACCCACAACCAAAAAAAGTTGTAACCATTTCGAAAATGTGTGGTGTGTTGCAAAAAAGAAGTTTGCAAGGAAACCAATATTATTTGGTGTGAATTTGCAGATGTGCCCTTGGGAGTTTATACAGGTTTGGAGGTGTACAATTCAAAAAGGAACCTTTAAGGGTACATTTACATTCCTTATGGAACTAATTTAAATTTATTGTAAAATAGCAAGATTAAAATAATTGGCATTAAATGAGCAATAAATGCATGTATGCGCAGGACGTCTATACACGTCCATATTGGTTTGGGGCATTTTAACTTGGACATCATATGACGTCCATATCGGTGAAAGGGTTAAGGGATGTGGGACAGTATTACACACAGGATGTGTGAAAAAGTAATTTTGACACAGTTTAAAGGAAGTGGAGCAAACCAATTTTATTTCTTAAGATTTGGGTGCAATACAGTTGAAAATGAACAAGAGATTATTTCTTAACACTATTTGTAGTCAGTTTTTCACACTACATTTAGATTTTAATTTTTTGATGGACTAGCTTCGGGAGTTGTTGCTTGCATTTTCAACCTCGAAGGTCCCACTGTCATCTGTCCTACTGTTGTTGCCTACGGTCTTCTCTCTGGTGGTGGAACTATGAACTTCTTTATCAAATTATCGACAGGTGGGATTCCAAAATTTATTACTCAATTTTTATATTTCCATATTAAGATGTTCTACTATAATCTGTTCACTGTTAGAATAAAGTCAAGTATTAATCTGTATTCTGCAATGAGCTCCGCCTCTTAGTACGTTATTGGTTATACGTAACATCTGCGCACACGTACCTAAACAGCAATGCCTCAACAAAATTTAACTGCCATCTTTGTTGTTACTCAACCAGTACATTTTTGAAATTTTGAGAGTCATTATTCTTACTGCAATTACCTTATAATGTTAATTCTATATTACAACAACCTGAATGGTCTATTGAAAGCAGGTAAAGCAAGAAGCTTAATAAACTGTGGAAGAACATGGGAGTATTAAAACCCACCAGCCAATGTGGTTCAATTCTGCCCGTGCTTCTTGTTTATCACACGTTTTAATAATTTTGGATTTGGGTCAAGGTTATGGTTTCTGTTCCAATAATGAAATGCTCTGCTGACTGTCTTCCGGTTTCAATTTTATGTTTGTAAAATGTTCTTTGACTCTGGCTTTTAGCTTTCCTTTAGTTTCCCCTATGGAGAATTTTTCACAATTCTGACAACTTCTTTGGTATATTCTGATCTACTGATTGGTGAGATTTTATCTTTTGTTGTTGAATTTAACAATGTTAACACTAATGATAGGTGCCGAGATTATATTTTGTTCTCTAACGATCTTTTTGTATTTCCATGCATGTAGTTTGTATAGAAGATTTGAAATTTATTTTTGCAAGTTTGCAATTAAAACTAGTAACTGATATTTTGTATGTAGTCCTCCTTATACTAAGTCACTGCATCACATGTATTTCTGGGTGGGTCTTGCCATAGGGGATATGATACTTCCCTTATAAGGAAAGTGAGCTTTGTACTAGAGTTAAGTATGAACAGTGTTAAAAAGGGCCACTAAGGAGGTAACAGCTTTTTCTCCCTCCTGAAAAACTTTTTATTATGCAATGAGTATGATTTGATTCAATTTTCCTCACAGATTGCTAATAAGGCTACAAAATGCTCAAAAATAAAAAATACTTTGGTATTATTGCCTGTAGAGAAAGAAAGGAGTATGAAACAGCATCAGAATCGTTATGATTTCATACTGAGTTTCATTATACGGTTCAACTCATAACAATAGTTACAGCACTTAGCTACTAGTTAGTTGTAATGGTGAGCTACGAAAATAGGCCTCATTATCTCCCTAGATACCTCCAGGACTTGTATCTTACAAATGTTGGATGGTGATCATGGGGTCCAGAGCTGAGTTTGGTGTTTCTTAAACTAACTTGCACCAAACTCACTTTTCTCCCCTATAATGTCAGTCTCCCTGGATTAATTATTGTTTTTTCAAAACATTTCTTTAAGGAGTCTTTCACTTTTCCTATTATTTCTCTACTAGTAAGGCATAGGATGCGAACCGGACAGTACGGAAGCCATGAAACAGGAAACTCTTAAAAGAACATTGGAAGAATTAAAGAAATAAACGGAAAAGAAAAGGTAGGTAGGTACAGAGAGAGAAAGAGAGAGACACTGTGTGTGCATGTGCGTGTGTGTGTATTTCCAAACCATTTGTACAAAATATTTTTACAATTTTATTTACTTACACATTACTTGAATTGTTACTTTATCCCTTAGTCGGCCATACATATTAATGCTGTGGTTATTTATGCATGGTGGACCTTAACTTAATTCATATTGTGACTTCGTGGGTTGGTAGAACCAAAGGTCTTGTTTGCAGAAATTTAACTCTTTACTGCAGTAAAAAGACTCTTTGTACAACCCTGGCAGCAGCAAAATGACGAGAAATTGACAAACAGCAGTCTTCAAGATCGACTCAAGGCTCCACTGCATGTAAACAAATAAAATATTCCACTGCGGTACAGTTCAAATGTCCACACAACTCTCACAATGCACAACTGCAACTAACTCCTCCTCACACTCTGCTACTATTTATACCTCCCAGTCATTGTTCTAGAATGTAGTAAACCATTCGATAATAACAACCGCGATGGTATCAGAAAAGACGAAACTTCCAGACATCTCTCTGTCTCTTTCGCTCTCTCAGCAAGCATCCTGCTCGGCATGCTACTCTATCTTGTTGCAGCTAGCACAATAATGCAATTGGTGACAATACTACTTTTCTTTATTTTTCTATACCATTTTTCCCTTGCTCTTCCCATAAATTCCCCAGGCATTTTTATATCCTCTTCCTTTTGTAGCTTAATTATCCTAATTTTTAGAAGTTCTTTATTAATATTCTCCCATTTTTTTGGGTAAAAACGTTTTCTCTGCAGCTATGTTTCTTCACATTCTACTATACAATGTAAATCACTGTCTCCTCCTCCACATAAAGGACATCTATCCAAGTTCACTCCCATCCTATCTCCTCTTAACCTATATACTCTTAATCTAGTCCAAGCCCAACCTTCTCTTCCTAACCTACTGCATACATCCACTTATTTCTCTCTGCCCCAATCCATTTTTATTTGCCCATAAAATACTAAACCTTTCTTACCATTAAGACTATGAAATAATTCTTGTTCGTCTATATCTTCTATTCTATTCCTTACTTCAACCCAGAAACCTCTAACTCCTCCCTCTCTTCCCATATGTTGCCCATTCCAATTTCCTATAATATTCTTCTTATACCCTGAACCCAATTCGTCCCAGCACAAGATTTTTCCTGCATCGCTAAACATTTTTTCAAAATATGCTAACTACTGATTTTATTAGATAGATCCAGCTCAGTGGGTAGAATATTTTAGAAAATTAATAGGTTAGGAAGCAAGAATAGGTTTTAACAATGGATGGGGCATGAAGAGGAACTAATGGACAGTAGACTGGACAGAAACATTACAGTTGAGGAAGTAACAACTTACAGCAGAGGAAGTAAGTTTATACATAAAGAGGCTAAAAAGGAACAAGGCAGGGGAAGCTGATGGGATTCTGGATGAGTTTTGGAAGGAATACAGTAAAACAAATGAAGGTATGAACACTGTGAAAAGGATTTTAGAGAAAATATGGATCACGAAAAAATACCTGAAAACTGGAAAGTAAACATTGTTGCACATATATATCATGGGAAAGGACAGAAGAATAAACCACAAAATTATAGGGGAATTAGTCAATTGGCTATAATGGGGAAAATTTATACAGGAATAATGGCTGCAGGGTTACAAGTACGGACAAACGGTGAAAAAAAGATTCTCTGAATGCCAAACAGGATTTTCAAAGGGGAAAAGAGCAATCAATGTATTGATAATTAAATCAATAGTGGATATATATAATCAAGAAAAGAGGGAGACTATACATGTTTTTTGTTGATTTTGAAAAACCATTTGATGCAGAAGATGGAGAAGCACTATGGTGGAAGCTGCAAGAGAAAGGAGTTTGTAAGAAATTCATTGAATGGATAAAATAAATAAATAAATATATATATATAGTGACCCTGTGGGTTAGTGAAATTAAAAGTACAGGTTACAAACACCAAAAATTGCTCTTTAATTCCATAGAAACACACTTTGTCAACCTTTATAGTCGTTGAATTACGTCACATACTGTCCTCCACAGGAGAGATAGTCTCCAATGGCTGAGATGCAGGGGGGTTGGCGAAGGTTCTCACACCCTCCCTGGACAGGTTTATGACACCACATGACAATACAGTTACAGACCATTCAAAAACATTCTGACGGCTTCTACTTTTGGAATGAATCTTCCCCGGTTTTAGTGTACAGAGTGAACAGGGTGCATGTTTTTTTAACAGCCTGCTTCTTGTGTAGCAGGCATTCTCTGCCACACACATTCCCTATCCTAGTCCCACTGTGTAAGACCGCACAAACCTTCCAGGGACCTTCTTTGTGTTGCTGGACTGTACACAATACAACTTGCAAGGTCAACAACCACAACACAGCTCACACAGCAGTTCACGCACATGAATTCAATTAACAACTGTCTGAGAGACGGCGGCGGCTTCCTTTTATAGCTGCTCACTATTCCGGAAATTCGTGGAATGTTCTCAAATAATCAGGACGGCGTTAGAAGAAAGACGAACTCTCCAGAAATCCGTCTCCCTCCCCCCACCGTTTCAGCGAGCTTTTATCTCCGCACTGCACTCTCCATCTCTTTGAATGCCTCGCCCGCGCCGCCTCGTCGCAACAATGCATTTGCGACACTGCTCCCTCCTCAAGGCTGGTCGTCCCGAACAGAACTATCGTAGCGGGCCAGAGATCCAAGTGTACCACCAACATTTTTCCTCGGGACACCTTCTGGATGCGGTAGACCACCACGTTAATCCCATTTACCCCCCAGTACAGTCCTTGCCACGGTTGCTGAAGCTTCAAGCAGCGTCCCTTGGTCCGGGTAGAGCGGTACAACCAGACCACGTCACCTTGCTGGAACCCCTGGCTGTTGGCCTGCCTGTCGTATCGGGTCTTCATGCGGTCACACGCCATCTGGATGTTCTGACGAGCCATCTCGTGCATGTTGTAGAGACGGTCCACCAAGTTCTCCACATACTCATTTGCTGGCTGTTTTGCCTCCGGGGGGCCCCAAAAGCCAGGTCACAAGGAAGGCATAACTCTTGGAAAAGCATTTAGCTGGCTGGCATCATCCGAGTGGTGTCGTGTGTTGACGAGCAGTAGGCCAGCAAGAACAGTGGCACCTTGACGTCCCAGTCTCGCTGATGGCTGGCCACGACCTTCCTCAGATGTACTCCCAGGGTCTTGATGTACCTCTCGACCATGCTGTCCGACTGAGGGTGAAGAGGTGTTGTGCAGGTCTGATTCACTCCAAGTCTTTCCAGTGCCTCCTTCATCAGGTTAGACTCAAAATTGGTGCCCTGGTGGCTGTGGAGCTCTAAGGGCACCCCAAAATGACAGAACACTGGCTCCACGAGGCAGTCTGTGATGATCTTTGATGTCCTGGTTAGGGATGGCATACACCTCCGGCCACTTAGTGAAATAGTCCACGGCCACCATCAGCTACTTGTTGCCTCGGTCGGACACTGGGAATGGTCCAGCTATGTCGACAGCGATGCGTTCGAAAGGCGCTCCGCCGTTGTACTGCTGCATGCGACCCAGGCTCCTAGTCTGGGGCCCGTCACTCGCCACGCACACGTGACATTGACAGCACCATCTCTCAGCATCTGCTCGGAGCCTGAGCCAGTAGTAGCACTGTCAGAATTTGTCGATTGTTCGGTTTGCTCCCATGTGGCCTCCTAAAGTACGGGCGTGCACTTTCTCCAAGACTTCCGGGACCTTATTTCGGGGAAATACCAACTACTCTCTCTGCATCTTCCCATCGGGTGATTCCCATACCTGGAACAGCAATCTGTAGGGGAGGGGATCCATCCCATTCAACTGCTTTAGTGCGAGCGCTGCGGACCCTTAGCACTTGTGGTACCTCTGACGTTCCTAGAGGAACCTCGGGCCAAACATTCCAGCCCCTCCCAGAATGGGAATTGTTCGGATAGGTTTGGACTCGAGGGGGCAGTGTGTTCCCGTAACCCACGGGAAATCGGGTAACTCCGGCCAGGTTTCGGCGTATCCAATTCCACCCATCTTGACGTTGTTGTCCATGGGTGGGGCTTTTTAGACTCAAGGTATTGCCCCAAGGAAAGACCCCCGGAGTTTTCCATCGCTCCCGGGTAACAGAGGCCGGAGTCTTCGGACTTTCGGGTAGACCTCACTAAACATTGAACTCTAAACAGCACACCCTCTTTGGTCTTCAACGATTCCCATTGGGCCCAGTAGGACCTGTACGCAGGCTTCTGGGTGCGCTGTTCTTCCAGGTCGATCTCGTCCCTGCCTCCAATTCCCTCAAGAGTGGCCCCAAGCCGGCGTCTGCCAGCTGCTCCCTCCTCAGGCCTGCGCTATCCCAGCTGTCCGCAGGCACTGCCGTGACCACTCTGACAGCTGCAGCACGATCCTTCTCTTCCACTCTTGTGCATTGGCCACACTCTTCCGGGCAGGGTCTTCGGGACATGGCGTTTGCATTGCCATGGCTCTTCCCTCTACAATGTTCAGAGGTGAAGTCGTACTCCTGCAGCCTCTGGACCCAATGTGCTGTCTGGCCTTCCAGGTTTCTAAAGTTCAGTAGCCAGGTTAAGGCGGAGTGGTCAGTCCTCAGGTGGAATGGCTGACCGTACAGGTACTTGTGGAAGTGCTCCAAGGTCTTTACTACCGCCAGTAGTTCTCACCGGGTAACGCAGTAGTTCTTCTCTGCCTTGGACAGCGTCTTGCTGTAGTAAGCTATCACCCGCTTGAAGCCGTCCTGGACTTGGAGTAAGACGCCTCCTATGCAATGGTTGCTGGCGTCAGTGTCCACAATGATGGTGCCGGCTGGTTGTGGAAATTCCAGAATAGGAGCATTGCAAAGTGTCTTCTTCAGCTGCTGGAAAGCGACTTCAGCGTACTCCGTCCACACATAAGACCGGTGTTCTTCCGTCAGGCGGGTGAGGGGCGTGGCGATGTTGGAGAAGCCCTTTATGAAGTGGCGATAATAACTGCACAGCCCCAGGAAACTGTTAACACTCGCTTAACTTTTGGGCGAGGCAAATCTCTCACAGCCTGGGTCCTCTCCGGGTCTGTGGCCACTCCGGTTGGTGAGACTATGTGGCCCAAGTTAGTTGACTTCCTTGCGAAAGAGCTGGCACTTCTTCGCGTTCAGCTTCAGGTTGGTCGACTGCAGTCTCTGTAGCACCTTGCTCAGGCGAGATGGTCTTCGAATGTCTTGCCGACGATGTCGTCGTCCAGGTATAGCAGGCAGCCGTCATAAGTCAATCCTCTCATCACTGACTCCATGAGGAGTTCGAAGGTAGCTGGTGCATTGTAGAGGCCAAAGGGCATAACTGTGAACTGCCAAAGCCCTTGGCCTGTCGAGAATGCGGTCTTCTCCTTGTCTCTCTCGTCCAGAGCTACCTGCCAGTAACCCGACTTCGGTCCAGGGTCGAGAACCACTGCACTCCAGCAAGTGTGTCCAGGGTGTCGTCAATCCGGGGTAAGGGGAAACAATCCTTCCTGGTGACAGGATCCAGCTTCCTGTAGTCCACGCAGAAGTGTAGCTCGCCGTTCTACTTCGTCACCAGTACTACAGGGGACTCCAAGGGTTGTCGGACTCCTCAATCACTCCCCTGGATCTCATGTCCTTCAACATGTCCCGTACCGTCGCTTGTTTTGTCAGTGGAACGCATCTGAGTGGTTGCTGAATAGGCCTGCGCCTCCGGTGTCGATGTGGCGATGCACCCGGTCCGTGCGGCCGTAGTCGCTGTTCCCTTGGCTGAAGACGCGCTGGTATCGTCTCAGCAGTTGTCGAACCTTCTCGAGCTGTTCTGCGGTCAGGTGGTCGGCCGCCCTCTCCACTAAGCATCCCAGCTGGGGCCCCAGGTGTTGTGTCGGCACCGGCTCATGGGTCTGGTCGATTAGTGTTACGCTGACCACGGGCTCGCACGTCCCTAACTCCGTCCCTGCCTGGACGTCATGATCGGTGTCTGTTGGGTTGAGCAGCCTCACCGCCACCTCCTATCGCCACGGCAACAATGTGGAGGCTACACAAAGTCCGTGCACAGCCGTCTTCTGGTCCAGCATCAAATTCTTCGTCTGCTGGCCTTCCAGTCGCGCCGTCACCACCACCTCGTTTCTCGCGGGGAAAACGTCTTCCCTCAGGACGACCCTGCAGATTCCCTGGCATTCTTCGGGTTGTCAGAGTACCACCTCTTCTTCATTGAGCCGCAGGACCTTGAGAGTACAAGAAGTGAAGGTTTAAGCTCATATTTCACCCTGAAGCTCAAAGTTTTTGTACCATATTTCTATAATTCTTTTTTGTATCACACATCCTTTCTATTTCTATGAAACTTATTGACTACCTCTTTGAAAGCACACCATAGTTGCGGTTTTTCTATCACTCATGGTGTCTGAAAATGCACTATCTTCATTAGCTATCTTATTGATGTCCAATAATATATTCTGTCTTTTATCTCAGGTTCAGACATTACAGAAAATTTACTACTCTGGTGCTTGAAACATGACCCATTCTTGTTCGGTGCTTTCATAAACTATTTCATAATACCTAATTTTATTATGAGTGATTGGAGGAATTTGGTAGCAGTGACATCAAAATTAATTGAAAAAAACTATTTGTAGTCATTTTGATACATTATCACTTACACTTTTATATTTTTGAGGGACTGGTTTCGGAAGCCATCGCTTCCATCATCAACCTCTTTCCAACTGTCTGTTGCCGTCTACTCTCTTCTCTCTCGTGGTGGAACTGTGAACTTTTTTGTCTAAGGGTGGGATTAAGTTCATTACTCGGTCCTTATTTTGCCATATGAATATGTTTTCAGTTTATTTTGGTTTATCACTCCTTTTAGTAATTTTGGATTTGGATCAATGTCATGGTTTTCATTCCAAAAATGAAATGCTATTGCTGACTTACTTTATTTCATTTTGATGTTTCTAAAGTGCTTTTTGACTCTGGTTTTTAGATTTCTTTTAGTTTTACCTATGTAGCATTTTTCATAATTCTATATTCAATGCTACATAGGTAAAACTAAAAGAAACCTAAAAACCAGAGTCAAAGAACACTTTAGAAACATCAAAATGAAACAAGATAAGTCAGCAGTAGTGTTTCACTTTTGGAACAAAAACCATGATATTGATCCAATTCCAAATTACTAAAAGGAGTGATAAGCCAAAATAAACTGACAACATGGGAGAACATGTTACAAATATTATTAAATTTTAGATGAGTCGCATTTTTTAACAGTTGAATCTCGATATGTTACAAATAGTTTTTTCAACTAATTTTATACTCAAAAGAGGCAATAACATTTTTTCTGGATCAACTAGACTAGCACAAATGAAGTTTTTCTCTCCTATTGTTAAACCTTTTCTTTTGGTCAATTCTCTCACTGCCCAGTATTTAATCCTATTTCTACTGTTTTATTCTTATAAGGAGCATGTGGTTATTTTATATATTCTCCTTGCTGCCCTAGTAAGATACTGGACATGTTTAAGTCTCTACACAATAGTCATTAATATTCCTTGTAATTAATTTTAAAATGGTTTCAAGATTTTCATATAATTCTTCAAGAAGCACAGAATTTGTAGCTTGTATTGAGGGAAATTCAGTTCTATTGTGTAATAAAATAACTTTTAATTTTATTTTCGAGGCACCAATAAATAAACATTGGTTGTTACTATTGTATGTTAGTCTTCCCAGTTTTGTAATTAAACCTGGTATATCACAACAACAAACAAGTTGGTCTTCCATCTGCAAGAACTTGGTAAATTCTTTGTCTACACCAGGAAAATGTAGTATCTGGAGCCAGCACATTCTTCTCTTTCAACTTTGATTCAAGTAATTTGCTCTTGACTTTGGTAATAGCTACGTCTCTTACTAAATCGTTCAAATCTTCATGACTAAAATGCTCTGACTTGACTTCAGCAGTATGCGTAGGGAAATCCTCATCTGTATTGGAATTTTCTGTTGACCCAGAGACTAAACTTTCAGTAAGTTGAGCTGGTGGAATAAGAATAGGGCACCTACTCCATACGAGACAGGTCTTATAGCTGTAGCAAGGCCTTCTAGATATTTCATTTTTATTTCATCTGTCTTATTGTACTCAAGATACTTCACACATGCAGAAGTAGTAATCATCATTGTGATTTTTTTTATTCACGCCATATCAAAGGAATCTCAAACGTCATTGATTTCTGTTTTACACTGTACCACTACCACTGCCTTAGCCCTTCACTGCATGTTTTGCAAACAATATGCAGAGCACATGTTTGACTTTGATCTCCTAGCTTTAACTTGAAAATATGCAAAATAAACCTTCTTCAAAAACAATGTTAGTTTTCTGTCTCTGCAACAAGAAAGAAACACACATGTAACAGAAGTTATTTGAATTGTTCATACATTTTCTCCTAGAAAAGGTGGAAGCCATTGTATACAGTGCATCACTATACAACATGTACTAAAAATACAAAATAACAATGATGAATTTTTTGAGGAAACCGCATTACCACAAGTTACAGGAAGCAAGTAAAGTTCTGAGATGTTTAAACATAAAAACCCTAAAGGTTGAGTGTACATGTCTGTTTATCGTGCAAAGTTGACAATTTTACTATCTTGGTCAGTCATCAGCTCATCGCTTAGGAAGATAAAGAGTTAGAGGATAGGGAAGTACAGAAGGGGTGGTTTGTTTGTAGGTATATATAAGGCTGAAGATGTAAAATTTTCTACATTAATATTCATCTTTTGCAGCAAAAATATAAACATATAATTGCAATTATATATAATGGCCAATATATCATAATATCAAATTTCTTAAAAGCGGTATATGTTATGTGAAAACTATTATCATTTTCAAAATCAGTGTGTTTGCTTCCATATAAGTAACCTATTTTCATCAAAATTGGGAAAGTGTCACAGGACAGTGTTATTTAATTAGTTAATGCACTAGCAATTTTATAAATCTAGCACTACAGATAATATTTACTGATTTTCTAAATATTTGTATCATAAAACAGGAATATAAAAATATGTTACATAACTTTTACTCTAGCTTTTCTACTAACTGTTCTTACAAAAACCAATTATTCTAGATATTTCTTGTTAATTCAATAAACCTTCAATTCACATTTACATATTTATAATATAACAGGTAAAACAACAGTTAAATTTTAAAGAATGTGTGTCACTTTGTGATGTTTTTGAAATTCTATGCTCTTTGCATGAACTTAAGGAGGGGGGACAACAACTTCTCATTTGAGCAAAGTTAAGCATTGGAAAATTCAAACCAATAACAAGGAATATCTTGAAAATGGTTTACTCCACAAAGAAAATGTATTTGACATAAATTGGGCGCTTTTACAAGATTTTTATTTTCAGTGAAGTAAGATTTTGTCTGCGACAATAAATTGTTCTTTTACACAAGTAGGACCTTTCCAAGATGATTAATCAATTATGCAAAAGTCATTCAGAATCAAGAGGACTTCAAAGGCTACACTCAGAAAATTCAAGATACACATATTATTTGCCATGAAAATATCTAAGGTATTTTATATTTTAACAAAAATTGTTACAGCCAATTTTGAGAAAATAAACATTTTCATTGTAAAGCATAGTTTGAGATGATAGGACTTTCATGAAAACTTTGTGTCACTTTCTTGGAAGATGAACTTAAATATGAAGTTTGGTATTCAAATAACTTTTCATTTTTTAGTTATACTGCATGCATGCAGTCACACAGACCTTTTATCTAAATATATATTTTTAAATCAGGAAGTCTCAAAACGTATACTTTTGTGAAATCTTGGAATAAAATTTTTGGGTAGAATACAATGCTTTTATAGGTAAATAGAAAGAGGAAGTAAAAAAGGTAGTAATTATGGCATTTCTAATTACAGGCCTGTTGCTGTGAAATCAGTATCAGTAAAGTTTACTGAACATATTACTTTACTCAACTTAGAAGAGTTCCTGCAATTTAAAGATATACGAGGCGTGTCCATGAAATAAGGTCTCCAAGGCGCTGGAGCCATGAGAATGAATGTGTAGTGTTTAACGCCCGCTTTTACTACATACGGCACCGCAGGCGATGACACTGAAGATACATGAGATGAAGATGGAGCACCGGTGGAATGAGATGGCGGGGGAAACCGGAGATCCCAGAGAAAACCCGCCCCAGCGCCGTGTTGTCCACCACAAATCTCACTTTGCGGTTGCCTGGGATCGAACCCGGGCCGCCTTGGTGGGAGCCAAGTGGTCTAACCACTGAGCCACGGCGCGGCCTCAGGAGCCATGAGGAACGCTATTACGCAAGATCTGGCAACACTGGCGTGTAGCTTGGTTTCACCCCTTCAAATCCTCACCACAATGAACCCGTTGCAACCATTAGTCTTGGCTGGGCAGCACTTTGCGATGGAGCTTCCTATCACTTCCGCTGCCAAGTGCAAGTTGCGTGCAGTGATCTGTTTTTTGAGTGCCAAGGGCACTAGCCCCAGTGAAATTCATCGTCAGTTATGCAAAGTCTATGGGTCACAGTGTATGGATGTCAAAAATGTACGAAAGTGGGTCAGTGTGTTCAAAGACAGACATACAGATGTCCATGACGAACAGCATTCTGGTTGGCCTTCGGTTTCAGCAGAAACAATTGCAAAAGTGGAGCAAGAAATGCTTAAAGATCGGCGTGTGACAGTTCGCGAGATGGGCAAAATTATCCCTGAAGTCAGTAAAACTACGATTGACAAGATTTTGACCGAACATTTGCATTATCGCAAGGTGTGTGCGAGGTGAATCCCCAACTGCACATGAAACGGCTGATTTCCTGGCCCAGTTCGGATGGGACATCCTCACCCATCCCCCCCTACTGTCCAGACTTAGCACCTAGTGATTATCATCTGTTTCCTGAGTTGAAGTCACAATTGGGTGGAACACAGTTCCAGTCCGACGATGATTTGAAAAACGAGGTTGAGCGCTAGCTGTGCAACTTGGCGGAAGAGTGCTATGACAAGGGTATACAAAAACTGCCACTCTGCATGCAAAAGTGCATCTATTGTGATGGTGATTACGTTGAAAAATGGCTGTAAGTTCCACCTTTCCAACAATGTAACATTCATTGACAATAAACAGGTTTTCTATATTAAATAAAATTGGAGACCTTACTTTATCGACACACCTCGTAATAAGCCTTTTAATAACACATTTATTATTTTATAATTAATTGGGAAATAACCAAGAACATAGGTTACTGTGATGATTACAATGTGTTTTAATAGGGGCAATATACCAGGTGAGTCACCTGCCCCTATTTATTTTTGAATTTATGCAATATGCTAAGCGACATATGTGATATGCCTTTCTTGGATGCCTTCTAAAGAATGATTTGCAGAGCAGTTTATAGAGAAAGGGTAGATAACTCAGTGCATAAGTGTTGTATGGGACAGAAAGCAATCACTAAGTATCTCGATTCCAAAAACATACCCAGACACAGAGAGCTCCAGTAGCAATTTTAGACAAGTTTACAAACTTTTATTCATTAGCATACATTAGCATACACCTTTAAACGCTCCCCTGAAGGAACAATCTATCACATGCATCAGTTGCCAATAGCAATGGAAAACAAAATGGCAGATCTACACAGTGGGACCAACTGGATTTTAATCTTCAGCCAACATGTGTTTTCGTTGTACAGCCATGTCAAAAAGTGCTACGAATTAGCTAGATTGATTTGGTTTCTGTCACAAATTATGGCAATTTTTAGCTCATACAGTAATTGTAATGGTGGATGCAGTTTTTTATGTGCATTAAAACTACTAAAACAAGCTCAAAACACAGTATGAAGCTGTAAAAAGCGTGTAAAGATTCAAGGTAGCATTGGCTAAATGGTATTATAGAGGTTACCTCGCCACTCTGCCACTACAAGTTGGGTTTAAATACTTCGTGTTTAGCTCAAAAATTATTTTACCCTTTGTTACCTCTTGTGGCCTTTAATTTGATATTATGATAAAAATAACATTTTATAACATTATACATATTTATAAAATACAATAATCACCATGTTTTCCACTGGCAGATTAGATATGAATGTATAGTTCATAGCAGATACTTTATTATAGTAGGTATTGTGCTTGACCCATTTAACCAAGTTTCAAACACTTCGTAAACACAAAGTGGCTTTAGCTTCTTGCACCTGAATCAATGCACCTAAATGAACACTTCATTATCTATGTATGTGGGTATTCAGTATTTGAAATCCCTCAAATACTGTCGGGGGTTGTCATTTTCAACATTTACTGCATTGATGAAATCCACACTTTGACAGTTTATTTTTCTGTTTAACTGAGAAGTTAAAACCTTCACAACTCCTTCGTCAGTAGAAGTGAAACAAGATTTAAGCATAAAACATTTAATATTCCTAAAACATGAAAGCTAACTACATCACATGGTTTACAACACCAATTAAGGAACAGATTATAAATGGTCACAAATCTAAGCATGATCCCTAATTATTATCGGATTGTCATTCTTGTGTCTTTGGCTCACAAGAGAACCAATGGCAACAATAATTTTATTCTTTATTTTGTTTATTGTTTGTAATTTAGTAACTAAAATACAGACAATAAAGACTAGGAGAAAAGGGGAAAAAAAACAAAAAAACAATGTCATGTCGCTTTGAAGCTAGACCTTGCAGGACCATATGCCCACAGCTAACCATTTTGACCAGCTACCGCATATTTTATGTCGCTCGTAGAGAATGCATTCGTTTGTTACCTTGCTAGTGCTGTATGCATGAAAAAACCTCGTTTATTTAATTAAGCTTTTTGCAGCTTCTTGGTCCTCTTTCAGGGCTGTAAGTATTAATGCTGCATCGTGTATTATCGATTAGAAGGGTAGAGCTGCAATAACGGCCTTTTTGCCAAAAGGGTCAATGTTTTCACGTTAGACTATAAACTGCGGGTTCCACAGATAAGAATAAATAGGGGCAACTGACTCACCTGGTATATTCAATATCTCTTAGAAGTTTAACTGGAACAAATTTTAAACGAAACTAACATTGCTTATAACCATAACATCACACATACCTGAAGAACCCGTTGTCTTATTGGTTCTATGAGACCTTTCTCATAAAGCGTTTTTAAAAGCAAAAATGTGTTTCCCCCACCAATGAACAATGCTTCGGCTTCCGCAACAGCTTCAACAGGGTTATTAGGTATGTGAATGCCGCTGACCTCAAAACCTGTACACAAAAAGAAAAGAATTCTATGAGATATCAATTAAACACTATGTAACTCTGACGTTCTTTGGTATTTGATGCCTAAATTAGCCTTTCTACAACATATGAGAGCAAGGTTCATCAATACAATCTATTAAGCCACTAGCAGACTTAGGAGAGGGGGGAAAGAACCAACATTGATGCTTGTGTACAAGGTTCTCATATATATGAAACGGTTATGCACCTACATGAAATCATATTTTGATTTACATAAATAAACAAAAATAAATGTAGACATAGTCAGCCTTTACCTTCTCTATTTCTTAACTATCTGAATATTTCTCTTGAATGATACGACTCATAACTTGCCATTTCTACCCCAACTAATGCTAATGATACAAACAATATGAATGCATTATGTTCGGAAAAACTATTTGTAGTCATTATTAATTTTTCGCTTCACTGTGGTGTTCCAATACAGTTAAATCTTGTTATTTGTAGTCAGTTTATTGACACTTAGTCGCTTACATTTTTATACAGTTTCGGAAGCCATCGCTTCCATTTTCAACCTCTCTCCAACTAGCATCTGTTGTCATCTGCTCTCTTTCCTCTGGCAGTGGAACTATGAACTTCTTTGTCAAATTATCTACTGGTGGGATTCCAAAGTTCATTACTCTGTCCTTATTTTTCCATATAAATATGTTCTCTCATGTTGTCAGTTTATTTTGATTTATCATGCTTTTTAGTAATTTTGGATTTGGATCAATGTCATGATTTTCATTCCAAAAATGAAATGCTACTGCTGACTTATCTTCTTGTTTCATTTTGGTGTTTCTAAAGTGTTCTTTGACTCTGGTTTTTAGATTTCTGTTAGTTTGACCTATGTAGCATTTTTAAAATTCTTACAACCTATTTGGTATATTCCGGATCTGTTAATGGATGGGATTTCATCTTTTGTTTTTGAATTAGTAATTTTAAAACTGAGGGTCTATTAGTAGGTGCCAATATGATATTTTGTTCCTTAAAGATCTTTTTGAATTTATTGAATATTTTTGGGTGATATATGAATGCACTGAATATGCTGTTGCTTTCTTTTTCTTTTGTAAAATGTGGTTGCTTCCTTAATGATTTTCTTTAGCTTAGCTTTTCTAATTTTCTTAAACACCAGACTTTTGTTGTATCTATTTTATTCTGCTATGTGTAGTATGTCATTTTGTTCTTTGAACTATTCTTTATCCATGGGTATGCTGACTAGTCTTGTGTGTAAGACTGTTTATTATTGTATTTTTATGTATAATTGAGTTGTAGCTATTATTTTTTATGTAATTTTCTGAATGTGCTGGTTTCCTGTAAATTCCAAATTTTATTTTTGTGTTATTCCTGATGATATTTAGGTACAAGAAAGAGAGTTGTCCATTGATTTCCTTTTCTATTGTGAATTTGAAAGTCCTTTCTTGCAGACTGAGTAATTTTAATGCATCATCTGAATGTTTATTAGGCACTATTGCAAAGATATCATAAACATACCTATACCAAATTTTGAAGATCCATGGGAAGACCTTTTTAATTTGTGTTTCGAATACACTCATAAATAAGTTTGCCAAAAAAAGGTGAAAGTGGGTTGCCCATTGATAAATCTGATTTCTGCTTGTAGTGTTTCCTATTAAAGCTGAAGAGGTTTTGTTCAATGCATAATTTTGTTAGTGAAATGTATTCTTCTGCTTCTGTTTCCATTTCTCTTGTAGTTAGTCATTTTTTTATTAGTGTCTGTAATTTTTCTGTTGGTAAGCTTGGGAATAATGATGTGACATCAAATGAAACCAGTCTGTCATTTTTGTCCAAATTTATATCTTTGATTTATTCTACCAGATCTAAAGAATTTACATTCACCTATAACAGGTGAACAAGCTTGACACTTGTTCACACATTACTGAATGCTAATAATTTCTATGGCCAAAATATTAGAACATACACAATATGCTGCATTCTAATTCGTTGAGAATGTGTGAATTGATGGCACAAACTTTATTTAAATTTATTTTCAAGCATTTCCCACAGATACACAGATAAAATCTGGATAAGGAAGAAGCCAGATAGTTGTTTTGTCATCAAAAATATATTTTAATGCTAGGCAGCATTTTTTGGACTTCTTCCCGTAATACTTCTTATATTGTCTAAATTTTTCTTCAGAACTACTACACATTTATAATTTCTTTAACCTAGTCAATTTTAAATGTTTCTAACAACATATAAGTTGTCAGATAGATAGAGTCAACATGAAAAATTCAATGCCATGGCCGAGATTTGAACCACGGATCTCCTGGTTTCCTTCCAGTCGCTCTTAACCTTTGAGCTACCATGATCAACGTGCTGTCCTGACATTAAATTCTCCAGTTGACTCGTATATTTTTCCGGTAGACCACTAGGGGCTCTCGCATCCGAGATACACCGTTTGTGGCGACTTACTATCGTAAGTACTTAAGTCCCAGGCTTCATCATTTAACTCTTATTATTTTAGTTAATTGATGGAAATTGATCATTTCTCCACACTAGCTGTATATAGGCTAAGGTTTTTGATAGTCAACATGAAAAATTCAATGTTGAACCACGGATCTCCTGGTTTCCATCCAGTCGCTCTTAACCTTTGAGCTACTATGGTCAATGTGCCGTCCTGATATTAAATTCTCCAGTTGACTCGTATATTTCCCCGGTAGACCACTAGGTCGCCACAAACGGTGTATCTCGGATGCGAGAGCCCCTAGTGGTCTACCGGGGAAATATACGAGTCAACTGGAGAATTTAATATCAGGACGGCATGTTGACCATAGTAGCTCAAAGGTTAAGAGCGACTGGATGGAAACCAGGAGATCTGTGGTTCAAATCCCGGCCATGGCATTGAATTTTTCATGTTGACTCTATCTATCAAAAACCTTAGCCTATATACGGCTAGTGTGGAGAAATGATTAATTTCCATCAATTAACTAAAATAATAAGAGTTAAATGATGAAGCCTGGGACTTAAGTACTTACGACAGTAAGTCGCCACAAACAGTGTATCTCGGATGCAAGAGCCCCTAGTGGTCTACCGGGGAAATATACGAGTCAACTGGAGAATTTAATATCAGGACGGCATGTTGACCATGGTAGCTCAAAGATTAAGAGCGACTGGATGGAAACCAGGAGATCCGTGGTTCAAATCCCGGCCATGGCATTGAATTTTTCATGTTGACTATCTATCAAAAACCTTAGCCTATATACGGCTAGTGTGGAGAAATGATTAATTTCCATCAATTAACTAAAATAATAAGAGTTAAATGATGAAGCCTGGGACTTAAGTACTTACGACAGTAAGTCGCCACAAACAGTGTATCTCAGATGTAAGAGCCCCTAGTGGTCTACCAGGGAAATATACGAGTCAACTGGAGAATTTAATGTCAGAACGACACATTGGCCATGGTAGCTCAAAGGTTAAGAGCCACTGGATGGAAACCAGGAGATCTGTGGTTCAAATCCCGGCCATGGCATTGAATTTTTCATGTTGACTCTATCTATCGAAAACCTTAGCCTATATACGGCTAGTGTGGAGAAATGATTAATTTCCATCAATAAAATAAAATATAAGTTGTCAGTTTGATAGAAAGGTAACATCCAGGAATTTCAACATTAATTCAAATTGGCATTCCATTTGTGACCCATAACATGGTGTTTTGTAGTATACATCACCATAACTACACAAAGTAAACACAATTAACAGCTTCACATTATGTTATTACCACTGTACAGCATGCTAAATAATGTTACACTGATCTGCAAATGCTGTTACCCTTTCTAGGTGCATGAGCTAGGCTATTGCAGAGGAAGGTCATTCAAACCAATATCTCCTAAAGTCAGACCAGCAGACTGCCATACGTACCATTCCACATAAACTTGTCGCCACCACTATTTATTATTATTATTATTATTATTATTATTATTATTATTATTATTATTATTATTATTATTATTATTATTATTATTGCTGTTTTTGTTAACATACCCCATGATCCAAATGTCTGCGAAACTTTCTGTGTGTAGCCTTCATGATCACTTAATGCATATGGTATAAACAGCAGGCGATTTACATTATTGCTGAAAGAAAAAAAGCAAGAGTAGGAAATTTATACAATTCTAATTCTATATCCTTACAGCACTAATATATATACATACATACATACATACATACATACATACATACATACATACATACATACATACATACATACATACATACATACATACATATTGTTAATGAACCACATTGAAATAATTTCAGTGATTGTAGATGTGACTAATATAAGCAAGTTGAGATAGGCAATACATGGTCTGCGGCTAAGCATAACACAGTTAATTGTATTAAACCTAACTGCGATCAGATGCTGATAAGTTGGTATTTAAACAAGGTGGGTGAAATTATTGGATTGGAATGTGTTTAAAACTGCTTCCCGAGAATAGAAATATTGATTCTTAGTAGCTCGTTATTGGCATTCTGAAGATTTCATGCCTGAAAGATCTCTCAAATCTCAAACTAATTACCTGCCAGTATGACACTGAACAGCAATTAATGCCTTTTTGCATCATGTAGCCTATTTTAGTGGGGTTTCTGTAAGTGCTCTGGTGGCCCAATCCGTAATGCCGAAAACTGATGTTCTAAAGGTCATTGTTTCAGTTCCTCTCGTGAAGTTAATCTTTCTTTCTTCCTTTGTGTTTTTAATACATAAATCCTAATAGGAAGAAATAGCATGATTCATAACTAAGAACATGAAGCTGATTGACGAGTGCAATAACACTACAGTGAATTAAATCATGTTTATGCTATCCAATGAAAGGGGGAGTCCAACTGTAGCTTGGCCAGCAAGCTCTCCTGACCGCAAACCAATTGATTTCTTTTTCTGGGGTGACCTCAATTCTGGTGTATGAAACACCTATTACCTCAGAAGACCTAACTGTTCGAATAATAGCAGCAAATGAAGTTATTTGATACACACAAAGAATTTTGGACAGAGTACGACAGTCGTTCCTTCACCACTTGTATTTAAAATGCAGGTCGCCATTTCGAGCAGTTCCTATAAACCTGACGTAACAATTTTCATTTACTTCTTTATTTTATGTAAATTTGTTCACTCTTTAAACCCTCTCCCATTTAGACATATATCATGGGAAAGCATTAAGCAGGATTCAACCTTTGTTAGAAAGAATTGTAATTAATTGCACTGACAAGGTGAAATTACTCCATAAAACACACACATTTATACAAGAATTAAAATGTTAGACAAAATATTTAAAAAACAACCAAACAAACAAAACTTAAAAAAAAAAAGACAAAAAAGCAAAGGAGACTGGAATTTTATCTTTCACTTGAAGCTAACGTCATAACCATTGCGCCAGACACAGTGCTCCGACAGGTCTCTTCAGTTTTGTGTGTTGTACATTCAAATGGTATCATCATTAGCAGTGGCATACTGGCACTTCAGAAACTAATAGTCATAATATAAACATTATTTGTGGTTGGTTTATTGACGTCACTGTTACTAAATTCCTCCAAACACACATTAATAGTCATAACTTCCACTTTTGAACCAACATGCCATAAATCTATCTCAAATTACTGTTTAAAATATCTCCACTTGCTCTGAAAATATTTGTATATATACATATACATACACACAACTCAGTCCTCTTTGCATTTCTGATGCATTCTTGTTTTGTTCCTTTATATATCAAACACACAAAGTTACTAAGAACGTTACTATACAACAGAGCAAAACTAATATACATTTAACGTTAATTTCTGAGGAAACAAGAGGAGTTGAGGTACTTTTATTAGAAGAAATTTTATAACTAACTTACATATAGCCTAATGTTACATGTCAATACACCTTTAAATTTTAAAGCTTGTGTTCTTAATAGGGACTTTTTTCTCTATTGTTACATGTTTATCATTCACTTGAAAACTTACTATTTTTGGGAAAATGTCTCAAATATATTCTGCAGGTACGTTATCTTAATAGGTAATGAGTAAGGCTTCTTCGCTTCAGTGCAGGTGTTACTGTCAGCTGGATGTATGAGAATAATCTAAGTAGTAACAACAGTTTGCCTTTAATCTATCCAGACAAACAAAAAAATTAAAAAAACTGAACAAAAACAAACAAACAAACAAACAAACAAAAGTCATCTACAAAATTGAATTTTACTTTATTTCTCAACATAATCACCTCCATTTATTTAATCATTGTCAAATCTGTCCATGAGCTTTAGAATTTCCATGTTGTAATCAGCTGTTGCTAATCCATTAACCCAAGATGTCCAAACAGATTTCACCTAACACAGAACAAGAAGCCCGCCTCGGTAGCATAGATGGTAGCATGCCTGCCTCACGTTCAAGAGGTCCCGAGTTCGAATCTGGGTCAGGGTGAGTTACCTGGATAAGGTTTTTTCCGGGGTTTTCCTTTATCCGGAAAGACGAATGTCAGGTAACTCTAAGCTCCATGGACCCTGGGCCCATTTGAGCATCATTTCACCCATTCCATTCATTGTTCGATATGACAAAAAAAATGTTTGGGAAAAAGTTACATTTCTGTCTTGCACAATTTTACTGTTAACTTGACTTTTCAAAACATCTGTGATAACTGGAAAATGTTCAAGACAAGGTTAGACATCATATATGCTCCTCCATGGATGAACATTCCACACCATTTTCTCACATTTCTTTCATTCAATGTTGTATCACCAAACATTTCACTTAATGATACAACTGTGCAGGTTTAAACTTCCAAGAATACAAAAATCCAATACATCTCATCTTAAGAGTTTCAAGACTTTGCACGAGTTGTATTACCCAGTTAATTTTGAACAGTCACAGAATGCACAATAATAACTTATTTCAACTGGTACTCAACATAGCACTGCAAAAAGATGTTGAGGAAACCACTTGACTTCGGATATAAGACAATAGGGTCAGTACAACAGGAATGCAAAAGGGTTATCCTTATATTTGGAGATCAGAGAGAAAACTAAAGTGTAATAGGTGACCTTTGTTATTTTGTGTAGCACGAGTTTTCCCCTACAGCAATTTCTACTCAATTCCAAATGCATTTATTAATCTTGCCTTTTTTTATATGCCATCAAGAAGTGATTGCAAGTACTGGTTTTTTATTTGATTTCTTCTTAAATGTCCATTTAGTTTTTCATCAACATTTGCATTTTTTTTTCAATGAAATTTAATATGCAATAATTGCAACTAATTTGGTTAGTAAGAGGTATCCTGCTTTCCGGAACATGGTCTTTGGTATTCATTTTCAATATGTCATTTAGTTTGTACTGGTGGGTGACAAGTTCTTGTTCCAATTTTGGAAGACGTTTTGGAATTTGTCATTTCAATAGTCATGGAAAGTGAATCATTTGATATTTTTGTTTTAAAATGTCCAAGTGAAGTTCCAGACCAGTTCTTTTGAGAAACCATTCTTATAGTCTACCTCTACGATGAGCGTAAGTTAATTTCTGTATTCACTCTCATTCGTGGATTATGTTCATCATTCTATTGAAAATTGCCAACTTTGGCACCTGAAGATCACAGGTACAAGTGTTTAAGAAAAGAACAAGTGAAACTTTAGGTTCTATTTACAGCCATCCACAGGGGTAAATCATGCCACAAGTTGCACCACCAGAAACATTTTTGGGAGGCTAATTCAACAGTAACGGAAATAAAAAATACAGAAGTACATTAACAATGGTAATATAAACACATATATTACATTTTAGTTAATTGATGGAAATTAATCATTTCTCCACACTAGCCGTACATAGGCTAAGGTTTTTGATGGATACAGTCAACATGAAAAATTCAATACTATAGCCGGGATTTGAACCACAGGTCTCCTGGTTTCCGTCCAGTTGCTCTAACCCAATGAGCTACCATGGTTAATGTGCCATCCTGACATTAAACCTTCCATTTGACTCGTATATTTCCCCGGTAAACCACTGGGGGCTCTCGCATCCGAGATACACCGTTAGTGGCGACTTACTATCGTAAGTACTTGAGTCCCAGGCTTCATCATTTAACTCTTATTATTTTAGTTAATTGATGGAAATCAATCATTTCTCCACACTAGCCGTACATAGGCTAATGTTTTTGATGGACAGAGTCAACATGAAAAATTGAATGCCATGGCCGGGATTTGAAACAGGATCTCCTGGTTTCCGTCCAGTCGCTCTAACCCATTGAGCTACCATGGCCAACGTGCGGTCCTGACATTAAATTTTCCAGTTGACTCATATATTACCTCGGTAGACCACAAGGGGCTCTCGCATTCGAGATAGATCGTTTGTGTCAACTTACTATCGTAAGTACTTGAATTCCAGGCTTCATCATTTAACTCTTATTATTTTAGTTAACTGACAGAAATTAACCATTTCTTCACACTAGCCGTGTATAGGCTAAGGTCTTTGATAGATAGTCAACATGAAAAATTCTTGAATGTGAGAGCCCCTTGTGGTCTACCGGGGTAATATATGAGTCAACTGGAGAATTTAATGTCAGGACAGCACGTTGGCCATGGTAGCTCAATGGGTTAGAGTGACTGGACGGAAACCAGGAGATCCGTGGTTCAAATCCCAGCCATGGCATTGAATTTTTCATGTTGACTCTATCTATCAAAGACCTTAGCCTATACATGGCTAGTGTGAAGAAATGATTAATTTCCATCAATTAACTAAAATAATAAGAGTTAAATGATGAAGCCTAGGATTCAAGTACTTACGATAGTAAGTCACCACAAACGGTGTATGTCGAATGCGAGAGCCCCTAGTGGTCTACCGGGGTAATATATGAGTCAACTGGAGAATTTAATGTCAGGACGGCATGTTGGTCATGGTAGCTCAATGGGTTAGACAGAAACCAGGAGATCCATGGTTCAAATCCCGGCCACGGCATTGAATTTTTCATGTTGAAAAATATACACGGCCTATACACGGCTAGTGTGAAGAAATTATTAATTTCCATCAATTAACTAAAATAATTGTTTACTCAATTTGTGTATTTAAGTTTGTTAATTTAAATGTGCTATAAAAAACACGCACGCACGCACGCACACACACACACACACACTCACACACAAAAGACTATGAGGTACAATTCATACTGCATGGTAAAATGTGGAATATTAAATTATAATTTTTGGAGATCTATAAAAGGAACTGTAACATTACACCATGTTCATTTTAAGTGTATCTTTGCTTTGCAATCTATAATTATCACTCTTTGAAGCAAGTTACGTTATCTAGAAATGTATATCCAAGTGACAACATCTAATAACATACAGTTATGATATTTCTATGAATATCACCAGCTGAATTGGTGATTAGTGTTAGGTAAGTTTGATAGAACATGTTTTCACTTGGAATTGCTTACTAGTGATTGTTTGCAGAATTTGCAAGACTGTACCATAAGAGTATCCTTTGAACTTGTCTGCATAATATGAAAGCAAGTCTTTTGATCTTTTGAATACAATGTAGCATGTTGTCGCTGGTAAAGGACAGTAAGGACTTAAGCATTCAGCACTGTGCTTTCATGTTGGAATACTGTTTTTGAACTGGAATGCTGAATGAAAGAGGATATCTGTACAATATGAAACACTGCATTGAAACTTTTCTGGACAGGCATCTGGAATAACAAATGATACCTTGGAGAATTCTTTAAGATACAATACTGTTAAAAAACCATGATTATTTTAAGTACTTTATTATGCCATGACATAAATAAATGACCCATAGGTATACAAACTTGAGATGCAAGTACTCAGTACTGTTAGGTTTCTTACTGTGCATTTTATTCAGACATCTACTTTGTTTGGGTTCTTTTTTTCCTCCTAATATGTGTGTAAACTACATTTCTAAATCTTTATCAAGACTACCCCACTGTGCTAATATATGCACACATATGTTTAACTTATCAGTTTTGTTGTTGGAAAGTCTTCCAAAAGCAACTGGAAAAATTTACTGTTGCACCCTCTATGGAAAACTTTGTAAATGCAAAGTACAGGCCTGGATGGCCAAATTAAGTTTCCTAATAATTTTCAACCTAGTCACTCTCTTAGTAGTTTTCTTCAACTTGTTAAAACTAAAAGCTTGCTGGACAGCCATGATTGCATGTGAGATGATCAAAGGAACATCCAGTATTTGTAGGTATGTAGATGTACAGAACGAATAGAATAGTGTTATAACAGTTTTATATATGTCTATTTAGAGATCATAGGATATACTGAAATATCAAGTGATAAAATTCCCCAATTGCGAAATATTTTTGTATTTATTTATAAGTTTTCCTGTGAACATTTCAATCTATCTCAGAAACTATTTGTAGTTGGTTTATTAATACTCGTCACTTACTTGTTTATATTTATGAGAGACTAGTTTCAAAGGCATTTGCCTTCATTTTCAATCTCTTTCCAACTTGCATCTGTTGTTGTCTGCTCTCTCTCTGGTGGTGGAACTATGAACTTCTTTGTCAAATTATCTACTGGTGATGATAATTTGACAAAGAAGTTCATAGTTCCACCACCAGAGAGAGAGCAGACAACAACAGATGCAAGTTGGAAAGAGATTGAAAATGAAGGCAAATGCCTTTGAAACTAGTCTCTCATAAATATAAACAAGTAAGTGACGAGTATTAATAAACCAACTACAAATAGTTTCTGAGATTAATTTTTATGTCACTGTTACTAAATTCCTCCAAACACATATATATTTCAATCTATCTTTAACTGATTTTAACTTTACAATTATCTGCTTATGTAGTGCTATATCCCTGTAAGACAGCCCCTTTGTGAGGCATTCTAGAAGCATAAAAAATAATCTGAACAGTTGAAATTAAGCTCTTTGAAAAACTTTGGAAGATAGAGAATGATTGTTTTTAAGGGGTGGACACCCTTGAATCTATTCACTGTTCTATGTAACTGCCAATATGTGTTGTTATTTTCTGAAAATCACAAATTATGATTGTTGGTAATCCTGAAAATATGAGCTGGTTACTGATTTTGATTTGTATTGTGAAACTTTTGAAGGTAAATTCTAGGTTAAGCCAACTAGGTGAGGATAAAATTTAAGACTTCTGGAATAATAGTGAAGAATTTTACTACTAGGGTGCAATTCAAGCCATGCACAAGTCCATGAACTTAAAACATTACAGATTTCCTGTAGGAGATGCAGGAAAGCATCCTTGTTTTCAATAAGAATAATATAAATAAGTGTTGATAAAACTATTTGTAGTCGATGTGTGTTTGGAGGAAGAGTATATGGGCTGCCAAAAATTCATAAAACAGGGAAAGGCATGAGACCTATTACTAGTAGCATAAATGCCCCCACATATAATTTGGCCAAATGGTTACTAAGTAAATTTAATAGTTTACCAAAATTTGAAAGTGCAAATTTAAGAAACTCTTTAGATTTAGTAGAAAAAATCAAAGATATAAATTTGGACAAAAATGACAGACTGGTTTCATTTGATGTCACATCTTTATTTCCAAGCATACCAACAGAAAAATTGCAGACTGTGTTAAAAAAATGGCTAGCTTCAATTGATATGGAAGCAATAGAAGCAGAAGAATATATTTCTCTAACAAAAATATGCATTGAACAAAACTTCTTTAGCTTTAATGGAAAACACTACAAGCAGAAATCAGGATTATCAATGGGCAATCCACTTTCACCTTTTTTGGCTAACTTATTTATGAGTGCATTTGAAACACAAATTAAAAAGTCCTTCCCATTGATCTTCAAGGTTTGGTATAGATATGTTGACGACATCTTTGCAATTGTACCAAGTAAACATTTAGATGATGCATTAAAATTACTCAATCTGCAAGAAAAGACTATCAAATTCACAATAGAAAAGGAAATCAATGGACAACTTCCTTTCTTGGATCTAAATATCATCAGGAATGATACAAAAATAAAATTTGGAATTTACAGGAAGCCAACACATTCAGAAAATTATATAAAAAATAATAGCCACAACCCAATTACACATAAACATGCAATAATAAACAGCCTTACACACAGACTAGTCAACATACCCATGGAAAAAGAAGAATATTTCAAGGAACAAAAAGCAATAATACACATAGCAGAAGAAAACGGATACAACAAAAGTTTGGTGTTGAAGAAAATTAGAAAATCTAAACTAAAGAAAACCATTAAGGAAGCAACCACATTTATTAAAGAAAAAGAAAGCAACAGCATATTCAGTTCATTCACATATCATCCAAAAACATTTAATAAATTTAAAAAGATATTCAAGGAACAAAATATCATCTTGGCACCTACTAATAGATACTCAATTTTAAAATTACTAAATTCAAAAACAAAAGATGAAATTCCTTCAGGTAACAAATCTGGAATATACCAAATAAATTGCAAGAATTGTGAAAAATGCTACATAGGTCAAACAAAAAGAAATTTAAAAACCAGAGTCAAAGAACACTTTAGAAACATCAGATTGAAACAAGAAGACAAGTCAGCAGTAGCATTTCATTTTTGGAATGAAAACCATGACATTGATCCAAATCCAAAATTATTAAAAGGAGTGATAAACCAAAATAGATTGACAACATGGGAGAACATATTCATCTGGAAAAATAAGGATCGCGTAATGAACTTTGAAATCCCGCCAGCAGATAATTTGACAAAAAAGTTCATAGTTCCACCACCAGAGAGAGCAGATAACAACAAATGCCAGTTGGGAAGAGATTGAAAATGGAGGCCAGGGCCTTTGAAACTAGTCTCTCATAAATATATGAAAAAGTAAGTGACGAGTGTCAATAAACCAACCACAAATAATTTTTATATGCTATTTGTAGTCGTTTTTTTACACTATGTCACATTTTGATTTTTTGTGGGACTAGTTTCGGGAGCTGTTGCTTCCATTTCTAACCTCGAAGGTTCGACTCTTACTGTCCAACTGTTACTAAATTCCTCCAAATATGTGTAAGCAGTAAGTATGCCTAACTTGCACTGCAATGATACTTTATGGAATTTTGTACTAAAATAGCAGTGTAAAAGCATTAAAGCATTTTCAAAAACTCCAATGAGAAACGTTTTCTTTTAGAACTTTTAAAACAGCTCCATTTAAAATTGATGTGCTTATTTCTGAAACACTTGTAAATGAGAAAATCTATAAATACTATCTGATATACCTGTAAATAAATGGCAGTGGAAACAACATATTCAAATACTGGACAATGATGATGTTGAAATCAATTTCTACTTTTAATTTAACAGCAAACCACTCTCCACATGAACTCTAGGAAAAGAGTTCAAAGATGCACAGGAGAAACTAAGACACAGAAGTACATAGTGTAAGTAGGGGAGGTGAACAAGAAAAGAATATGTCTTGAAATAGTGTACAACCCACTGAGTATTTTGAAATGTTAATATCAAAATGTGTAGAAATTGATATAACAGTGGTAGGAGACTAGTGCAAGGATAGGTGAAGAATAAATCAGAGTATGTGAGGTAGAAAACAATATAAAGAATGCAGCAGCTATAGAAACTAGAAAGAGTAATGATAAAATATGTGATACGTGGGAATCAAATTGATAAGAATTTTATGAACTGAACAATATGATTATTTATGTGCAATGGATTAAAAGGTAGGGACAGAGAAGGAGAATTCAGATTTACAAATAAAATTGGGCAAGGTGTGACACACTATATTCAGTAGAGTTAGATGCATACTGTATGTGAGGAGAAAAGAGAAACATTAGATAAAAGCAGTAAGGAATTCAGAAAAAAGGGATAAAGATATAGAATCTTTTGCAAAGAGTTAGTTTTACACAAAATAGAGCAGGATGGTATGATCATGAATGTTATGAGACCAAGAAAAAAGTGGTAAGAGAACTAAAGAAATGAAATCAGACAGGAGAAAAAAGAGATAAAGAAAAATTTTAATCTAAAGATGAGGGTATAAATGTCTTATGGAGGTGAAAAACGAAGAATGGGGGAGAAATTGAGTTTTAAAATAATTAAAGTAGTAAAAACTCAGGATATGAAGGTAATATGAAAGATACTGAAGCAATTATATGACAATAAATGCACGGGGAACAATACACGGCAGAAACTTGGTATAATCCACTGAGATACCATGGCAGTATGCCAGCACAACATTAAATTTTCAACTAATTTTCATTTTTTCCCAGTAAACCATTAGGAGTTTTCATATACACATGAGACAACTACCTTAATGGCAACTTGCTACATATAAGTAATTAAGCCTTAAGAGTTAAATGATGAAGCCTGGGACTCAAGTACTTACGATAGTAAGTCACCACAAACTGTGTATCTTGAATGCGAGAGCCCCTAGTGGTTTATCAGGGAAATATACGAGTCAAATGGAGAATTTAATGTAATGACGGCAAGTTGGCCATGGTAGCTCAATGGGTTAGAGCGACAGGGATGGAAACCAGGAGATCTGCGGTTCATATTCCGGCTGTGGCATTGATCTTTTCATGTTGACTCTATAAAAAACCTTAGCCTATATACGGCTAGTATGAAGAAATGATTAATTTCCATCAATTAACTAAAATAATAAGAGGTAGCCTGCCTCGGTAGTGTAGATGGTAGCATGTCTGCCTCACGTTCAAGAGGACCCGAGTTCAAATCTTGGTCAGGGTGAGTTACCTGGATAAGGTTTTTTCCGGGGGTTTCCCTTATTCTAAAAGATGAATTTCGGGTAACTCTAAGCTCCATGGACCCTGGGCCCATCTGAGCATCATTTCACCCATTCCATTCATTGTCCGATATGACTTAAAAAAGTTAAAGGACGTAAATTACACAAAAAAAAAAAGAAAAGAAGAAGTTAAATGCTGAAGCCTGGGACTCAAGTACTTACGATAATAAGTCGCCACAAACAGTGTATCTTGAATGCGAGAGCCCCTAGGGTTTACCAGGGAAATATACGTGTCAAAGGGAGAATTTAATGTCATGACGGCAAGCTGACCGTGGTAGCTCAATGGGTTAGAGTGACTGGACGGAAACCAGGAGATCCGTGGTTCAAATCCCAGCCATGGCATTGAATTTTTCATGTTGACTCTATTCATCAAAACCTTAGCCTATGTACGGCTAGTGTGGAGAAATGATTAATTTCCATCAATTAACTAAAATAATAAGAGTTAAATGATGAAGCCTGGGACTCAAGTACTTACGATAGTAAGTCGCCACAAACAGTGTATTTCGTATGCGAGAGCCCCTAGTGTTTACCGGGGAAATATACGTGTCAAATGGAGAATTTAATGTCATGACGGCAAGTCGGTCATGGTAGCTCAATGGGTTAGAGCGTCTGGACGGAAACCAGGAGATCCGTGGTTCAAATCCTGGCCATTGCATTGAATGTTTCATGTTGACTATCTACCAGATTTACTGTTTACAGTTGACCTAATCAGTTGGGGGACTAAGCAAAGCTATTGAAGCAATTGGTAAATTTTGCAAAGAAAGAATTTGAAATTCCACCAGTAGATAATCTGACAAAGAAGTTCATAGTTCCATCACCAGAGAGAGAAGAGCAGACAACAGGTGCTACTTAGAGACACGTTGAAAACGGAGGCAATGGCCTTTGAAACTAGTCTCTCGATAATATAAAAATATAAAAAAGTAAGTGACGAGTGTCAAAAAACTAACAACAAATAGTTTTTATGATTAAGAAATAATAGACTTTTCCATTATATACGCATAAAACAGAATGTTAAATATAAGAGACAGAAATAGAACTAAGCAACTCCAAGAGGGAAAATAAACTGTGTACAGTTTATGCAAGTTTAAAGATAATGATAAACAATTCATTCACACAATTTTTTGGGAGGGAGGCTAGATACCACATTTGAGCCCCTAAGGCTCACCAAGGTTAAATCTGGAAAAGACAGAAAACCTTGTTACTAAAATTAGGCAAGTGAGTCAACCTTGTATATACTTTTCTCCACTTACAAGTTTTTTATGAAGACTAGTTTCTGGGGACTTCTCCCCTATCGTCAGTTCTGTGGACAAGGTTGACTCACTTGCCTAATTTTAGTAACAATGGCACTCCACTTTCTGAAATACTTCTTTTTATTCTATACAGAAAACCTTATTTATTTTGTTGCTCGCTACAATCTGACACCCTATGCTTGCTTCCTGCTTACTGTAAAGGTAACAGTAACAGAGCTTTTTATTTTTTAAAAAAAGATAGCATAAAACAATCTACTAGCAGCATCATATTCACTTACTTTTTTGAGTAGCCCAATTTCTGCACGATTTCCTTATCTACTCTGCTCTTTTTAAAGTGCTGTTTCTTTTGAAAAATATTGAAAGAATATTTCATTTATGAACTTTAGAAACCATGGAAAAAACCAATAGCTTTTGTTGCTCTTCTGAACCTCCATAACCATAAATAACAAATTTCAAGAAAAAAAGTGGTCAACAAATTTGCTTACACTTAATCGCAATGGATACTTTAAGTAAATTCATGGAAATTAATCATTCCTTCACTCTAGCCATGTATAGGCTAAGGTTTTGGATACACAGAATCAAACTGAAAAATTCAATGCCACGGCCGGGATTTGAACACAGATCTCCTGGTTTCCATCCAGTCGCTCTTACCCATTGAGCAACTATGACCAATGTGCCATCATGACATTAAATTCTCCAATTGACTCATATTTTCCCAGTAAACCACTAGGGGTTCTCGTATTTGAGATACACCGTTTGTGGTGACTTACTTGAGTCTCAGGCTTTATTATTAAACTCTTATTATTTAAGTTAATTGATGGAAATTAATCGTTCCTTCACACTAGCTGTATATAGGCTAAGGTTTTGGATAGATAGAATTCAACTGAAAAATTCAATGCTATGGCCGGGATACTTTCAATTTATTTTTTATCCCAGTTCATATAAAATGGCAGTACCTACCATCATTTAAGAATGCCAATGTTATGTTATCCAAGGAAATACTAGGAATGCAAATGACTGACAATAAATCAAGAACAGTTAAAGATATGCAAGAGATGTGGCTGATTATATTTTGATATTACATCAAGCTGGATGGATTACTATATTTCAGCGGTAAGCTTTAGTTCCCCCTCTTAAAACATAAAGCATTAGTTACCAATATTACTCTTAATTAGGTTGAAAATTTGTCTTTAATAGTAATTCACATGCTCTACTGCTGTGCACACTAGCATGCTGGTTACAGCAAGATTTTCTCTACCCACCAGTTACAGCCTCTCACATTGGGAGATATATGTTATACTGGAGTGGGATATGACATCCCTTATTGTAATACTTATAATTAATTATGTATAACTAGCATTTAGGAATAGGAGATAAAAAAAACAAAAGTTATTCATATAATTCTATGGTAGTTTCTGAAACAACAGAAGAGGAAGTTTTAAAAGAAATACACTAAAATAAAAAAAATAAAAAAATCTGTGGGTTTGGACGAAGTATCAAATGAAATGCCAAAGAACATAGAAATTATTGAGGCTTTCACTCATATAATAAACACTTCGCTTATGCATGGAGCATTTCCAGATGCACTAAAAGGAGTGATCATTAGAGCAAAATACAAACAAAAAGAAAGGAAAAGCAATATAGAAAACTATAAAACCATCAAACTGTTCTGCAATATCAAAAATGATAAAAGCTGTGTAATGGAAACAAAACAGAAATGAGATATTTAAATAGTTTTAAATAAAAGACCAGAGAGTTAACAGGGCTGAAAGCTTGGCGGAGAAAAACATAATTTGGCTGCAATCCTGAGAAACCATCATAATAAACATAGAAATATTTTGAAAAACAGAATATCTTACCAGAGCTACGAGTTCCAAAAACATAAATCAACAACAAATGGAATAACGTAAAAATGATAAAATTACTTATGCACTGCATGATTGTAGATTTGTAGTTTCCATACTTCTGGACATGTCATAAGCTTTTGACTATGTAAATATAAACATCCTAGAAAATAAGTTAGAAAAATAGGGGGGTTCAAGGTATTGTGCAAAAGTGGATTGCATCATATTTAGAAAATAGACAGCAGAATATAAATAAACTACAAAAATATATGGTAAATATATGGTAAATAAAGTAAGATCATAATTTGAAACAATTAAATAAGGAGTTCCGCAAGGTTCAAAATTGGGCCCTTTTCTGTTTTTAGTTTCTATAAATGATCTTTTTAAAATAGCGGCAAAAAATGGAGGTATAGTAATTGGCTATGACGATGATACAATAATAATTATGGATCCCACTACCAAAAGTGTAGAAAACAAGGCAAATAGTATCATAAAATTATTAAACGAATATTTTTTCAAATTTGGATCTGGTATTAAAAATAAGAAAAAAAAAAAAGATATCATGGATAAACTTCAGGCTAAAACAAAAACACAGATTGCATTGATCTCAAATTGGCAACCTCACATAATGTACATAACAAAAAAGATAAAGGATTTATACAATATGAAACAGTTTAAGAATACCACGATTAACAAAATGCTAAAACAGGTGTACTATGCATTCATTTATTCATATATAAAATTTGGAACAACACTGTGGGGGAATACTAGTCTGATTTTTAGAAGAAGATGGCATGACAGCTGTCAAGCAAGGGACGTGGAGAGTAAGAGGGGAAGGTCAATGCTATGGAAATGTAAACACTGCCACATTGGTTACACTGGTTATCACCTATCACTCAGATCAGTTATCGCTAGTTGTGTGCCGGAAACAAAGTTTGCTTGAATGTTCAGTTGCACTGTGTGTTGTTAGCCTACTGTGTTAAAACACCATTAAAATACGTTATGGAACCAAGACTTAGCGACAGTAGGATTAGAGGTAGACTGAGGATTCATGGCCCAAGAAAGATAAGCTTACAGTTGGGGTGTTACATTGCACAGCCAAGCTAGAGAATTTGTCTGTTCTCTTAGATTTTTTAAACAGGAAAAGGATAATTTGCTTCTTTACAATGAACCACTTATTGCTTTCAACCAAGTGAGAAACAGAACTGTGTATGTCCTTAAAATAAGTGAGGTGACTGTTTCTAGAATCTCTAAGGAGAAGCAGCTACAGCCAGGTCCATCAGGAATTGTAACTCCTGGGAAACAAAAACCAAGAGCATCTCCATAGTTTTGAATTAGACGTCATATGAAGACCTATCTACGGCTATTACACCCGAAAGGAGCATCCTACCACACGTAAGCTTCTTTCTTCTCTTAAAGAAGCAGAGATATTTTAAGGAAGCCTTAGCTCTTTGAACAAAGTCCTGCTTGATCTGGGACTTGAGCTCAAAAAATAAATCACAGAAAATTAATACACAAAAGATCAGATACTGTAATGCTAAGCATTTTGTTTTTAAGAGAAATCTAAATAAGAACTTTCATAAAATAGTGGTGTTGGATGAAACCTGGATAAATGCCGCCCAAAGTGTCAAAGGGCTGCACTGACGGCACACTTCAAAGTACCACAAAAGGACCTATAGGAAAAGGTGACCGCTTTATTATTGGTCATGCCAGTACATCACATGGTTTTGTTGTTGTCATCCTCTTAGTCTTCAGATACAAAAAAGCTGAGGCCTATCATGAGGACATGGATCATGACCATGAACTCCTGTGGGTTAAAATTTCGGCACACTGGTGGTGCTGATATGATCATCTCAATTGACAGAGTCGTTAGTCATTTAAAAAATGTTCATGCTTGTGAAGATGCTAAAAGTAAATGTAGCAAATGTGCACTGAGAATTTATTTTTGTTCTTTAAGTAGGCTAATACAGATTAAATATGCATATTTTTTTGTTGAGGTGAGATAACCTCGAACCCTTGTTTATATGTTTTGAGTGTTGAGAGGGTAAAGAGGGGAAGTATGCATAACTTGCTATCT
This sequence comes from Mantis religiosa, assembly GCA_030765055.1. NCBI lineage: Eukaryota > Metazoa > Arthropoda > Insecta > Mantodea > Mantidae > Mantis > Mantis religiosa. Next base: position 277,811,076 of record CM060950.1, on the reverse strand, counting down.
GCTTCTAGGCAACTTTGCAGCTCCCCATGTGGAGAAACAAGTGACCTTCACGTATCTTCTTTTAAAAATCAGACTGTACAGCTAAGGAAGTAGTACTAAAAATACTCAAATTACAAAAAAGGATAATCAGAATTGGGAAAATAGAAAAAAAGATGTTATATGTGTTTGGAGAAATATAGTAACAGTGACGTCAAAGTTAATCATGAAAACTATTTGTAGTCAACTATTTGTAAACTGACTACCAATAGTTTTTAAGAAAAAATATACCTTCTACAGTGTTGAAGAATTTAAGTGCAACACTAAATACAATCAAAGTGTGTAAATACTGGGCAAATCCATAGAAAATAGGACATTTAGTGTTAAAATAAAATATTGGATTTCAGCAATATGCTGTACCTCAAATGAATTTGTAGTTAAATATTCCTTCAATTAAAATAGTTTATTTTGCAATAATCTTGTACTATTTCACAGCTAAAACACTGTTTTCACCAGGAATATTTGTTGTGGAAATATTAGCAAGGTAGTAGGATTCACTGTGGCAACACTAATTCAATATGGTAGATGACTCTTGCTGGTGTTAAGCAACAATTAGTGTACTTCATTGTCAAATTGGGAAACTGAACTTGTCTTTCTACTCAGGTAAGCAGGAAGGAAAACTTAGCATTCACACTGTCACACCCATAACCAGAAAGTGCTGTTAAATAACATAACTCTGAAAACAATGGTTTTATACACTTCATATTACTACTTTACAATAAGCACATGGGTACTGATATACACGGCGTTCATTTTTATCTGTGATTTTACAGCGCAAAATTTCACGTCATCAATAGCATCACTGATGCAACGAGTTTATATACGATTCCCCTAGCAGCCTGAGGTTGTACTTGAGTGCTGACAGCAGTTTTGAGGTCTCCCTCTACCGACAGGTAAATATACTATTTGAAGAGGCAGGTCTGCCCACGTAATATAAGGGTGTGCAATTTTGCCTGGTGCGTTGATACGATAACTGTTTTTAAAAAAAAATATATACTGCAATGCAATGCACTGCAAAGCTAATTATGCAGCCATAAAAGTGTACCATGAAGAATATATGAAATGATAAGTTAATGAACACTTATTTCACAATGCTATAGTAGACATATGAGGAGCATTTTTTCAAAACTTGATAGATGCACAATTTTACAAAATTGAGTTATATATAGTATCAGCATAATTTTCACCTTCTGCATCGTTCTGTGAAATCAGATTTTGCAAAATTTGATTCATGTTCCGTGTAGAAGATAGGGAATATCAGCAGTTTTTTCAAAACTCGATAGATGCACTTGCTCAGTTAAAGCAAAAGTTGATAGATGCCATTTTATGATCCAGTGTGTTTCAACCTCAATTCTATGAAATTCATGTTGGCAAAGGACTGCCATCTCACTATTGCAATTCTTGGAATTCTCTATCATTTCTTCAAGCTTTGTACACTGTTGCAGTGTTGGCAATAACTTCAAACTCGGGTTGTGCACTTGTATTTCACATTCATTGCTGAAAGCTTTGTTATATTTACATGGCATTTTTATTCTTAGTTGAGACACTGCACTGTACTACGCACAATGGACAGTGGCTCAGATTGTGAAACTGTAAGTCGTAGAATGCGTGGAAAGTAGAAATTGCAAAAACAAGGAAAGGAAATCAAAATGCAAGTCAAGGAAAGCTCATACTCCAGCAATTTCATGTTTACACGGTCTTGAGTGCACTCCACCAAATCCTAAAAGTAAAAGGCATAAGCTCTGTAATGTAGCTGATTTGACTTCTTTCCATGCTAAATAAAATAGATCAAGATAAATTCCTTGTGAAATATATGTGCATTACATCTCCTAATCACAGAGTGGTGAAGAAAGCTCAACCTGCAAAATGGGACTGATGAATATTAAGACAGAGGTGGAAAAGAAAAACGAACTAACCACTACGTAGAGACTGCACAAGTTGCATGCAAAAAGGTTTTATCAGATATTGAAAGAGAAAAATGCTGAGGCAATCACTATTTGCTTTGATATGCAGCAGAATCAACCACTGCCTAAACTATCTTTTAGTGATTCTATGCAAGGCAGGTATGGCTGTATAATCTATGCATAATGATTTCATCTAAAACCCAGAACAAAGACATTTCCTTGTATACATGGTTGGAAACTGAATCTGCTAAAGGCTACAACCAGGTTGCCTCAGCTAAAAACCACTTCTTGTTGGAACTGGAAGAAAGGACGTCCAGCAACACTTCTTTTACCATTTGTTTATTTTCAGACTTTTGCTCTAGTCAGAACAAGAATAGTGTGATGTTCATGCTTATTGCTTTCTTGGAGAATAATAAAAAAATTTCCCATATTTCACATATCTACCCAATACGTGGGCACAGTTATATGCCTCCTAATAGAGTGAGCAAAGAAAAGAAAAAGGATGTTCAAAATCTAGCTTAGTCTTTTGAAATTCCAGAAACTACAAAAGAATTTTATGAAGATTTATTAGAAGATACCAATATTTATTCATATTGTTTGAAATTTTTTTGCATTCAATACATGCACGATATTGACCAGCTTATACCCAATAATGCAAAATTATTCCAGTATGCAGATGATTCCACAGTTACAGTTTGTCACAGAAATATTACTACTCTACAGAATACCTTAAATGAAACCACTGATAAACTGTTGCATTATTTTTATAATCTGAACATGTTTGTGAATCCCAATAAAAGTGAATTAATTACATTTGGAGCTAAAAGAACAGATCTTCTAATCCATTTAAACATTGACAATGAACCAGTAAAAATGGTCAAGAATACTAAATTATTAGGTGTTACACTAGACAAAACTTCTCTGAACATACTGATAAACTTGGCAATACCATCAGTAAACATTTATTCATTCTGAAATATCTAACAAAATGTATACCTACGCCCACAGCTAATATTATCTATTAATCTTTAATCTACTCGTACCTCTCATATGGGATCGAAGTATGGGGTAACACAACTAAGGTAAATTTTAACAAAATCTTTGTATTGCAGAAAAAAACCGTCAGACACTTTGCGAATCTAAAACATAACGAGTCTTGCCGTCCAGTATTTATAAAATTGAAACTTCTAACCCTTCCTAGCTTATACATATACCACACAATAATGCACCTTCGGAAATTTAACCTACACCTTGAAACCAACTCTGATAGACACAATCACAACACTACACATAAAGACGACAGCGATTACTACCCATAGACTGCACTTTTATGAGAAGACACCTAGTTTTATGGGCATAAAATTTTATAACATACTTCCAGTCACTATCAAGAATTGTAAAGATAATAATTTTAAATTAATGCTGAAATGTTTCCTAATTGACAAAGCCTATTATAGTGTGGATGAGTTTATTAATACTAGTTAGAACACTGTTTTTATAAAGATTATTGTTATTATTATTACTATTATCATCATTATTATTATTGTTGTTAGTGTGTATGGATTTATTAAAGCAAGTTAGTATTCTATTTATATCACACAACCTGTATAGTGATACTGTCCCTGTTAGGGATAACATTGTCATAATAACCCCGAAAGTCTTATTACATGCATAATTAAGGGCGGATAGATACCACAATATAAACTAAACAAAGTTATAATAAATATAGAGGAAAATGATTAAATATACAAGTGCAGATACTAAACAGGCAATCCCGATATATATATATATATATATATATATATGTTATCGAAAGCACGAGAATCCAAATAGTGAGGTGAATGAACACCTTTCCTCACAGGTACTTTCTTTGAGTTTCTTGCCGACAAAGGTGGCATTGTCCAAGGTTAGACCCTCGTCGCCAGCCCATGTCTTGACCTGCACATGGTACGTGATGATAGAATAGGCACCGGGATTTAAGATACACATTTTTAAACATGCTTATGCATTAATTAGCTTGACTGTGGGAAAGTGAAAATTGCATAAAATACACGTTTCAGACACGAGAAATTGCTTTTAGATTTAAGAGTAGGGATGAAACACAACCTATAAGAAACAAGTAACAGGTCACATGACCCCTAAAGTGTCCAAAGTTCGGCGAAAGGAAGGGGAAATTTGTGCAATGGCGACATTTGATATTTGCTAGGAAAAACACTCTGTTTCGGCGAGTGAAGGGGCCTACAAGTACTGAAAATTCATCAAAGTTTGTGTTCGCGAATGCACAAAGTAATGCCCTCGACGTTCACAAACAATGCGTACACAGATACATACATAACATCTAGATAACGGTGATGAGTGGAGAGGACTACTTATATCAATAAACTTGACATCCAACGGTCGTGGTGTCTTCTATATGATAATACCCATACCCTGTCCGGACGCACCCACTCCCTGAAACTCAAGAGATAATACATGCAGATCTACCCTGAGAAAATCCCCGACCTGTTGGAAACCTCCCATTCGTAATCCTCACCCATCACATATCTTCTCATATGAGGTGTTGAGTACCGGGAGGGCTCAACGAGGTACCTAACGGGCAAGGACCACCTCATAATTTGGCACCCAATGTGGTTTTTGAAGTCCGGACTGTACCAGTAACCATTTGGCGACCAACCTGGATCATTTAGTACTGAATACGGTGTCATAGTTTTTGGCGACTAAAGTGTATTTCTTCGAAGCCGTGACCAATGTGTATGACTGCAGAACTGTGAGACAACATCATAAAGTGCCAACCAGTATGCTTGTGTTAGAGTTCTGACCGATGCGGCAGGGAAACTACAACATCCACGGAGAACAGACGCAACAGAGTTCGAGTTCTGGAACACCGGCGGAAGTCGACGATGGAGACAACACAGCGTCCATCACCAGCAGAACAGCCCCAGGAAACAACAACCTATATCCCCCCAGTGAAAGTGTCAAACCAGTGCTATTCCCCTACCCAGCATTACCCTAACGACGGATACGGACATCAACGAGTAAGTGCCACCAATTTCAGTTGTATACTAATAATCTTGTAATCTTGTGCTAAACCATTTATGCTTAAATAAGCTGATGCTGCCAGTAATAGGGAACAGAATACAGTAAAAAAAAAAATGTTTTCCTTTCTTCCAGAAACGAGGTAGTAATTTTACGTAAATGATACTTCGGAAAAGAAAAGTAATAATTAAAAATAACGAAATGGCAGATGATAGATGTATGGTAGAGAATAGTGTATTTGGGGATACGGAAACTAATGTAGAAATAGTCCCAGAAGCAGAAGTTAGAATAGCAGAGCAATCTCCTCCCCTTGCCGACCCAGGACTAAGCAGTATGAATAGCTTAATGCTTCAGCTGATAGAAAAAATGAATACCTTAGACAGTAAAATCACAGCACAAGCTAATGAGATGACAGCTAAAGTTAGCACATTAGACAGTAAAATAACAGCGCAAAATACTGAAATGGAGCTAAGGTTAAGTCAACAACTTAGGGAACAGGAAGCTAAGCTTACAGAGAAACAATGTGAGCTAAACTCTCAGTTAGAGAAACAACTGAATAGCGTAGTGGGTGAGGTTAATCGCATCAGAGATACCTTACAAATAGAAGTAAGTGCCATTAGGAGTGAACTGGGATCCACGCAGGTAGAAATGAACCAGATAAGATCTGAGTGTATAAACAAAGTTGGCAGCATCAGAGAGACAATGGATGTAGCTTTAAGAAATAATTTAGAACAAGTAAGGTCTGAGGCGAGAACCACATGTGTCACTATGGAGGAGAAACATAAAGCATTGGAACGAGTAATTAGTACAGAACTAGAGAGAGTGAAAGCTGTAATGGGTGAAAATCAAAGCTTAAATCTTAGCGAAATTAACAAAGTAAAGGAAGAAATGACACATGTAGTTGCCGCCCAGTATGATAAATTGCAAGAAAAGGCAAAGGAAATTGCTGTAACTGAGATACGTGCAGCGATGAGGCACGAAGCCAGTAATCTACAGTGCCATGCCTCAACGGTGCCCGTAACCTCAGGTGGTGGTATAAGTGTCGAGGGAAGAGTGAGCGATCATGCAAGCGTTCCATTGTCATCTCCTAACACTAGTTACCAATTTCAAGATACCGAGACACGCCCACCTCCGCCTATACCCATGAATTTCCTCAATGAACTTCCTCTGCCGACGTTTGACAGCGCTCGCGACAACGCGAAGCAGTTTATCAATGATATTGAGTCTTACTTCGCGTTGAGAGGGATACCCGACAGTTACAAAATGATCATAATTCAGAGGAGCTTAACTGGTTCTGCTCTAAGCTGGTTTCGTTTAACGATCGGAGACTTGGCGTAGTATGAACATTTTAGAATTGCATTCCTACAGAAATATTGGAATGCGGTTGCTCAGTATAATGTTCGCAGTCAGATCAATAACGGGAGATATCAGCGTGTTAACAACGAATCCATGACTGACTACTTCTTAAGATTGGGTCAGTTGAACAAGTTACTTGATGTGTGTTTGGAGGAATTTAGTAACAGTGACGTCAAAATTAATATAAAAATTATTTGTGGTTGGTTTATTGACACTCGTCACTTACTTTTTCATATATTTATGAGAGACTAGTTTCAAAGGCCCTGGCCTCCATTTTCAATCTCTTCCCAACTGGCAACTGATGTTATCTGCTCTCTCTGGTGGTGGAACTATGAACTTTTTTGTCAAATTATCTTTGAAATCCCGCCAGCAGATAATTTGACAAAAAAGTTCATAGTTCCACCACCAGAGAGAGCAGATAACATCAGTTGCCAGTTGGGAAGAGATTGAAAATGGAGGCCAGGGCCTTTGAAACTAGTCTCTCATAAATATATGAAAAAGTAAGTGACGAGTGTCAATAAACCAACCACAAATAATTTTTATATTAAGTTACTTGATCCTCCCCTTTCTGAACATGATTTTATTAGTGCCATATGTTGACATTACCCAAATATGATTCGTCACCATTTAGTTGTTGCCAGGCCCCAAACCCTCAGCGAGGCTATTGAATAATTGGCACCCACTTTGTTCATAACCCTTTTCTTATGGGGAATTAAGTAAAAACAATGGTTCCACAACATTTGATTTCACACACCTTGTTTCAACCTTGTTTGCATCCAGATGTATGTGTACATACACCTCTTTTACTGTTATCACAACCTAAAGCTAACACATATATTTACATATACTTCACATCTCTTTTTCTTTTATTGCCATAACACAGTTAGCTTCATTCAATGTACCTGGTACTTTCTGTTTTCGGACATAATTGTAACCCTATGACGTAAGGCAATGAATGAAAGAAAGAAAAAATGAAATAAAAAACCTGTGAGGAAATCCTCTTTACTTCCTTTTTATTTAATGTCAAACTACAATGAGGGGACTTGGGGTGTCATGCGAATATCATGTTGTCGCATCTGCCCAAGCGGTTCTCCTGTTCGAACTCTACCGGTCTCACACCAACCCGTTCAATGCTTAGCGGAGGTGCTTATTTATTTAGGTTTATTCGCTTCCCTATAGGGACGTAATGCACTGATGTGGTATTTGCCAATGGGTTTACCCGTTCTTATATCTTGTAGTATATAGGTTCTATCTCCTATTTGACCAGTTATCTTGACGGGTCCCTTCTACAATAAATTTAATGTTTTGTAAACATTTTTTGCTAATGAGGATTTATCGAAATTCCTCACTAGTACTTTGTCATTGATTTGTGGCTCCCATTTATGTAAATACCTTTTCTGTTTGGCACGCCTTTTGTCTGCTTTATTCTTTGTGCGCACAAATGCCTTTCCTATCCTTTCAGCATCGCACTCAAGTATACTTGGTAAAGAGGCTGGTACTCCACTGATAACCGGTTTGTGTGGCCTCCCTGTCATCAGCTGGACAGGTGAATAACCATGGTTTGTGTTGATTGAGAGGTTCATGATCCATTCTATATAAGTTAAGTACTCAGGCCATGTCGTATGCTTCATGTGGCATATTATTCTGAGATAGGCATTTAAATCTCGCATTACTCTTTCGCATGGGTTAGAATTCGGGTGGTAATTGCTGATATGGTAAATCTTTATATTTGCATCGTGTAGTTTGGTTACAAATTTTCGGCCATGCTGCACAGAAGCATTATCTACGAGGATTGCCTTCATTTTGCCATACTTCTGAGTGTAATCTTTTACTATTTTGTCCGCGCAGGTCGCACTTGTTAACTTTTTCATGGGGTATAAACTTACAAATTTTGACATCACATCAACCAATACAAAGATATACTTTAAGCCTGCCCTTGCTGTCAGTAAAGGGCCGTGGGCGTCAACTGCTACTAGTTCCAAAGGGAATTGCCTTAATATTGCCTGAGGAGGTCGGTCAAATCGTTTATTAAGCGGTTTCGCTCTCTGGCACAAATCACAAGTTGCGACAAATGCTCTTACTTTCCTACCTATCTTTGGGAGGTATAAGTGTTCAGAGATAACTAGGCTCGTCCTCTCCACACCTGCATGAATTAGTGCAACATGGTAGGCTTCTATAATTAGTGCTTCCAGAGCTGCTGGTACGTATGCTTTCCATGCTGGGGCATGCTTATCTACTAGCTTGTAAATCACGCCATCCATTTTTCCCAACTTCGTTTTGTTCTCAGGACAGATAGGTGGCACGTTCTCCCATATTGCAGCTAATTTGCTGTCTTCCTGTTGATATTTCTGCAACAATTTCATTTCTTTTGCGACGCGGTTATTTAAATGTAAATCTAGCTTCAATATTTTCACCTCTCTTTGAGAGCTTCCTATTGTTTCCGGAAGGTTCTCTCCTACTTTAACCCTGGATAGTAGGTCGCTGAAAACGTTAATGCTCCCTGGGATATGCCTGATGTCTACGTTGTAGGACATTATTTCATGGATGTAACGCGATAGCTTACTACTGGTCATTTTGCAGTTCTTTATAAACGATAAGCTTATATGATCCGTGTACACTATGATTTGTTTATTGTATATGTAATGTTTGAATTTATGAATTGCAAAGAATATTGCACTAATTTCCTGTTCGGTCATGCAGGCAATGCGTTCCATTTGGCTTAAGGATCTGGATGCCGTTGCAATTATGCGCATTTCGCCATCTTGGGATACTTGTGCTAGGATGCAGCCGTACGCTACCATTGAAGCATCGGTGTATATAAGAAATGGTAAGTTCATTCGCGGATGTGTGAGGAGAATGGAGTTGCTGAATAAATCTTTTAATCGTTGGAAGGCTGTCTCTTCCACATCAGACCACAGCCATTTTGTATTCATAACTAACAAAGCTCTAAGCGGTGCAATTTATAAGGAATCTACTTTGATAACCTAAAATACCTAGAAACTTTTTTACTTGTTTGACGTTTTTCGGACGCAGTATATTTAGTACTGCTTCGATTCTCTCCTTGTCTGGTGATAAACTTTCTCCTGAAATTACGTAGCCTAAAAATTTCACTGATTTTTCAAAAAATTTACATTTTTCCCAATTTAGTGTCATGCCACAATTTTTTAATTTGTTAAACACGATTTCCAAATGGTCAAGGTGTTCGTCGGCGCTCAAGTCATGAATTAATAGGTCGTCCACATATTGAGATATGTATCCTTCCGATTGTGTACCGAATATGGTGTGCATGGCTCTTAAGAAACCACTTCCAGATACGCTCAGTCCAAATGCACAACGACGAAATTGATAAACTCTTCCCTGGTGGATGAATCCTAGATATTTCCTGAGTCTTGGCGCAATTTCAATTTGTAAGTAAGAATTAGTTAAATCAAGTGACGTGAACCATCGCTGCATTCCAATACCAGCGAGGATTTCTTTGATATTTTCTGTGCGCATATCGTCTGGGACTATGTAGTGATTTAATATTCGTGCATCAATTGTCAATCACACTGTCCCATCTTTTTTCTTTACAATACACAAAGGTTGTACATATGGAGTGTCTGAAAACTCTATAATTCCTTGTTCCAACATCTCATCAATTTTTTTAGACACCGCGTCTTTCACGGCCAAAGGGATCATTCTGCACTTGTGTCGGGTTATTGGCATTTCTGCTATTTCAAATGAATGCTGATATGCGTTGCATAAGCCTGTACGGTCTGTGAAAATTTCTCTGTGTGTCAATATCAGCTGGTATAGGCATTCCTTTTGTATTTCACTCAACTCGGTTAACCCTCTGATGCGAGTTTTTACCTGCTTGGAGAAGGGTTCTCTCTTCCTCTCTACGTTCACTATTGTCTCCCTTTCGACACCTGCTGCCTCTTCCACTTAGTCATTGTACTCCACCACGTCTTGTACATTCTGTGTCATTAACCTAATTATCTCGCCACCATTTCCTATATTTACTAGTTCAACGAAAAATTATTCGTTTTGCATTTCTTCCTCTTCAGGTAAAAACATGTTATCCTGTGACACAGAGGTAAATGGTATTTGAGTTGTTACGCCTGCTATGGTGAATGTGGCCTGCGACGGCTCGTAATCATTCACAGAGTACAGTGCGTTTAATGGGTCACTTCCGATAATTATATCGGTAGCTAGGCCTTTTACCACGAAACATACAAACTCTACGCCATATCCATTTATTTTTGCATTTATTAAAATCTGCTGCGAAATCCTTTGTTTAGTTTTGCCGATAGCACCCGTACACACTGCATTTTTTACTGGAAGGGACTGCAATTTTATGCCCAAATTAATTAGTTGATTGTACAAATTCTCGCTGCAGACCGTGACTGAAGATCCCGTATCTAAAATAACTTGGAAAACCCTGTCTGCAATTTCAGCAGTTATTCTTGGAGCTTCCATTATTTCTTGGTTTACTATAAATTCTTCGCAACCGATAGTTCTGTTTGAGTACCATTCAGAATTTTGTGTTTTCTCCCTGGAACAATTGTTTACATGTACGTCACTTTGTGTTGCTATATCATTATCATTAGTGTCCCCTATAGACTGAGAGCTCTGGGTGGCTTCTAATCGGGAAGGATGCGGAGACTATATACGTCCCGTGTCTAGTTTTCCGGTGGCGTCAGGGTTCGAACCTGAGTCGTGTGTGCCTGAGAATGTACATAGTTCGTGTTGAAACTGTTGGATGGGGGTGTTGGTGGGCATGGCACCTCTCTCTCTCTCACGTATCATATCAGCGTTTGTATTTGTTGTATTCAATGGACTTCTGGGTCGATGGGTTGGCCTAGCAAATTCATTATGGAAACTTCTACGTGGGTTTCCCCGGTTCGTTCCTCCTCGTCTGTTGAATGACATGTACTGAATAGGGTAGTTATATGGGGGCCGATTATGGGTGTAATTTGTTCTCTCATTCCTCTCTCGTCGGTCGTATGGCCTGGAGGTTCTCTGTCTATTGGACCAGTTCGCATCAATATGCCTGTTTTGAGGTCCTTCTGCCATCATCCCATCATTATTTTGCCTAGTGTGATAAGTATTTGTTCTGTGCCACGTGACTGGCTCTTCTATCTGCGGTTCATGACCCTGTAATGCTGCCAATAATTCAATAGCCTCGCTGAGGGTTTGGGGCCTGGCAACAACTAAATGGTGACGAATCATATTTGGGTAATGTCGACATATGGCACTAATAAAATCATGTTCAGAAAGGGGAGGATCAAGTAACTTGTTCAGCTGACCCAATCTTAAGAAGTAGTCAGTCATGGATTCGTTGTTAACACGCTGATATCTCCCGTTATTGATCTGACTGCGAACATTATACTGAGCAACCGCATTCCAATATTTCTGTAGGAATGCAATTCTAAAATGTTCATACTACGCCAAGTCTCCGATCGTTAAACGAAACCAGCTTAGAGCAGAACCAGTTAAGCTCCTCTGAATTATGATCATTTTGTAACTGTTGGGTATCCCTCTCAACGCGAAGTAAGACTCAATATCATTGATAAACTGCTTCGCGTTGTCGTGAGCGCTGTCAAACGTCGGCAGAGGAAGTTCATTGAGGAAATTCATGGGTATAGGCGGAGGTGGGCGTGTCTCGGTATCTTGAAATTGGTAACTAGTGTTAGGAGATGACAATGGAACGCTTGCATGATCGCTCACTCTTCCCTCGACACTTATACCACCACCTGAGGTTACGGGCACCGTTGAGGCATGGCACTGTAGATTACTGGCTTCGTGCCTCATCGCTGCACGTATCTCAGTTACAGCAATTTCCTTTGCCTTTTCTTGCAATTTATCATACTGGGCGGCAACTACATGTGTCATTTCTTCCCTTACTTTGTTAATTTCGCTAAGATTTAAGCTTTGATTTTCACCCATTACAGCTTTCACTCTCTCTAGTTCTGTACTAATTACTCGTTCCAATGCTTTATGTTTCTCCTCCATAGTGACACATGTGGTTCTCGCCTCAGACCTTACTTGTTCTAAATTATTTCTTAAAGCTACATCCATTGTCTCTCTGATGCTGCCAACTTTGTTTATACACTCAGATCTTATCTGGTTCATTTCTACCTGTGTGGATCCCAGTTCACTCCTAATGGCACTTACTTCTATTTGTAAGGTATCTCTGATGCGATTAACCTCACCCACTACGCTATTCAGTTGTTTCTCTAACTGAGAGCTTAGCTCACATTGTTTCTCTGTAAGCTTAGCTTCCTGTTCCCTAAGTTGTTGACTTAACCTTAGCTCCATTTCAGTATTTTGCGCTGTTATTTTACTGTCTAATGTGCTAACTTTAGCTGTCATCTCATTAGCTTGTGCTGTGATTTTACTGTCTAAGGTATTCATTTTTTCTATCAGCTGAAGCATTAAGCTATTCATACTGCTTAGTCCTGGGTCTGCTATTCTAACTTCTGCTTCTGGGACTATTTCTACATTAGTTTCCATATCCCCAAATACACTATTTTCTACCATACATCATCTGCCATTTCGTTATTTTTACTTATTACTTTTCTATTCCGAAGTATCATTTACGTAAAATTACTACCTCGTTTCTGGAAGAAAGGAAAACATTTTCTTTTTACTGTATTCTGTTCCCTATTACTGGCAGCATCAGCTTATTTAAGCATAAATGGTTTAGCACAAGATTACAAGATTATTAGTATACAACTGAAATTGGTTGCACTTACTCGTTGATGTCCGTATCCGTCGTTAGGGTAATGCTGGGTAGGGGAATAGCACTGGTTTGACACTTTCACTGGGGGGATATAGGTTGTTGTTTCCTGGGGCTGTTCTGCTGGTGATGGACGCTGTGTTGTCTCCGTCGTCGACTTCTGCCGGTGTTCCACAACTCGAACTCTGTTGCGTCTGTTGTTCTCCGTGGATGTTGTAGTTTCCCTGCCGCGTCGGTCAGAACTCCAACACAAGCATACTGGTTGGCACTTTATGATGTTGTCTCACAGTTCTGCAGTCATACACATTGGTCACGCCTCCGAAGAAATACACTTTAGTCGCCAAAAACTATGACACCGTATTCAGTATAAATGATCCAGGTTGGTCGCCAAATGGTCACTGGTACAGTCCGGACTTCGAAAACCACGTTGGGTGCCAAATTATGAGGCGGTCCTTGCCCGTTAGGTACCTCGTTGAGCCCTCCCGGTACTCAACACCTCATATGAGAAGATATGTGATGGGTGAGGATTACGAATGGGAGGTTTCCAACAGGTCGGGGATTTTCTCAGGGTAGATCTGCATGAATTATCTCTTTTGAGTTTCAGGGAGTGGGTGCGTCCGGACAGGGTATGGGTATTATCATATAGAAGACACCACGACCGTTGGATGTCAAGTTTATTGATATAAGTAGTCCTCTCCACTCATCACCGTTATCTAGATGTTATGTATGTATCTGTGTACGCATTGTTTGTGAACGTTGAGGGCATTACTTTGTGCATTCGCGAACACGGACTTTGATGAATTTTCAGTACTTGTAGGCCCCTTCACTCGCCGAAACAGAGTGTTTTTCCTAGCAAACATCAAATGTCGCCATTGCACAAATTTCCCCTTCCTTTCGCCGAACTTTGGACACTTTAGGGGTCATGTTACCTGTTACTTGTTTCTGATAGGTTGTGTTTCATCCCTACTCTTAAATCTAAAAGCAATTTCTCGTGTCTGAAACGTGTATTCTATGCAATTTTCACTTTCCCACAGTCAAGCTAATTAATGCATAAGCATGTTTAAAAATGTGTATCTTAAATCCCGGTGCAATAGCTGTGTTCTTAAACTGTATAAATTCATATAGCGTGGTTCTTTGGTGTACTTAACACTATACCGAACTGAAAATAAATAAATAAATAAATAAATGTTATATAAATAAAACAAAACATTATATTGTTATTGTGAATGTAGCAGTACTTAGTTTCTAAGATTACACCTAATCAAATAATCCTTATAAACATTAACCTGTTGATTTTATTGGGAGTCGATTAATGACACTAAACAACACTTACTTTTAAATTTTCCCGGAACTAGTTTCAGAGGCCTTCCCTCTATCCTCAGCTGGGCATCGACAACCGGCTGAGGATAGAGGGAAGGCCTCTGAAACTAGTTCTGGGAAAATTTAAAAGTAAGTGTTGTTTAGTGTCATTAATCGACTCCCAATAAATTTAATTTATACAACAACACTGTTTTCAACACTTCCATGGAAGGTTTTATTAACATGTTGGTTGTGTAATACATTATGTATTATGAAAAGTTGAAAATAAAAAATAATACATTAATGAAAAGTAACAAAAACAATAAATCACAAAAATAACAAAACTTATTTCTCGCACATGCAGAAAAGTTAACCAGCATCTATCGGGTTTTGAAAAACCTCAAATTTGCATGTTAAATTACGGTATTTGTTTTTCATATTCAGTAAGATGGTTTCAGGAAGGAGAATTGAATGATTTATATAATTGCTGTGCTAATCAATTAGTATGCCAATAAATAGAAAAAACCATTTTCCGCAGAAACATTTTGTGCATCTATCGAGTTTTGGAAAAAAAAAAAAAAAAGAACACTCCTCATATATGTATATTGTAAACCTGTCACATAAAATAGAAATATTTCAATTTTATCTCAATTCTTTTCTATTACCCACAGTTTTCTCACAATGTAACTTCTTTACAAACCAGAAAATTAGCAGAACATGATCTAGGAATGAAAAATAAATTAGTGTTACAATATGTACAAAGCTTTTATCCAAGTCTAAACAAGAAAATCTCTCTAGTTCATTGTCTTGTGTCCAGTTTCTTATATTTCCTTTCTCTCTTTCCCTTAAACACGGTCTGTATTGTGAGGTGTGCTTTAGGCCTTTCAGTCATAACATTATTTATTGCTTCTAGATTGGGACCAGTCACTTTATAGCATCCAGTGTCTCTCTTTTTGTGAGTAACTGATCCTGTATCTTGGAAATGTTTGATTCACCGATTGGTTTTAAAGACATAAGGATAGCAACCTTAATAGACATTTTAATTAAGTGTGAGAATGACAAAAAATTTATATTGTATACTGATAAAATGTAAGACATTTATGTTGCAAACAAAAGTATGTCAATTTGACAGTACCTGGACACTTTTGACAACATTACGCTCCGAGGGACTTGTCTGAATGCAGGATAGCATTGCATAAACTCCTCTATGCAGCTGTTTAAATTATATTTATATGCCATACCAGTTTTAATGCTGGTACAAAAGTAGTATTCAACCATGAAGATGCAGTGCTCTGTGTTCATATCCAGGGGAAGCTAGTTGTATTAGCTACCAGCACAACCACACTCAGAGAGCTGTAATTTGCTTACTGTTCTGCAAAAATTTATTGCTTCTCCGTAGAGGGCACAATGATTTCAAGATAGACTCATCAGTCAACTATGGCATCACTGTTTCTCAATTAGAGGGCGGGAAATAATGAATTAAAATGAACACTGTGTATTCTGTAAGTTTGGTAATTTTGCAGGCATGCTTCTAAATTATATTAATGGTTAAGGGTGTGACAATTTCAGTTCAGAAATTTAATTTCTACAACGTATATGTGTAATATTACTTTTTTTACATGTTCATCATGCCAATGACATTAAAAGAAAAAGTAGCTAGGTTTCATGCCAAGTTGAAGAAACACCCTGAAAAGCATGGTGAGTATTTAGAAAAAGAAAGGCTGCATGACAAGAAACAAAGATGCAAGAGGAAAACACAAATGAAATAGATGTTGCTACTGGTATAAAAAAACTACAAAAAATGAGACAACAACGAAAGGAAAGACAGACTGTTATTTTCAAAAAGACTATGAACAAAAGTCTTATTAGAAACTGTGACCAATCAGATCTACAATGCACCAAGATAAATACTGTTTACAAGTCACTGTAGGCTGTAGGAAAAGCTCTGGTACGAGCCAGAAAAGGATTACTGCAAAGCTCTACAAAACGCAGGTCAGTGGTAATGCACTTGGCTAAAATTGTTCATGATCATTCTACACAATATGAACAGAAATCATATGCTTTTAGTATACCCACATCCACTGAAAACAAAGTTTGAAAATTGCATCAAAATAATGCAATAAGTTGGCAAAACACTGATAAAAAGGACTTTGTGTGTGTAGGGAATCCAAGTTAATCTTAATAAAGTGTGCAGAAAAAAATAATGATGATAGACGATTGATGAAGCTTTTGAATTGTTTAAACTGTGCATCCTGAAGTTCAAATAGGGTGTTCTAGTTTCTTTAAGCTTCGGCTGGCCAATATTAAGCCTTCATCCAATATACCTCACAAGTTTGTGTTTGCTGTTATCACTCTAAAATGGAAATGGCTCTGTCAGCTTCATCTACGATATGCGGAAGTACCCCCAAAAAGTTGTGTGAAGAATTAGTACGCAGCATTGAAAATGAAGAATGTATGACAAGATGTGAAAACTACAATGATAATGCAACAACACTGATGTACGAAGGTGTTGATGAAGAAGTGTTTGCCAGTGAAACGGAATTTAAAAAAGTGGAATGAGATAAAGCAACATGTGAAGATAGTTGTCGAAACTGGATCTTTATCAGACTTGATAGATTACATATTAGAACAATTACCATCATTTCTAGAGCAGCTTTTTGTGAAAAACATACAACAATGGTATTTTCAAGCTTCAAAAGATTCCATATCAGACAAAGCAGCTTTTTGCAAATAGACTCTGCAGAAAATTACTCTGCAAAAGTTTAACATGAACTTTGGATGCTTCACTGGATACAAGAGCAGGTGACTATCTTCACAAGAGTTGCATGGCTTCAGTCAGGTCATCACTTGTTTGCTATCATCAATAATGAATTATCTCATGGAAAACACTCGGGTGTGGGCTTTTCTTAAGCAAATCTTCAACAAGCTAAGTGCAATCCAGCCCAATGTCAAATATGTGAAAATCTTTTCAGATGGGTGTGCAGCCCAGTTCAGGAATAGGTACACATTGTCGAACCTGACTTTCATGCCTGAGGACTTTGGGATTGATGGAGAGTGGTCATTTTTTGCATCTTCACATGGCAAAGGGGCAGTTATTGAGTAGGTGGAGTTGTTAAAAGAATTGTGTGGACTGCCATTCGTACAAGAAAAACTGTTGCTAGAAATGATAGAGAGTTTGCTGACATTACCATGCTAGACAAAAGATGGGAGTCAGTTAAGGCCATTCAAGGAACACAGTCTACATTTCTTCAAGCCAGTTTCTCGGTATATTCTGGCTATTAAGTTGTCTCACAGATGGCAAGCTGTCCACTGTGACAAGAATGTATGATGATCAAACTCCTGAAGTATAAGAATCCATGAATGTTGAGCTAGATTCGTGTGAAGGAACCATTAAATGTGGTGACTGTTGATATTCTATTAACAAGTGATAATGGAAAAAAGGAGAAATATGAAGCATTGGCATAGAAAAGGAAAATGATTCATTGCAATTAAAATACTTAGAGGTCTGGAAAAGTTTAGATATATTCTGATAAAATATTGTGGGAGTTACAATGTCAAGTTGTGTGCAAATTACCTCAACCAAGACTTGTGAACAGCAGACAACATATGGTACTCAAATAAATGTAATAAAACTGTTTGGAAGTATATCAATGATATATTAATTGCACATGTCACACCTGTAACCCTGTGTCAAACCCGTAACCACAATTTTGAAAATATACTTCTAAATTATTTGTTAGATTAAATATTACTCTTCTAGCTACTGATAGATTGATGCACATACATTTTTTGAGGTTGAAAAGTAAATAGTTCAAAGAAATATGACAATTAGTGAAAGGTGGCTAATTTTCATGTCTTTTTTTTGTCACATGCATAACCAATGTTTTAATTTTTTTTCATAATTTTTAAGAACATGATTTGCTTTCTTTTCATATATGATGCTACTATAGCCTGAGTTCTATTAATCCCAACTTCTGAAGATTTGAATAAATATATATTTGATGATTTGAATGCAATTTTCAACTCTGCGCAAGTCACACTCGTAACCATGGACTGTCCCTACTGTATAAATATGCATAAGCTTAAATGTAGTTTATAGGTATGTGAAATTCAGAGAAACAGATTTGTAATTAAATTTTGTTATACTAGTCGGCCAAGATATGAATGCACTTGAAGGAGGGCGCCACTGTTTTTGTTTACTACTTGAAGCTTAAGGAACCGCACGGAGTGAGGGAAGCGAGGGGAAAGGCGTTACTGGGAATGTACAGTCACACAATTAAAACAGTCCACACATGCTGATGTCTTCACATTAGTTCTCAGAAGCAGCAAGTTTGGGAATGTTTGTTTCAGGTCCTTCAACTGCTATATCCGTGTTACTGTTCCCTTTATCAGTTGTTTCAGTGCTTTTGCTTCAATATTCATATTCTCGAAATAACATTCATTACGATTGCAATCTTCATCATCATCGTTGCTCTCTAGACCCACGTTTATAATTATATCTTCAATTGTTTCCTCCATTAACCCATCTTGGCACTTAAAATCTTGCTCAGTTCCTTTCACGTGTCATTTCATTTTGTGTCATTTGAGCTATGCAGCTTGTTGTCACAGACTTCAGATTACTCAAAGTAATTGATGATACATCTTTTGTTTAATTAAATTAAATTCCAGTTAACTCTATAGGGTTAAGGTCACAGTGGTACGGAGGAAAGCATAAGACTGTAAAGCCCCTTTGTTCCATTATTCTATCAAACCAACAAACAGGCTTTTTTAAAATTAATTTTCACTATCTCTAGCTCATTTTTTGTCATTTGCAGATCATGTTTAATTTTCTTTTGTGTTAGCCAATGAATAACCTGTGCTTTTTGAGATGAAGTGTTAGGGGCTTTATTTTCTTGTACAGTATGGCACAGAATATTTTATATTAATTTCTCTTCTACCCACTTTTTATAATTTTGACTGTTCATTGCATCATGGTAATTCGCTGATTTGGATTTTGAATCGGAAATCAATTCTGCTCTGTCAATAAATCCCATGGATCCCCCTTCATGTACAACAACTGCGCTTTGACCAGCACTAGTATTAGCCAAAATACCTGGTACTTCGTAATATTGCCAGCACTTCTTGACGGCATAGTGAGTATGGACCCAAGACTCATCCGTATAAACTTCTGGTTTACGTTTGCCTTTTACATTTTCACTAATAGCCCCAAGTACTCTGCAAGTTTTGCAACAATTTGTGGTTTCTCCATTAGCACAGATTGTTTGTTTTTGCATTTCTTACACTGAAATCCCATTTTTCTCAATATTTTTCTAGATGTTTCTTTGCCACCCTGAATATGTATTCTTTAGCCAAGTTCAGGAGTTTCCTCAAAGTAGGAATTTCCTTTTTCTGTTCATAGTACTCCAAAAATTTTCTATGCACAACACACTTATCAAACTCATCAAGAGATATGATTGTGCCTGATTTTCGATTTTTCCTCAAAGTTCTAACCTTAACCCCAATTGTTGAAGCATTTTCTGTTCATGATGGCTCTCCCAAACTTTCCCACTAATTTTGCTGCCCTAACTGTTGCTTTCTCAAGGAGTAGGAGTAACCTTTTCTCCTTTATTTCTTGTCTACAGAACTGTACATATATATATATATATATATATATATATATATATATATATATATATATATATATATGCTTTTCATCAGAATGGGATACTTTTCTTGTTTTTAACATTGTAGGTGCCTCCGTACTTAAACTCTTCACAAGCACACGCCAATTTTGTCAGAGCAAGCACTGCAACTGCCACTATACTATTAGAACTTTAACTGCACAAGAAAAGGTTCAAAGAAACACTGTGTTGAACTGCACTACATCTGCGCCTCACATTGGAAGCATGTCAGCATTGTTAATGTTTGTGTTATCCGCACTGTACTTGAGGTACTCCATCCACTTGTGATGTAACTGTTTAGTAACACTTCTCGCCGAGTGCATTCATATTGTGGCCGACTAGTACATGTATAACCGTGACATATACTACGTACTTTTAACATAAGGATGAAATGAAATGAAATAATGACCACACCTATTTTACTGTCAAGTCTTAATGCTAAACACCTCCATTATATAAGAAATATATAGAAATATTAAGAAATAAAAGAAATATTATGCTTGTACCTCTTATGTAGCATTTCATGTTTCCTTTGCTCATTTCTGAATATGTTTAATAATTATTTTAAGAAAATACATTTAAGCATTTATCACAATAGACCTTGGAATTTTAGGCATGAAAAATTGACATTTTAGGCACCTAAAATAACAAATTATGTACATAGGCATTATTATTTAATTTTAGGCAATATTTATTTTTGATATTTAAAATGGGCCCCAAAAGGACTGGTTAAGCAAAACAAGTATTCTCTAAATCCTGTTTTGGTTAATTAAAATTCAGTTAATCTTTTTCTAAAGCATTTTTAAATAGTTGGAAATCATTTTGTCCATGATTTACTGGTAAGCACTAGTGGGCAATAACCTGGAAAAATCTGCCGATTTTATTTCAAAATATGTTGTGAATAATGATAGTTATTAGAAATCAGACTGTGGGGATTATTATTATTATTATTATTATTATTATTATTATTATTATTATTATTATTATTATTATTATTATTATTATTACTGCTGCTGCTTTTCTCCACTCATTTGGAACTTCTGAATTCGCTGATAAGTTATAAGATTTAGCTATCTTAATTTTACTTTCCCTAGGTGTTTAATGAATTCTGAATGTATACTGTTGGCACCTAGAAATTAATGTTAATTTAGGTTATTAACTACAATGTTCTATTCTTTAATGTTATATTCTTGGTTAATCACATTGGTTACAGTTCCGTGTGTGTCCCGCTTACTAAAGCTGAACTAAATAAGATCTGCTAAAACATATTTCAACATTTTAGTCTAATTGTGATCGAGTGGCTTTTACACCATCCACGCAACAACAAAACTGTATAGACGTAATGTAGCTCGTCATCAATTCATGTTCTCCTACTCAGCATCTAACCTAAAGCAGTAAAATTATAACGAAAAGTACTCACCCTCTTAGGAAACTGATCACTTCTTTTGCTGCAAATTCAAGATAGCCTGAACCGTATACTTTGGAACTGGAGAAGAGCATAAGTTGTCTTTTTGGATAACTCATTGAAAACCGGAGAGCAGCAGCACCTTAAACAAATATTTTACAGTATAATCTATTATGGCAACCCTTTATCTTATCGTAAAAATATGTAAGTACTGCTTCAACTATCTGGAAGGTTGAATCAACATTATGAAACACCGATTAGCAGTTATATCTTGTTTGTATAAGGCTCCTGTTTTCGACCTAAGCTGCAAAATAACTTATTCTGACAATGTCAGTTTAAGATTATCACAAAATCGTTTCTATTTTTGCGAATAAAGTATGTACAACTTGTATTTTCGTACAAGTAGTAAACACCACCAGAGGAATCATAAATCACAATCTGTGATCACAATCAAATCAAGTACATCTTGATTGTCGACTTTTTCTCTCCCGAGCTATTAACGAAGTGTTTTATGCAGCCAACTTAACTCAATGAAAACATACGGAATATCTATTTGTTACACTAATATCTCTTTTATTGTTTACTTTTTGAGAGTGTTAACTTATTTTAATTAATGGAAAAAAGTAAGCTTCCAAATTTATCTCACAAAATTTTCCGAAAGCCTTCCATGTTTAAAGCCAGTATATCTGTGAAGAGTGGTCATTATGATTATTCATCAGCTGTTGCAGACAGCTGTTTCTTTTTTTGTTGTGTTTTAATCGCAATATTTCTATAAGGATTGCAGGAAATAGGTTTGGTGCACTGTTGTCCTTTAGAGTTTATGTAGTAATTTAACACATCCATTAGGTAACTGTATGCTCCTTGCACTAAACTACTGTAAAGACATTGCCGCATATATAATTTAGGTATATTGTTTGGAGCAAATTAAGAAGCTACAATTTGCATTCTGTATATACGCAGCATAAATTAATTCCACTTGGTACTATGCGCAAATAATGTCCATAGCGCGTTCTGCAAAAAAATTTTCCCCATCATTCCTTATTGTGCGCCACACATCGACTGTGAATGTTATTTGTTTTCAGTTTTTCGTTTACACAACCTAAATTAGTGTTCTGAGGAAGATCTAAGGTTTCTCTTCATTCATTAGTAAAAGCTACTTTTCTATAATGTGTAGTAGAGGGTGAATAGATTTATAATTCAAGCTGAGCTCCAGATTAATAAACCAATGCCAGATGGAAATACACAGTGAGAAAATATAAGCAAATAGAAGTACAACAATATTTTATGTTGATGGAGAAGTCTATGTACACTAGAATTCCTAATCCTCTTTGTGTCTTAGTGAAATTAATCAAAATATTTAATTTTTCTAAAAACATTTTGTGTTCTAAACCATTAAAGAATTTCTATGGGACTATAGCGGTCTTACTGAAAACATGAAAGTAAACTTTTGGTCTAACGCAGTCATTTATTTACCTATTTTAAATCACTCGTGAAATACAGTACATAATGTGACTTAAATGCACCTGCTGTACCTAGTATAGCTGTAGCCCATTCTGTTCCTTTGCAGAAGCTAGGTATCCCACAAGTTCATTTAGTTTGCATACATTTTAATACACTGACACAAATCAGATGAAGGAACAAGTACTAATCACTTTATTAATATTCAAATTAAAAATTGTAAATTTATATGTTGCTTGTAAATTGTAAATTTCAGCCATGCTATTGAATTTGTTGTTTTGTGAATCATGCATCTCCTAGGCAGATTAGTGTTAGCAAAGTGTACAAGTATACTTGAGATTCTCTTTGACATAAAGTATGTGATTGTACTTTATAAAGTTGCAAAAATAAATTCTTTGTTCTATAGAAAATCACTTGTAATTGAACAGCATTAGTAACATGTTTCCACCAAGATGTGCTGTTGGACTTTATCACATATGTGAGGTAATCAGGAAAACTTAATGTGCCTGTTAGATCTACATTTTTATGTTTATAAGTGGATAGTAAGACTTTTAATCGGAAAACCCCATTGAATGTTCAAGTCCAGTGGAGCATATTGCCAAAAAATTACTCCTCTGTTATAAATCTAAATCTGAATTTTTTTATTAAAGCAAAAGAGCCCCTAACCCTCTCCCCAAAAGGAAGAAGTATTTTGTTATACAAAAGAATATGAAGATATTGTATAGCACCATTGGATGAGCAATATTATGACAATTATTTTTGTAATTACTTTTTGTTTCTTTTTCTTTTTACTCATAGTAGGTAGAAGAAGTGCTGTATCCCAATTGAAAATTTAATATCAAGATTTCACAGGGTATATATGCTTAGAGGTCCCTGAATCCCCCCCCCCCTTTTTTTTTTTTTTTTTTTTTTTTTTTTTTTTTTTTTTTTTTTACAAAAGGTCTGGGTGCATCTTGTCATCAGAAGTAATTGCTAAGTTACTCTAAATCTGTTTAAGTGACTATTGCTTGCATGTATCTTTGTATTTCCTGTGTATGACTGTGAACAACATAACTTTAAAATGGAATGCTAAATAAGTAATGTTTGCTAACGGTAAGAAAGTCCCTGAGAGGAATGTGCTACCCTTAGCTGTTTGAAAACAGTGTGACAAGGATAGTGAATGTGTGTGATAGAATGCATGCCACACAAGGAGTAGAAATGTATCCTACAATATTTTACAATATTCTTATTAAAATAGTTGCAATTAATTAGCAGTTTTAAAAAAAAAAACGTGTGCCCTACACAAAAGAAATTCAAAGAAGGTAATTACAAAAGTAGAAGGTGTCAGATGTTGTTTAGATGTTTTTGACTGGGTTGTAATTGAACTGACCCGAGTGTCATAGACAACTACTAGGCAGAGTATTGGAACCGTGCTTAATCAGCAACTCCTCCCTTCTGCACCTCATTCCCCTGGGACTTTCTTTGCTATGGCAAACTGTACAAAGCTTTGTATTTAGGTTCAGCATCTTCCAAAGGTGAGACACAGAGAAGTATTTTTGGACACTTTTACCAAGGGGGTCAATTAGAGTGCTAGCCTAAGGGACAGATTGAAATCTGATAGTTTGGCGATAATTGAGCTTTGGTTACACTGGTGTTTCAGCTATGCTTTGTAGTTGCTGTACAGTTACAGTCTCTCTTCATATGAAAAAACATCCCTTGGCTGTGCTTTTTGCCCTGGGCTTTGTGGGCTTTGTACTTGTTTTTGCTTAAGGGTAGTGGTAGCAGTATTAGTCTCATTTTAGCATCTGTGATGCCAGAGCATACAGTAAATGCAGAACACAGCAGACGGTGGAATTGACCCCTTCAATAATGAATGTTAGAATTTTTAAATTATGTATTTGGTCCTTTTTTTAAATCTTCTTCTTTCTTCTCAAGAAGTCTCTTAAGGATTTTGATTAAATTACCAAATGTTTAGAATATTAACATTTACTCTTGAATTTTATGTGACTTTCATGTAGTTGATTGAATTCTGTATAAGTAGGAAACCATAAGAAATAGGTAAAAACCTCCAAAAAATATAGAGCTCATCAGAATGTATTAGCTGTTTTCAAAATATTCATATTTTAAACCTGATAGTTTGTGACTCTTATTCTTTCTTTCCATTGCAAGTCCTTGCTACCATAAATAAAGAATACTGTTTCTGCATAGTAATAGGTGTCTATATTAATATAGACGTATTAATAGAAAATAAAAAGAAAAGGCTATTGTTAGAAATGCTAAACAGAAATAATCTTACTTTGACAGAGACAGAACCAACAAGGGTAACTAGAAGATCTGTGACATGTGTTGACCTCATGATATCTAATTTAAACAAGGAATGTTATGAAACTAGAATAATAAGAAACGGAATAAGTGACCATTATGGCCAACTAGTAGATAGTAAAATATTAGGTAAAATAAAAAATAAAATAAACAGTCTGGTAGAATTTAAAAGAAAAGTAAACAAAAACACCCTAGAAGTATTAAAAAACTATATCAAAGAAACAAAATGGCTTGAGATCGACGAAAAATCTAATATTAATGAAAAATACGAACGTTTTGCTAAAAATATAGAAAAATGTCTAGATACAGTAATGCCTATACGTAGGGTAAAGGGAAAGTTACAAAAGTGTGAAAACTGGGCTACCAAAGGTATAACTATATCTAAAAGACGTATGCAGTTTCTAAACAGCCTGAAACACCCAAAACTAGATCATAAATCATACACTTATATCGAAATACAGAGAGACTCTTAATAAAGTAATAAACCAAGAAAATGTGCAACACAATAAAATACTGATACAAAATGCAGAAAATAAAACCAAAGCATCATGGAATATTATAAAATCATTACACGAAGAAACAAAACAAAAATGGGAAGAAAATATCTGCATTGAGGTTGAAAATAGACTAATAGAGAACCCAATAACCCTAACAGAGAAATTTAATGATTATTACATCAATGTAGTAAAGAGCTTAGGTATCAAAAACTGTCAGTCTGATCAAAAAATTGAGAACAGTATTTCTAACTCAGTGGTATTACGTGAAGTAACATATGAGGAAACTATAAAACAGATAAACACTTTAAAATGTAAACGCTCTTGTGGATTAGATGAATTCTCAAATGAAATGTTAAAGCACTGTAAACACGAACTTACTGATATAATTACATATATAAGTAATCAATCATTTATATCAGGAACATTTCCTAAAGCACTAAAAAAAAGTAATAGATCAATATATAAGAAAAATATTCAAAACTAGCATTAGAAAGTTATAGACCTATAACATTGTGCTTAAGTTTTTCAAAAATAATAGGACTATTAGTCCTTCTAGATCAGTTACAAGGTTTTTGTAGGAAATATAAAATAATTTCAGACTATTAATTCGGTTTTCAAAAAAAGAAATCAACTGTACAGGCAATATGTAAAGGAAATGACATAATTATAAATGCATTAAATAGAAAAGAATATATAGTGGCAATTTTTCTTCATCTGACTAAAGCTTTCGACTGCGTAAACATAAATCAACTAAATTTAAAGGGAGTCAATTAATGACACTAAACAACACTTACTTTTAAATTTTTCCGGAACATGTTTCAGAGACTTTGCCTCTATCCTCAGCCGGCCATGAACTGGTTCTCATTGGTGTAGTTGACGATATTTTGTCATAGGTGTCCTCTGGTGGCGGTTCAAGGAACTTGCTGAACAAATCTTTCTAGGGGATGTCGAAATTGAATACTTTGTTCCTATTTTTTGAAATGAAGATTTGTTCCCATGTGGATAGTTCTTGTTTTCCTGATGTATGTTTTAGTAGTTTTGGTTCTGGTTTATGCTGTGGTTTTTTCCCCAAAAATGTGTGGCAACTGCTGATTTTTCTAATTGTTTATATTTTATGTTTCTAAACTGTTCCTTTGCTCTTGTTTCTAAATTTCTTTTGGTTTTTCCAATATAAATTTGACTACAGTTACTGCATTCAATTTGATATATACCAGATTTTTTGTTAGATGGAATGGCATCTTTGATGTTGGAGCAAAACAGGTTTTTTAAGGAGAAATGTTTGACTGGTGCTAGTTGAATGTTTTGTTTTTTGAAGACTTTTTTGAATTTATCATAGGCCCATGGATGGTAAGTGAATTTTTTGAAAATCATATTAGTTTCTGTAGCTGAGAGGGTTGTGGTTTCCTTTATTAGCTTCTTCTTTTTTGCTAAGTTCACTTTTTTGTCTACTAATGATTTGGGAAAGTTATTTTTTGTGCTATTTCAATTATTTTGTTGTATTCTGTTCTGTATTCTTCTGCTGTGAGAGGGATGTTTACCAGTCTGTGTGCTAAACTATTGAAGATTGCCTGTTTGTGGGATCTTGGATTTTGGCCATTAGCTTTTATGTAGTTGTCTGTGTTGGTTTTCTGTAAATGCCAAAGTTTAGTCTGTTTTTATTTCTCATTATTTTTAGATTCAAAAATGGTAAATACTTGTCTTTTTGTATTTCTACAGTGAACTTGATGCTTTTTTCTTGGATATTTAAAGGTTTTAGTGCATCATTGATGTATTTTTTTGGTACTATTGCAAAGATGTCACCTACATATCGTTGCCAGAGTTTGAACATCCAAGGGAAACCTTTGGTGATCCTTATTTCTAATGCACTCAAGTACAGGTCGGCCAGGAAGGGTGATAGGGGGTTGCCCATTGCTAACCCTGAAGTTTGGTGGAAATATTTTGTTTGAAACTGGAAGAAATTTTGTTCTATGCATAATTTGGTTAGTTTGATGTAATCTGAAATTTCAGGTGATGCAATTCCAAGTGATTTGAGCCATTTTTCTATCAACGGTGGGAGTTGATTAACTGGTATGCTGGGAAACAGTGATTTAACATCAAACGAGACTAGTGTGTCCTCTTCTTTTAGTTCAGTATCCTTAATGTGTTCTATAAGTTCATAGGTGTTTTTGATGCTTAGGCAGTCGATGGCCGGCTGAGGATAGAGGCAAAGTCTCTGAAACATGTTCCGGAAAAATTTAAAGGTAAGTGTTGTTTAGTGTCATTAATCGACTCCCTTTAAATTTAATTTATCATAACAACACTGTTTTCAACACTTCCAAGAAATGAATTGCAATAAATCAACTAATTACCAAAATTGAAAATTATGGGATAAGTGGCATACCGTTAGATTGGCTGAAATCATATCTTCAGGACAGGGAACAGTGTGCGGAAATAATACATAATTCAAATGGTAAATTGGACAAAATTAGATCTTCATTTAAGAAAATAACTTACAGTGTATCCCAAGGCTCATAACTTGGGCCCTACTTATTCCTTATATATATAAACATTATATTCAAAACAATAGTAGAAGCAGGGGGATTGGCCATTGGATATGCTGATGACACCACAATCATAGTGAAGGGAAAAATGGAAAGTGAAGTACAAAATAAATCCAATCTTATACTTGAAAAAATTAGTAGTGAGTTAGGAAAACTAGGCATGGTAATAAATGCAAGCAAAACAGAATGGATGCAAATCACCTTAAACAAAGAAACCCAATCACATATGCAATTAACATTAGATAATAAAAAAATACAAGAAGTAACAAAAACAAACTTCCTTGGACTAATAATAGATAACAAACTAAATTGGAAACAACACATTGAAAAAATTGTAAAGAAAATAAATATGGGACTATATATTTTAAAACAGGCAGCACAACAAATGGATAGAGAAACTCTGATACAAATTTACTATGCAGACATACACTCTCATTTATGTTATGGGATGGTATTATGGGGAAATGCGCAGATAAAAGCAATGATAAGAATATTAAGACTCCAGAAATATGCTATCAGAATAATTTATAAACTAAAAAAGACGGATTCATTTAGAAATGTTAATAAAACATTAAATGTATTAACATTTACAGCATTGTATATATAAGAGTGCATTAAATACGTAATAAAAAATTGCAGCAACCATAATAAAAACATGTACATACATACACATAACACAAGAACAAAACAAAATTATTTCTTAAACAGATTAAGAGGAACATTAAGTAACAAAAATATAGAAAATAAATCTAAAGAATTGTACAATCATTTACCGAATCAAATAAAACAGATAACAGAAGAAAAATTTAAACTTAAAGCAATTAAAAGGTACCTTGTAGAAAACCCAGTCTACTCTATAGATGAGTATAAAAGGTTAAATAAAGCTTAAATAGTAAAGGTACCCTCTGCTTATTTTATTATTTTTATATTGCTGTGTACACATAGTATTTGTTAAACCTGTTGACATATCATATGTATTTTGGATCATATGGATGAAATTGAAATGAAATGCATATTGTAACTACACATTTCTTCATTAATCTTATTTAATTTGAAATAATTTCTAAGCAAAAATATATTATGAGTAATGTAACAGGAATACTGGAATATACATACAACAGATACATGACAATTTATTATTGTTAGAGCAGTTAGTGTGAATGAATCACATCAGAGTTTTATTTTTTCCTATGTTTTCTGCAAACTATTTTTATAAAGGGTTGTTATATCTTTCTGCCTTATTAATCATGTTAAATGCTGGCAAGAAGAGTTGCAACAATGTTTAGTTTTAGATACAAAGGTATGGAGGAGGCTGCATTGATAGTAAAATCCTTAAAAACTGAGTCACTATATTTTGGCTTTGTAATTCCATACTCTTTCTATGACTTCATGATAATGAACAGTAACATCACTTCAAAAAATTGATAAATTGTTGAATATTTTTAATGATAATAAATGTTTAATGAAATAAAAAAAAATTCTTAAAATTGTATTCCTTTTAAAGAGATATACATTTTTCATACAGCAAGTTTCTGTCTTAACTTGCATATAAAATTATTTTAAAATGAGGAGGATTTCTCACATTATTTACAGAAAATTCAAAATATGCATTTTATTTATAATGGAAATATCATGAACA
Organism: Mantis religiosa; assembly: GCA_030765055.1. Lineage (NCBI taxonomy): Eukaryota > Metazoa > Arthropoda > Insecta > Mantodea > Mantidae > Mantis > Mantis religiosa. The sequence continues at coordinate 277,781,224 of CM060950.1, read as the reverse complement.
TACAGTATTTTAATTAGAAGTGTTAGAGCCATTTTTAATTTCAAAAACAACTAAATTTATTATTTAAAGGATGGTGCAAGCTCTTCTTAAAAATTTTTGTGTTGTAACCTTAGAAGATGCTGACATAAATACGAAATTTACTTAAAATGAATCAGTACTAGAATCTATGTGGGATAAGTCACAGATTTCTAGAAAGAGAAAGCAGTAATCACATTCTCACTTGCACACAGTGTTGTGATGAACCTTTCGGGGTGAAGGTGAAAGGGGATTTATCCCAGGAATCTATACGCACTTGAGGAAGCAATGGTGGAAGAAAACTGACAACAAGGACAGGTTTTGACCGGAAGAAACATCCCTTTTCCATTGTAGTGAATGGAAGATAACTCAGGTCATCCCTCCACTATTGCTATCTCTTTCTGACAACCTAAATGGACCATAATAACACTAACATTTTTTATTCACTGTTAACATGTTTTAGGAACATGTGTTCTTATCTTCAGAATATGTCTGATTGACCCATGTTTCTATTATGGTAATTGTGGCGGTGAAATGTACTTCCAGAGGGTACTTGGTGGCGGTAAATGAAAATTCATTAACTTTAGTTTGTGTTTTAAAGTGATGATCTTTTCCCATGTGTACAATTCGGCTGCATAATTGGGAGGTTTGAATAGTGTGATGTTTGGTTTGATGTTATGGTTGGTGATCCAGAAATGGTGTGAAACCGCAGATTTATCCATTTGTTTGTATTTTAAAGCTTCTCATATTTTCATTTAGTCTAGTTTCCTGATTTATTTTCTTTTTCTGTAAAATATATATATATATATATATTTTTTTTTTTTTTTGTGGTTTACGTCCTCCAACTTTAAGTCATATCGGACGATGAATGAAATGAGTTAAGTGATCTTCAAATGAGTCCGAGGTCCATGGAGCTTAGAATTACCCGACTTTCGCCTATTAGGATAAGGGAAAACCCCGGAAAAAACCTTATCCAGGTAACTCACCCTAACCGAGATTCGAACTCGGAACCTCTTGAACGTGAGGCAGTCATGCTACCATCTACGCTACCGACACAGGCTTTCTGGAAAATATGCCACAGCAAAAGCAATACATAGAAATTTCAGAAAACCCATTAAAATCATATATGAAGACCTTCAGCCAAACCATCCAAGAAACCATAACAATATAAGACAGAAAAATCAAAATTAAAACCAGATCACCCCATTATACCAATTGTAAATGTCCAATTTGGCTGCATTTGGTCAGATTGATTAGTGTAATGTTCCGTTTGCTATTATGGTTGGTTGTCCAGAAATGGTGTAAACCGCAGATTTATCCGTTTGTTTGTATTTTAAAGCATTTCATATGTTAATTTAGTCTAGTTTTCAGATTTCTTTCTGTTCTGGAAAATATGTTACAACAAAAACAATACATAGAAATTCCAGATAACCCATTAAAATCATATTTGAAGACCATAACAATAATAGACATAGAAAAATCAAAATTAAAACCAGACCACCCCATTTTACCAAGAATGTATGTTTTACCAAAGATTCACAAACCTGGAAAAAAGATGAGACCAATAGTCAACAATTTTGATTCACCTGCCTACAAACTAGCAAAATGGTTAGTTAAAAAAATTCTCTTCATTGCCCAGATTTGGCAGTTTAAGCATAAAAAACTACAAAGACCTCATAGAAAAGATCAAATTCTTAGAAATCGAACCATTTGATGGACTGGTTTCTTTGGTGTTACTGCATTGTTTCCAAGTATACCAACCAATCAACTCTGATGCCAACTAAAGAAATGGCGCCATCAAACCACAATACCTGAGTATAAAGTAGAAGACCTTTTAAAATTAACCAACTTGTGCATCACTCAGAACAGCTTTAGTTTCAATCAGAAAATCTACCAACAACCAACAAGGTCCAACAATCTGGAAATCCACTCTCACCGTTCCTTGCAGAATTATTTATGAGCTACTGGAAATACAGATAACTTCCATCCCATATATTTTCAAAATATGATATTGATATGCTGACAACATCTTTGCTATATTTTCCTGCAGGTTCATATAGGACTCTATTAAGTTACTTAACTTACATGACGACTCAATAAAATTCACAATGGAAGTGGAAGAAGAAGGTATGTTACCCTTCTTAGTTATAAAAATAATTAGAAAACAAGAAAATATAACCTTTTGTATATACCAGAAACCTTCGCTTCAGATAATTACAAGAACAACCACCCCTTAACACACAAACATGCAGTACTAAACAACTTAACACTGCTTAACTGCTGTACACTGCCCTGAACAAACAGAATATCATCTAGAATATGAACATATAGTAAACATTGGTTTCAACAGAGTAACAGTTGACAAGAAAATTACAACATTTATATGACAAACATATCAAGGATATCACAAATCTCATCCAAGAAGAAAAACAATTGAAATTCAAGAAATTTAAATATCATCCAAAAACATTTTACAAATTTAAGATTTTCATGAAACACGTTACGCTAGCCCCACAGAACAAATTTTGATTAGAGAAATTACTTTGTAATAGATTAAAGGACCCTATACCATATGACAAAAAAAAAAAAAAAAAGCAGCTGGAATTTACCAATCAGATCCTGAAGAAGGCCATGGAGTTTGCAATGGCTGAAAGCTCAACGTTTATTAATTTGACACGGCTTATCACGCACGAAGCCTTGATTAGTAATGCTCACCGTGAAACCTTCAAGTCTTACAAGCTGGAATTTACCAAATCAATTGTTTCGATTGTGATAAAGTATATATATAGGAAAAACAAAAAGAAATCTGGAAACGACTAAAGGAACAAATGAGATGCTTAAAATACAAACAAATGGATAAATTTGCGATTTCTCACCATTTCTGGACAACCAACCATAACATCAAACCAAACATTACACTAATCAAACTGACCAATCATGCAGCCGAATTGGACACATGGGAAAAGATCTTCACTTTGAAACACAAACTGCAGTTAATGAATTTTGATTTACCACCACCAAGTACCCTCTGGAAGTACATTTCAATGCCACATGATGTTGCCATTATAGACAATCACCACAACAGAAACAACAACATGGGTGTCAGACAAATTCTGAAGATGGGAACACATGTTCCCAAAACAAGATAACAGAGAAGAAAAAAAGTGATATTAGTGTTACTAGTACTGACTCATTTTAAATAGATGCTCTATTCTTTGAAAATTAATTTATTTCTTATTGCTTTAGACTACCAAGATCTTCAGACCTTTAAAAAATCAAATCAAATCTGCATATCTAATAGCCCGGTTTCATATTCTTATAGGCCTTATTATGCAAACTTCATTTTTAACTTTATTAACTTCTGAATCAGATTTCACAAAACAGTTTACAAATTTTGCAGCTATAATCTACTTTCTACCTTAACGAACTAACTAAACCTAAAGATTACTGAATTCCAGTAACCTTACAAATATATTCATCTAATCTATCTAAAACAGTCTCTTTTCTACCTTACTTCTACTCCAACAATATAAATCAAATTTACATTAATACTACAGCTTTAATTCTTATAACAAGCTACGAAAGACTGTTTCCTACAGTTTTAAAATTTCCTCTTCTGCAACTGCTTCCTCCTACTGGTGTCCATCTCCTAAAGGAACTGGCATCAGTAGATGGAGCTGGTTCATCAGTTCCAGACATCCGGGTAGTCATCTCTCCATTTCTACATTATCAGTTGCATCTGTCCGCTCTGATACTCTCCATATATATCTTCTCTCTCCTGGTATTCTCTTTCTGTCTATGGTCTTTCTGTCTTCTTTCTGATGTCCATAATTGGCGTCCTCTATTTATCAGCTGTGCGTCTTAAATCAGGTCTTCAAGTCTGGTAATCTGTATCTTCAGTTTCTCTTGGTCCTATTTCCCTCCAACAATCTCTTAAGTTATATTCTTTTCTCATAGATTGAAATGTTCTTACATTTCTTTCTTGAAATATTTTGTCATGAGTCGTATATTCCTCCAACGCCTTAACAGATATCATCTGAGACATATTTTCTAAATGTACGTAATCTTCTGCATCTCGTAAGATGTTCCATAAACATTTTCCTTGAAGTTTCCTTCGACCGTCTTCTACTAGTTCACTATATTTATTGCACTCAAAAATAACATGTTCAGGCAAATCTAAACAGTTACATTGCTCACATAAATCTGAGTTCTTCCCTATTCTTTTTAAATATACATTGTATGGGCTATGTCCTGTAACCTTATTTACTAGATTTCTTCATATGGGCTTCAGAAAGAGAAAGGGTAATACAGAGGCCATATACTCCCTAGGATTGAGAGTTTACATTCAGCTGGAAATTAACATGACTTATTTACAGATAATGCTTTATGTTTAATTGGGACCATCTGTTGTGAGGTTGCTTCACTCTCATACCTCAAGATATGTGTGCAGCAAATTATTATTATTATTATTATTATTATTATTATTATTATTATTATTATTATTATTATTATTATTATTATTATTATTATTATTATTATTATTTATTTATTTATTTATTTATTTATTATATATTTATTTTTTTTGTGATTTACATCCTCCGACGTTAAGTCATATCAGACGATGAATGATATTGGTGAAATGATGCTCAAATGTAGCCGGGTACATGGAGCTTAAGGCTACCCAATATTCGTCTTTAAGGATAAGGGAAAACCCCTGAAAAACCTTATCCAGGTAACTCACCTTGACCGAGATTGGAACTCGAGACCTCTTGAATGTGAGGCAGACACGCTACCATCTATGCTACCAAGGTGGCCTTGTTGTTGTTGTGTTGTATGTGTCTTTAGTTTTAAAGGCAGTATAAGAATAATTAGTGCAAAATTAATAAATGGCATACATAAAAAGTATATCTTCCAAGTTCTGCTAATGCACCTGCAGAAATTAACATCTTATCAACCAGATGCACCTAAAATTGTTGCAATTTTGCTCTAATATGTTGTTTCCAAACATTGGATTAAAGATGGGTCACATTGCAGTGGATTCTCTATGTTTGAGGACATTGTGTTAAGTTTGTACACTATCCTTCAGATGGGGTGATATCTCTTAGGATAATACAACTTATTTTCTTAGAACTTACCTTCATTTTTCTGTTTATGAAGTATAACTTAAAAATAAAGGCAATGGTATATCTTAATAATTTGGGAAGAATTTGAGTTGATTGGTGATCATTAATAACTAGGAACATATTTCAGGGATTAATACTGTGAAAAATAATTATATGGAGCAAAATAATGGCCTTAAAAGACACCATATTCAAAACTTTTACATATATTGAAACAGAAAAGCTTACTAATACAACTGATCCAAACTAAAAACAAGAATATCACAACAAAAATGTGTTGACAACATACCTATATACTTAAAGAAAAATCTATGCATGACATATCAGGGCAAAGATTCAAAGAAATTAAATCTTTAATATACTCCCACAATAGGTATTGAAGATTATAACCTCCATGAAATCATTTAATAACTTCAGTCTGTGGGGGTTTCTTAACTTCTCCTTATCTTAGTGGTAAGACCTGGGACCTAGTCAGATCAGTCCAGCATCGGAAGGACTAGTGGAGGTTTTGAACACATTCAGCAGCCTGTTCCAAGAGCAATGTGATGTCTGAGCTAGATGACATTTCCAAGGGATGTAGACATACAAGTCACAGCTTTCCTTCTACACCTTTTATTCTTACTATCCTTATATGACCATTGGACCTGGATAGATCTTCAGGGCAAGTCAGTGGCCATTTGACTCTTCATGTTCCTTTCAATTAGCATATGGTCATTGTTCAGATGCTCTCTTTCTTTGTGAATCAGCAGAGCCAAGTATTCATTACAGAATCTCTGACATAATTTGCTCCCCTGTTGATACTACATTTTTCTATTTAGGCTTATGTTATTAGTAGTGTGCAAGTCAGGAATGTCAGTGTAGGGAATGCCCTGCAGGAAAAAGCTGATGTCAGAGGCTTCCATGTCTCAATCCCATTTTCGGTGTAAGTCAGGGGCCTAGAATTCATTGTGGCTTCACTCGCACAATACAATCTCTAGCTCCACATAGGTCAGTGTTGTCCTTTTTAAATTCCTTCTCAGAAGCTCATTCAGTGTTCTTTCATGACGCTCCCACCAACTATCCCACAATGCAGTTGCAGGTGGGTTAAAATTATTTTTTATCACATGTAGTGAAGAAAATGACATTACTTCACTCCAGTTGATATTCTTCAGAGCATTGTTTGTACCAGTGAAATTGGTTCCATTGTCAGTATAGATAATGTAAATTCTCCCTCTATTAGCAATGGATCTTCTGAGATCCAGTGAAGATACTAGTACAGAGGGAATTTTGGAGTTCCAAATATACTGCTTTGTATATGGCTCATGGAAAGAGCGTCATTCAAACTTCCCTACCAGTCAGATATAATGGACCAGATAAGAATGCCTGTAACTTGGAAGTTTGCAGCATGTTTTATCCAATCCCTGAGTAATGGAACAAAATGGCTTCAATAGAGGGTCATACTGAAAATCAGGAGCAGCAGTTTTTAAAAATCTTAATGTTTATATTTTAGACAAACCAAGTGCATAATGATGATGATAATAATGATAATAATAATAATCATCATCATCATCTTCATTGCTTGAGTACTCAATAATACAAGTTTTAAGCATTGTCATATAATACATAATACAGTTATATTAGCTATAAAGTAGTAATGAGAAGAGTAAATGAGAGACATGCAGCTCATTTTTCTTTTAGTGCAATTTACGTCCTGCAACGTTAAGTCATATCGGATGATGAATGAAATGGGTGAAATGATGCTCAAATGTGCCCGGGGTCCACGGAGCTTAGAGTTACCTGACATTCGTCTTTCAGGATAAGGGAAAAAACCCGAAAAAAACCTTATCCGGGTAACTCACCCTGATCGAGATTCAAACTCGGGACCTTTTGAATGTGAGGCAGACACGCTACCATCTACGCTGCCGAGGTGGGCAGCTCATTCTTGTTTTACATATATACATACACATACACATACCCACTCATACATTATCACAATTCATCCAATCTGTAAATAGGTCTATTTATAAGATTCTGTTTTAATTTTGATTTATATATGCTACCATTTACAATTTCCAATTCTTTGGGAAGTTTATTATACAATGTAGCACCTATATTGTGAGGATCTTTATCACTAAAACTCTTGGTATGAGCAAATATGTGTACATCATTTTGTCTTTTTGTATTATAGTTATGTACATCACAGTGTCTGGTAAGACCATTGGAGTTATGTACTAATATTAATACTTTATAGACATACAGTGAAATAAAAGTAAATATTTTATGTTTATCTATAGACTTTTCTGTCACTTTTCAACATAGTCTCTGTTTTGTTGTACATATTTTTCCATTGTTCTGGTCCAGCTGCCTGAGGACACTGACTTACTGCTTTCCAAGTATTCTCCACCATCTCATAGTATTAGCCTGGCATCTGTTTCTTAAACAGAACCAAAAAGATGGTAAGGCAGGATGTGGAAGAGTTTTCCACCCTAATGATCTCCACAGTGACACAAGTAGTGTGAGTAGTGTGAGGATGCATGCTATTCTGTTGTAGCCTGATTTTTCAAGAGCATTTATTGCACAATACATGGCAGCTTCAGAAGTGTTTGGGCAGCAGTTATGATTTGTTCAGGTTGAAGAAAATTAACCAGAATGCAATCAGTGCACCCCAGAAGACACTACCCATACATTCTCAGAAAATTGCACTGTCTTTGCTTTCTTCTTCGATGACAAAATCATTTCTTGCACTGCACTATGTGCTACTGCAAGCTTTTATGATTAGGGAATGGATTTTTAGGTGCTAAAAAAGTTAAATTTATTTTTTATGCATTAAAAATTAAGAAAATATTTGTTACAAAGTTAAAAATATTTATTGTTCACAAAAATATTTGTTACAAAGTTAAAAATATTTATTGTATACAAAAATATTTTCTTTCATTTTAAATAACAGCAAAACTAAGAAACTGTGTTGATAACTAACCAGTGATGGACTATTGATGTCACAATTCAATTGTTGAAAACTGTTTGGAGTTACAGTGCACGACACATGGCTTCTCTAAATTGTACATTAGAAATCTCTGCCAATTGTCATGTAACTCTGCCCAGTATTGGGAGATTAATCGTTCTACATTACATGATGTCACACTTGCATATTTTGTAAGAGGCACGTCACTAGTACTTACACTCTTAATCTTTACTTGATGGCCTTCTAGAACTTGGGCAACTTGTCTCATAATTTGAAACTCTGTATTTTCTTCAAACACTGATTTGAATTAAAGTGTGCATTTTTAAGCTTTCAAGTGAGTTGCTTTTCATTTCTACAATAACGATTTCTTTAACACTTTCTGTCAAGAGATTAGTTGTTGCTTCTAGTTCTTTTTTAATGGAATCACACAAGAAACAGATTAGCAGCATTATATGCCATGTTATTTCTTAAAGAACTGTCAGGTAGCAGATTTTGAACAATTTCTATAAATGGAGCATCATCTTTGTCCAGTTCATTGACAGTCGATTTAAATCTATCAAAATGTTTTGCATAGCACACCATTGCTGAAAACCAAGTGCCTCAACGAGCAACAATTCGTGTTGGTGGTAATGGAACATTTTGGTTTTTATTTCTAAAGAGATCATCTCTCTTAGGAGCGTTAAGAAACACTTTCTTTCCATTATATACCAATTTGTCCATATTGGAATACAACAACTGCACAGTTTCACACACCCTATGTAATGCATGCACAACAGAAGTCATATGTCTCATTTTTGGATAGCTGATGCTAAGTACCTCTGCTGCTTTCTTCATGTAAGATGCTGCATCGGTTAGGAATATAAGTACATTGTTGTACTTAACAACTTTTGGCCATAATATGTGCATACTTTCATTGAAGAGGCCTTGCAACATTGTTATTTTCTGCTGACATTTCTTTGCAAGCTAGTAAAAATGGACAACTAGAAATTGTTTCATCATTTTTAGAACCCCGACCACTACATTTCCCATTTTTTTTCCTGTTGAGTCATGAGTTTCATTAATACACACCCATATTTTCTCATTTTTGCACACAGCCCTGATTTTTTGTTATGTTTCTTTGTGGTACTTTGGAAGGTAGTGTTTCCTTGAAGTACATTCATTTGGAGTATCAAAGTTTGTGTATTTCATGAGAAAAGATTTAACCTCTGGAATGTTCATGTTAAGTAGAGGTATATCCAGTGAAACAAAAGTTTGACATAAATCTGAATAAAATTCACGATACTTAGAAAGTCCGGAATATGAGCTAGAAGCACCTGCTTCATTGAAGAACATGAAGCCACCAAGATATGTTTGTTACCGGATAAATGCTGCATTACTTGGAAGCATTGATCAGCTGTTACAGACTTTCCACAAGGCTGGCAACATAGAATTTTTCCATCTGTTTTGAATGTATCTAAAAATTCTTTAAAGTACTACTCCAACCAAAAACTTACATTACCTTTTACCTTCGGCATTTTCGTATATATACGAATCATTCAACACGTATATTAAGCATTGCCCAGCATTTCTGCGCTGAACTGAACTGAACTGAACTGAACGAACAAGAATAACTCAAAATAGTAATCTTGTATACATTGTGCAATACTCTGACATCTGAAACTTCTTTCCTGTGAGTTATGTGTATATGTTTATGTTGTTGTGAGCTGTTGACAACATGTAATCTAATCCAAGGTTACAGGATAAGCTGAAGGTTGCACAGCTTCTCTTCTCAAAAACAAAGTCATATTTTAGTTAATTGATGGAAATTAATCATTTCTCCACACTAGCCATATATAGGCTAAGGGTTAGAGCAATTGGACAGAAACCAAGAGATCCTTGGTTCAAATCCCAGCCATGGCATTGAATTTTTCATGTTGACTCTATCTATCAAAGTCATATTGTTTGCCACACACAATAAATAGAGAAACAAAGCTTGCTATAGTATATTGGTAAAATGCATAAAATGTACATTAATAAATAAACTGCAAAATATTTAATTACATAAAGAAGTGTATTTGCCTAAGATCTGTTCCTTAGTTATGATTTTTTTTCCACAGTAGAATGCCCATCTACTCTAATGAGCTCATCATCTCTTTTCTTAAATTTAAAGGGAGTCGATTAATGACACTAAACAACACTTACTTTTAAATTTCCTGGAACATGTTTCAGAGGCTATTTTCCTTCATTGTCAACCAGACATTGACTGGTTCTCAGTGGTGTAGTTGGCGATATTTTGTCATAGGTCTCCTCTGGTGATGGTTTGAGGAACTTGCTGAACAAATCTTTCTGGGGGATGTCAAAATTGAATACTTTGTGTCTATTTTTTGAAATGAAGATTTGTTCCCATGTGGACAGTTCTTGGTTTCTTGTTGTGTGTTTAAGTAGTTTTGGTTCTGGATTTATGTTGTGACTTTTTTACCAAAATGCGTGGCGACTGCTATTTTTCTAATTGTTTGTATTTTATGTTCCTAAAGTGTTCCTTTTCTCTTGTTTCTAAATGTCTTTTGGTTTTTCCAATATAAATATGACTACAGTCATGCAAACATGTTCCGGGAAATTTAAAAGTAAGTGTTGTTTATTGTCATTCATTGACTCCCTTTAAATTTAATGTATTACAACAACACTGTTTTCAACACTTTCATAAAAGGAATTATATCTCTCTTATTTTTTTTTTTTGTTGCATTCTGTGGAGGCAGTTCAAGAGCGACCACTGCAAGGCTCATTTTAGATACTCATGTTCCCGTTTTTGAAATGTTCATTTCCTATCACTGCTGGTGCTCATGCAGACATCTCCATAAGCACATTGTAGTTTTGAGATGAATTTTAGCAGCAGAGTTTTCCTGTTTAGCAAGGAATTAAATGACAACACTGTTAAAACGAATCAGTGATATTCACCATTTTGGAAATACAGCCTGTGGTCACATGATAAAAGCTAATGATGACACAATATGGACATGTGATATAAAATTTGTAGATTACAATCCTGCAATAATTTTTGTTACATTCTTGGAATTTGAATTTTAACAATAAGTAGCTCTAAGCTTTCAGTATGACTCGTACATGTGAAATACTGAAAGATTACTTTACTGGCTAGCTTAATGCCTATTATCCAGTATTTCTCAGTCTAACACCATTGTCACAACAATGTTATACATAACACCTTTGGGAAACCAATCTTTGGACAGTGGCATGCTTGCCTGATATTATGATAGATGCATAAAATCAGTAATTCATCCTCTAACAGAGATTTTGTCTTCACGCATATGAGTTCTTTTTCATCTTCAAAAGTCTGTATTTTTTTTTTATCTGTTTTGTCTCCTGTGTATCAAAATTTTCCCCTTGAATACACTTCTGTAATTTCTTCTCTGCTGTTTGCATTTTTTTCATAGATCTCTTCTCCATGTACTTCATTTGTCTTGCAATACTTACTACAAAATCTTAACTCCTGTTCTCCATTTGCATGATCCTAGCATAATTAGGAAAATATACAAGCAATGTGAAGTTTATCTTGCAAGATACATTGGAAACTGAGATTTTCTTTCTCAACATCTGCTTCTCCCTCTGGAGCAAGCTCTTGTTATATAGGCCACTCACATTGTACTTTTAATAACCATTGCAGTCCTTTCCACCACTGATTTTCTTTTAATACTTTTGTGTTACACAGGGGCGGCTGGTGGTTCACAAAGTTATCCATGCAGTTTAATTTTTTTAAAGTAACAAACAGTTCTTTAAGCCAGTTACTATATGCTGCTGTATACACAAGTTAATGGTAATTCACAGCATATAACACAACATGCTTATTTCAAAGACACTCTAGAGCATAACACTCACCTATTTATACAGCTAAAACTGGGGAGTCTTTGATTTCTTTTGATATCTCTTCATGACAGACTTCAAGGATACATTGCAAGATTTTGTTCTGGATTGTCTTGGAGGTCTCCTTAGTAGCATTCTTCAAATGGGTTTTTCAGAACACAGTCTAGCTCTGCACTTAAGTTTATCAGTCCTCGAAATATACCAGGATTGCTTGATGTAGCTGACTCATCGTGTGCTTGCAGAGCTAACTCAAAAGCTCCACAAAACTTAATGCAGTTAACAATAATGTTTAAAACATACCTATTTTAAGCCACTTTCTGGTTGTGTTCTTCATTTGTTCTCCGATATGCACTGTCCATCTGCTTTTCTATATTTACATTGCCAAGCACAGCAAAACTGACTGTGTTTTTCATATGCAGTTTTTAAGTTACGTGTTTTTTAGTGTGATCATGAAGTTGCTGCAAATCATTCATGCCATGGTTTGTCCACGGATCTTCACTGCCAAACAGAACGCAAGGAAAGCAAAACAAGGCATTTTTAGTATCACAACCACACATCAAATTATATTTCTCATATGCATCATTGTTAAAGTTCCTGTTAAAACATCCTGTTTTTATTTTAACTGCCTGTGTTAATTTTTAGTTTCCGGGTGGGTCTTCCAAGTCGCTTAATTTCAGTTTTTTCTTCTAAGCTCATTTTTTAAAAAGGATGTGCAGATAGACACTGTATGGAATTCATTGTTTCTCCTTATAGTTTAGTTAATTTCCAATTTCTTTTTACAATATCTAGCATATACAACTTCATACATATATAACATAATTAATATACAATAAATACAATATCTTACATACTGCTTATTTTGGAGTTGCATATTCCCATGCCCCATTATAATTAACCCATGTTGTGTATATAATGGAGCATTTTAAAATTTGGGATCTATATTTTTGTTTCCCTTTATATCTTATAATTTCCCTAGTTGTTCTCATTAGTTGTCCCTGTTTTCCAAAGCCATTTTTGTCTTACTTTGCCAATAAATTTTCCCAGTTTTTATTATGTTTTCTTCTGATCTTAGATCCAAGATTCTTTTGCCCCTTATTTCATTTGATATGTTTTCCCACTTATGCAAAAGAAATTCATCTCTCCAATATTTTGGTGTTTGACAATCAAAAATATAATGCCAAGTACTATTTTCTTTTACACAGATTGGACATCTTCCCTTAATATATCCATTCCTTATACCCCTTGAGTATATTACTCCTGTTCTAAACCATGCCAACCCTTCTCTTCCTACTTCATCACAGATGTCAATATATTTTTCTCTGCCCCAATCATTTTTCAGTGTTGTATATAATTTCAGAGATCTTTTGTTATTAAGATTAGCCCATAATTCTTGTTTTTCAATATCTTCAATTCTTGTTTTTACTTCTTTCCAGAATCCCTTTTCTATTCTTCCACTATCTAACCATAATGAACCCATACCTATTTAAATTTAAAGGGAATCAATTAATGACACTAAACAACACTTACTTTTAATTTTTCTGGAACATGTTTCAGAGACTTTGCCTCCATCCTCAACCGGCCATCGACTGGTTCTCATTGGTGTAGTTAACGATATTTTGTCATAGGTTTCCTCTGGTGGCGGTTCAAGGAACTTGCTGAACAAATCTTTCTGGGGGATGTCGAAATTGAATACTTTGTGTCTATTTTTTGAAATGAAGATTTGTTTCCATGTGGATAGTTCTTGTTTTCCTGATGTATGTTTTAGTAGTTTTGGTTCTGGATTTATGTTGTGGTCTTTTTCCCAAAAATGCGTGGCAAGTGCTGATTTTTCTAATTGTTTATATTTTATATTTCTAAAGTGTTCCTTTGCTCTTGTTTCTAAATTTCTTTTGGTTTTTCCAATATAAATTTGATTACAGTCACTGCATTCAATTTGATATATACCAGATTTTTTGTTAGATGAAATGAATGGCATCTTTGATGTTTGAGCAAATCAAGTTCACTGTAGAATTATAAAAAGATGAGTATTTACCATTTTTAGATCTAAAAATAATGAGAAATAAAAACAGACTAAACTTTGGCATTTACAGAAAACCAACACAGACAGACAACTACATAAAAGCTATTGGCTACAACCCAAGATCCCACAAACAGGCTATCTTTAATAGTTTAACACACAGACTGGTTAACATCCCTCTCACAGCAGAAGAATACAAAACAGAATACAACAAAATTATTGAAATAGCACAAAAAATGACTTTCCCAAATCATTAGTAGACAAAAAAGTGAACTTAGTGAAAAAGAAGAAGCTACTAAAGGAAACCACAACCCTCTCAGCTACAGAAACTAATATGATTTTCAAAAAATTCACTTACCATCCATGGACCTATGATAAATTCAAAAAAGTCTTCAAAAAACAAAACATTCAACTAGCACCAGTCAACCATTTCTCCTTAAAGAACCTAATTTTCTCAAACATCAAAGATGCCATTCCATCTAACAAAAAATCTGGTATATATCAAATTGAATGCAGTGACTGTAGTCAAATTTATATTGGAAAAACAAAAAATGTAGAAACAAGTGCAAAGGAACACTTTAGAAACATAAAATATAAACAATTAGAAAAATCAGCAGTTGCCACGCATTTTTGGGGAAAAAACCACAACATAAATCCAGAACCAAAACTACTAAAACATACATCAGGAAAACAAGAACTATCCACATAGGTACAAACCTTCATTTCAAAAAATAGGAACAAAGTATTCAATTTCGACATCCCCCAGAAAGATTCATTCAGCAAGTTCCTTGAACCGCCACCAGAGGAGACCTCTGACAAAATATCGTCAACTACACCAATGAGAACCAGTCAATGGCCGGTTGAGGATGGAGGTAAAGTCTCTGAAACATGTTCCGGAAAAATTTAAAAGTAAGTGTTGTTTAGTGTCATTAATCAACTCCCTTTAAATTTAATTTATTATAACAACACTTTTTTCAACACTTCCAAGAAAGGAATTGCCATACCTATTTCCTGTAAAATATTTTGAATTTTATATATCCAAGTCTCTCTCCCCTTTATTCTTGTTTGTGCTACCAAACACTGTTTAACAATATTTTCCTCATCTAACTTCCATATTCGGAACCAATATTTCAGAGTTCTTTCCATCACCTTGCTTTTGTAACCTAATCTTCCTAATTCCATTAAAGCCACCTCATTTGGTGAGGATCTAGGTAAGCTTAAAACAAGTCTACAAAATAGTCTGTTTACATTTATCGCTTTCCATCCTTCATCTGGCCCCCGTATTTCTATTCCATATAGCATTCTGCTTTCTACAATTGAACCAAACACCTTTTCTAACCATTTTACTTGCATATTTGTTATTTTGTTAATACATGATCTAATAACATTCATAGCCATTTTTCCATCTGCCAGTGCTTTCCTTTCTTGGTCACTCCATTCACCATTCTTACTCTTAGGTAATCAATATTCTTAATCACCTCAATGTCTGAACCTTCCCACCACCATTTTTCTTCTATTTTTAGTTTGAAACCTTTTTTTACCACCATGATCTAAGATTTAGTTTTATTTATCTTCAAACCCCATTCTGTACAAAACTTGTCTATTGCTTCCACGGATTGTTTTAAGCCTATACCTGTTACTAAATCATCTGCAAAGAGCAGACCTGGTATCTCTCTATTATTTTAAATTTGTAAATGCGTAACATTTTTACTTATTACTTCTAGAATATCATCAATAAATAAATTAAATAGCACTGGACTTAATTTGCAACCTTGTCTAAGTCCAACATTGTTTGGTATTTTTTTCTGTTATCATTCCCCTATCGTATTTTATACTTAAATTCATTTTCTTTGTAAATATTTTGGATTACTCTTATAAAGTTCTTGATTACTCCTTTTATCTTCAATTTAATCCAAAGTGCTTCCCTAGAAATTGTATCAAAGGCTTTTTCTAAGTCTAGGAACAGTAAATATAGTCTCCCTTTTTTGATGCTGAGAAACTTATCTACTAATGTTCTAATTATAAAAATGTTGTCTGCCATTCTTTTACCTTTTCTAAACCCTAGTTGAAATGGTGAGAACTTTCCTTCTATCTCTGCCCAAGTTTCTCCTTATAACACAGTTTACTTGTATTTAAATAAATCACTCTGATTCACTACTCAAAACATGGCACAGCTAATAAAACATGGCACAAACATGTGGCTATGTACTGGTAGGTAATGGTTGACTGATGCAAACATTTAATATGAGAATAATAGATGGTGCTGAAAGCAGAAGGAGTAGGCTTGGTATCTACTATTCTCTGGCTGCTAAGTTAACCAACCTTATGCTGCCTTAAGCCTTGCACTTCCCCCCTACTTGGCCTCGGCGGTCCCTAGGTCCATCCTGCCCAATACCTACCCATTGTATGCCAGTGGTTTGCATCTGGGAGTGAACTACTCAACACCTGCAAATAATACAGTGCACTGAGGTCCACTGCACTAGATAAGGTCGAAATGAACTCCAAATGTAACAGGCCATTGCATTAAAGAGAGACACAGCATTTTGGTTGTAGCGCAAACATGCTACCCTACTGAGAAGCCGCCCCTGGTTTTACACCTCTGGAAGGAAGGTCTGCAGGTTTCAGTAATCTAGGGACATGATGCCAGTTAGTGGACCAACTATGGAGCTTTATCTGTTTGACGGAGTTGCCAAAAAGTGTTTTCTATTCCCCTTCCTTTTTTATGAGTATCTATGCCTAACCGTTGAATTCTTCCAGCAATAAGTCTTGCAAGTGAGATCTAATCTTCAATTAATGTAACATGGCTATAATTGGAAATTAATTGTTCTTTCACACTAGCCGTGTGTAGGACGCACTATGAAAGGGTAGAGCCAGACTGAAAAATTCAATGCCATAGCTGGGATTTGAACCACGGATCATCTGGTTTCCGTCCAGCCGCTCTAACCATTTGAGCTACTATGGCCAACATGCCAACATGACATTAAATTCTCCAACTGACTCGTGTACTTACAGCATAGTAAGTCGCCATTAAGGTAGTTGTCTCATGTGTTTATAAGAACTCCTAAGTGGTTTACCGGGAGAAACACGAGTCAGTTGGAGAATTTAATGTCATGTTGGCATGTTGGCCATAGTAGCTCAAATGGTTAGAGCGACTGGACAGAAACCAGAAGATCCGTAGTTCAAATCCCGGCTATGGCATTGAATTTTTCAGTCTGGCTCTACCCTTTCATGGCTATAATTGCTACAAATAACTCCAGTCTAGGAACTGTCAACTGCTTTAAGGATGCATCTTTTCTTTTGTACCCCATAAGAACTGAAGTTTTCCCAGCAAACTTTATTTGAAAGGAAGACACAGGCAGCAAATGATACTTTACTTATATCACTGAAATGTCACAGTATTCTTTAATTTGTCTTAAAAGGACCTTTAGTAAGTCTTCTGAGAATACAACCATTATTATTACTCAGATGATGTAAATGTTTTAACCAGGTTAAAAATGCCTGAGTTATATCTACAGGCAATTCAGCATCCCAAACATATTTCTATTTCCAAGTTTTCTGTAGGATCAGTTTTAGAATAAAAGTAATGTTAATGTTACTAGTACTGACTCATCTTAAGTAAATACAACTGTATGATAACTTTGTATATTTGTAACTGTTCACAAGTAAGAAGATGGCTTTCCAATGTTTAAGAGCAGCCGGACAGAGACCAGAAGATCCATGGTTCAAGTCCCGGCTATGGCATTGAATTTTTCAGTTTGGCTGTACCTTTAAATACTTTGGCCTACACATGGCTAGTGTGAAAGAACAATTTCCATTAATTGACCTAATAGGATCTGAACTATAAAGCTCGGGCCTTAACCCTTTCACTGATATGGACATCATATGATATCCAAGTTAAAATGCCCCAAACCAATATGAATGTGTATAGACATCCTGCGCATACGTGCATTTAATGCTTATTTAATGCTAAGTACTTTAATCTTCCTATTTTACAATAAATTTAAATTAATTCTATAAGGGATGAAAACATACCCTTAAAGGTTTCTTTATAAATTGTACACCTCAAAACCTGGATAAACAAGAGCACATCTTCAGATTCACAGTAAATAATATTGGTTTCCTTGCGAACTTCCTTTTTGTAGCATACTAGACATTTTTGAAATGGTCTCAACATTTTTGCTTGTGGGGGGGTTCCTTTTAGGAAAGTGTTTTCTCTCAAGTATGAGGGGTGCTGTAGTGGTGAATTTCTTACCCCCAGTATGAAGAGGCCTTTGAATATTATAGTACTCAATTAGGTTACAAGCTATTGATACGCACAAGTACAGGTAAGTCATTGTCTTG
The DNA here is from genome assembly GCA_030765055.1 of Mantis religiosa. Lineage (NCBI taxonomy): Eukaryota > Metazoa > Arthropoda > Insecta > Mantodea > Mantidae > Mantis > Mantis religiosa. The sequence goes on along the minus strand of CM060950.1, from coordinate 277,762,935 downwards.
CATGAATTTAGACCTCTGCAAATTACTAAATAATTGTGTATGGTTACATCCAGCTGATATAAAAATACTTTTTTACCATTTAACTGTTTTTCGTAAAGATGGATAGCTAGTAATAGCTGTTTCACACCACCCATATTTGACCCGTCATTTCACCAAACAATGGAGTACCTAACATGCCATCTGTAGACCAGTATACATCTAATGTAGGCTTACTAATAACATGTACACTGTTCACTTTTGAATTCTCCTCTTAAGCCCTAAATTGCCTTTAGAGGTCAGGGCTTCTTTCATCCCTTACATATATATTTTTTTCCGTAACATATGAGACACTAAGTCAGTAATATATATATATATATATATTTTTTTTTTGAAAATGTCAGTTGGTTGGATGTCAGAAGTTAGCTGTACACCAGAAAATATGTCTATATGTCTATTTGTGTTCAAGTTTGACCACTTCACAAAGTTGATTCTTCACGGACACCTGAAGGAAGCGGGTCATTTTGTTCCTCATTGCAACTATATCCTCAACCCCTCTCTCATAATCGCCTTCAATATCCAAATCATGTCAAACAACAAAAAGTCTTCCAGATTTTCTAAAGTGATATCAGAAGCCCATACACATCCTACGCAAGCTAATTTATTTGCCACATTACTAGGATAAGCCATGTTTAACACTGAAATTTAACAATTTCAAATGTGCCATTCATTTAACTCTCGATAGCTATAAGAAATCATTCTGAACACCGAGAGAGTATAAATAACTAAAATACTGAGCAAAAACAGCTACATAAGGATACCAAAACCTTCAGTTGTGAAATACTGTGTGAGATACATACAGATCCTGACAGAGAGATTTGTTTCTTTCCAGTGTGTGTGTGCGTGCTTGCTTGCGTGCGTGCCCGCGTGTGCATGTGTAACACAACATACACAATGATTATCACTTGGTATAGCATAAACTAAAAGCTAAAACCTTGAACTGGAGAAGTTGCTTACGCATACATACATTCGTTTGTATGCACACAAAACAAAATGAGTTTAATATTAGATGCATTCGATGCCGAGAATGGCTTTTGTTTGAAATTTCAATGATTTATTAATATAGTCTCTACTTTATTGATACTATAGATTTATACTGCCTTTAATGGGTTTTAAACCAGTTTTTATTTCGTTTAAATAACTTAGTAAATACAGAAGATTCAAAAGTGTATTTATGAAGTATTTTTACAGCATTTAACAATTTAAATGTCTTGTTGTGTTTATTGGGTATCCGTTTCCAACCCATGAAGGGTTTAAAATGCCATCGCTGAAGTAAGTACTTACCTTGCAAGTCACCATTAAGGTAGTTGTTTCATGTGTTTATGAGAACTCCTAGTGGTCTACCAGGAAAAACACAAGTCAGTTGTAGAATTCAGTGTCATGCTGGCATGTTGGCCATGGTAGTTCAGATCTGTGGCTCAAATCGCGGCTATGGCATCAAAGTTTTCAGTCTGACTCTACCTTTCCATAATTTCGCCTACATACAGCTAGTGTGAAAGAACAATTAATTTCCATCTTCAGGTCTAATTAGATAGCTGTGAACTTCTTTTAGGTGAGGATAGTGATAAATCTACCTCCATACTGTTTCTTTGCATAATATTCACTAGTACAAAAGAAACACTCTCTTGCCTTGCTTTGGCTGCTAAGCATTCCTCTATGTAGCCTTAGCTACTTTATATTCTCTTTCACATTCTTCTCTGTTGAAACTTCAACATTAAGCCATATTCTGTATATTTTCTCCATAATATGGTGGTGAAGCCAAACATGCTCTATGTTATAGAAATATGGGTATTGAACGGGGGGAGGAACTCGTTGATATATAGTTCATAGGATGTTTTGTAGAGAAGTATTGAGTCTTCCAAGTATGGTGGTAAGAGAAGTAGTGCAGATAGAGATGGGAAGTTTGTCAAGGAAAGGTATGATTATAGAAAGAGCTCTGAAATTTTGGTTTAGAATCCTGAAATTAGATAAAAAGGGCATAGGGCATAGAAAGGGTGTCCCACAGTCAGTGTCCCATTTGTGGAGTGAAGGAAGACCTGGAGCATATAGTTTTTGAATATCAAGGAACAGACTTATGGAGGAAAGAATTTCTAGACCAGAAATGAGAAAAGCTGGATAGAAGAACAGTATTAAGAGAGATTTTTAGAAGGGAAGGTAGAAGTTTAAGTTGGTTTTTAAGTAAAGTCAAGAAAAAATAGAACTGTTCTGTACAGAGGGAATCAGGATAAATAACAGTTTATTATTTATCCATTTGTGCCTTACATAGCCACAAGGATGTATAAAAGATGAGCAGAAATCATTATGTTGGGTGAGCATGAGCCTGGGTTGAATGTCATACTCAAGTTTGTATTAACTCAAGGCACAAATAAATAAACAAATAAATAAAATATATGCTTTTCTGAACATAAAAAATGCTTGTCTTTATCAAGTATGTTAAATACTAAAGTCATCTTTCAACCTTGATGTTCCTCCAATTTCTTTGAATGCATTCAGTGGTTATGTAATAATAATAATAATAATAATAATAATAATAATAATAATAATAATAATAATAATAATAATAATAATAATAATAATAATAATAATAATAATAATAATAATAATAATAATAATAATAATAATAATAATAATAATAATAATAATAATAATAATAAGTAATAATAATAATAATAATAATAATAATAATAATAATAATAATAGTAATAATAATAATAATAATAATCGATGGTGGCGGGGGCGATAAAACAACTTTATTCATCACAAACATTTACAAAAGTGAGCAAAAGCTCTGTAAACAGGTAACATGTCAAAAAAATATTCAGTAAATATTATTTACAATTGATAATGCATATTTAGGCAAAAATGTGTTTACGAAAAGAAAAGAAAAACAATGTTTATAAATTATCTTCTACATATTACCTTACTGAGTAATATGACTTTTCTACCAGTATGTCTTTGATAGCTTTATGAAATGATTTCATATCTTTTGTTTATCTTATTTTGCTGGGTAATTTATTATACATTTTTATTCCTGCATATAGTGGGCATTTTTCAAATAATGTTAATCTGTGTTCTAGTGGCTTTAAGTTGCCTTTGGTCCTGGTCTGATAGCTGTGTTGTTTTTGTGTACTATATAGGTTGTCGAAATTTAAATGTATTTGCAAAGCTCCAGTATATATTGTAATGGGAAAGTTAATATTTCCATGTTTTTGAATAGTGGTCTACAAAATATTTTTGGACCTGTGTGTGTTATTAAGCAGATTATTTTGTTTTGGGTTTTGAATATTGATTCCCAGGCTGTTGCATGACCCCAGAGGACTATTCCATACATCATGACAGAATGAAAGTAACTAAAATATTCTACTTTTCTAGTCTCCGAGTTTGTAATTTGGGATAGGCAGAACATGTTAAAACAGGCAGAATTTAATCTTTTGGCTATATATTGTATATGTTCCTGCCATTTTAACTGATTATATATATAATCCAAGCATTTTTGCTGAGGTGGCACTATGTATATTGGTGGGGTGTAAAATGTTATTGTCTATGTTTTTTTTTTTTAAGTGCATGACAGATGTTTAAGCATAATTTAATGTAAATAATCATTACACTAAATTCTATTCCACTTCAATTTCTCCATAGTGAGTCCTGTCACAGTTGTCAGATTGTGGAAAGATAGTTGTAAGGAGCAAAATAATATCATTAAAAATACCAATACACAGTCACATTCAAAACTTTTGCATTTTTTGAAACAGAAAAGCTTCCTAATCATTCACAAACTAAAAATAAACAATTATCAAAACAAAAGTGTTAGTGTTGACACCATAATCTCAAAGAAAAGCGCATGCATTATATAGCTGCCTAAAGGAAATTAAGTATTTAACAAAACTGTTTCCATTTTCAACATAAGTTTATCTCCTGATTTGTTTGCTTGTTTTTTTTTTTGTTTGTTTTTTTAAATTATCGTTGTCCAGCATGAGTCTATTGGACAGTGGTTGAAATGGATGAAATAGTGAAATAATGCTCAAATGAGCCCAGGGACCACAGAGCTTAAAATTACTGGACTTCATATTTTAGGATAACGTAAAACCCCAGAAAAACTTTATCTAGATAACTCATCAATCAAGTTTTGAACTCAGTATCTCTTAAATGTGAGGCAGACACACCGCCATCATGCTGCAGAGGTGGGCGCTGATTTATTGTTGATATAGGTGAATTATAGCCCTCTTGTGATCATTCTAGAAACTTACTGATACCTGTCAGATTTCGAAATTGAAAAAACTGTCTTTGTTTTGCCAAATGTAGCTGTGCTCTCAAGTGGTCAGTTTCCGTTGCTTTTGTTGATCATTTTAAGAGTTTAGGAGGGGGATTTATATAATTATTTTTAGTTTCGAAAATAGCCTAAAGTGTTCATAGCTCTGTTTTATAAATTCCTTTTTGTTTTCTCTATATAAAGCTGTTCACAACTGTGCATTTAATTATATATATACCAAATCTTTTGTTCAGAGGAATGTGTCATTTTTTCTTGAATTCAGAACGTATTTCAAGGAAAATCGCCTGGTGTTAACTGAATGGTGATGATTTTTTTTTTTTTTTTTTTTTTTTTAATTTTGTTGAAGTGGTCAAAGATACTTGGTTGGAATGTAAATTTGTGGAAGTTGCTTCTTTATTTTATTTTTATGTTAGATATTTGTTCTTTTTTAGCTCTACTATTTTTTATCAATGTTTATATCAATATCTATGATTCTGCAATATCTATGAATTTTGGTTTTCTTTTATGTGGTACTGTTTCTGAACCAATCCTATAAGTATATTTTTTGTGTAGTGATTGCAGCTATTGGCTTTTATGCAATCAGGTCTGGGTGGGTTTTCTGTATGTGCTAAAATGTGTGTTGCATACTTTAAAATTTTCAAATCTAGGAATGTTCCTCTGAAAGATTTTATCAGTGAGTTCTTGAAACCACCAAATAAGAGCTACAACTTACCTACATCACCATCAACTACAAATCAGCTCAAATGTAGATTGAAAATGGAGACAATTGATCTCCAAAATATGTTCCTAGTTATGCATGATCGGAGGAACAGTGACGTCAAAATTAATTGAAAAAACTATTTGTAGTCGGTTTGAAAATGGACACAACAGCTTCCAAAACAAGTCCCTCAATAATATAAAAATGTAAATGACAAAGTGTTAAAAAACTGACTACAAATAGTTTTTTCAATGTTCATAGTTATTAGTATCTATAACAGCATCTATAAGAGTCACTCATCAACTCAAATTCTTCCCAAATTAATATTCATTTCTTAATGCATGTATTAATGTGGAGTCCATTTTGTGTACAGAGGAGTCTTATGAGAGGCTGTTAAAACATTACAATATAATTAACTTTTAAACTTGTATACTTAGAATAACATAAATACTAACTGATGTTTTCCCAAAGAAATATTCTTGTGCACTGTCACTGTCACAAAAGAGAGTCCAGTTAGTCCAACTGGAACTTCTTAAGTTATTTTCTTGTTTAGTAAATGTAGTGAAATTAATGAGCAAAAGTGTTTATAGTACATATCAAATTTTAACAAATATTTGTTTAACTGCTTTCAGAGAAGCTAGGATGGAAACAAATGAGGGGCAAACAGATGCAGTAAACCCTGAAGATAGTGGCTCAAATACAGAAGGAAACAGCAATTGGTACTACCTACCAGATTCCATTCTACTTCATATATTTCAGTATCTCTCAGCAAGAGAAATTTTGAATGTCGGACTTGTTTGTCAATCCTGGCTGCGGGTCAGCTATGATGAGCTACTGTGGAAGAACCTTTTTTACACAAATTTCAAAATTGATCCATCTGTTGGAATAATGCCAGGTTTGTGCAGCTTGATTTATTTTTCATCCAGTTTATCATACATATGATTTTGGACATGTACGTTATACAGAATATATTATTGAATACAAATGATGTCTAAAGGCAGTTTATTACATATTTTAATTCACTAGAAAGTGTGTTCATTTTATCTCAAACAGGTTTAGATTGATTTTCAAGAGAAGAGAACAAATAATAAAGGTTAGACATTTTTCTTTTCGTGTTTGAATATTTTAATCTCATTTAAAATATAATTGCTTAATTTATTCTTTATCAAATATCATTGTATATACGAGGCATGTTTTTTAAGTCAGTACCGTTATGGAATTAAAAAAAGACGTGCATAGATATCACAATAATTTTATTTTTACATGAAAGCCTGTACCTTAATCTACTTTTCTACATAATTTCCGTGAATATTGAGGCACTTGTCAAAACGTGGCACCAGTTTTTGAATACCCTCCTCATAAAATTCTGCCGCCTGACGTGTTAACCACTGTATCACAACTGTTTTGACTTCGTTATCGTCTTGAAGACGCTGACCGCCCAGATGTTTCTTCAAGTGCAGGAACAAATGGTAGTCGCTGGGCGCCAGATCAGGGCTGTATGGAGGATGATCTAGAGTTTCCCATTGAAAAGATTTGATGAGATCTTTGGTCCGATTAGCCACATGCAGCAAAACAATACTGTTACTCAACTTGCCACGTCTTTTGTTCTGGATTGCACAGTGCAGATTGTTCAATGTCTCACAATAAGACGCTGCATTGATTGTCTCATTACGAGGCAGAAACTACACTAGCAATACTCCTTTTCTGTCCCAAAAAACTGTGCACATTATTTTTCGGGCAGAAATTGTTTGCTTAAACTTCACTTTTGTGGGTCATGATGAATGTCACCATTCCATGGATTGTTGTTTCGATTCTGGTGTGACGTAGGTGTTTCGTCACCAGTAACAATTTGGTCTAAAAAATCTTCACCTTCATTGTGGTACCGCTCAAGGAAAGTCAATGCACTGCCTAAACGTTGGGTTTTGTGCAAATCCGTCAACATTTTCGGAACCCAACGTGAACACAATTTCCGGTACTTCAAGTTCTCGGTCACAATGCGATACAAAACACTACGAGAATATTGAGGAAAATAGTCGCACAATGATGAAATTGTAAAGCGTCTGTTTTCTCTCACCTTTTCGTCCACTTTCTGCACCAAATCTTCAGTAACGACCGAAGGACGCCCACTCCGTTCTTCATCATGCACATTTTACGGCCATCTTTAAATGGTCTCACCCATTTCCTTACTATTCCATCACTCATAATGTTTTGTCCGTAAACTTCACAGATCTCACAGTGAATATCGATCGATTTTACGTCTTTAGCACTAAGAAATCGTATAACAGCCTGTACTTCACAATCAGCGTGACTCACGATTGTCGGAGGCATCTTAAACACTCAGTAACCAACATATACAATGAAGAATCAGAATGTAATGGTATCAGTGCGTAGACAAGAGATGCAGGTAACCAGCGCACATGCGCGGAACGCCGACCGTAGCGCTGTGGCGGCGGAATCGCAAAATGGTACTGACTTAAAAAACATGCCTCGTACATATGTTGTTCTTTGTATATTTGTGTATCATTCAGTAGCATCAATTTTCAGTACCTAGTATATTCATTTTAAAATTGATTCAGTACTAAAAATCTTGCATACAGCTTTATTATTCATTTCTGTATCTGTATTTACATTGATAGGTAGATACATTTTATTTCAATACATAAAAAATGATAAACTACCTCTCCTTTTATGAATGTGATCAGAAATCAATTATTTTTTCAAAATGTTCAACAGCAATAGCTTAGGACAAGTATGCAACAACACATACTAACACTTCTCTGCATCAGATCATCTCAGAAGTGGATAGGAAATTTACTGAAACAATTATGATATTCATATATAAGAAATGTATTGTTTTAGGTAAGACATCTTGGCTAGCAGAATATAAACGTCTTTCATACCACACTCCTGTTGTGCAGACTGAGATTTTAAAGGAACATTCTCATCAGGTGCTACATGTTAGTTTTGCCCACAGCGGCACCATGTTTGCCACCTGTTCCAAAGATGGCTATGTATTGGTAAGTTGATATTATATTTAATCATTTAGTACTAACAGGAAAATCTATTTAAAAAGGGAATTGAGGAGTGAATATCTGTGAAACTTGTTTTTAGGCTTTTGCATTTAAAATCCACCAAAGAAAATGACTTATTTGAAATATAGACATTTTGAATTCATTGGAATGAATTTAAATTGGTTGAATTTGAGTTAAATTGACCTATTAAGTAAGAAACAAAGGGAAAAAAGGTACCTAGGTTTGAGTGTTCAGTTACTGCAATTAACATAAAATGGTTGTAATGGGATGAGACTGAGGAATAAATTAATAATAACAAATTGTTAATTCTTTAAAGACTGTCTTATGTTGCAAGTATCTGGACAAGTTGTAGTGACATCCTGTGCATATTTGTATGACAAGTCAGCTTGCTACATATCAGAAAAAGTTAGCAGATACAATCGCAGAATTTGGGAAGGGAAGTGAGAATCCATGTTATTTTGGGCATGAATGTAGGTCCCCCAAAAGTACTGTATGGTGGAGCTTGATCGATCATGTAATATGTCGCTTTGTGTTTGTTGAATCTGCAGTGACTGCTATAACCTATCTAGACCTAACTTTGTGCTGGAATTACTAGTCACAAGTCCTAAGTTTTGTAAGCTTTTAAAAACTAATGTTTAGGCATGTAAAATGGGCTGTAAAATTATAAAAACAGGCACCAAAGATAAAGTTTCAGATACTAAACTTTTTGCAAACTAAGCATTTGATTTTATGTGTATAAAGTGTATTTTCACTTTTCAAAAATTTAAAAATAGAACAAATTATTTAGTATTAAAGATCACAGCATAAGAATGTAATAAATTAATATGGCTAGATAAATTCTATTATCTCTTAAATTATGAATTTATGGTTGCTATAATATGAGCTTAAAAAAGCAGAAAAAGGATACTCTCAAAACTTAATTGAATAGATCACAGTGGAACTTCACTGTTCACAATAGATATATGTTATTGTGACCTAAACAAACTTGAACTGTTATGGAGCCAACCCCCCCAAAGTGTTGTTTTGCAAAAAACAGTGTGTTTTTATGAACAGCAGTGCAGAACAAGTGTTTTGAAATACTTTTGAAAAATAACAAAGAAAACATGGAGAAATCTTGTCAATATAATAATGATAAATAAATTGCAGCCAAATAACCATACTGGCTACATTGATGGTTTAGATGTTTGCATATTCACATATTGTCTTTGTTCTTTTTGTACAAAGTTCTATATGGTACTGATCGCATAGTTTTTCATATGTAAACATTCACATTCTGTATTTGGTTCATGGAAGTTTGTGTTTTTGTGCATATGATGATGAAATCTGTGAACTGCCAATCTTGTAATGATGTGTCTCATTTCAAAGTTTGCCTTTGCCCATGATCAGTCAGCCATGGCTCCTGTGCCACAAAAATCTGGTTGCACTTCTTTTTTCCCTCTCAGTATTGGCAGCATTCTTTCTGATGCACAGGTATTAGACAGAGCTCAGTGTTAACTATGACTAAGTAATTTGGAGAACTTCATGAAGTTGCAGAAAGTTTTAAAATTCTTTTTGGATGTGACATACAAACTAAATATTAATTATGGAAGTAAAGAGGCAGCATCAAAATTTCTGAGAACAAGATTAAAAAATGTGCCTGAATTTTAAAGTCATTCGGACAATGTCTCTGTAATAATTAAAATTATTGACTCTTTTAAACAAAGAATTCTGGTTATGATGAAATAACAATAAACATATTAAGATCTTGCTAATGTCAGATTAGCATTCCCTTTAGTTACTTGTGCAATGAGTCACCAAAGACTGGAATATTCCCTGACAGGATCATATTCTCAATTGTTAGACCTCTGTTCAAAAAAGACAATGCAATAATGTTTCATATTATAGACCAATATCTCTTTTGTTAATTTTTCCAAAAGCTCTTGAAACAGTGATGTTTATTGGGATATAAATATCCTAACTGTAACATACTTGTTAAGGGATTAGTTAGGGTTCAGAAAGGCACTATCAACAAATAATGCTACTTACAAACTTACACATGAAGTTCTAACTGTCTTAAACAAATTCACATAGATAGAATTTTCTGTAACCTATAAAAGGCATTTGAGTTAATCAAGACATTCTCATATTAAAATTGGACTTTTGTGGATTAAAAATTGAAAACTTAATTTTGTTCGGATCATATCTAACTGAAAGAAAACAGAGTTGAAATAAACAATGATATTGCTTATGAAAAACAAACATTAAATTGGAAAACAGTAACTTAAGTAGTACCCTAAAGTTCAATATTAAGGCCTTCACTATTTCCATTTTGTTTAAACAACCTGTCGCCTTTTATAATGGATATTTCAAGGACTGTTCTGTTTGCTGATGAGACTAGTTTTCGATGAGACTAGTTTTCTGGTGACTAGTAAAAACTTAAATAAATGAGTAATTCAATTAAATTATGTTTTGAATTATACATCATATTAATTTAAAGCTAACAAGTTATCTGTAAATCTATATGAAACAAAAGGTTTTTAAAATATAAACTTGAAAGAAGCATAGAGACAGTGAAGCACAACTTAGCACAAAAGTGAATCGAGAAGATATTGACACACTGCTTCACTCACACTGTTTATTCACAGGACATGTTTCAAGAATACTTTGTTTCTATTTTTTTGAAATGAAGATTTGTTCCCATGTGGACAGTTCTTGTTTTCCTGTTGTGTGTTTAAGTAGTTTTGGTACTGGATTTACAAAATCAGTCCTCGACATCCCCCAGAAAGATTTGTTCAGCAAGTTCCTCGACCTGCCACCAGAGGAGACCTACGAGTACCAGCTGCTGATAAGAGCAAAAGCCCTTGAAACATGTCGTGTGAATAAACATTGTGAGTGAAGCAGTGTGTCAATATCTTCTCGATTCACTTTTGTGAAAAGTTTTTAAATTTGCACCTGGTCATACATTACACACTCTGATAGAAATTGGGATTAATGACATCTTATTGGAACAAATAGACCAACTATTAAACAAATAGATAAATATTGGAACAAATTGATGGAAATTAATTGTTCTTCCACACTAGCTGTGTATAGGTTAAGGTTCTGGATAGATAGAGTCAATTAATTAATTAAATTTAAAGGTGAATCAATTAATGACACTACAACAATTACTTTTAAATTTCCCAGAACATGTTTCAGAGGCTATTTACCTCCATTGTCAACCAGACATCGACTGATTCTCAGTGGTGTAGCTGGCGATGTTTTGTCGTAGGTCTCTGGTAGCGGTTCGAGGAACTTGCTGAACAAATTTTTCTGGGGGGTGTCGAAATTGAAAACTTTGTTTCTATTTTTTGAAATGAAGATTTGTTCCCATGTGGACAGATCTTGTTTTCCTGTTGTGTGTTTAAGTAGTTTTGGTACTGGATTTAAAAATCAGTCCTTGACATCTCCCAGAAAGATTTGTTCAGCAAGTTCCTCGAACTACCACCAGAGGAGACCTACGACAAAATATCGCCAGCTACACCCCTAAGCAATTTCCGGTTGACAATGGAGGAAAATAGCCTTTGAAACATGTTTCAGGAAATCGAAATTTAACTGTATTGGAACACCACAGTGAAGTGAAATAATTATTAAATTATAGATGAGTCGTATTTATTACACATCTGCTTCACTTACGTACCTAATTTGAGGACATGTTTCACGAACCATTGTTCAAATTAGGTACGTAAGTGAAGCAGATGTGTAATAAATACGACTCATCTATAATTTAATAATGTTTCAGGAAATTTAAAAGTAAGTGTTGTTTAGTGTCATTAATTGACTCACCTTTAAATTTAATTTATTACAACACTGTTTTCAACACTTCCATGAAAGGAATTATAGAAGACAGAGTCAAATTGGACCAGCCATAACATTTAATTTTTCAGTTTGACTTTTATGTATTGGAACAAATATGAAATTTCTGGGTCTTGGAGTAGATAGATATTTAGATTAGAAAGCTTACATTAAGATATCTTACATTAACTCAGCTGTGCCTGTTTTCCTCTCCAAGCACTGGTAGATATTACTTCTATAGATACACTTAAATTAGGGTACTATGCATATTTTAACTCTTATTATGGAATACAGAATATTATTTGGGACAACTCAGTAGAAAGCAAATGAATATTTCTTATGCAAAATAAGCTTTTAATAAACATTTCCAACACCATAGCAGACACCGTTGCAAAGAACTGTTTAGTAGACTGAAGATATTGACCCTACTTTGCACATATATATCCTTGATCTTAAAATTCTCTGTATACAATAAGTCACATTTATAGTAATTAAATTTGTGAGGTAAACACTAGTGCAAAATATACTTGCTTCCAGAAAGGTGCATATTATGAAACAATAAAAGTATTTTATGCTCTTGCTAATGATCTTAACGGAAAAGTTGGCATTTGAATTGCTTTTAAAATTGCTGTTAAAGAGTACATATGTTTAAAATCATGTCATTCTGTACAAGATTATTTGAATAATGAATTAACCTCCTAACACTGATGTAGCTCTGTAAGTAGTATCTATCTGTTTTAATGGCAAATCGTTGCCAATTACATTTTATGCTGTTTGAAAGCTATTTAAATACAGGTTGTATATAAATGAATATCAGAGTTTTAACTCTTTATAATATTTTTACATTCAACTTACAGTTATAAATGATATGTCAAATAAAAAAGCAACTCAAACAGTTTTACCAAGAACCTTATAAATGTTCAATGTGACTACCCTTTGTCACGCGGCACACATCAAGTGTATAGCCGAGTTCTTCTCAAACATGGATAAGTGTGTATTCAGTGACTGTGGCAACAGCTGCTTCAATCCGGTTTCTTAATTCAGGGGGGTCAGCTGGTATTGAAGGCATGTACTTATGATCCTTAATGAAGCCCCAAAGATAAAAATCGCATGGCATTAGGTCAGGAGAACGTGTAGGCCATGCATAGCAAGCCCTGTCATTAGGGCCCTTGTGGCCTATCCAGCGCTTGGGTACAGTGACGTTCAACCAATCGCATACTTCGTTATGCCAGTGAGGTGGCACACCATCTTGCTGGAAAATGAAGTTCTCTGGCTCATTTTCTTCCAACTGAGGGAAGAGCCATTGCTCTAGTGCATCAAGATAAGAAGTGCCAGTTACAGTAGGCTCACCAAAAACGAAAGGCTCATAAACTTTTTGCCGGGATACGGCACAAAAAACATTCACTTTAGGGGAATCTCGTTGCTTTTGTACCATCTCGTGAGGATTTTCTGAGCCCCAGATGTGCATATTATGAGTTTTCATTCACATTGTCGTGAAACAACATGTCGTTTGCGAAGTTGGCACATAATCCGTGGTCTGTCGGCTTTAGAGCCTGTAATAACTGTTACGGTAAGGACGTAGCCATAAGCGTTTTCTTAGAACTTTCCAAACAGTCGACATAGGAACTTGTAATTCACGACTAGCCTTCCGGACTGATTTCTTTGGCCTACAAGTAAACGACTCTCTCACTTGCTCAACAGTCTCTTCACTTATAGTAGCCGCGTTCTTTGAATCCCAGGCGACGACAAAGGGGATGCAGAAGTTTCACCTCTGACCGCACATTTCACATGGAAGTAATTATAATGGTCTTCCATAATAAAACATATGGAGTGGTCTTTCACCAAGTAAAAGCTCTGTTGCAATATTTATCTTGTGTCCTTGGATGTTCAGTGTCTGCTATTAGCTTAGACTGTGAACACGTGAGTTAAGTAAGCTTATATTTGTAGAAGTTACATGGTGTTTTACTTAGTGTAGTTAGTGGTTTTATAAATTTATTAGTGTTTAATAGTTATTAGCATTTAGTACTTGCTAGTTTAATTAAGATGTGGAGACCGTGGGAATCAAACAAAATTTCTCTCCCTCCGGCTGCACCGGAAAATGATCCCTTGCCAAGTACCAGTGGTTCTGGAACTCCAAAGAAAAAAAGACGTACAAAAACCTTGAACAAGCAATGCCAGATTTTCGTGTGCAATATATATGAATATATGAAAAACAATAATTTAGGCAAGGGTTCGATTTCTGAGACTGCAAGAATACTGAAGTTGGACAGGAAAACTGTGCGGAATGTTATGCAGAGAGGCCCAGTGACTCCTAAAAAGCCAGGTAACAAAAGGGCCAAATTTAATAAAGTAGATAATTTTGGCTGTGACTTGATAAGGCGCGAATTGTATCAGTTTTATGGTAAAGAGCAGTCGCCAATCGTCTGAGAACTTTTGCAGCATCTGAGAACTGTAGCAGATTTTCCTTTTGAGGAAACTACACTTTGGGAACTGCTAAAGAAGCTGGGTTTTCGATTTCACCGTCTGAAAAAGAAAAACGTAGTGATGGAATTAACAAGAATAGTGGCTTGGCGATATAAATTTCTGCACAGACTTCGAGAGCTGTGTTCGCAAGATTTCAGGATTGTGGATCTGGATGAGACTTGGTTCAACACTCATGACTATGGCCAAGATTTTGATGGAGGCATCTTTTTTCTGAGTAGTCACAGACGATGCTTATTGGAAATTAAGTGCATTCTGGAACAAATTCGTTAGATATACATGGTTTCTATAGGTCATTAAAATGCATTTTTTCCACATTTTTATAATGTGACTTTGTGGGTTCGTAGAATTAAAAGTCCAATTTGCCGAAAATCTAAATGTTCTTTATTTGCGTAGAAATACACTCCGTAGCAGCAAACTTACATCACATGTCACAACACAATCTTCCAAGGTCGATGACAATAACAAACAGCGTTCGGTTTACAACACTCTCAGCTGTTCTCTGCTTACCTCTCGCGACTCACTCACTCTTGGCGAGTCGTCACCTTATTAAATATCTCATTGATAAATTCGAAACTCTTCGAGAAGAATAAAGAAACCGAATATTCTATCACATTCCAGAAGCGTAAGTTAATCTATGCCGGTAAGTCCTTTATCACAGCTATCTTCATTTGCTGGCCCCTTTGTGTACACTAGCCGTGCTATTGTTAACTGCTTATGCAAGCTCCTTATTACCGTGAAACATCCACCATCTATTATTTATTTGCGTCGAAACTGTTTATGCCTGTTGCCGCGACACTGCTCCCTCCTCAAGGCTGGTCGTCCTGAACAGAACCATCGTAGTGGACCAGACGATCCAGGTGTACCACCAACATCTTCCGTCGGGGCACCTTCTGGATGCGGTAGACCACGTCATTAATCCTCTTCATCACCTGGTACGGTCCTTGCCACGGATGTTGAAGTTTCGCGTATCGTCCCTTGGGCCGAGTAGGGCGATACAACCAGATCAGGTCACCTTGCTGGAGCCCTTGGCTGTTGGCTTGCCTGTCGTATCGGGTCTTCATGCGGTCGCTCGCCTTCTGGATGTTCTGACGAGCCATCTCATGCATGTCGTGGAGATGGTCCGCCAGGTTCTCCACATACTCGGTTGCTGGCTGTTTTGTGTCCGGGGGGCTCCCAAAAGCCAGGTCACAAGGGAGGTGTAACTCTCGGCCGAACATTAAGCTGACTGGCGTCATTCCAGTGGTGTGTGTTGACGAGCGATAGTCCAGCAAGAACAGTGGCATCTTGACGTCCCAGTCTCGCTGATGGTTGGCCACGACCTTCCTCAGGTGCTCTTCTAAGGTCTTGATGTATCTCTCCACCATGCCGTCCGCGTGTGGATGTAGGGGTGTGGTGCGGATCTTGTTCACCCCAAGTCTTTCTAGTGCCTCCTTCATCAGGTTGGATTCAAAATTGGTGCCCTGGTCGCTGTGGAGTTCTAACGGCACCTCAAATCGGCAGAACAGTTGCTCCACAAGGCAGTCTGATATTTTCTTTGCCTCCTGGTTCGGGATGGCAAACACCTCCAGCCACTTGGTGAAGTAGTTCACGACCACCATCAGGTACCTGTTAACTCAGTCGGACACTGGGAATGGTCCAGCTATGTCGACGGCGATCCTTTCGAATGGTGCTCCGACGTTGTACTGCTGCATGCGACCCCGGTTCCTAGTTTGGGGGCCCCGACTCGCCGCGCACACGAGACATTGACGGCACCATCTCTCAGCGTCTGCTCGGAGCCTCAGCCAGTAGTAGCGCTGTCGGAGTTTTTCGATTGTTCGGTTTGCTCCCAGGTGTCCTCCTGAAGCACCGGCATGCACTTCCTCCAAGACTTCCGGGACCTTACTTTGGGGAAGTACTAAGTGCTCCCTCTAAGTGTTCCCATCAGGCGATTCCCATACTCGGAACAGCCCCCGTAGGGGAAGGGATCCGTCCCTTTCAGCTGCCAAAGTGCGGGCGCTGCGGACCCTTAGCACTCGTGGTACCTCTGACGTTACTAGAGGAACCTCGGGCCGAACAGCCGAGCCCCTCCTTCGGGAGTTGTTCGGATTGGGATGGACTTGAGGGGGGCAGTGTGTTCCCGAAACCCGTGGGAATCGGGTACGTCTTCGGATGGGGTTGAGGGAAGCCATTAATTCTCCCGGGTACTAGCCTGCAAAGCTAGTAGAAGATGTGCTAGATCACCAGGCGGCCCCACCGAGGTTTTTCGGTAGTCTTCACCTTGAGTGTTGACGCGCGTAAGTGGCGTATCCACTTCCATCCCGTCTTGAGTCCATAGGACCAGATGGGGGCGCTTGGGGCTTGTTAGTCTCTAGGTCTTATCCCATGGAAAGCCCTTTGTGACAGCTCGGATAACTCCCTGGTCGAAGGAGGCCCGGGTCCAGTTCCTACGGGTTCAGGACTAATGGGAGTAGAACCTCTGGGCTAAACTCGGAACAGCACGCCCTCTCTTGTCTTCAGTGAGTCCCGTTGGGCCCAGTACGACTTGTAGGTGGCGCTCCTCGGTGCGATGTCCTCCCAGGTTAGTCTCCTCCCTGCCTCCACTTCTCTCAAGAGTGGTCCCAAGTCTGCATCTGCCAGCTGCTCCCTCCTCAGGTCTGCGCTATCCCAGCCATCCGCAGGCACTGCCGTGACCACTCGGACAGCTGCGGCACGCTCCTTCTCTTCCACTCTTGTGCACTGGCCGCATCCTCTGGGCAGGGTCTTCCGGACATGGCGTCTGCATTACCGTGGCTCTTCCCTCTATGATGTACAGAGGTGAAGTCGTACTCCTGCAGCCTCTGGACCCACAATGTCGGTGTCCACAATGAAAGCGCCACCTGGTTGTGGGAATCCCAAAATAGGAGCACTGCACAGGGTCTTCTTCAGGTGCTGGAAAGCGCCTTCGGCGTCCTCCGTCCACACATAAGTTTGGTATTCCTCTGCCAGTCGGGTAAGGGGTTTGGCGATGTTGGAGAACCCCTTTATGAAGCGGCGATAATAACGGCTGAGCCCCAGGAAACTGCGCAACTCCCGCTTATCCTTTGGGCGAGGCCAATCTCTCACAGCCTGGGTCTTCTCCGCGTCTGTGGCCACTCCGGTTGGTGAGACTATGTGGCCCAAGTAGTTAACTTCCTTGCGGAAGAGCTGGCACTTCTTCGCGTTCAGCTTCAGGTTGGTCGCCTGCAGTCTCGGTAGTACCTTGCTCAGGTTTTCCAGATGGTCTTCGAAGGTCTTACTGACGATGATGATGTCGTCCAGGCATAGCAGGTAGGCGTCATAAGTCGGTCCTCATTACTGACTCCATTAGGCGTTGGAACGTTGCTGGTGCGTTGCAGAGCCAAAGGGCATAACTGTGAACTGCCAAAGCCCTTGGCCTGTCAAGAATGCAGTCTTCTCCTTGTCTCTCGGGTCTAGAGCTACCTGCCAATAACCCGACTTCAGGTCCAGGATCGAGAACCACTGCGCACCAGCAAGAGTGTCCAGAGTGTCGTCAATCCGGGGTAGGGGGAAGCAATCCTTTCGGGTGACAACGTTCAACTTCCTGCAGTCCACGCAGAAGCGTAGCTCGCGGTTCTTCGTCACCAGGACTACGGAGGAACATCAAGGGCTGTCAGACTCTTCAATCACTCCCCTGGATTTCATGCCATCTACCATATCCCGTACCGCCGCTTGTTTTGCCAGCGGAACGCGTCTAGGTGGTTGCCGAATAGGCTGGAGTCTCCGGTGTCGATGCGGTGGAGCACGCGTTCCGTGCGGCCGTAGTCGCTGTCGCCTTGACTGAAGACGCGCTGGCATCGCCTCAGCAGTTGTCGAACATTCTCCAGCTGTTCTGCGGTCAGGTGGTCGGCCGCCCTCTCCAGTAAGCCTTCCAGCCGGGGCCCCAGGTGTTGCGTCGGCACCGGCTCCTGTGTCTTGTCGATTGCGGTTACGCTGACCACGGGCTCGCACGTCCCCAGCTCCGTTCCGGCCTGGACGTCGTGATCGGTGTCCGTTGGATTTAGCAGTCTCACTGGCACCTCCTCTCGGCACGGCAAAAATGTCCTGGCTACACATAGTCCGTGCACAGGCGTCTTCTTGTCCATCATCATGTTCTTCGTCCGCTGGCCTTCCAGTCGCGCCGTCAACACCACCTCGCTTCTCGCGGGGACAACCATGTCTTCCTTCAAGACGACCCTACAAATTCCATGGCGCTCTTCGGGCTGACGGAGTATGACCTCTTCTTCATTAAGCCGCAGGACCTTCCTGCCGACGTCAAACGTCGCCTCGTGGCTCCTGAGGACATCCAATCCCAGTATCACCTCCTCAGCCACCTTCGCGACGAACACCCAGAGACGCACGGCATTCCGTCCCAAGGTCAACTTCAATAGGGCCTCCTCCACAGGCAAGGTGTCGCCCGATGCCGTCACAAGCTGGTATGGTCGGCTTGGCTTCCTCGTCGGCAAACCCTTGGCCACGTCAGGTTTGATGATGGTCACAGCTGCCCCGGTGTCCACCAGCACACGGCGCGGCTTCCCTCTCACCCAACCGTCCGCGATGAGGCTGTCATCCATACGCCGGCTGACGGTGCGCAGTGTCACTTGAGGGGATGGTGGTGATGGTGCCGACGTGCCCCTCTCCACGCCGGTCCTTACTCGTTCCTCCGGCTGCTCTTTCTGGTGTCGGTCATCTTCGCGGTCATCGTCGCGCCCAAGTAGTTATTTGCAGCTTCCGTCTTCATTGTTAATTCGGTCTTCATTTCTTCCATCTTCTCGGTGATGTTGCTGTCGTCCCGCTTCCTGACACCAATTGTGACTTTGTGGTTTCGTAGAATTAAAAGTCCAATTTGCTGAAATTCTAAATGTTCTTTGAGTAGAAATACACTCCGTAGCAGCAAAATTACATCACATATCACAACACAATCTTCCAAGGTCGATGACAATAACAAACAGCGTTCAGTTTACAACACTTTCAGCTGTTCTCCGCTTACCTCTCGCGACTCACTCACTCTTGGCGAATGGTCGCCTTCTTAAATACTACATTGATAAATTCGAGGCTCTTCGAGAAGAATAAAGAAACCGAATATTCTGTCACATTCCAGAAGTGTAACATAATCTATGCGGGCAAGTCCTTTATCACAGCTATCTTCATTTGCCGGGCCCTTGGTGTACACTAGCTGCGCTATTGTTAACTGCTTATGCAAGCTCCTTATTATGGTGAAACATTATCCGCTGTCCATTATCTATTTGCGCCGACACTGTTTATGCCTGTTACCGCGACACTAATAAAGTCATTTCTTAACATTAAGATGCATTTTTTGGTAATTTTCTTTCTTTTTCATGAATTTAGTGGGCAGTTTCATCTGTAGCCCGCCTTCGGAAGTCCCGGATTTGATTCCAGTGGCTGACCTGACCCTGATCCATGGGCTTTTTGGGAGGTTTTAAAATAATATGTGATTATTATTGTGACCTAGTGGAATACAACATGACAACGTGCTCCTCTTTCTAACAGATGCGACGTCTTACATGGTAAAGGCGGCAAAATCGATCCAATCATTTTACAGTAAGATTATGCATGTTTCGTGTAAGGCCTATGCTTTTCATTGAATTGCTGAACAGGTCAGATCAACATTTCCAGAAGTAGATACACTAATTTCCACAGTAAAGAAAATATTTTTGAAAGCGCCAACCCGAACTATGTATTTCAAAGAAAAAGCCCCTAATATAGCTTTGCTCCCCGGCACCAATTTTAACATGCTGGGGTACATGGTTAACTGCATGTATATACCACTGTGACAATTTTCAAATAGTGAGAAGTGGTGAATAGGTTTGATAGGGTAGATTCAACAGCAATTGAGAGCACACAGGATCTGTTTTCTGATACTCAAATCCAAGGTAAATTATCTTTCATTAAATCAAATTTGCATTTTTGTCGGATACCATAACCCGCCTTGAAGAAAGTGGCATGACATTGGATAAGTCGATTGAATTAATGAGAATTGCGGAAAAGAGGATACAAAATCTAAAAGGTGAGATTGTGAACAAAATTAGACAGAAACTAAAATTTGTTGGACAAAAATAAAGGATACCAAACAGTTTGTCAGATTGCCAATATCTTGTCAGGAGAAAACTTCAGAACTGACATATTTGAACAGGGTTTAATAGGCCGTGACATAGTGTTTTTAAATATGCACCTATTACATCTGTGGAAGTGGAGAGAAGTTTCTCAAAGTATAAAAGAGTTTTAGCTGACAACCACCATTCCTTTACTTGTGATATCTTGAAGATGACCATGGCAGTGTACTGCAACGCTAAGTAAGATATGTTTTGGCTAATGGGTACAGTAACAGTTTTTCATATTTTATAAAATTGTAAATGATCTGATGAATTTTGAATTTATTTATTATTTAGTAGCAATAACTGCATTATTTAGTAAGAAAGTGAATTTTAAAATGTGGTTATTCGAACCATATATTCATTATTTGTCTGTGACAGTTATTAATGTATTATTATGAAAGAAATTGATAATTTTTGTTAGGTAATTTTTTTTACATTTATATGCATTTTTTTATACATTTTAAAGGCATTTTATAGCTCATTTTTAGAGAATTTTTAGGTCAACAACTTCCGGGCCCTACTAATGACGTTGCTAAGATAGACGGGACGACGGTACCTGCAACTGTGTGCTAAAATCTCCGCTGTCATGAGGGAAGCGTATTATGGTGCTTAATGCTGGGGGTAATGAAGGGTGGGTGCTGAACTCTTTGTTTTTGTCAGCTAAGAACATAGGGGACTGCAAAGCTGATAGTCATGATGAAATGGCAACAGAGGTATTTCAAAAGTGGTTTTCCAATAGTCTACTTGAGTACTTGCCAAACAACAGAAAATGTGTGATAATAATAGACAATGCAAGCTACCATTCATGGCAGTTGTTTAAAATTCCATCCATGAAAACGAGAGTACAAGATATTATTTTGTTCATGAAAGAACATAACATACCTGTACCAAATCCTGTTCCCATAAATGCTGTCCTTATATATACAATTAAGTCTGCAAATATAATTAAAAAGTTTGTAGTTGATGAACTGGCAGCTTTTCGCGGCCAAGAAGTTTTGCATCTTCCACCCTATCACTGCATATTTAACCCTATAGAACTCATATGGGCTAAATTGAAAGGATTTGTCGGGAAACACAACATGACATATACCCTAAGTGCAAGCATGTGTGAGCTGTTGCGTAAAGGTACAAAAAGAATTGACTACAACCTTTGGTCATCATACGTCCAGCGCACCACCAAAATCAAGGGAAAATATATGTCATGATGCAGACAGCAACCAGGAGAGATTCGTGATTCATGTAGGAGACAGTGACAATGATGAGTAAAGGAAGGATCAAAGCATTTTTAATCACAAATGTATAATTTTTATTTTTCTCAGAATTTATTGAAGGAATTTTGCAGAAAGTGCTATTTGTTCTCTTTTGTACTTGTTTTATATTTCGTAATTCAGAGATTTTTTTTTAAATAAAGAGAAATTGCATTGCTAGCTAATAAACTGACATTACATCTAAATGACAATACATGTCTTCTTATATTCGTTTTACATACTAAAAACATTCTCATGTGGAAAGTTTTATTTTCTGATCAAAGTTACTATCAAAGCTACTTTCTTAAAAGGACCACTCATTTGTATCATTCTGCTGAAGATGGTCTTTCTCTTCTTACTTGTTTTTGAGTTTTGACAAATGCATTGCTTTTGTTTATATCCCCTCAAATTTGATTTCACCACATTCTCTGTTTGCCACAGGAACAGAATGTGTAATTTATTTTGTTATTATGTTCAGAGGCACATAAATAATTATTATTCTCAGGGGCACTTAGCATTTATTTGTACCAAACAAAAGATTACAAAAAAAAAAGACAAGCTAAAGATCATTCTTTTATTAGTAAATAAATATCCATTGGAAAATACATTTATATTTTACTTTTAAATATTGACTGACAGTTGTCCGACAATGTCTACCTTTTGTAGGGCATGTTTGTAAAATCCCTCAGATATGCTAACATTCATACTTGTAATATATACCTAACAGTATTTTTAACCTTTCTGGAGTTTTAAAGTGTTTATGACATATTTAATTATTATGTGGAATGTATGTGATTATTTATTTAAAATGTGTTTAACAGAAGCCCTCCCCACCAAAACAAAAACAAATTACACTGCTTAACTTTATTCAAATTTGTAAAATTAGAAAACATCCTTGTAAAAAGCTTCCAGCATTTAAAAATAGTAATAGATTTTCCTTACTAGTTTTTCTTTAATTCCTGAGTTCGTATTATTTACATTAGAGGTATTTACTACTTTGTTAAAAAATCTGATTCTCTGTCTGTAGCTGCCATAGAATGTAGGAAAATGTTTTAGGATAAATTGGCTCTGGGCAATCCACTTTCACCTTTATTAGCTAACTTATTTATAAGTGCATTTGAAACAAATCAAAAATTCCAAAGTCTTCAAAGTTTGGTATAGATATGTTGACGACATCTTTGCAATTGTACCGAATAAACATTTAGAAGATGCATTAAAATTACTCAGTCTGCAAGAAAGGACTATAAAATTCACTATAGAAAAGGAAACCAATGGACAACTCTCTTTCTTGGATCTAAATATCATCAGGAATGACACAAAAATAAAATTTGGAATTTACAGGAAACCAACACATTCAGAAAATTACATAAAAAATAATAGCCATAACCCAATTACACATAAACATGCAATAATAAACAGCCTTACACACAGACTAGTCAACACATCCATGGAAAAAGAAGAATATTTCAAAGAACAAAAAGCAATACTACACATAGCAGAAGAAAATGGATACAACAAAAGTTTGGTGTTGAAGAAAATTAGAAAAGCTAAACTAAAGAAAACCATTAAGGAAGCAACCACATTCACAAAAGAAAAAGAAAGCAACAGCATATTCAGTTCATTCACATATCACCCCAAAACATTTAATAAATTTAAAAAGATCTTCAAGGAACAAAATATCACCTTGGCACCTACTAATAGACACTCAATTTTAAAATTGCTAAATTCAAAAACAAAAGATGAAATCCCATCAGTTAAGAGATCCGGGATATACCAGATAAGTTGTAAGAATTGTGAAAAATGCTACATAGGTCAAACTAAAAGAAATCTAAAAACCAGAGTCAAAGAGCACTTTAGAAACATCAGATTGAAAGAAGAAGATAAGTCAGCAGTAGCATTTCACTTGTGGAATGAAAACCATAACATTGATCCAAATCCAAAATTATTAAAAGGAGTGACAAACCAAAATAAATTGACAACATGGGAGAACGTATTCATATGGAAAAATAAGGATCGCGTAATGAACTTTGAAATCCCTTAGATCCCTTACATAATTTGACAAAGAAGTTCATAGTTCCACCACCAGAGAGAGAGAGAGAGAGCAGACAACCACAGATGTCAGTTGGAAAAATATTGAAAATGGAGGCGAATGCCTTTGAAACTAGTCTCTCATAAATATAAACAAGTAAGTGACGAGTATTAATAAACCAACTACAAATAGTTTCTGAGATTAATTTTGACGTCACTGTTACTAAATTCCTCCAAACACATATAAAACGCTTTCTGTTTACTAGTCGCTATCTTTGCTACTACAGCTGTCTAGCGGATTGCGGCAGAAACATTGCATGCACATGCACATTGGTGCCAACAAACAAAACTGTTTGGGTTGCTTTTTCATTTGATATAAATCATTTATAACTGTAAGTTTAATGTAATAAATATTATAAAGAGTTAAAACCCCAATATTCATTTATATACACCCTGTGTATGTATATTAAAGTAATGACAATAGATACTATGCATTACAAATCAAATATAACAAAATGATGAGACCAAGTGGCTGTAAAAGCTCAGTTGAGGTATAAAAATAAAGCTTGAATATTGCAATTGCTAACCTATATTTGTATATACATATTACATTAGTCTTATAACTGCAGGAAATATTTGATTTTGTTTCTGTACATAATTAAAAAATAATCCCTGCTTTGTTTTCATATGTTCAATATTCATATTTAATGCTTATGTCAACTGTACCTTTCCTTGACATATTAAATATTTGCAAACCTTAATGGCTACTAGTGAACCCACTGAGTACAATTCAATCCAGTCCAATCCGTTTCAGCAGTTACTGAAGGAGACAAGGTATGTGAGTCATGAAATGATGGGAAATACATTATTAACTTTTTACTCCTTGAAGCGGATTTTTGTAGTCACTGGCCAGTACCAAAAGAGGGCAAAGATGCCTAGAGGGGCAAATATTCTGTTTCTCTTTCTACAGAATGATTAAAAATACCTGTTAATGCACTAAAATAAACCAGCTTTTTCTAAGAATGTCTCATTGCTACAACCAAACTTACTGAATCAAACTTCATGATTATGCATGATTGGAGGAATTTAATAACAGTGAGGTCAAAATTAATTAAAAAAGCTATTTGTAGTCGGTTTTTACATTTCGTCGTGTACATTTTTACATCATTGAGGGACTAGTTTCGGAATCCATTGCATCCATTTTCAATTTCGGTTCAACTATCGTCTTGTTAGATAGAGTCAACATGAAAAATTCAAATCCCAGCCATGGCATTTAGTTTTTCATGTTGACTCTATCAAAGACTTTAGCCTATATATGGCTAGTGTGAAGAAATGATTAATTTCCATCAATTAACTAAAATGTGGTCTTGTCATTTGTGTTTTTCTCACTGGTGGTAGAAGTTCATAGTTCCAATAATTGGAACTATATATATATATATATGATTGGAGGAATTTCGTAACAGTGACATCAAAATTAATTGAAAAAACTATTTGTAGTTGGTTTTTTGATACTTTGTCACTTACATGTTTTTGTTTTGTTTTGTAATTTATTTACATTCTCCAACGTTAAGTCATATCGGACGATTAATAGAATGGGTGAAATGATGCTCAAATGAGCCCAGGGTCCATGGAGCTTAGAGTTACCCGACATTTGTCTTTTAGGATAAGGGAAAACCCCGGAAAAAACCTTATCTGGGTACAAAAGTGAATTGAGAAGATATTGACACATTGCTTCACTCACACTGTGTCAATATCTTCTCGATTCACTTTTGTACTAATTTGTGCTTCACTGTCCCCACGCTTCTTCCAAGTTTATACTTATCTAGGTAACTCACTCTGACTGAGATTCGAACTCGAGACCTCTTGAACGTGAGGCAGACATGCTACCACCACGCTACCGAAGCGGGCAAAAGTCACTTACATTTTAATATTTTTGAGGGACTATTTTTCAGAAGTCATCGCCTCCATTGTCTCTAGTGGCTAATTGTATAGCTCAGTTAATAGTTACCTGCCTGCCTGCTGTGTAAGGCATTGTTTCCCAGCTGGGGGGTGGGAATTTTTATCTAACCAGGATTATTCGCTAGTGTTCTTAGAGTCTGGAAATATGAATGAGAGTGTGAATGATCTGATGTATAAAATTAGCCAAACCACTGCATATGACTTAGCACTATTGCTTATAGACAATATATTCCAAGGATAAAAAGATACTGATATGATTGCAAGTCCATTAAATGGGACAATAAAAAAGAGAATATTCTAGTATTTTATTCGTGAATGTTAACATAATATGAAATTAAAAAAACAAAAATCCATTAATATAGTCTAAACTCATAACAAAACACTTTATGTGAAATATGCAACACCAAGCTTTAAGGGATTAAGTACCTTAAATGTACATATTATGCTACATGGTAAACCAGGCTACACTCATATGTGCACCAGTGTCATAGTATGGTCAATGCTTGTATACTTAAATATATTTCCACATTATTGCCATGATATATATTCATTACTAAAAAACAGTGATTAAATTTTATTTTCATAAATAAATTGTGAGTAAAAATTTCATTTTTTTAAACATATTGGTTACAAGTAAAACTGATTACAATAACTGTTTCAGTAATTTAGTTACTTTTACACAAATACTTCCCATATCTGTTTATAACATATAAATGCTGGTGCATCAAACTATTGTCAAATATGCAACTAATAAGTTTCTCAGACCACTGTTTAGTAATGTTTTTGTTTAATGTTTAGTGTTAAATTTGGTACTAAAGTGTCACTATTCTGCTCTTGTTTGTTAATTCTCTTATCTTTAAGTGTGTGACTTATTTAGTGTGCAGCAGGTGTGTTTTAATCTAGATCTAATTCTATTTAGATCATTTTCTTTGTTAATATGATCGGGGCTGCCCATAAGGAGGGTACTCACATTAGGGTCCAGGAGGTCTATATGGGAATATATGATTTATCATATATTTATTCAGTCCAAAATCTTAAACTTCTTCGAAGAGCTAAATAGGTTTTCTGCAATAATATAAACACATCTTCCTATTTCATTATCACATGAATTTATAATTTTTTTGAATAATCTATAGGATGCATCCAGAATTAATATTTCAAATATTTATGGTGCTAGAAGGTGCTAAGTGGAAACAATGATATAATAATTATAGGGCGATACCACCAGACCAGATCACCTTGCTGGAACCCTTGGCTGTTGGCTTGCCTGTCGTATCGGATCTTCATGCGGTCGCTCTCCTTCTGGATGTTCTGACGAGTCATCTCATGCAAGTCTTGGAGATGGTCCACCAGGTTCTCCACATACTCAGTTGCTGGCTGTTTTGCGTCCGGGGGCTCCCAAAGGTCAGATCACAGGGGAGGCATAACTCTCGGCCGAACATTAAGCTGGCTGGCGTCATCCCAGTGGTGTCGTGTGTTAACGAGCGGTAGGCCAGCAAGAACAGTGGCACCTTGTAGTCCCAGTCTCGCTGATGGCTGGCCACGACCTTCCTCAGGTGTTCTTCTAAGGTCTTGATGTATCTCTCGACCATGCCGTCCGACTGTGGATGTAGGGGTGTGGTGTGGATCTTGTTAACCCCAAGTCTTTCTAGTGCCTCCTTCATCTGGTTGGATTCAAAATTGGTGCCCTGGTTGCTGTGGAGCTCTAGCGGCACCCCAAAACGGCAGAACATTTGCTCCACGAGGCAGTCTGTGGTGGTCTTCGACTCCTGGTTCGGAATGCATACACCTCCGGCCACTTGGTGAAGTAGTCCACGACTACCATCAGGTACTTCTTGCCATGGTCGGATACTGGCAATAATGAAATGTGTAGTGTTTAACGCCCGCTTTTACTACATACGACACCGCGGGCGGTGAGACTGATGATACATGAGATGAAGATGGAGCACCAGTGGAATGAGATGGCAGGGGAAACCGGAGGTCCCGGAGAAAACCCGCCCCAGGGCCGTGTTGTCCATAACAAATCTCACTTTGGGGTCGCCTGGGATCGAACCCGGTCCGCCTTGGTGAGAGCCAAGTGGTCTAACCACTGAGCCACGGCACGGCCAATATAATTGCAATGGTCCAGCTATGTTGACGGTGATCCTTTCGAATGGCGCTCCGATGTTGTACTGCTGCATGCGACCCCGGCTCCTAGTCTGGGGGCCATGACTCATCGTGGACACTTGGCATTGACGGCACCATCTCACATCATCTGCTCGGAGCCTCAGCCCTGCCTCAGCGGAGCCTCAGCCTCAGCCTCAGCGAGTAGTAGTGCTGCCGAAGTTTGTCAAACGTCTGGTTTGCTTCCAGGTGTCCTCCTGAAGTACCGGCGTGCACTTCTTCTAAGACTTCCGGGACCTTACTTCGGGGAAGTACCAACTGTTCTCTGCGTCTTCCCATTGGGCGATTCCCATACCCAGAACAGCACGTCCTCTCTGATCTTCAGCGAGTCCCATTGGGCCCAGTACGAATTGTATGTGGCGATCCTTGTGGCGATGTCCTCCCAGGTTGGTCTTGTCCCTGCCTCCACTTCTCTCAAGAGTGGCCCCAAGTCTGCGTCCGCCAGCTGCTCCCTTCTCACGCCTGCGCTATCCCAGTCATCCGCAGGCACTGCGGTGACCACTCTGACAGTTGCGGCATGCTGCTTCTCTTCCACTCTTCAGCATTGGCCGCGCTCCTCTGGACAGGGTCTTCGGGACATGGCATTGCCATGGCTCTTCCCTCTACGATGTTCAGAGATGAAGTTGTACTCCTGCAGCCTCTGTACCCAGTGGGCTGTCTGGCCTTCCAGGTTTCTAAAACTAAGTAGCCAGGTTAGGGGCCGTCAGTCCTCAGGTGGAATGGCTGAGCATACAGGTATTTGTGGAAGTGATCCAAGGTCTTTACTGCCGTCAGTAACTCTCGCCGGGTGACGCAGTAGTTCTTCTCTGCCTTGGATAGCGTCTTGCTGTAGTAGGCTATCACCCGCTCATGGCCGTCCTGGACTTGGGATAGGATGCTTGCAATGCATTGGTCGCTGGCGTCGGTGTCTACAATGAAGGCGCAGTCTGGCTGTGGAAATTAAAATAGGGGCACTGCAAAGTGTCTTCTTCAGCTGCTGGAAAGCGCCTTCGGCATCCTCCGTCCTCACATGAGGCCGGTGTTCCTGTGTCAGTAAGGTGAGGGGTTTGGCGATGTTGGAGAACCCTTTATGAAACGGCGGTAATAACTGCACAGCCCCAGGAAACTGCGCAATTCTCTCTTATCCTTTGGCCGAGGCCAATCTCTCACGGCCTGTGTCTTCTCTGGGTCTGTGGCCACTCTGGTTGGTGAGACTATGTGGCCCAAGTAGTTAACTTCCTTGCGGAAGAGCTGGCAGTTCTTCGCATTGAGCGTCAAGTTGGTCGCCTGCAGTCTCTGTGGCACCTTACTCAGAACCTCGAGATGGTCTTCGAAAATCTTGCCAATGATGATGTCGTCCAGGTATAGCAGGCAGACGTCATAAGTCGGTCCTCTCATCCCTGACTCCAAGAGGCATTGGATGGTAGCTGGTGCGTTGCATAGGCCAAAGGGCATAACTGTGAACTGCCAAAGTCCTTGGCCTGTCGAGAAAGCAGTTTTCTCCTTGTTTGCTAGCGTGTCCAGGGTTTCGTCAATCCGGGGTAAGGAGAAACATTCCTTCCGGGTGACAGCGTTCAACTTCCTTTAGTCCACACAGAAGCGTAGGTTGCCATTCTTCTTCGTCACCAGAACTACAGGGAACACCAAGGGCTGTCAGACTCTTCAATCACTCCCCTGGATTTCATGTCATCCAGCATATCACGTACCGCCGCTTGTTTTGCCAGCGGAACGCGTATAGGTGGTCGTCGAATAGGTCGGGCGTCTCCGGTGTCGATACGGTGAAGCACTTTATCCGTGCGGCCGTAGTCACTGTTGCCTTGGCTGAGATCTCCAGTGAAATCTATAAGTGCAACGTCGAAAGAAATGGTCGAGGGAGGGATAACAGCTAAGGAACATATACCCTCCAGTATTGTGGAATATATAACTGAAATTAATGCAGCAATAGCTGCTGATAAAGTTAGTGTATCAACCAAGAAACTAATAATAGCCCAGATGGGCAAGATAGCTGAAGCCTTTAACGAGCTATCTGCTGCAGTAAGTATACTACAAGCGTAAAATAATATTCTGAAAACCAATTTGGTACAGCCTAAGCCTTCTTATGCACAAATGGTCATGAGACAAAGGATGACTGACACGGAGGACAAATTTGAGAGGGCTATAAAGAAGCAAACCCACACGGTGTTGATTAGATCGACAGAAGGTAAAAAGGCAGATGTGGTACAAGACATAGTTACCAAAAATCTAAAGCCAGTGGAAGAAAAAATTAAAATAACTAATGTAAGGATAACGGACACAACTGTAATAGTCGAGGCAGAAACAAAGGAAGATATGGAAAATATTTTGAATAGTCAGAATCTAAAAGATAAGGAAATTAAGGTAGAACCGGCTAAGGAAAACAACCGTTAATGATAATTTATGATGTTTTATCCACAGAAAAAGAAGACAACATCAAAAGAAATATGTATGAACAGAATTATAAAGATGAAATGACATGGGAAGAATTTAACCACAAGGTAACCTACCGATTTAAAACAGGGCCTAGAGATAAAAGAACAGTTCATCATGTAATAGAAGTAGACCCCAGGCTAAGATATAGACTTATTCCAGGCGGTTCAGTTCAAAGATTATATTGTGGTAGCAAAATGTATGAAGTGTCAAAAGCTAGGACACATGGCAAAATATTGTAAACAAGAGGTATCTGTGTGCTCACACTGCGGGGAACAAGATCATACAAAGAAGGAGTGTCAAAAAGCTAAAGATAAGGAGAAGTCTGTATGTATTCCATGTAGCACGAAAAAGAAAAACCTAACTACTGGGACAAAAATACACTGTCAAAATAGGAATGTATGCCCAACGTATAAGATGTTTTGGGAACAGTTAATTAATAGAACAGACTATGGACAGGATAACCCAAATGGAATGGAGTAAGAGAATAATGAACATAAGACATGGATCACAAACAAGTAGGAAACAAGGTAAACCAACTGCGACTTCTAAGACCTATCAGTTGTTGAAGTGAAGAACAAACATATTGCTACATACGTAAGGAACCTGCGATTGCCTGTAAGACGGCGATATTTTAAAGATATATGTATAATAACGCTAATAAACGCTAATGAAAGAGGGAACATCAAAGATTTATTAAACAAAGAATGGTAATGGTAAATGAAATACAGCAAATAAAGAGCATAAGAATAGGTCAGATAAATGCACAGAGATCAAGGCTAGTGATGCAGGAATTAAGAAAGGTAATAGAAGACAGGCAATTGGATATCCTGTGCATACAAGAGCCTTATGTCTTTAAAGGAAAACCTATACATGTGGCTGCTACAACTAGAATAATAATAGAGGGTGATCAACCAAAAGCAATAATTCTAATCATCAACAAAGAAATCACAGGTGGTAAAGATTACACAATTGTGCGATGAACATGTTAACTGCATTGAGGTAACAACTGATGGTGCAAGCTTCATCCTGTGTAATCATTATTTTCAATATAGTGATGATATTCAAATACACATGGACAAGATGGAAAGAGTGCTAGACATGATGTCAAGGAAGTCCATTAGATATGGTATGGATAGTAATGCCAAATCAAAGAGGTGGTATAGTAAAAATCCTGATAATAAGGGTGAAAGATTAGAAGAAATATTACTACAGAACAATATGATCATAATGAATACACCATTTAATCCATTTACTTTTGAAAATAGAGCTGGAGCAGAGGAGAATATAGACCTTACGGTAGCCAAAGGAGAAATTGTGAATCGTATCAGTAATTGGAAAGTGGCGCAACAACTAACAACTAGTGACCACAATTTAATATATTATAATATAGTATAACATGGACAGAAGGGGAACATCAAAATCATCAGAAGAAAAGAAAATATCAGATAAAGAATGCTGATTGGGCAAAACTTAGAGGTTCAATTAAAATTCCCAATGAAATACAAATTGGAGGAAATATAGATGAAAAAGCTAAGCAATTAACTCAAAGCATACAATAGGCGATGGAGGAGGCATTAAAGAAATGTACAAATACTGATGGAAAATATAAGGTATGGAATGACAAACTGCAGAAACTAAGGAGCAGAGTCAGGAAGTTAAGAAGATATTATCAGCTAAGTTGGACTGCACAAGAAAAACAGATTAGACTTCAGGAATATAGAGAAGTGCAACAACAATATAAGATCAAGCTGGAAGAAATGAGACAAGAAACATGGAAAAGATTTATAGAGGAAAATTTGGATGAAAATGAATGGGGGACTCCGTATAAAATAGTCATGAAGAAAATAAAAGCGCCGGAAGTAATCTCAACAATAAAGAAACCTGATGGAACTTATACAGAATCGTGGACAAGCTCTATGAATCATGGTGATGGATATAAGGGCGCTCAACTACGGACTATGAATCACATGTTGCAGATATTGCTTCCTAGTGACGAACAAGAACAAGAGAATGAGGAACAGCAAGCTATGCGACGTGACTTTCAAAATGTATATATTAATCAAACAGTAATCTACCCATATGACGTTTCGGAAGTAAAGTTAGCAATCCGAGAACTGAAGAAAAAAGCACCAGGACCAGACAATATAAGCGCAGAAATTCTACAAAACCTGGAAGAATCTATAGCACCATACTTATGTAGCCTACTTAATGAATGCGTGGTACAGGGGCGAGTTCCATACTGTTGGAAAGAAGCAGAGGTAGTAATACTAAAAAAGTCAGCAAATAAGCATCCAACAGAGCCAAAATCATATAGACCAATATGTCTGTTAAACACAATAGGAAAAGTACAAGAGAAATTAATATTAAAAAGGATAGAGGAATATCGAATTATGATAGGCATGACCCAGAAACAATTTGGCTTCAGAAAGGAGAAATCCACTGAGGTGGCCATAAATGTGGCGTTAGAAGCGATAAAAAGAAGTACAAATAAATATGTATTAGGAGTATTCATCGATATCGCTGGAGCCTTTGACAACTTATGGTGGCCGTATCTATTTAAAATCATGGAAGTGAAACAATACCCAAAAGTTCTACACAATGTACTCAGAGATTATTGTAAAGATTGACGGGTACATGTCACCGGCAGAAATGGAAAAATTACAAGAGAAATTACCAAAGGTTGCCCACAGGGATCCATTTTGGGGCCCCTCTTTTGGACATCATGACGGAACCAATACTAGAAGAATTAGCTGTATCACAAGATATCATCAAAATTGTTGCCTATGCAGATGACATTCTGATTATTACAGAGGCAAATAGTAGGATGGAGTTAAAGACAAAAACAAATTCAACTTTAAAGAAATTTAACAACTGGTGTAATCAAGCCAAATTAAAAATATCAGCGAACAAATCTGCCTATGTGCTAATGAAAGGAGCATTAATTAGGGACCCGACTATTAAGATAGATAATGAAAATATAAAAAGGGAAAAAGTAATTAAATATCTTGGAATACACCTGGATGAAAAGAGGAACTTTGAGCAACACATAAAGAAAACCAAAGAAAAAACTATAAAAATAATGATGAAATTGTCTGCTTTAGCAACAAGAACATTTAAATTACTGCCAAAGGCTAGAAGTTCATACCACATGAGTTTTGTTGTGGGAATAACAGCATATGGAGCTGGGGTATGAGCTGATAGAGTTAATATATAAAAGAACATGAAGATGATAAGATCCATACAGAGAACAGGATTATTGAAATGTATTGGAGCCGTTAAGACCACATCTACAATGGTACTCTTAATTGCAGTGGGGACATGGCCATTGGACTTGATAATCAAACAGCGAGGAGCCAACTATTGGGTTAAAAAAGGGGACTTAAGTAAAGTAGAGAAAATAATTGGATTTCCGTGCTCTACCAAAAAGGAAATAAATCAGAGACTTATAGAAGAATGGCAGCAAGAGTGGAACAACATAGAGGAAGGTAGAAGAACGCACA
Organism: Mantis religiosa; assembly: GCA_030765055.1. Taxonomy (NCBI): domain Eukaryota; kingdom Metazoa; phylum Arthropoda; class Insecta; order Mantodea; family Mantidae; genus Mantis; species Mantis religiosa. The sequence continues at coordinate 277,729,169 of CM060950.1, read as the reverse complement.
ATTTGTTTCCAAATATAAGAGAAAGATTACGCTTAAGACAAATACAGCCAAGAAGAGCAGGTATACAATTTCTAACGGGCCATGGACCATATCAGGCTTATTTCAAAAGAATTGGAAGCTCAGATAATGATATATGTGACAGCTGTAATATACAGGATACACCAGAACACACATTGTTTGAATGTAAAAAGTATAAAGATCTGTTAAAACTCCAAAGAAGTATGCTACAAGGGAAATATGTATATAATATCGTCAGAGATCCTGGGGACTTTAGAACACTGGAAGAAATGGCCAAGATCATCTCTACACGAGTCATGGAGAAATATAAACAACAACAGATAGAAAGACATGAAAGAGGAGAACCAGAGAGAAGGAGAGAGGAACAAGCAGCTGTAGAACCAAGGAGGTCAAAAAGGAATATGCAAAGGGAACCAGAGGATGGAACAAGGTGAGAAAACAAAATGGAAGATCAAGAACAACAACATATATGTGACCAGGAAATACCACAAAGGATCAACAGGAGACGCCAATATTGGATATCCATACGTAGAATGGGAGCAGGAGCAACAAGCAGATTAGCGGAAGACTCAGAAGAAGAGCGGAGTTAGGAGACATCTGCAATAGAATAATGTTTAAGAAAGAAATCTGAACTGATGGATGAACCCTCTCCAAATGATGGTGGAAACACTACAAGTCTAATCAAGAGGAATATTACTACCAATAGTCGGATAGGAAATGGCAGCAAATAAAAGATAAAAAGTCTTATGTGGAGACTTAGGTAGTGAGATGGTTTGAGGAATTGTAAAGCTACTGGTTTCCGGTAGCAAGTGGGACAGGACATTAGTGAATGTAAATGTTAGCAAGTAGGATATATGATATAGGTAGGGTATGTAGTTTTCATGAGTTCTAAAGCTGCTGGTTTCCCGTAACAAATAGGTTAGAATTAGCTAGGAGGTTAGGATTATTTAGCAAGTTAGATTAGGGAATATCTGCAAAGATAAGTACTTAAATGGAACTATTAAATAAGGCAGGAGGATAAAGAATTAAAATATGTGAACAGCTTTGCCCTGGTATAGCTTCAAGATACCAGGGCATGTGTTGAGCAGATTATTTTTTTTTTTTTTTTTTTTTTGTCTTGGCTGAAGGCGCGCTAGTATCGCCTCAGCAGTTTTCGAACTGGCTGTTCTGCGCTCAGGTGGTCGGCCGCCCTTTCCAGTAAGCCTTCCAACCGGGGCCCAGGTGTTGCGTCGGCACCGGCTCCTGTGTCTTTTCGATTGCGGTTACGCTGACCACGGGCTCGCACGTCCCCAGCTCCATTCCGGCCTGGACGTCGTAATCGGTGTCTGCCAGGTTGAGCAGCCTCACTGGCACCTCCTCTCGGCACGGCAATAATGTCCTGGCTACACAGAGTCCGTGCACAGGCGTCTTCTGGTACAGCATCATGTTCTTCGCCCGCTGGCCTTCCAGTCGCGCCGTCACCACCACCTCACTTCTCGCGGGGACCACCACGTCTTCCTTCAAGATGATCTTGCAGATTCCAAGGTGCTCGTCGGGTTGCCGGAGTATCATCTCTTCTCCATTGAGCCGCAGGACCTTACTGCCGACATCGACCGTCGTCTCGTGGCTCCTGAGGGCATCCAATCATAGTATCACCTCCTCAGCCACCTTCGTGACGCGCACCCACAGACGTACGGCACTCCTTTCCAAGGTCAACTTAAGCAGGGCCTCCTCCACAGGCAAGGTGTCACCCGATGCCGTCAGAAGCTGGTATGGTCGGCTAGGCTTCCTCTTTGGCAAACCGCTGCCCACGTCAGGTCTGATAATGGTCACGGCTGCCTCGGCCTCTGCGAGCAACTGGCACGGCTTCCCACACACCCAACCGTCCGCGATGAGGCTGTCATCCATACGCCGGCTGACGGCGCGCAGTGACACTCGAGGGGATGGTGATGATGGCGCCGACGTGCCCCTCGCCACGACGGCCTTTACTCGTTTTCCGGCTGCTTTCCCTGGTGTGGGCAATCTCTCTCCAGGTTTCCCGGTTCTCCACACCCCTAACACACACCACTAGGTCTTCGCTGGCGTCCCTCGGCTGGTCTTCGGTCTCCATTATAGCGGATACTCCTTGTTCTGGAAGTCAGGATAGCTGTCACCTTGGCCGCCTCCATCCTCAATGCTGCCGTTAGCGCCTCGTGGATAGTTTTGTAATCGCCGAGCACTAGGCGCTGACGAATCTCCTTGTCTCGTACCCCGTCAACGAAGTTGTAGGCGTCTTCCCGGGATACGAACTCTGGTGGGAGGTCCATTAAGGCTTTACTGGCCAGCTGCTCGATTGCCAGGGCAAACTCCTGCTGCGTCTCCCCTGCCTGCTGCGACCTTGACTTCAGCTGGCTGCGGTACGCTGCGACTAAGCGGTGGTTTCCAAAGCGATTCTCCAGGACCTCCCAGATGTCCTTGGGCGCCGCCGCTGTCTGGACCTCGTTCAGAACTTCCGCGGCCCGTCCCTGGAGGCTGGCTATTACCTGTGTGGCCTCTTCCTCTGGTGACCATTTGTTGTGCTTGGCCACTGCGTCGAACTGGCGGCGGAAGATTTCGAAAGTTGTCGCGCCGTCGTATTTAGGAGGTTTGACGCGCGCCGATGTTGTGTCGCGTCCCGGCGCGTCGGCCTTCAAGTCCTTCAGCCTCCTGCCGACGATGTCCTGTACCGTGGCGTTCAGGGACTTTGTGTTGCTGTCGGCCTTTCTCTCCAGGTTGTTAACGCGGTTCGCAAGGTCTTCGACGTTTTCCACCATGGCGTTCAGGGACTTGGCGTCACTGTCGGCCTTTTCCTCTAGGTCATTGAAGCGGTTCGCCAGGTCTTCGACGCGCTCGTCCACTTGGTCCATCCGCTTGCCAAGCTCCGTCACGCTATCCCTCATGCCGGCCAACTGTTTCTCAAATTTGGCCACCAGAGACTCGTTCGCCACCTTTATTTCCGTGGCCAGACTGTCGTTCGCTGCTCTCATTTCTGTGGTTAATTCGGCCTTCATTGCAGTCAGATTGTGATTTGTTGTCTCCAACTTTGCAGCCAGGTCACTATTTGCCGCCTCTGTTTTCGTTGTTAATTCGGTCATCGTCGCGGCCAAGTTGTTATTTGCAGCTTCCGCCTTCGCAGCGAGGGTGTCATTTGTCGTCTTCATTTCTTTCAGCTCTGCGGAGAGATTGTCGTTAGCCGTCTTCATTTCTTCCATTTTCAGCAAAATCTTTTCCAATGCAGCGTCAATCGTTGTAATGTCCCACTTCCTGACACCAATTGTGACTTTGTGGGTTCGTAGAATTAGAAGTCCAATTTGCCGAAATTCTAAATGTTCTTTATTTCCGTAGAAATATGCTGTTCAACTGTCACGAACAACATTACATCACATATACAACACAATCTTCCAAGGTCGATGACAATAACAAACAGCATTCAGTTTACATCAGCTCTCGTTACAACAACACTATCAACTGTTCTCTGCTTACCTCTCGCGACTTACTCTCGTTTTACAACTGTCTGCTGCCGTGTCACAATCTCTTATATACCTCATTCCTAATTTGAGACTGTTCTGTACAATCACTAGATGTATCTGTAATAAACATCGAATGACAAAATCAGAACCTTCCATAACCATAACTTACTCTATGCCGGCAAGTCCTTTATCTCAGCTATCTTTGTTGGCCGGCTCCTTGTGTACACTAGCTGTGCTATCGTAGATAACGGCTTCGCGCTTTCTGTGCTTTTCACCACGACAGTTAAGTACAGAGTGTCTCAGTCGACTTATTGTATAATGTAAAAAGTTAACAACACTTTTATTTATAAGGATTCAAATTTTTGTATAATTTTTAATTATAGAGAGTTGAGTTGGATTTTGTTACAGTCATCACTTTTTTGTTGTTTTTTGTTTTGTTTTTGTTTTTTTTTTAGGTATGGGATGCAGAGTATCCAGCAAGAATTAAGTATTATTATGATATGAAGACATTCAGCTGGAAATACACACAGTTTTCCCAGTTCAATCAGTCTGACACTTTGCTACTTGTGTCTGGAGTACATTTTGGAACCCCACACAGCACTTCTGGAGAGATTGCTGTATTTAGCCTTATAGGTGATTCTTTTGAATTAACAAATTAAAATGTTTTTAAGTATAATAATATATTTTGTGTAAGATTTAAAGCTTTCATGGTGAACATTACTTATTATGGCTCACGAGTGATCAGTTGTGCCAAATTTATAAGCGTTAAGCATTCAGTCATTGTAAAATCCCTGCTGTTTTTCAGGAACTGAAAGAAGTGACTGAATGTCAATCAATGATATTACTTAATGGGTGGAACTTCCGCTGTCATGGCCAGTGACCATGTGATGATTTGTGATTGGACCACTCAGCTCTAGTGTAGAGCCTGAAGAGGGATATGGGGTTTACAATGGCTGAAAGCTCTGTCAATTTGACAGAGGTGATCACCCATGAAACCATAATTTATAATTTATCATGCTTCATTGATAAATTTTGGTGTGTAATACACACATGTGATATATCTACTGATAACAAATTCATATATATTCTTTATTCTATATGCATTATACAGTGTGTTGCTACAAGGCTTGATGGGAGGCACAGGACTTGTTTGCTGGTCTTATGCTGTACGACTTGGCTGGCAGCAGTTGCATGGCCTGTCTCCGAGTCATACTTGCGTGGACATCAAATGTAATCTCAAATCCTATTAACAATTATCAGAATCACAAAACACACTTAATCACAGGAAATAGAAATGGCATTCATCTGCATCAATATCTCTATGGCATCTTCTGAGGAAATTTCCATTCACATCTATTAGTTCTGTTTCCAAAATAGCATTCATGTTGTCCTTTTTTTTTAGTTCATAATGTTTGGGATTAGTTTTGTATAATTTATTTTTCAAGTTGTCCTGTAAATAAAAATTGCATGCTGTAAAATTAGGGGACAGAGCGGGCCATAAGCCCTTATTAATGATTTTATCTCAAAAATTTTCACAATAAACTGTAAGGACTCATCAACTGTATGTGTGATGTCAAGAGTCCTGCTGGAAATATCCAGATGGACATTCAATGTCCATCAGCTGTTTGAAACTTGGTACTAGTATATTATCTCTCTATCTTTGGCTATACTTATAAAAACTAAGCCCTATTATTCTGTATCTATTTATTATGCACCATACCCCGTTTTTTTATTTGTACAAGGGAGTTTCATGAACAAAATTAGGTTTGTCTGTAGCATAATATCGGTTGTGTTTGATGACACATGACCATGTAAATGAAACCATGCTTGACCACTGAACAGTATTAATTGTGGATTGATTGTTCCATTATTAACATTCCTCAAAATCCAGTTTTTCCCAATTCTGGTGATTACATGGTGACAATTCCTGGACAACAGTAATCTTTTGTAGTTCGAGGTTTAAAAGTTTTGTTGCTTTCTATGCTGAAGCTTTTGAAATGTCAGTTTCTTGTACAAGGCATCTAAGAGATTTTTGAGGTGATCATTCTAACATTTCTTCAATTTAATTTAATTTCTGCTCCGTAGGCATGTGCCTTTTTATCTTTCTTTTTTCTAGCGTGAATTGATCCTGTCTCCCTAAATTTGTTATCAAGCAAATAAACAGCCTCTCTACTTAGAACATGCATGCCAGGAAATTTAGTTTCAAATTCTCTTACAACTTCTGTCCAGGTTGATGTAATCACATACACATTGTACAAAAGCACTCTTTATTGATAGTGTGATCAAGATATTTTGAAAACCCTTCAAGCAAAACTAATCACTTCTAATGTTTATGCACTTGTGAACTGGATTAGAACAAGTAAAACTGACACATATGTACTAGAACGGATGTAGGACATTTGAACAGGGAAATGCAATGAAGCTTGCATGGTCTGTGTGCCTGCCAGGCAAGTTTTGTGGCATATGTAGGTACTGTACAATTCATAAATTCATATAAAAGTGGTTCTTCAGCCAGTGTTGCATTATTCAAAGCCCTTGGGGTCTGCTAAAATTGTACGAATCAGTTTGGGAATTTAATGTTGTGCTTGGATATTGCTATGGTAGCTCAGAGGTTAGAATAGCTGCACATAGAACACAAGAACTGTGGTTCAAATTGCGGCTGTGGCATTGAATGTTCCAGTTCCAATTCTACCTTTCAAACATAGGCTTAGTTAAATACAAGATGCAGTACTAATTAGGACCTTCATATGTAAATAAAAATTTTTTTCTTTAATATGTACATAACCTAAAGCAAAGTTTATTATCTTGATCTAGGTCCAAGAAACATATTTCCAAAATGTTATTTCTCGTAAAAATAGATTTTGTAAAAAAAAATATGTAAGTAAATATTTTTTACATTTTTCTCCTAAATACATATTTTAATACTTTTCAAATATTGTATAAATAAATATTTTAATAATAATTTCTCTACAGTACATGTAACGTTTTCTCATTTTACGTACAATATAAAACTTTATCTTGTAACTTATGAGTGTCATAACTACTTATTAGTCATGCCGAGTGATGTCTGTTGATTCAGTCAATGTTCAAGCTGTGGAAGTACAGAATTGTGCCGAGGGATTACGTCATATATGTTTGTTAAACCTGGCTAAGCAATGATGTGGTATACAGAGCAGGGCAGTATACATTATGTTTTACACCCTGCTGCAGTCAGATCACACAAAAGCAGTTGGACATGTTTCTCAGCTAGCTATTTCATTTATTAGTGCTAAGTTACTACAGCTATGAATATAATCCAGACTATTTGTCATATACAATTACATACAATTTATAACAGCTTCTTAAAAATACAAAATATTGATTACATACCATGCAATTTTGTATATGTTTAACCCTTTACAAAATTCATATGACTTGGAATTAACCCAGGTTTTATTTCAGGTCATACAAAATATTAAGTAATATTATTATCTGTAACTATTATTAATAAACCATTCATTAATTCTCAAACGGTTTGTACATACATCTACTTACTTAACTGACCATAACTATTTCTTCTTAACTCTAAATAAAACCTATTCTAAGTTACTAATCTGTGATTGATAGTGAAACATTTTTAGCATTACTATTGATTTTGCCATTTTCAACCATTTATTTGGTATAAACTCTTTTCTCCAACTATCTGTATACCTGCATTGTAATAAAATTTGGATTGCATCTTTTTCTTTGTGTATAGGACAAATTCCTTCTTCTGTCCCTCCATGTAACTTTTTAATCTCCAAGCTCCCAGTTTAAACCACACAGTATCTTCTTTTTGATCTTTATTAAATTTTTCAATGTACATCTTTTTTCCATCATTTCTTCCAAATTCCTTATAAAGCTTTTATGAACTTATTTTCTCCACTATTTCCCATAAATTTGCCTATCCATATCTTTCAGTTGGCATCTGAGTAATTCTAAATTTTATGCTTCGCCAATCCTCCACTGCTATTAAGTTTTATGCTTCCCCCATCCTCCACCGCTATTAAGTTTTATGCCAAATAAATAAAATCCTTCACAATTTGAATGTCGCTACCTTTAAATAAACACCACTCCTCTTTTTTTAATTTGCACTTTGTTTAAATATAGTAACCTTAGTCTTATCGATGTTTACTTTAAGTCCCCACTTATTACAGTACTTTTTAATTTTGTTTACTGAGTGTCTTATACTTCTCACTACCTAGTCTAGCCATAAATACTGTTACAACTTGAAAAGTGAAAAATGCAAATGCCATGCAAAATATTGTAATTGGCTTTTAGCATGTTGTACCTACAAGCATTTATTACACACAGCACCAATCACTTTTTGAAATGGACATGTTTTGCATGGATACAGGCTCTGAGTCTTTGTGGAACGGACGACATCCGAGGGAAGTCCACCAATGCTGACAACAAGGAACGCCTTAAACTTCCAATGGGGGTGTCTCCTATTACAGGCGATGCCCTCAAGCAGTGACCACAGTCGGTAGTCCAATGGATTCAGGTCTGGACTGCTACTGGGCCAATCTTTAGGCGAAATGAAGTCAGGCACATGGCGCTGAAGCCATACTGGCATTGACCTGTGGTGTGGGTTCTTTTCTGTTCGTTGTCCTTTTGAGTGCTTTGTTAGGGATGGATTATGAAGGGTTTGACGGTGAGATGGAAAGGTTGGTGTTTTGTCTAATTGTCGGTGAGCTGGGATCTCTTTCTCAGGGTTCGGTTATGAAAAGTCGTGCTTACCGTCTCACAATTCCTTTATTTTCTCTAACCTGGCTCTCTTTACTCTCTTGCTAACACTTTCGTTGCCGTCCTAATTTTCCTTTCCCCTTAACGTTTCTTTACGTTGCCTTTGCGAACTCTCTTTATTCCCTATGTTTGTACTGTCTTCAAGACCATAACTCTAATTCGGACTGCAACATCGGATCCTACTTCTCTCCCAATAACACGTCTTCTTCCCGTCGTATCAAGTCCCAGAGTGACGCTCTTTCTCCCGTCGTATTCTCAGCTTCTATTCTAGCTTTTTTCGCCTATCACCGCCCATTTTCTATTCCTTTACTATTTTACGCCTATCACGTGGTTTACTCTACATTTTATTGGCAGGGTTTATTTCTTTAATTTTCTCTTATTGGTCACCTCCGTCTGTCTTTCCTATGCGGCAGTAATATTTTCCACCCCTTTGGGTTGTATGACCTCTCAGCGTCATAACGGTATTCTATCATGCTTGGCTGAATTTCCCTTAAGCTTCGCATACCTTACTGGCGTCTCGATGTCGGGGTAACCTTCGAGGGTTTTTGTTCTGTTTCCTGCGTTGTCTCTGTGCTCAGAAGCAACTCCTGTCCGATTTTTCCTTCATTTACACTATATTGCTATTTCGAATATTCCTTTTAACTTTATTTCTTATATAATTTATTCCCTTTTTATTCCCATTATGCTTATTTATGATCTCTACTGTTGTATTAATTTCTAGTTATCTTTTCCCTCTTGGAACCTGAGGTTTCTGCTTCACCTGGCCTTGCGGTCAGGGGCAGAATCCTGCTGGAAAGTCCATGGTTGGTTTTGAAACAATGTGCCAGTCAAGAACTTGATAATAGTCTCCAAAACAGTGCTTTCATGCACTCTGTAGCTGGTTTTAATGCCCTTTTCGCAAAATTGTAGCTGGGTGGTATCAGAATAACTCACACCCCACCACACCATCATTGAGGAGAGATGATCGGCTCTCTCAACTTTAGGAACCTTATTGCTGGCTTCCGAGATGATGATGCATAAACCCTGTTATTGTGCACATTGAAAGACTCCTCAATAGTGAAAACTTTTTCATCAGTGAAGAGGGTGTTCCAATGACCATTTTGAGCGTAACGCTGTAGGAGACGTTGAAATTTAAAACACTCTCAGCTTCTTTAGGCATGTGTCAAGATAATGTCCTTTACGTCAGTGATAAGCCCTTAGTTCAAGGTCCTCTGACAGAAGCCTGGACATTGTTCTTTTTGGAATGTTCATTTCACGGGACAAGATAGCCTGCTTCCGTACAGGATTTCTCTGAACACAAGCCGCCAATGCTTTTTGTGCTGCTGGAGTCCTGATGACACTGCATGGTCAATCCTCCCTTGGCCAATCCTTTACAGTCCCAGTTGCTGTGAATCGTCAATGGTGCGGTACACAAACATATGGCTGATTTTCAGCTTTTGTAGTATCTTGAAAATGTCACTTGCAGATTTTCTAACTTTATGCAACGCAATGACGGCTACACGATTTCCATAATCACCCCATTCCATGGTGAAACCTGGATGTAAATACTTCCTCTTTCAAGCTAATAATGATTCAAGGTTAAGGTGTGCACACATGCAGTTGTTTACGTGCCAAACTGAATGTACAGTATGTGTCAAAAATTTGTAACAGTATTTATGGCAAGACTAGGTATATATAAAGTGAACCAGCAGATCATCTATATATAACAGCCCTGAAATTTCTTTATTCTTAATTGTTGGTATATGTTTATGATCTGCCTTCAATCTCTCTTACACATCATCTATAAATAGATTTAACAATATGGTGCTCAATTTACAGTTGTGTCAAAGATCTTTATCTGGTCCCACCTCTTCTGTAACTTCTGCCTCCTGCACTTTAATACAATATGTATTTTGTTTATACATTTCCCTTAAAGTCCTCACTATCTCTAATTAATTCCTCCTTTAGTAATTTGCACCAGAATGCTTCTCTAATTATACGTACTATCATATATTTTCCCTAGTTCCACAAACATTGTATATAGTCTGCCATATTTCTTGCTTATGTAGTTATCTACCATAGTGTTTAACATCAAAACATTATCTACTGTTCTACTATCTTTTCTGAATCCTAATTAATATGATGACACTAAATTGTGTCTTTCCGACCAGAATTTAATTCTGTCTGAAAGCATATCTGTATATATTTTCCCAAAATTTGACAACAATGTCATTCTCCTGTAAATAATGGGATTATATATATCCCCCTTATCTTTATACATCGGATGTATTTTAACTACTCGCCAACTCTTCTGTATACCATTTCTCCTCTTAATTTCATTTATCAATCTCATTAAATGTTGAAATCTTTCTGTTTTCTCTACCCACATATGAAGAAATTCTAAAAGTAACCCATTTCTACCCACACCGCTTATTTTTAGCTTCTTTACTTACTACAATACTTTCTCATCCATAAATGGAGTAGCTAATTCCTCAATGTAATGATATTCACTCACTCCACTTAAACATCCTCAGTGCTTTCATCTCACTTTTTGAAAATGCCTAACACATGCCCATGGTTCAACTTGCACTGGTCCTGAGTGGCCTAGTGTACATTTTCTGATAACCTCCTATATCTGTTGACCCTCACATCATCATATTTGCCTTTTGCTTGACCCTTTTTCAACTTTTTTGTTTGTTCAATTATATTGCACTCGCAAGCCCAAAACCTCTCTTTCTGCCCATTCTTCTTTCTCCATTTAATTATGGCTTCGAAAAAAATGGAAACAAGACAAAATAAGAAACAGGGAAATAAAGGATGGTATGATGAGGAATGCGGAGCAGAGAAAAAAGAAGTATTTAAAAAATCTTATTAAATGGAGGAGAATGGAAGAAGAAACAGACAGAAAGCATCTGTTGGTTAGGAAATGGGGATATAAAAATTTACTAGAAGCAACAAAGAAAGAATGGCAGGAAAAAGTGGGGGAAAATTTAAAAGAAGCTATAGAGGGAAAGGATGGAAAAAAAATATGGGAAGCAGTAAGAGGTGTAGTCAGGAAAGAGGAGGCAAAAAATGAGATTAAAGCAAATGAATGGCAGAGATATTTCAGGGAGCTGATAGGGGAGGGAAGAAAATTAAAATTAGAAATAAGAGATTTGGGAACAATAGAAATAGCAAATGAAGATCTAGATAGGCAATTCACAATGCAAGAGGTGTATCAACAATTAAAATCTATTAAAAAAGAGAAGGCAGTAAGACTCGATGGCATACCAGGGGAATTTGGAAAGTGTATGGGAAACAAAAAAGGAGTTAGAAGTAATGATAAAGGTGCTAAACAAGATAAAAGAAAGTGATGACATACCAGAAAGCTGGAAAATAAGCATGATTTTATAAGGGGAAGGGAGGTACAAATAAACCAGAAAACTACAGGGGAATAAGTCTGTTATCTATATTAGGAAAAATATACACAGGAATATTAGCAGAAAGGCTAAGAATATGGGTAGAACAAGAAACGAAGCTGTCTGAATTTCAAGCAGGTTTCAGGAAAGGAAAACGGACAGTAGATAATCTTAGTTAATTGATGGAAATTAATCATTTCTTTACACTAGCCGTATATAGGCTAAGGTTTTTGATAGAGTCAACATGAAAAATTCAATGCCATGGTTGGGATTTGAACCACGGATCTCCTGGTTTCCGTCCGGTCACTCTAACCCATTGAGCTACCATGGCCAACGTGCCATCCTGACATTAAGTTCTCCATTTGACTCGTATATTTCCCTGGTAAACCACTAGGGGCTCTCTCATCCGAGATACACCGTTTGTGGCGACTTACTATCGTAAGTACTTGAGACTTGAGTCTTAGGCTTCATCATTTAACTCTTACTATTTTAGTTAATTGATGGAAATTAATCATTTCTTCACACTTGCCGTATATAGGCTAAGGCTTTTGATAGATAGAGTCAACATGAAAAATTCAATGCCTTGGCTGGGATTTGAACCACGGATCTCCTGGTTTCCGTCCAGTCACTCTAACCCATTGAGCTACCATGGCCAACGTGCCGTCCTGACATTAAATTCTCCATGTGACACGTATATTTCCCCGGTAAACCACTAGGGGCTCTCTCATCCAAGTAAGTGAAGTTTGAGTGTGAACATAGTCACTTATAAATCAAACTCAAATATGAAGAATACTTCACTGTTAATAATGCTTCTGCTTTTAATATTTATTACAGTGTATTGCTTCTGCTTAGGGACTCATGGCATATGTGAAGAAACCTGCCCAAAGTTTAAGTGTAAGTTTCCTGAATATGACTCATATAACTTGCATTGTTTTTGCTCAGCTAGATTGCATGAAGCAATCCAGACTCTTTATCCCAACATAAACAAGCTAGTCTCCAATGGAAAAAAAAAAAAGTGTTCATGATCAAGGATTGATATTTGACAATATTAATGTTGTCCTCCATTGTCTGGGGGTAACATGCTAATTTCTGGTTCCCAAAATTGTGGCTGGTGGTCCCATGTCAGAACATAAAATAACCTCAAGCTGATAAAAAGACCTAAAAGCAAAATTAAGTGGTCTTTCGCACCTAGTATAGAATGGGAAGCTGAGAACCACAACAGTTAAAGAGCATCCATAAATAAAAACTCAATTTCAATATTCAAAAATGTTAATCCCAATCTTCCATTGCCTATTACACCAGTAGTCACACATTGGGTTAATTGGCTTAAAGCCATGTTTCGTGGCCTCTCTACTGCATCTCAAATGAAGATATTGTAGATAGGCCGTGAAACTAGCTCTGAAGGATTTGTCATTTTCGAACAGATTAGCAAAGTTCTGTCACAATTGTTATAATTTTTTGTTAATGGTTGTGTTGCTTCACTGTCAGTAGCTTCAGTTTTTTTACAAAATACAACAAGAAATATTTCAGAAACATCAAATACTACAAAAAATAAAGTTACATAGATGAGCTTCACACTTATTTCTAGGAAGTTTGTTTTACATGTTTTTTGGTGAGAAGGAAGAGAACTTCACAGGCTATTTAAATAAAAATTCAAGATGCTATTTTGTTTTCATGGTGAGAACTCACACATATGAAATTTTAATCAAAAATTTTTGATTAAAATCTCCCAATTTTTTTAGGTGGAATGCAGTGCTTCTCTTGTCTATTGTTGGTAAGCAGTAGAGATAGCAAAACTCAAAAACAATAGTTAGATTATGTTGCATGTTTTATTTGCATCAATTTTAAGCTGTGCTAGGAACCCAAAAAGTTTATTACGTCCAAGTCCACTTAGCACTTGATGGCTTTTATTCACTAAATTCCATGTGTGCAAGAGATAATAATGTAATTAAACTCATAACAAGCCTCCATAAACTGTTTTAAATTTCAGCACATATCAATTTGTAGAACTAAAAAACAAAAAAAAACAAAGTGTGTCTGTTTTCATTTTCAGCTGGGTTCAACCTTCAGTGCAGAGTGATGAACAAGCCATATGACATATTTGGTACGTGGTACAGTGATCAGTATCTACTTTCTGGGGACTTACATTGGCTTGCTCATCTGGTTAGCACTTCAATCCTGTGGCTCAACAAAGCATCACAAGAGTCTGATTCAGAACATGTTCCCATCATGAACCAGCTGTATAAGTTCTACAACTGCAATGCTAGCTCCATCAGAGCTGTAATGGTTGCTAACTGCCTGGCTCCAGAAACACTGGATGGAGATGAGTCTGCTGCCTCAGTTGCAGGTGCTAGTTGTTCAGCCAAAGGACAAGGAGGTGCTGAGAGGGGTAACCCTCCATCCCATAGGGATATAAACAGTCGTTCTAACTTGGACTTTGGCTCTGAATCTTTGGCTCACCGAAATGGTCGTGGGGAGCATTCTCAAAATGACAACCAGCCGCAGTAAGGCATTTTATCAATACTTGAATTAAATATTCCTAATGGTAATAATGACATCTCAAAAGTAAGTTACACTATTATTTGAAAAACTAACAAAACATTTAAATATTTTAAGGCGGATATATCTTGAAAACTACTATCAGTAACTGTTGTTCAACATAATCTCCTTAAATCTTAATATATTTTTGGTTGCATGATAACAGTTTCTTTAGTTCAGTGTCAGACCACTCTCCCACCAAACTAGCTAGCCATCTTTCTACTTCCTGTTTTGATGCATCCTCATTTATGAAAGTCCTTCCCCCAAGATGTTACTTCATCTGCAAAAATAGATGGTAATCATTGGTGCAAGGTCAAGAGAGTAAGGTGGATGACCAAAAACGTTCCATTGAAACTGCTCAAATAGGACTTGAATTTCACAAGCAGCATGCAGCTGAGCATTATTGGGGAGGGGGAGGAAGCTGTTTTGCTCAACTTTACCTTCTTTTTATTTTGAATCATACTTCTGAGTTATCTCAGCACCTTGCAATAGTGAGCAGCTGTCATCATGGCTCCACAGGCAGGTAATTGATGAGTAGTGCTCTATTTGAATCCTGCCATGATCTCGCCAACCGATTCAACAACTTTCATTTTTTTTTCATTGACTCATTCTTTCCTTTCCATACAATACTCTGTGTTTTGGATTTGGGCATTTGATGATGGATCCATGTTTCATCCCCAGTCACTGTTTAGTCAAATTAACCATTTCCATCCTCAAAAAACTGCAATAATTGCAATGCAGTGTCAATTCTCTGTTCTTTGTGTTCTTTAAGCATTTAAGGTACCCATTTTGCACTTCACAATCAGCATTAACTTCACAATTGGTGGTAGAAGCAAATATAATCTCCATAGCAGTATGGAGCTGTATGTTCAAGTGGTAAAAGTAATTTTACAGTGCTGTCACTAGATCCATTTGAAAGTTTCCTGTAACCAACTTTTCCTGCCTACTGTGCAGATTAAAAAAAAAAAATGACTTACTTTTGAGATGTCCATCATAATTTCATAACAGACAATCAGAGACTAACAAATCTTGAAGCTGATGGCAGAGTTGACTTGTAGAGAAGGTACAAGGGTAAGATTTTGCCTTCCCACTTCCTTGTAGTTAATTCATTTTAAGCTCGATTGAAGGAAAATGGAAACTATGTATGTCCAATTTGCATGCCATTTGGTTCAGTCTCAAATGAGTAATATATTTTGACTAGTGTAGCCATTCAATAATGATTAAATGTTTACCTAACATTTCACAGGCTGCCACTGTAGTTGAGTGGTTAGCATTCTGGCTTCTTAACCCAGAGGTCTTGCTGGGGCAGGAGAATTTTCCTTTTATATATATATATAAAAATCATTACCTACCTTCCATAAAGTCTGGAAATATGAAGTAGAAATGAATGTGAGTATTTTTCCTAATGAAAATCATTTTTACATTCTTACTATGTAGTGGCAGGTCACAAGCTGCACGTACTGCACACAACCATGTACCTTTTTTTTTGTGTTCCTGACTTAAGTTGTTTCTAAAATAAAAGTCTCAATATGATCACATAAGTTAAGCAGAGCTATATAAAAGAAAAGAAAGAAAAAAAGCACTTTAGAGATATTAGTAAAAACAAAGAAAGAAATCATTTCTTTATAGACTGCATTGTTTACTTCTATATATATGAAGGGCCTTTAACAGAAAGTTTAATGCAAATAAAATAAAGTCAAAGGATAATTATACAGAATATTTTGTATAAACTAAGATATCTCCATTCAGTTTGCTGTTTTAGTTAAGCATTATTTTTATAGATTTACATGCTTAAGCTAAACATTTCTGCATTTTATATTCCATTAATAAAATTGGCTATAACATTATTACAAAAATTGTGATAACTGAGAATCAACATGCTCAACTGCTTTATGAATCACTCTCAGTAGGAGAAAGAAATCAGTGGATTTGCAAGGCCACAGTGTCAGTTGGAATAATTGGATTGCTGAAGCAATGATTAAAATTCTAGGAAATAAAAAGGTAAGTTTATCATTACATTTCCCTGTTAAATTTTATTTTTTGAAACCAATTGTTATAAAACAAAGTAAATGTGAATGTAACATTGAGTCAAAATTAATACTTAGGGTTTCATTAACTTTTAGTCTGCCTTGGTAGCATAGGTGGTAGCGTGTCTGCCACACATTCAAGAGGTCCTGAGTTTGACTGTCAGTCAGGATGAGTTACCTGGATGAAGTTTTTTCCAGCATTTTCCTTTTTCCTGAAAGACAAATGTTGGGTAACTCTAAGCTCTATGAACCCTGGCCTCAGTTGAGTTTCATTTCACCCACTGCATTCATCATCCGATATGACTTAACATTGGAGGATGTAAATAAAAAAAAAATAGCAACTCATATAGTGCATATGTTTCGCAGAAGTATATCATCAGCTACTTCTGGTTGCTGATATGATTTTAAAGTGTTCTCTTTTGAAGTCTTGAGGCTCTCCTACTGGGCTTCTAATGAGCCTATGGAGTACATTGTCTTCTTTAGCATTGACTTATATTGTTTCAAGAAGATCTCTCAAGTATGAAACTCTGTTGGTTTTTGCACTGGTTTCAAAATATGGTGCTATATTTAATGTTGTGGCTGGAGTTTCAAAAATGGTATGCTACTATTGATTTTGCGTATGTTTTGTACTTTGTGAGCTTAAGGTATTCAAGACACGTTTCAATGTTTGTTTTAGTTTATCCTATTAATATTATTTTCACAATCTGCACAGCTGATTTTATACATTTTTTATTTCTTTGAAAGATATATTACCTCAGATGTATTTGATTTGATTAAGATACTTGCTGTGTCTATTTTATGGGGCTAACAGAATGTTATAACTGTGGAAGATTGTTTGGAATTTTCTCATGAAATTTGGGTGGTGTGTGAACAATTTGAACTTTCAATTTAAAGGTAGTCAATTAATGACGCTAAACAACACTTACTTATTGACTCCCTTTAAATTTAATTTATTACAACACTGTTTTCAACACTTCCAAGAAAGGAATTATTTTGAACTTTGTTGTCTTTTTCTGCTGTTATAGTGATTATGTCTGATATCTGTTTCTTCTTATTCAGTTTTGTTGTTTTTCATGCACCATTGACTTGTTGAAGCTATTTTCTGTACCATTGTTTCTATATGTCTGAGTTCATTCTTCTATTAACACTCTTCCTAATGATCTCAAAGGAAAAATTGACAATTTAGTGCTTTTAAAATTTCTGCTATGGAGTATCTATGCTTAAAATTATTCTATACAAGATTATTTTAATGACAAATTATTCGGATAATGCTTATGTAGCTCTGTTAGTAGAATCTAGCTGTTTTAATTGCAAATTATTGCCAATTTACCTTTAATGCGGGTTCAAAAGCTATTGAAATATATGTGCATTGTGACAAAGACGATGTTTGCTTTAAGCTGCTTTATTTGTCATAAAAAATCATTAGCCCAGTGCTAACTTACAATTACTTCTCTTTTACACAAATACACAATTTCAAGACTTCTATTTAATGTTTCTTTATGTCTCTTTAGCATGCACCAACTTGTGCGTTAGTAATCTCTGTGACATACACTCAGGTTCACCTCTTACACAGAACAACACGCCAACTCAGAACACAACAACTCCGATATTCACTCTCCACCATTGATTCCTCACCACAAAGCTACACTTACTGACTCATGAATTGATTCTTGCACATTTCCTGCCAGTTCCCCATCATGGAGCTTGGAATGTACCACACTGCTCTGTTGACTCTCACAGCTTAGCTGATTGTCTGATTCCTGAACTGCTTCTCTGTGTTGACTCCTCACCACGGAGCCACACTCATTGGTGGACATTTGAAGCTTAAAACACACACAAACTCTATTCACTAAACACTGCTACTACTCTCTGCCAGGCCTCGTATTGCTCTTATATAGTCTTGTCGGGTGCGGAAGATTGTTCTAGTAATTGAATGTTCTCAACTTACATTTTTAGAATGGCCTCAAATGGTATCTGTGCAGTAATAATACAACTTGACTTTGGCTTCATGACGTCTTGATGACATCAGCTAGTGCCATCAGAAAGGCTGTGCCTTCTCCCACCCCTCTAGCCAACAGACAACAGAGTCAGAGCAATTGTCCCACCCACACTTGACACCTATGGGGTTGATCCACAATAGCAGCAGTGTAACACATTGAAGAACTGACAATAGATGATATCCAATGCAAATCTAATACAACAAAATGTTAAGACATACTGCCAATAGCCAAGCGTATGCACACATTTGCTACTCTTTTAACTTCAGGGAAGTATTTGATTTTTGGTCTGTACATGATTATTTCTGCCTTGTTTTTCATACTGCCTGTATATAGTGTGTCTTTTATGTCCATTATTCAAGTACACAAAGGACATTATTTATTTATTAATTTATAGATGAGTCGTATTTATTACACATCTGCTTCACTTTTGAAAGTGAAGCAGATGTGTAATAAATACAACTCATCTATAAATTAATAATTATTTCGCTTCACTGTGGTGTTCCAATACAGTTAAATCTCGACATTATTTATATTTTGAGACTAATAATTAAAACAAAGTAGTTTCTGATTGAAAACTGCTTTGTTGTTTTTCAAAATGTTCACCTCTATGATCAATATACTTTTGCATCCATTTGAACCATTTGTCAAAGCATTTATTCCAGTCTTCTTGAGACACCTCCAAAACATTGTTTTTGAAGGTATCATCGGCTTCTTCTGCCAACGAAAATCGTCCACACAATTTATTCTTGATGTTGGGAACAAAAAGAAGTCATTGGGTACCAAATCAGAACTGTATGGTGGATGACCCATCAGTTCGATTTTTTGAGCCTTCAAATATTCTGTTGTTAGACAAGATGTGTGTGCATTCACATTGTCTTGATAAAGAACGATCTTACAGTTGTTGTTGGTTTTTGTTACTTCATCAAAGACTTCTGGCAAAAAATTGCTTATGTACCATTCGGCATTGACTGTTTTAAGTTCCTCTAAAGGCACTGTTGTCACATGGCCAGTTTTGCTGAAAAGGCAGGTGACCATTTGCTTCAAAGTGCTTCGAGTGCGAACAAGTCTTGTTGGATTTGCTTCATCTTGAAGCACCTATTCAGTCGACTGCTGTTTATGTTATGGCTCATTTCACATACATCCATGATTCATTACCTGTTACAATCTTATACAAGTCTTTTGAGGCACTGCCATGGTATTTCTTGAGCACTTTTGTACACCAATCTACACAGGCATCTTTTTGAGATTGCATCAAATTATGTGAGATCCAATGAGAACAAACCTTTTTCATGGCTAAATAACCACGCAATATTTTATATATGCTGGTGGAACTAATGCTTAGGGTTGGCTCAATCTCACAATATGTCACCTGTTGATCTTGTATTATTAGTTTTTGCACAGCATCAATGTTTTCTGGCACAACAACTGATTTTGGACCACCTTCATGAACTTCATCATTGAGCCAATGTTGGCCACGATTAAATTTGTTATACCAGCATTTCGCAATGGCAAATGATGAAGATTTGTCGCCAATTGTGGAAGTTAGTTGATCGATGCACTCTTGTCATGATAATCAATGTCGAAAGTCGTAATAAATCATTGCAAGAACATTTTCATGAGTTAATTCCATGTTTTTGTTGAAACACAATTTTCAAGTTAATGTAAAGAAAACAAATGATGCTCTATTGACAAAATGTCTGAAGTAGATTATGGTCAACAATGTCAAACTTTCCACTGGAAATGTCAGATGGCACCCACAACATTCAGGGTTGTCAAGGCTCAAAATATAAATAGTGCCCCTCATATGCTACTAAACTGGCATGTTCAATGTTTACAGGTCTTTGTGGCTGCTAGTGAACTCACTGAATGTCAATCAATCAATCAATTGCTCAGTCAATGAATTCTGTTTCATTTAAGAGGATGTTGAATAATCTGTGTAGAGGCTGCTAATAATGGCATGTTTGTGGTTGATAGGTTTGAAACTGTGTGCATACATGCAACCACAAAAGAGCAAATAGTTACAACCACAAACAGTCATAAACAGCCTCTATACAGATTATTCATGATCCCATTAAACTATGTAAAATACAAGAAAGAGCTAAAGCAATAAAAACAACAGCAGAGAACAACAGTTTCAACAAGTTGTTAGTGTATAAAAGCTATAGAAACTGAAAAAGTAGAAATAAATATCAGATATAACAAAAGATCTTTGATTACAACTTAGTTTTAGCCCCACAAAATGGTATAAGAAAATTAAATCAAACAGTTATATGGTATTATAGTTAATTGATGGAAATAAATCATTTCTTCACACTAGCCATATACAGGCTAAGGTCTTTGATAGATAGAGTCAACATGAAAAATTCAATGCCACGGCCGGGATTTGAACCACAGATCTACTGGTTTCCGTCCAGTCGCTCTAAACCATTGAGCTACCATGGTCAACATGCCGTCCTGACATTAAGTTCTCCATTTGACTCATATATTTCTCCAGTAGACCACCAGGAGCTCTCGCATTCGAGATAAACCGTTTGTGGCGACTTAATATCGTAAGTACTTGAGTCCCAGGCTTCATCATTTAACTTATTATTTTAGTTAATTGATGGAAATAAATCATTTCTTCACACTAGCCATATACAGGCTAAGTAAGGTCTTTGATCCTGCACGTGGCATTGAATTTTTCATGTTGACTATCTATAGTTCTATGGTAACCTATTCTTAAAAAAAAAAAAAAAAAAAAAAAAAAAAAAAAAAACCGCTAATTTACAAGATCAGCTGTGAATATTATGAAACAGTGTTTGGTATACTGCAAAACAAGGGCAATTGAAATTATCACTTGTTTACTGTTTAGATTTCAATAGCAACCAAGTGTTTTAGTTAATTGATGGAAGTTAATAATTTCTTCACACTAGCCGTATATAGGCTAAGGTTTTTGATAGATAGAGTCAACATGAAAAATTCAATGCCATGGCCAGGATTTGAACCACTGATCTCCTGGTTTCCATCCAGTCGTTCTAACCCAGAGCTACCATGGCCAACGTGCCGTCATGACATTAAATTCTCCATTTGACTCCCCCGGTAGACCATTAGGGGCTCTCGCATTTGAGATACACTGTTTGTGGCAACTTACTATCATAAAGTACTTGAGTCCCAGGCTTCATCATTTAACTCTTGTTATTTTAGTTAATTAATGGAGATTAATAATTTCTTCACACTAGCCGTATATAGGCTATGGTTTTTGATAGAGTCAACATGAAAAATTGAATGCCATGGCCTCGATTTGAACCACTGATCTCCTGGTTTCCGTCCAGTCACTCTAACCCATTGAGCTACCATGGCCAACTTGCCATCATGACATTAAATTCTTACTATCATAAAGTACTTGAGTCCCAGGCTTCATCATTTAACTCTTATTATTTTAGTTAAATGATGGAAATTAATCATTTATTCACACTAGCCATATATAGGGTAAGGTTTTTGATAAATAAGAGTCAACATGAAAAATTGAATGCCATGGCCAGGATTTGAATTTGTCATGTTGACTCTTATCTATCAAAAACCTTAGCCTATATATGGCTAGTGTGAATAAATGATAAATTTCCATCATTTAACTAAAATAATAAGAGTTAAATGATGAAACCTGGGATTCAAGTATTTACAACAGTAAGTCGCCACAAATGGTGTATCTTGAATGCGAGAGCCCCTAGTGGTCTACTGGGAAAATATACGTGTCAAATGGAGAATTTAATGTCATGACGGCAAGTTGGCCATGGTAGCTCAATGGGTTAGAGTGACTGGATGGAAACCAGGAGATCTGTGGTTCAAATCCTGGCCATGGCATTGAATTTTTCATGTTGACTATCAACCAAGTGTTTATTTATTGTATGAAATAGTTTGACATATTTTATATTCAGTGTTGGGATTTTTGTTACAATTATGATTCTCACAACAGAGGAGAAGGTTTTTATCTTTGGGCATTATTTCCAGTCATATGGAGTTGGGCATTAGAGCCTTTGCCATGTTAGAGAACATTATGAGGAGCAATTTAAGGGCATGTATGACTGAAATTTTCAAATTCTGAACTAATAATGCTAGCTTTTTCAAATTTACACCATAGGTGTAGTATAATGCAAACATGTAACAACCTAAATTTAAACCATTTTTCTCCAGCAGTTTAGAAATTATGATAAATTTTGTATGTTTTTTGTTACGTCACTAAAAAAGTCCCTTGCGACAAAATATTTTGAATTTTGGTCTAATATTTTAACCCTATGTTCATAATACACATACTTTTTGAATTTGCTCTGGGTTTTTCTGTGTCTCCTTTAGTTCAGGTCACAAAAATTTTTTAATTTACAAATATTCTTTTTTTTGTCTAAAAAGCTGTAAGTTTTGTGTTTGAAAATTAAAAATATATGCTTATATACATTTCTCAATAAAACCTAGGGCAATTTCCATTCCTCATGATATTCTGAACCTGTGTAGGAAATTTCATGAATGTAGTACAAAAACTGCATCGCAAGGAGCATTTTACAGGAAGAAAAATGCTGAAAATATGAACATTGAGAAAACAGCGATTAAAGATTTGATTGCATAACTCACATTAAAATCCACCAGGCTGATAGGTTGGACCCTCAGATTTCTTTTTCCTCTCCTCTGTTGCTGCTTTTTCCACCTTTTTCTTCTTTACATGTTGCTTTTCTTCTGCACAATTTCGCTTCTTACTTTGCAGGATACGAGTCTGATCTCGCTGCACTGAAGTTTTCCTTGCTGAGTCTACTACACTTTCACCTCTGATATTTTGCTGCAGCTCCAATGACTTAAGACTACCCATGTTAAACTCACTGATGCTTTTAATAACAGCAAGATCCAATTTTTGTTTTGATATGAAAACTTCCTTTGGGCACTTATTCCATATGACATGATGCAAAGATTCATTGGCATTCTGTGTTTTTCCTGTTTTGCACCTCTCTAGTAATCTTGTAGAAGCCAGCCTCTGATATATTGGCAACATTTTAGGAACTATTTTGTCTGAAAGCCTTATTTTTCTTTTCTTGAATTGAAAATTTAAGAACGGAAAACAGACAAAGAATGTGAATGTAGGCAAAAGAGGGCGTGACTCTGACAGAGTTTAAAGGCCACCAACATTTAAATAAGCATTTAAAAATGGCGTCCGGAGGCAAATTATGCATTTTTCACATTCGGGAATGTCTAAATTATTTTATAGAATTAAAATAAAAAAGTCGTTATTTTCACGATTTTCATGAAATTTCAGTCATACATACCCTTAATAAAATAGAATCAAATAACAAAACAATTAGATTATTATTGCCCCGTTTATGCAGGATTTGCACAAATTATTGCCATGGTAGAAACCTGTTACGGTGACGATAATGGATGCAGTAAGATTGGGCTACAGCTCACATGGCGGGGGTGTCACTTACCCTTCTGCCACGAAACTTTAGAGATTGCTTAATTTCTCATGGAATAGAATTCCTGTTCCCTTTACACTACCCAGATCTCACAGCTCTTTATGCCTACATATGGGGCATGCTGAAAGCATACGTTTTCCGGTCAGATGACCCATCTGGAAATTCCCCTGAATTATGGGAGCAGTTAGTCATTTTTTGTGTCCTTGCAACAACCAATGTGCATCAGCTTGTTCAGCAATCTAAAGGACCATTATGAACAATGTGTGACACATGAGGGTACACATTTTGAATACATTTAGATAACTAAAATGAATATTGAAACACATCTCAAGGAAACACCATAGGCACACAAAGTACAGACATACAGGAAAATCAGTAGTAGCATACTGTTTTTGGAACTCCAGCCACAACAATTAAAATAGTACCCATCTTCTGAAACCAGTGCAAAATCCATAAAATTTGATACTTGGAAAAAGATTTTCTGGAAAGATTTGTGTCAATGCTAATAAATTTTAAAACTCCAGTTGAAGATAACACACTCCATAAGTTCATCAGAAGCACAGTAGCAAAGCCTCAAGGCTACAGAGAGAACACTTCAAGGCGTGCCAGCACCTGAAAGCACCTGATAATGTTACTCAAATTCATAATTTTGCTTTTCTGTGTACCACTTCCAGTTCATTTATTATATAAAAGTAAACATCAATTTAAAATACAGTAAAATTGGTTATGAATTAACCTTGATATTCAACTGAAAGTCTGATACAGTACAGTTTCGCTTATCTCACATAAGTGGGCCAGCAAAATTCAGATAAGCAAAAATGTCAGTTAATACATAGGTACTACAATAAAATATAATTATTTGTCACAAACTTCACATATCTTTTTAAAAAAATTGATGAAATTTCAAGAGACTAGTTCGCAAATAAAATTTGCATCTTCAGCTACTTTGTTTTTTCCCCAGTGTCATTGTTACTGCTGCCAGGTACCATATTATTTTTGTATTTGTTACCATAATCTGAAAATGAAATAAACTTAAAGACAGAATCGATTGGCAGTATTTCAAAACTCCTTAAATGATTTCTATTTTTGAAAATAAATATTTTGTCCCATACCATTAAATCTTAAAGATTTAATTGCTTTAATAATAAATTATAATTTCATTTCTGGATTTATTTCATGGTTAAATGACCAAAAATGATCTGTCACAAGTGATTTATCTGTCTATTTGTAACTAATATTTCTAAAATGTTCCCTTCATTCTGGTATCTAAATTACATTTTGTCCTTCCAATGTAAACCTGATTACAGTCTAAACAGTTAACTTGATAAATGCCAGATTTTTATTATCGGAAATTTGATCTTTTTTAGAAAAAAATGTAGCACATTTTTTATGTTATATTTACGAGGGCTGTTCAATAAAGAATGATCATAATTTTTTACGGTCATAATTTTTTGCACTAAAATTCAATCTTATTATATTCTGTTAGCTTAATGTGAAACAAGCACGCCGTAGTAGTTTCATTGTTGGTACCCTGGTTCCCGCCTGTGAGAACCAGGCAAGTTCAGACATAAATATTAAAAGCAGAAGCATTATTAACAGTGAAGTATTCATTTTTGAGTTTGATTTATGAGTCACTATGTGACATAAATCAAACTCAAAAAGTTCAGACATGTTCAGTATCGCCTACCGCTGCAATGGACGTAACATGCGAGTAACAATATGCAGCTTTGAAATTCTGCTTTTGTCTCAACAAATCTTCAGTTGAGGCCAAGACAATGTTACAGGTCTATGGAGAGTCTGTTCTTCCCTACAGCAGAGCTCGAAGGTGGTTTAAAATGCTTAAAGAGGGGAGACAATCAATTTCAAGGGAATTTGGACCCGGTGCTCCAGTTACTGCTCTTACGGAAGAAAACATCAACACTGCTGCTGCCATTGTGAGTGAGGATCGACGAATTACCGTAAGATCACTTTCTGAAATACTGAACATTTCATTGGGTGCCACCCACCCGTTGGTGACAGAAACATTACACATGAGACATGTTTGTGCACGATGGGTTCCAAGATGGCCGCATATTGCCAATGTTGTTGCAGAATACCTTGTAAAAGTCAACGTGAAGTGCATTTCTCACCCTTCTTATTGTCCGGATTTAGTACCATGTAACTTTTTTCTATTCCCTAACTTGAGGAAATGCCTACGTGGGATGCATTATCCATCATCAGAAGCAGTGGTGAAGGCTGCGGAGGCGATTTTAAAGGATCTCTCAAAAAAAGGTTTCCAAAATGTCTTTGAAGACTGGCAGAAATGCTGGAACAAGTGCATCGCATTCAGGGGAGACTATTTTGAGAAGGACCATCAAAATTATGAGGATGAGTAAAGGTACGTTGTCAAAAAAAAAAATTGTGGTCATTCTTTATTGAACAGCCCTCGTATTTTGAGGAACCAAAATTATACCAAATTCTTTAACAGTTTTTTGAAACTGTTTGTTAGCCCAAGGATGGAAAGTAAATTTTTTTTAAATTAAATCATCTTTTGTTTTTTTAAGGGTAGAAACTTCATTTACTTTTTTTATAGTTAAATTTTTCAATCTTTTTATGTATAAAATCTTTATTAAAATCATTAATCAAAGCAGTATTAATAATGTGTTTATATTCTCTATTAAAAACATCAAATTGATATGAAAAATTGTGAAAAAAATTATTTTTTATGTAATTATCAATATGAGTAGATTTCCTATAAATACCAAAGTTTAGTTTATTGTTATTTCTTATTATCTTTAGATTTAGAAAAGGAAGACGAACAGTTAATTTCAGTTTATAATGTAAATTTTATGGCTTTATCTTGTAAGTTTAGAAGTTTTAAAGCATCATTGTGTGTTTATCAGGAACAATAGCAAAATTGTCATCCACATATTTATACCAAGTTTTAAAAATTAAAGGGATTGCTTTAGTGACTTGCATTTTAAAAAAGCTCATAAAAAGGCCAGCAAGAAAAGGTGAAAGTGGATTACTAATTACTTGTGTGAGTGTTAAGAAAAATCTCATCAAACATCAAAATAGGTAATAATTTCTAACTATGTTATAATTTTTCACATTCAAACATAATGATCATGTTTTACAACTAAACATAATCAAAAAATTAATTGTAAAAATGAAGTTATAGTACAGAATTGTCTGAAAACTGCTTATGCTTAAAAAGTTCAGTTCTGTAATTATTTAAGGAAAACGTTTGTCTTTGTTTGCTTTTCTAATGAGCATTGTTTCTTCAGTGCGAAATCTTGACATCTTTGCAGCATCACTAATGCTGATTCCTGTAGCTCCTTCTTGTTGCCAAATGTATTTAATTGCAGTTTCTAGAGCGTTACTTCATTTTTTTTGTGAAATTCTGTTAGACTCTATAGTTGATGATTGTTCTTCACTTTCGTTGTCATCACAATTGATAAGAGCACTTCTCCATCATTTACTTCATACTGATCACTATCCTTGATCCAGCTTTCAAATTCTTGTAAAGATGCATCCTCATATTCAGGCATATGAAGGTAGAATGCTCTTATATTGCCATCTGATATTCCTTTAAGTTTGATGAATATCAGGTGGCAGCACAACACAAAGTCAGAATCAGACACCAGTTGCACCATCAGTCGACCACAGAACTGAGGATAAGGAAGAAGTTCCCAGAAACTAGTCTTTATAAAAAAACTTGTAAGTGGAGAAAAGTATATACAAGGTTGACTCCTTTTCCTAATTTTAATAACAATGGCTCTTCAGTTTTTGAAATACTTCTTTTTATTCTATATTATAGTAGATTGTTTCACATCGCATGAATAGTGCTATCTGTTGGTGGTTTGTATATTATCCAAGTTCAGTTTATAAGGACAGAACTTGATTAATTTTCTCACCAAAGCAAGCTTGAAACCTGATCTAAGTTTTCACAGTTGGATGCCAATGAAAACCTTTTCAATAAAACAGCAATGCTGATTTATACCTTACAGGTTCCTATTTATGTTCCCTGTCAGTTTCTGCAGTTTCTTCTGTAGTATTGCTAAAATTTTTCTTTCACATTAGCTATGAAGAGGTCAAAGATTACAAAGAAAAAACAGATTTTAAAAATTATTAAATTATAGATGAGCTATATTTATTACACTTCAGCTTCACTTATGTACCTATATTGAGGACTACCCACACCACTGGATCAAGCTTAAGTCACATTAGAGCCGATGATGCAAACGATAGTTCGCGAAACATGTCCTCAATATAGGTATGTAAGTGAAGCTGATGTGTAATAAATATGACTCATCTATAATTTAATAACGCCTGCAGTGCCGTATGTAGTAAAAGCGGGCATTAAACACTTCACATTTCATTTATAATTTAATAATTGTTTTGCTTCACTGTGGTGCTCCAATACAGTTAAATTTTGATAGATTTTAAAAAATTCAGCTGTTCACAAGGTGCACCTTCTATTCCTTATAATAATTTATAACTTGTGATTGCAAGTCGTAAGCTAGTTTGTAGTTTGACATATGTGAATGAATGCTTATAATTATGTGATACTCATTCACTTTAAATTTCAGATAAACAATATTACACAGAGTGATCTAATGAAGTTATTATAATTTCCAGTTGCAGTGGATTGGGAGATGGAGCAGCGTTAAATTGGCAGCGGACTGCAGATGCCCTGGACTATGCATGTCCAATTCAGTATAATGCTGAGTATCGTCAAGTAGAAACACAAGGTAAAGAAAAAAGCATGGATGCCAATCTTTCTGATGCCAGTGACAATGATGATGCACCACAACCTCAATTAGGTAAGAGGAGAAGAAAAATAGCAAGTTATACAATTTTGCAATTCCTTTCTTGGAAGTGTTGAAAACAGTGTTGTTATGATAAATTAAATTTAAAGGGAGTCGATTTATGACACTAAACAACACTTACTTTTAAATTTTTCCGGAACATGTTTCAGAGGCTTTGCCTCTCTCCTCAGCCGGCCATCGACTGGTTCTCATTGATGTAGTTGACGATATTTTGTTACAGGTCTCCTCTGGTGGCGGTTCAAGGAACTTGCTGAACAAATCTTTCTGGGAGATGTCGAAATTGAATACTTTGTTCGTAGTTTTTGAAATGAAGATTTGTTCCCATGTGGATAGTTCTTGTTTTCCTGATGTATGTTTTAGTAGTTTTGGTTCTGGATTTATGTTGTGGTTTTTTTCCCAAAAATGTGTGGCAACATTGTGGGAAAAAAACCACAACATAAATCCAGAACCAAAACTACTAAAACATACATCAGGAAAACAACTATCCACATGGGAACAAATCTTCATTTCACAAACTAGGAACAAAGTATTCAATTTCGACA
This sequence comes from Mantis religiosa, assembly GCA_030765055.1. Classification (NCBI taxonomy): domain Eukaryota; kingdom Metazoa; phylum Arthropoda; class Insecta; order Mantodea; family Mantidae; genus Mantis; species Mantis religiosa. The sequence goes on along the minus strand of CM060950.1, from coordinate 277,700,193 downwards.
TCCCCCAGAAAGATTTGTTCAGCAAGTTCCTTGAACCGCCACCAGAGGAGACCTGTGACAAAATATTGTCAACTACACCAATGAGAACCAGTTGATGGCCGGCTGAGGATAGAGGCAAAGCCTCTGAAACATGTTCTGGAAAAATTTAAAAGTAAGTGTTGTTTAGTGTCATTAATCGACTCCCTTTAAATTTAATTAAATTATACAATTTTATTAAGATTTTTCTACACAATTCCACCTATTTTATGTGGACATAGTATATCTTCTTTTCAACTTTTGGGGCTCAAGTTAAATCTCTGCAGTATGGTTGAGTTGTTTTTCTTCTTTTCCTTTTCCGTTTTTTTTTTTTTTTTTTTTTTTTTTTTAAATCTCAAGTAGCTCTCAATTCATGGGAATCTAGGTTCTTGTGTACATCATTTCCACAGTTTCATTTACCATCACTGCAGTTCTTATCAGAGAATTTATAGACTACTCATGAGTTGTTATGTACGAGATCGGTGACCATAACTGCATCATTGTTTTCCTATAATCTCTTTCATAACTTCATAAATGGTGGTTACATAGGCTTCCACGGCCTTTGTCCATTACTTCTGTTTCTTGACTTCCAGTGTGGTCATAAATGGTCTTGACTGAATAATTGCCCTCCTGTTCCATCTGTTTTATTTCTCTGTGTACAATTTGAAGAAACACTTTTGAGTCATCATTAAACTATCCAAACTAGTATTTAGTGATAAAGCAAGGGAAACAATGGAAAATCTGGCTACTACACAGGTATGAACAGAGAGTTTCCAAAATTTGCTTCACACATCATTACCACCCAGCAGCATGTTATCATATAAACCTGCTTAATCTACTACATTTTTATGGTTCATGAGCAATTAGGCACCAGAGCAAGTGATGAATATAAAAGAAATGCCATTACTAGAGCTTGGATTTATATGCACTATAGTATGAATATATCCATGCATCTATGCACTAAAAATCTGTAAAATATGCTTTAAAAATGTTAAAATATGCATTTAAAATAAAGCATATTATTTTAACCTTCTCGCATTTATTAATCTTGATGAAGTGATGAAATTGTAATTCAGTCTTAAACAGAGGTATTAACAGATTAATATTTATTAGTCTTTCTTTCAGTCTAGTTTATCATTAGTCATTTTTATTGCAATAAACAGTTAAATAATTAAAGTTATACAATGAGTTGACTGAGACACTCTGTACTTCACATACCAAAAATTTTCTTTGAATTTTCTTTCACCTCCACTTGAAGGCATTATCAATAAATTGTCAGCTCAAATAAACAAATAAGCACTTTCAAACAAATAATTAAATATTTTTCACAGTTTTCTGGAAGAAACAACTTTCTTCTGTCACTTAAAGTTTTTTTATATGAAGAGAAAGATCTCTGTACTTCACATGAAGCCACAGGACAGTGTGTCACTTACAGAATAAGCATTAAGTTCTTTTTCAGATTCTCCTTGTAGAACCTTATTCACATCCCATAGAAACATTAAACCTGGATTTCTTGCTTCACTTTTCTCAATTTTGTTTTGGAGATACTTTCCTATTTCTCCAAGTATATCTCTGGTGACAGCTGTTTCATATACTTGTAGGGCAGAAGATAGACATCCCCCCCCCTTTTTTTTTCCAAATGTTTGATTACGGCTAGTATTTTAATAAAGTAGGTCTTAATAAACACTAATTTACTCTGGAGACTCTTCTTCTCATTGCAAGCACTTATTGCAAAAGGGATGCTTGCAGCTTCATTTTTGTCCATCACATCGAGTACCTTTTTCACGTCTTTCAAATGATCACTGTAATATACAGCTGCTTCAATCCATGTTCCCCATTTCATGAGGATTGGCTCTGTGGATAAACAAATATCTTGCATCATATTAGTAAATAATTTCACTCTTGATGGCGCCTTCACAAACACTTTTTTCACATAGGAAATTAAAGTATTTACTTCTGGAAAATTTGCTCGAATTTCCTCCTCCAACCATTGTAGAGCATGTGCTAAACAAGTCATATGAACTACCTTAGGATAAAATACCTGCAAAGCTTTAATAACCTTAAGCATGTATGCTGCTGCATCTGTAACTATCACCAAGAGTTTTTCCTCATTTTCTTTAAGCAGGCAACAAAACACGTAATGCATCACAAGCAACTCTAGCAATCGCCAAATGGTTTCTTACTTCCAGTATCCTGGAGACAGTGAGATGTGGCATTTCTGGTTCAGATTCATCATTTTTCCCATGACGTTGGCAATAAATCTCTCAAATGATTTGATTGTTTCATCTACAGATAACCACAAGTTTGAGTTGCCGATATTGCCTCTTATTTCTTGTATTACTTGAAAAAATAATTATTATATTGAAGATTAGTAAAGATCAAGGGTGAAATTCAAGGTCTCAGTTTTAGTGGAAATAGGTTTAAAAATATATAAAAATATTTTGTTGATAAAGCTAAGGAAATCAAAACTCTGTGACACCACAGACCATATGTAAATTTGTTTCCATTTGAAAATATTTGTGTATAATACATTTAAAAGTTTTAAATAAATGGACAATTTTTATAAAGCTCAAAATATTGGGGTAGTTGATACACAAGCTAATTTTGTTTAATAAATCTTACCTTTTAATAAACTTTACCAAGGTATCGAGATTTAACTGTATTGGAACACCACAGTGAAGCGAAAAATTATTAAATTTTAGATGAGTCGTATTTCTTACACATCTGCTTCACTTTCGTACCTATTTTGAGGACATGTTTCGCAAATCTTCGTTTGCATCTAAGGTAGTTTTTCCTTATTGTTGATTGTTGGAAACTTTTTGTCCAGAAGAGTTTCCCAAGAAATTTCAAAATTTCATATTATTTAACTTTTTCAAAGGGATGTTGGCTGAATGTTGCTTTGCAGATATGTCTCGAAAAATTATCACTGTCATCGTTTCCACTTCCACTTGCAGAAAATATTGCTGGTAAGGTTGGGTAGATCTTTTACACATTTTTATTGATAGCATTTCTATGAATAGCTGTTTGTAGATATTGCATAATCTGGAATTTTTTTGTCACAGAACACCTATAACAATGGCATAAAAATAGTATAATGTTATTTTAAATAAAACCAACAATCACTAACTTAAAAATCGCATTGGCTTTTAAAATATTCTGAAAATACAACAATAAAACTTACATGTTTTTCACACACTTGACACAGTGCTACATTTCCATCTGTTGTTAGAGTAGAATTTCTGTCAATCCACTGTCGAAGCAAATAAGCTTTACTGCTCTTCTCCTTCGGCAATGTAATATTCCATTTCCTACTGCTTATACTTCAGAAATCATGAGTAATAGCACACTAGTTACGAGTTTAAAAGTGACTGAAAATGGCACCTTTTATTTCTTGGAAATGTTATCGTTGTGTCAGATGGCTTATTTGTTGTAACATTAATACAAACCATATCAAGTTTAAAAATATGATGGTCGCACCAAACTTTAAAGATTTGCTGCGTAATAGTTGTATACTATATAGTTTATTTTAAGCTGTTGAGCAGCATATTTTTGTCAGCAAGCGCTCATTGTTAATAGCTATGTTCTCATTTTCAGTGACCGTTTATGCATTTAGAAACATGATAGCTTAATAGTCCTGCACAAACGAAGCAACAAAAGAGAAATATTCTCTGAAGCATCTCTTTCTCTTCAAGTATTGTGAAATATTTGTATTTCATGAATAATTACTGAAAAAGTAAAATATATGCAAAAATATCTAGAATTTAGTTAAATATGCACTAACCCCTTAAATACGCATTTATATGCAATATAAAACTTCTGTAGTAAACTCCTTACAATGTGGAATAAAGTTATTACTTACTTGCATACGTCTGTCAAGGAATAAAACATGCAAATATGCAAATTCCCAGCTCTAATCAATACAAAACAAAGGGCTATAAACACGAAGTTTATATTTATAGGAATGAGGAACTGTTAAAAATAATTATTAATGCTGTGGATCTTTGTCAGAGAGATAGCAACTTTAATATTCCTGATAACAAGAAAAATTACATTGCAGCTATATTAGAATTTTCAGGGAATGTTTATAGAGATATAAACAAATAATTTTATTAATATAATTTTGAGTCAAACTAGTACTCGATGCTTCATATATTGTTAGTGTTTACCTTGAACGCATTTCATTAGAACCTTCCTAACATCCTCAGTTAAGTGTGTTTGGAGGAATTTAGTAACAGTAATGTCAAAATTAACCGTAAAAACTATTTCTAGTTGGTTTATTGACATTCTTCACTTACTTTTTTCATATTATTGAGGGACTAGTTTCAAAGGCCATTGCCTCCATTTTCAACCTCTCTCCAACTAGCATCTGTTGTTGTTTGCTCTCCTCTCTCTGGTGGTGGAACTATGAACTTCTTTATCAAATTATCTACTGGTTGGATTTCAAAGTTCATTATGCAGTCCTTATTTCACCATATGAATATATTCTCTCATGTCATTAGTTTATTTTGGTTTATCACTCCATTTAATAATTTTGGATTCGGATCAGTGTCATGATTTTCATTCCAAAAATGAAATGCTACTGCTGACTTTTCTTCTTGTTTCACTCTGATGTTTCTAAAGTGCATTTTGACTCTGGTTTTTAAATTTCTTTTAGTTTGACCTATGTAGCATTTTTCACAATTTTTACAACTTAGTTTGTATATTCCGGATCTGTTAACTGATGGGATTTCATCTTTTGTTTTTGAATTTAGCAATTTTAAAATTGAATGTCCATTAGTAGGTGCCAAAATTATATTTTGTTCCTTAAAGATCTTTTTAAAGTTATTAAATGTTTTTGGGCAATATGTGAATGAAATGAATATGCTGTTGCTTTCTTTTTCTTTTGTAAATGTGGTTGCTTCCTTAATGGTTTTCTTTAGTTTAGCTTTTCTAATTTTCTTAAAGACCAGACGTTTGTTGTATCCATTTTCTTCTGCTATGTGTAGTATGACTTTTTGTTCTTTGACGTATTCTTCTTGACCCATGGGTGTGTTGACTAGTCTGTGTGTAAGGCTGTTTATTATTGCATGCTTATGTATAATTGGGTTGTAGCTATTATTTCTTATGTAATTTTCTGAATGTGTTTGTTTCCTGTAAATTCCTAATGATATTTAGGTCCAAGAAAGAGAGTTGTCCATTGATTTCCTTTCCTATTGTGAATTTGATAGTCCTTTCTTGCAGATTGAATAATTTTAATGCATCATCTAAATGTTTATTTGGCAGTATTGCAAAGATGTCGTCAACATATCTATACCAAACTTTGAATATCCATGGGAAGGCCTTTTTAATTTGTGTTTCAAATGCACTGAGATTGAGATTTTAGAGTGTTTATGCACCAATTGTAATAGTTTTACAGGGTTTCGTCATGTGAAGTATACATAAAGTTAGTTACAATGGAGAGGTACTACTATCTATATTTACAATTTTGACTCTACAGTTTTCACCATTATTGTAACCATTATTTGTTTTTGCAATTTTTATATTCTTCTATTGTATAGAAAGCATTCTTAATGAGATAAGATTTTATTTTTATTAAAATTAGGCAAATGAGTCAACCTTGTATATACTTTTCTTCACTTACAAGTTTTTTGATGAAGACTAGTTTCTGGGAACCTCTTCCCTATCGTCAGAAATCCAGAAACTGGTCTTCATCAAAAAACTTGTAAGTGGAGAAAAGTATATACAAGGTTGACTCATTTGCCTAATTTTAGTAACAATGGCACTCCACTTTCTGAAATACATCTTTTTGTTCTATATAAGATTTTATTTGTTTTATTTTTATTTGTTCTTTCCCTATTTCTTTAATCCAGTGAGGTAAATGATTGTATAAATATTTTGCCTTACTTTCAATGCATTTATTTTGTAATGAGCCTCTTAGTCTATTTCTAAAGTAATTTTGTTTTGTTCCTGTGTTATGTTCATGGATATTGGCATTTTTGTCTTCTTTATGGAAGTTACAACATATTTTAGACATTCATATATATATATACAAGGCAGCATTAGTGTACCTAATTTCTTAAATGCTGTTCTGCAGGTGTTTCTTTTTTTGATATTTTTAAGAACTGTTATCGCTCTTTTCTGTAGTCTAAATATTTTTTTCATATGTTTCCTCCCTGCTGATCCCCATAAAATAATCCCATAGCTCACTCATAAATAACCTTGCCAAGAAAGGTGAAAGTGGGTTGCCCATTGATAACCCAGATTTCTGCTTGTAGTTTTTTCCATTAAAGCTGAAGAAGGTTTGTTCAATGCATATTTTTGTTAGTGAAATGTATTCTTCTATTTCTATTGTAGTTAGCCATATTCTTTAATAAATTCTGTAATTTTTCTGTTGGTATGCTTGGAAATAAAGATGTGACATCATATGAAACCAGTCTGTCATTTTTGTCCAAATTTATATCTTTGATTTTTTCTGCCAAATTTAAAGAGTTTTTTAAATTTGCACTTTCAAATTTTGGGAAACTATTGCATTTGTTTAGTAACCATTTGGCTAAATTATATGTGGGGGGGCATTTATGCTACTATTGATAGGTCTCATGCCTTTTCCTGTTTTATGAATTTTTGGCAGCCCATATACTCTTGGTAATGTTGGATTATCTACTTTAATTTTGTGAAATTCTTTTTTGTTAATTACTTTGCTCTCTTTTAGGGTTTTATTTGTGGTTTCAATGGAGTACAATGGGTTGGTTTCTACGGCACTTCGTCAGAAAAGTAGTGAAATTTGATAAAAATAGTAAGCATCAAAAAGCAGCAGAGAAAAAAGTGTTAGAAGTAGAAAAGAACAAACATTACAGAAATAGAAATAAGTTAGAAATAAAATTGTACAATTTGCATCAAAACTTACCAAAAAATTAGGAAATGTATTTTGGGAAAATTTTGAAAACAATATTTGAATATCCTAATTGAAAAATGAAGAGCAAAATCTCCATGGACCCTGGACTCATTTGAGCATCATTTCACCCAATTCATTCACCGTCCGATATGACTTAACGTTGGAGGATGCACATTACAAAGAGAGAGAGAGAGAGAGAGAGAGAGAGAGAGAGAGAGAGAGAGGAGAGGGAGAGGGAGAGGGAGAGGGGTAGGGAGAGAGGGAGAGAGGGAGAGAGGGAGAGAGGGAGAGGGGGAGAGGTGGAGAGGGGGAGAGGTGGAGAGGGGGAGAGGGGGAGAGGGAGAGAGGGGGAGAGAGAGGGAGAGAGAGGGGGAGAGAGGGGGAGAGAGGGGGAGAGAGGGGGAGAGAGGGGGAGAGAGGGAGAGAGGAGCAACACAGCAAATTTAGAAAATAAACTTAAATTTATGCCAGAAAGCAAGTACTTTTGAAAAGCCAACCCAAAAAGCCAGGCATAACCTAAAAGATCATCCAAACAATTGTTAACCTATCAAATCAAAGTTTCACAAAATCAGAACTGAATATGCTTAATTTAGGCTTAAAAACATGTGTAGACTATTCTAACCAAGTTGAAGATTATATTGCTGACATCCAAATTGCTACACAAACACTAAATGAATAAAATAGAAACACAGTAAAAAACAAATGATCCAAAATAGTAGAACAAATAAAAAATGTAAAAAAATTAATTTTAGTAACCAAATCATAAAAGCCCTTAAAAAGAAACCAGTTATTTATACTAAAGCAGACCAGGGAAATAAACTAGTAATTTTGGAAAAAGAGGATGGAACTTGTTAGAAGACAATAATTACCAAAAAGTAGAAACCAACCCTTTAAAGTACTGCATTGAAACCACAAATAAAACTCTAAAAGAGAGCAAAATAATTAACAAAAAAGAATTTCACAAAATTAAAGTAGATAATCCAACATTACCAAGAGTATATGGGCTGCAAAAATTCATAAAACAGAGAAAGGCATGAGACCTATCACTAGTAGCATAAATGCTCCCCACATATAATTTGGCCAAATGGTTACTAAACAAATTCAATAGTTTCTCAAAATTTGCAAGTGCAAAATTAAAAAAACTCTTGAAATCTGGTAGAAAAAATCAAAGATATAAATTTGGACAAAAATGACACTGGTTTCATTTGATGTCACATCCTTATTTCCAAGCATACCAACAGAAAAATGACAGAATTTATTAAAATATATGGCTAACTACAATAGAAATAGAAGAATACATTTCACTAACAAAAATATACACTGAACAGAACTTCTTCAGCTTTAATGGATAACACTACAAGCAAAAATCAAGGTTATTAATGCGCAACCCACTTTCACCTTTCTTGGCAAATTTATTTATGAGTGCATTTGAAACACTAATTAAAAAGGCCTTCCCATGGATATTCAAAGTTTTGTATAGATATGTTGACGACATCTTTGCAATACTGCCAAATAAACATTTAGATAATGCATTAAAATTATTTAATCTGCAAGAAAGGACTATCAAATTCACAATAGAAAAGGAAATCAATGGACAACTCTCTTTCTTGGACCTAAATATCATTAGGAATTTACAGGAAACAAACACATTCAGAAAATTACATAAGAAATAATAGCTACAACCCAATTATACATAAACATGCAATAATAAACAGCCTTACACACAGACTAGTCAACACACCCATGGGTCAAGAAGAATACGTCAAAGAACAAAAAGTCATACTACACATAGCAGAAGAAAATGGATACAACAAACATCTGGTCTTTAAGAAAATTAGAAAAGCTAAACAAAAGAAAATCATTAAGGAAGAAACCACATTTACAAAAGAAAAAGAAAGCAATAGCATATTAATTTCATTCACATATTGCCCAAAAACATTTAATAACTTTAAAAAGATCTTTAAGGAACAAAATATAATTTTGGCACCTACTAATGTACATTCAATTTTAAAATTGCTAAATTCAAAAACAAAAGATGAAATCCCATCAGTTAACAGATCCGGAATATACAAACTAAGTTGTAAAAATTGTGAAAAATGCTACATAGGTCAAACTAAAAGAAATTTAAAAACCAGAGTCAAAGAGCTCTTTAGAAACATCAGATTGAAACAAAGAAAAGTCAGCATTAGCATTTCGTTTTTGGAATGAAAATCATGACATTGATCTGAATCCAAAATTATTAAAAGGAGTGATAAACCAAAATAAACTAATGACATGGGAGAACATATTCATATGGAAAAATAAGGACCGCATAATTAACTTTGAAATCCAACCAGTAGATAATTTGACAAAGAAGTTCATAGTTCCACCACCAGAGAGAGGAGAGCAGACAACAGATGCTATTTGGAGAGAGGTTGAAAATGGAGGCAATGGCCTTTGAAACTAGTCCCTCAATAATATGAAAAAAGTAAGTGACGAGTGTCAATAAACCAACCACAAATAGTTTTTACGATCCACAGTTAATGTCGACTCACAGGTCATGTCGACATAGAAGGTCCTAACAAAACTCTTTCTAGGCATACACTAGCAATATATGGAATATTGAGTACTAGTTTGACTCAAAATTATATTAATTTTGTGCTTCATTGTATCATAGTACTACTCTTAAGAAAATAGTGTCGCGGCGATGCTTACGCTTGCGACAACATGGGTGTGCAACTGGAGCTATATAGGGATAGAATCGGGCGTTTTTGTACCAAGATATGTACAATGAAGAACAACATTGTCAAAAATGGAACGAGGGATGCTGCATGTGATGGTTGTGATGACATTGTTAGGGATTGGAGGAGTCGAGCTAAACCCCAGACCTGCAACGAGGATGACAATGGAAATGATGGAGGAGATACTGAAAAGGATGGGGAAACTAGATATAATAGAGATGATAGAGAAGAAAATAGATAGAATGGAGGGAATGAAAAGAATTGAAGGAAAAATAGCTGAAAATTTGCGGAGATGTAAGTTTTGTTAAAAAGGAAAAATGATGAAACAGAGAAAGAACTAAGAGAATGTAACCAGAGAATAGAGGTAATAGAAAGAGCGGAGTACAGAAGAAGAAAACAAAATCTTTTGGTATTTGGCATGAAAAAAAAAATTGAGATGGCAGGACCTGGGAGCAGATAGAGGAGCTTTTTCAAGATAAACTGGGAATTGCATTAACGGGATGGAAGATCGTGAACACATACAGGATTGGAAGAATGGGAAGAGGACCAAGGCCGATGTAGTGAAATTGGCTACGACAAAGTTGAAATGGAAAATACTACAGAAGGCGAGTCAACTGAAAGGTTCGAGTACTTTTATTGAATAGGATTACACGAAAATGGAGCAGGAATTGATTAGAAGAATGAAGGAGGCCCAGGCAGACAGGAAAAAAGCATTTGTTAAAGGCTTGAAGCGGAGGTTGGAATCTTGTACTGCAGAGAATGGATAGAGAACAGGAAAGGAATGTGCCGAAACTGCAAAATCAGAACATATGGGCAGGTCAACACACTGACGATCGCGTGTCAGATAGGAGTACTACAACCAATCAGATGACAGAAGGGGAGGAAATGACACCAACCATCGTTGGGGAAGGAGAGGCCAGAAACGGAGGGGAAGGAAAAGAGGCAAATGAACGGGAAGAGGACAGCGCAGCACAGACGGAGAAGGATAGGACAGAAGAGAGGGGAAACATGGCTACAAATGTAGCATGTGTACGCGTCGTGTGTCACAGTGAATTGTTAAGGTTTATGAGTGAGAGTGAGTTAAACGAAAAGGTGGAAAGAGGGGAGTTGGTGGTAGTAGGGAGAGTGGAATACAGTAGTGATCAAGAAGTGAAGAGAGGGGGGCGGAGACAGCAAGAATAACAAGGCAACAGAAACTAGTTGCTAAAAAAGGCAAATTTTCCTTCTTTTCAGCAAAAAATGTTAAAGTTGATGTTTTGGAATGCTGAGGGTTTAAAAAGTAAATTGATTAATGGAGAGTTGTAGAATATAACAGCTGGGCAAGACATAGTTGTAATTGCTGAAATGTGGCTAGGAAATAATGAGTTAATACACTTAAGAGGTTTTAGTTATATAGGCACTGGAGCCACTAAAAGCAAAGAAAGAGGCAGAGCGTCAGGAGGAGTAGGAGTGTTTGTTAGATCAGAGCTACTAAATAGTAACAGAATAGAGGCAGTGACAAAGGATGATAGGAATGTAAGCTGGTTAATAATCAAGAAAGGTCCAGGAATAGAACATAGTCTAGGAATAGGAATAGTTTATAACCCTCCCACAACATCAAGCTTCTTTGATAACAGAACATTTAATAAACAAGAGAATATGGAGGAGATAAGGCACAAATTTCAAGGCATAGTGTTTTTGTTAATGGGGAATTTCAATGCTATAATAGTTGAAGAGAAAATTAGATCAATAATGCATGATGAGGAAATAGGTAGGGAGAAAGCAATTGTATGGGTAAGGAGTAGCAAGGACAAGGTTCTCAACAAAGAGGGGGTAAAATTGCTCCATTTCTGTGAATTAAAAAATTTGTTTATATATATATAATGGAGCAGTAAAAGGGAATGAGGATGGCGAATATACATTTGCAAATAATGGTCAAAGTGTGGTTGACTATATCTTGTATAGTGAGAAGCTCATTCAAAGAATTAATTTCAAAATAGCAAACAAAATACTGAGTAGTGGCCACTTTCCATTAGGGATAGAAATAGGATTGTTAGAAGAAGAAAGTGAGAGAAAGGAAGGTGAGCTTAAAGTAGTGAATGCATTCAGATGGAGGGAAGAAATGGAAAATGAATTTCTAACTGAACTAAACTCAGAAACATCAAAAATAATAAGAGTAGGTATAGAGGTTGCATTGAATGGGAACAATATAGGAAGAGGCTTAGAGTTAATGAATCTAATAGTTACAAGGGCAGGGATAAAAATGAAGGTAAAAGGGAAAATGAAATAAATAGGTAATGGATGGTTTGATGAGGATTGCAGTAGGGTGAGAAGGGAAGTGTTTAAAAACCTGGCTCATTGGAAAAGAACGGGGGAGGGTAGAGATAGGATGATTATGGTAATAAGTAGAGAAGCGTACAAGAAGTTATTAGAAGAAAAAAAAAAGAATGAGTGGCAGGATAGTATTCAAAAGAAACTGAAGGATGCCATACAACAAAAAGATAATAATAAAATATGGGGTATGGTGAGAGAAGTGAATAAACAGAGGGTGGTGAAAAATAAGATAACATCACAAGAATGGCCGAAATATTTTAGGGACCTAGTTGCAGAAAGGGGGTGGATAAATAGAGATAGTATATAGTTGGGCAACCTGAGGATAGACGACGAGATACTAGACAGAGAAATTACTCAAACTGAAGTTTCTCAACAAATAATAAGCTTAAAGGGCGGTAAAGCAGTGGGCATGGATGAGATCCCAGGGGAGTTTTGGAAGAGATATGGGGAAACACCAAGTGGATTAAAGAACATAACTAATATATTTAATAAGATGAGATACAGTAAGAAATTACCTGACTGCTGGAAAACAAGTGTGATTGTACCAATATTTAAAGGTATGGGGAGTGTAAATAGACCAGAGAACTACAGGGGGATAAGCTTACTATCTATAATTGGGAAAATGTTTACGGGCATACTAGCGGACAGACTAATGGATTGGGCGAAAAGAGAAAATAAAATATCAGAATTTCAAGCTGGATTTAGGGAAAAAAAGGCAAACTGTAGACAATGTATTAAATTATAGATGAGTCGTATTACACATTAGCTTCACTTAGTGCCTATATTGAGGACAAGTTTTGCGAACTATTGTTTGCATCATTGGCTCTAATGCATCATCGACTAACCACTACAGATAATTAATATAGACCTCTCATTGTACAACCTACACTTGAAACTGGTAAAATTATTAGGAAACACAGCATGGGACCATTTAGAGACTAAATCATTTGAATATATAAATTATAAAGTCAAACAAAACGTTTATCATCAAAAGGAGAAACTAAAGCATAATCAGAATCATTTGAGTCGCATTAGAGCCAGTGATGCGAACAATAGTTCGCGAAACATGTCCTCAATATAGGTACATAAGTGAAGCTAATGTGTAATAAATACGACTCATCTATAATTTAATAATTGTTTTGCTTCACTGTGGTGTTCCAATACAGTTAAATTTTGATATGTAGACGTGTTTATAATCAAGATGTTAATTGATAAATACTTGAGCAGGAAAAGAGGGAGATTGTATATGTTTTTTGTTTATTTTGAGAAAGCTTTCGGTATGATAAATAGGGAGGCTTAAAAATGGAAATTAAGAAGAAAAGGGGTGAGCAAGAAGTTTATAAATGAAATTGATAAAATTTACAGTGGGATGAAATTCAGAATAAGATGTGGGCTGAATGTACTATTGGAAGAGGCCGAACAGAAGTTAGGCTTGAGACAGGGGTGCAAATTGAGTCCTATACTATTCAATTTATTTATAGATGACATAATAGAGAGGGTTAAGGAAAGCAATGCCTGTTGCCCAATATTAATGAACAAAGAGATTCCTGGTTTATTGTATGCGGGTGATTTAATGGAAGGAACAATTTCTGTAATAGGTCTACAAAAATCAATTGAGGCAATTCATAGGTTTTGCACTGATTGGAGATTAAGAATAAACAGAAAAAAAAATGGTTTTTAAAATAGGATTGATACTGAGGAAAGGAGAGGAACAGTTCATAGGAGATCAAAAGGTAGAAGTGGTAAAGGAGTATGACTATTTAGGTGTAAGGATGTGTAGCAGTGGAGGGTGGGCTGCACAAGCCAGAAAAGTGATAGCCAGTGGCAGGGTGGCAATGACAGGAGTAAGAATATGTAAACATAAACTGGAGATGTCAGCTAGATGGTTAGAAAGAATGTATGAAGCAGTCGTTGAATCCAGAACAATGTATGCAGTGGAGGTATGGGGCACATCAGAGATAGGAACACAATTAGACCAGATGTATAGACTGTTTTGCAAAGAACTTCTAGGGCTGCCAAAATCGGCACCAAGAGAAGTGGCATTATTAGAGTTGGGTAATACAAAAAGGAGGGGAATAATAATAGAAAGATTACTGAAATTCTGGTGTAAGTATATTATAGAGCAGAAAGGGTAATTATTGAATCTGTGCATGAAGCAACAGAAAAGCATTAAGAACACAAATAGTTGGTGGTTGGAATTGGAAAGAACAGTATCAAAGATAGGCATGGGAGATTTATGGAGAGCAGAGGAGTCAAATCATAGCGGTTTTTGGAAGGAAGTAAGAACCAGGCAGGAGATTTGGGAAAGTATAGAAGAAAAGAAATCTTTGAAATTTTATAAGCAATTAAAGACAGAATGGGGTAGGGAAAATATATAGCTCAGTGTGACAAAATTGGAAGAGAAGGCATAGCATGGATGAGAGTAGGAACAATATATCTAAAAGGGTTGAGAAGTAATGAGGTAGGGATGTGAATTTTGTGGAGGTGAAGAGAGCACTGTTCATTACCTGATAGAATGTAAGGAGTTAACAAATTGCAGGAGAAAAATATGGGATAAGAAGTGGGACAGCATGAGCAAAGACCTAATGGCATTACGCATATTAACTGGGATGAGTGAAAAGAAAAATAGATGTATAGGAGAATTCTTATATAGGTTAATAGAAAAGTGGATTGGGATAAAAGAAGCGAAGGTCAGGAAGAAATGACAACAAGCTGTTTGGAAAAACCAAAGGCTTTACCTGATTCAGCAAGTAAATCTTAGGTCAGCAAGTTCATGTATTTGTACAGGATGTATAATAGTGCTTGTTAAATATCAAAAGTCATTGTAGCGAAAATGTAATGGAAACTGTACAAATAAATATCATATCAAATATCATATCATAAGAAAATATTTTATATTTTACAGCAAACAGAAATCTGTAATCTTCTATATATTGTGACTTTGTGGGTTCGTGGAATAAAAAGTCCAATTACACCACTCAACAATGTTCTTTATTTCCACCGACTTACAGTTAAATACTTGCCAATTACACAGAATTACTTGCTGCACACAGTTACAATTCACCAGTCCGTCCGTTACAATTTCACTGTACTCGCGGTTACGTAAGCTCCGGTACACATTCAAAGTTACGTACAGTCTTCCGTTGCACAATCCTTTCGTTCATTAACACGTCACTGACTAACTCTTACACCAAGAACTGCGACTGTCTCCTCACTCACTGACAAAACCAACTCACTGACTGACTAAACCAAAACCAACTCAACTCACTAACTAACTCTGTCTGTCTGTAACTCTCTTTATATAGGAATATCACCGGTTTCTCGTGTTTACAGGATTGTTCTAGTAACAGAAAGATCGAGAAACAGGTGTAGAGAAAACAGGCGACACAGTCATGTTTTTTTCCCTGACCACAGTCTGTCACCACCACAAGACAAACGAGGAGGAGGTGTGGCTAACCGAACCTCCCCTACCTTCCGCTGCCAACTGCTTTCACAGGGTGTTTCAGCGCTCCCGTTACACTGCTCCCTTCTCAAAGCTGTTCGCCCCGAACAGCCCCATCGCAGCGTGCGAGGCGGTCCAGGTGTACCACCAGCATCTGCTCAGAGTCTCAGCCAGAAGTAGCGCTGCCGTAGTTTGTGAATCATTCGGTTCGCTCCCAGGTGTCCTCCTGAAGTACCGGCGTGCACTTCCTCCAAGACTTCCGGGACCTTGCTCCGGGGAAGTACCAACTGTTCTCTCTGCGCCTTCCCATCGGGTGACTCCCATACCCGGAACAGCATGCCCACTCTGGTCTTCAACGAGTCCCATTTTGCCCAGTGCGACTTGTAGGTGGCGCCCCTCGGTGCGATGTCCTCCCAGGTTGGTCTCGTCCCTGCGTCCACTTCCCTCAAGAGTGGCCCCAAGTCTGCGTCCGCCAGCTGCTCCCTCCTCAGGCCTGCGCTATCCCAGCCTTCAGCAGGCACTGCCACAACTACTCGGACTGCTGCGGCACGCTCCTTCTCTTCCACTCTTGTGCGCTCATGGCCGTCCTGGATCTGCGATAGGACACCTCCAATGTAATGGTCGCTAGCGTCGGTGTCCACAATGAAGGCGCCACCCGGTTGTGGGAAACCCAAAATTGGAGCACTGCACAGGGTCCCCTTCGGGTGCTGGAAAGCATCTCCGACGTCCTCCATCCACACATAAGGCCGGTTTTCCTCCGTCAGGCGGGTGAGGGGTTTTGCGATGTTGTCGGCCTTTTCCTCTAAATCATTAAGGCGGTCGTCTACTTGGCCCATCCGCTTGCCCAGCTCCGTCACGTCATCCCTCACGCCGGCCAACCGTTCCTCAAACTTGGCGGCGAGGACCTCGTTCGCCTCCCTCATCTCCGTTGTCAGTTCGGCCATCTTTGCGGTCATTGTCGTGGCCAAGTTGTTGCTTGCCGTTTCCATCTTCGCTGTTAATTCGGCCTTCATTTCTTCCATCTTCCCGGTGATGTTGTCGTTGGCCGTCTTCATTTGTTTCAACTCTGCGGTGATGTTGTCGTTGGCCGTCTTCATTTGTTTCAACTCAGCGGTGAGGTTGTTATTTGTAGTCTCCAGCTTCGCGGCCAGGCTGTTACTTGCCGCTTCCGTCTTCTCTGTTAGTTCGGCCATCATTTCCATCATCTTCTCCAAAAAATTTTCCAATGCCGCATCCATGGTTGTAATGTTCGGTGATGTTATCTTCCCGCTTCCTGACACCAGTGTGACTTTGTGGGTTCGTGGAATAAAAAGTCCAATTACACCACTCAACAATGTTCTTTATTTCCACCGACTTACAGTTAAATACTTGCCAATTACACAGAATTACTTGCTGCACACAGTTACAATTCACCAGTCCGTCCGTTACAATTTCACTGTACTCGCGGTTACGTAAGCTCCGGTACACATTCAAAGTTACGTACAGTCTTCCGTTGCACAATCCTTTCGTTCATTAACACGTCACTGACTAACTCTTACACCAAGAACTGCGACTGTCTCCTCACTCACTGACAAAACCAACTCACTGACTGACTAAACCAAAACCAACTCAACTCACTAACTAACTCTGTCTGTCTGTAACTCTCTTTATATAGGAATATCGCCGGTTTCTCGTGTTTACAGGATTGTTCTAGTAACAGAAAGATCGAGAAACAGGTGTAGAGAAAACAGGCGACACAGTCATGTTTTTTTCCCTGACCACAGTCTGTCACCACCACAAGACAAACGAGGAGGAGGTGTGGCTAACCGAACCTCCCCTACCTTCCGCTGCCAACTGCTTTCACAGGGTGTTTCAGCGCTCCCGTTACAATATCAAATACACTTAGACAAATTCTTTGTTGCAGAAGAACCCGAACCAGAGGAAATTGATGATGGAAGCTCAGCTATCTCTGATACATCAATGGAAATGGAAGAATGTGAGAGTGATGACCTCTCAGATCACCAAGAAAAATTTCTGATTTTCACCACTGGCTCTAAGACTTACACTCCCCATCAGATAGGTTTCAAACGCATACAATCAGTATCATTTCCTCGGAAATTGGATCCTGGACCCTCACTTCGAGAACGTCTTGCAGAAAGGGAACGAGAGAAGGAGAGAGAGAGACAAAATTGTGGAGTGCCTAGACCTGAACCCAATTGGTTAGTTTATGAAGAGGTTGCAGACAAATTTGACAAAGTGGATCATCTTATAGATTTGCATGGCCATATAATAGGAATGGGTCTCTCACCAGATCATAGGTATGTACACTTTATCATTTTATTTAGGTGCTAGCAAAAGCTGTAACTCTGCTCATACTATTACATTAAATTTTGATTTCTTGTATAGTTGTTTCCTTTCATGTTATCTTACTCCCTGTTTATCTCTCTCTTCTATCCTCTGATTCTCTAAATCTCAGTCTTTCCCTTTCCCCTCTGTCTCTTTCTTACATTTTCTTTCCTTTCTCTCTTCTTCTCTTTTCTGCTCTACCACCCTCTCTCCATTCCTCTTTCTGTGCAACTTACATACCATGATATATTTTGAAAAACGGTAATAAAGCTGCTTTTTGGGGGCTTAATAATAATTGGAGTGTAAGTAAAAGTTCCTGTATTACACAACATGAACTATTTCCTTATGATTGTGATGTTAAAGGAGTAATGCTGTTTCTCAAGGTAACTAGTTTAAGCACACAAGTAGTATTAATAAAAAATTGAGAGTAGCTTCTTAAATATTCATCCCATGAGAACTTTATAAATAACATAACATGTCAGAAACATGTTTATAAACTTTTATTTAGCAGTGATTTTAACCGCATCACCGATGGCCATTTAAACCCTTCAGGGGCCGGAAACGGATACCCAATAAACAGAACAAGACATTTAAATTGTTAAATGCTGTAAAAATGCATCATAAATACAATTCCATATCTTCCATATTTATTAAGTTATTTAAATGAAACAAAAACTGGTTTAAAACCCATTAAAGGTAGTATACATCTACAGTAACAAAAAAGTAGAAACTACATTAATAATAATAGTAATAGTAATTTATTTCCTTTTACATCAACAAATGGAAATACAAAATCAAGATTACAATTATAAAATATGCCATATATTCCTAAATCCTGAAAATCCTATCATGTTATCACGTTGCCCACCATTGAATAGTAATTCAGCCCCCATACACCTAACCCTAGGTTTTTGTGTTTTGGAGACCCTCTGCTCCATTTTACACTTTTTGCCATTTCACCTATCCCACTCTACATTTTTCTCTTAATTGTTCTTAGCCATCTCTCTTTAACTTTCGCTAAATAATTCCCTATATTTCTCCTGTTCTTTTCTCCTTTTACTGACAACATTTTTCTAATTACTACTTCACCTCCCAAATTGTCCCATTTATGTAGCCAAGCCTGTTCTCTCCATATCTTTGTTTGACTACAATTTAATATACAATGGAAATCTGCATTCTCTTCTCCACACAATGGACATTTATCTAGCTCCCTCTCTTGACCTATACCTTTCAAGTTTCTCACTCCTGTTCTCGCCCAAGCAAAACCTTCTCGCCCTAACTTACTACATATATCTATGTATCCTTCCCTTCCCCAGGTTGTTTTTATTTCTCTATATAATCTCAGTGAGCTTTTGTCACTTGTATTGGCAAAAATGTCTTGTCTGTCAATATCTTCTAATCTTAGCTTAACTTCTTTCCAGAAGCCTCTACACACATACTCTGCATTTATCCAAGAATGATCCATACCTATCTGCTTCAACAAGTCATACATTTTACGTGCCCAAGACCCACCCCAGTTTCTGCTCTTTTGAATTTGAAAACATTCTTTAATTATATTACCATCTTCCAAGTTAGTGATTCTGTATAAATATTTCATTGCCCTTGACAAGATTTTAATTTTAGTAGAATGCCTGCCTAGTTCTAATTGTGCTGCCCCATTAGGTGATGCTATTGGTAATCCCAATATATATTTACAAAAGGATCTATGTACTCTATCAGTCTCTCTCCAAGCTCATCTACTCCCCAAACCTCTGATCCATGTAACATTCTATTTTCTATAAAAATTATTTGTGGTTGGTTTATTGACACTCGTCACTTACTTTTTCATATATTTATGAGAGACTAGTTTCAAAGGCCCTGGCCTCCATTTTCAATCTCTTCCCAACTGGCAAATGTTGTTATCTGCTCTCTCTGGTGGTGGAACTATGAACTTTTTTGTCAAATTATCTGCTGGCGGGATTTCAAAGTTCATTACGCGATCCTTATTTTTCCAGATGAATATGTTCTCCCATGTTGTCAATCTATTTTGGTTTATCACTGCTTTTAATAATTTTGGATTTGGATCAATGATAAACCAAAATAGATTGACAACATGGGAGAACATATTCATCTGGAAAAATAAGGATCGCGTAATGAACTTTGAAATCCCGCCAGCAGATAATTTGACAAAAAAGTTCATAGTTCCACCACCAGAGAGAGCAGATAACAACATTTGCCAGTTGGGAAGAGATTGAAAATGGAGGCCAGGGCCTTTGAAACTAGTCTCTCATAAATATATGAAAAAGTAAGTGACGAGTGTCAATAAACCAACCACAAATAATTTTTATATTAATTTTGACGTCACTGTTACTAAATTCCTCCAAACACACATCATTCTATTTTCTACTACTGCCGTATAAATCCTCTCCAACCATTTGACATTTATATCTGGCAGTTTACTGTAGCATGATCTTATCACTCTCATGGCCATTTTACCTTTTGCCACAGACATCTTTTTTTGTTCTTTGCAGCTGCCATCTGAACTCAACCTTGTACCCAAATAATCAAATCTCCTTACTACCTCTATTTCTCTTCTATTAACCTCCCATTTCTCATCCTTACGCAACCTGTATCCTTTTTTGAAGACCATAATCTTTGTTTTGTTTTCATTCACTTTCAAACCCCATTTATTGCAATTAGAATTGGCTGCCTCGATTGCTCTTCTCAGCCCTCCACTTGATATGGACCCAACTACTAGGTCATCTACAAACAATAGCCCCGGTATTTCTTTATTATTAATAACTGGTGAATGTACCCTACAACTTGATATCTCCTCTAAAATTCCATCGATATAAAGATTATATAATACTGGACTAAGTTTACATCCCTGCCGTACTCCTGCCTTACTCGATATAGATTTAGTTACTTTGTTGCCTGGTAGTTTTATACACAACTCATTCTCTTGGTATATCATCTTAATTACTTCTATAAATGCCTGACTTATCCCCTTACTGCCTAATTTTCTCCACAATGCATCTCTATTAATAGAATCAAATGCCTTTTCTAGATCAATAAATACCATATATACCCTTCCCCTTTTATTGCTCAGATATTTGTGTACAATTGTTTTAATAATAAAGATGTTGTCCGATGTTCTCCTGCCCGGTCTAAAACCTGCTTGGAACTCCGATAGTTTATTCTCCTTCTCAACCCAATTTTGCAACCTATCTGCTAGAATTCCAGTGAAAATCTTCCCTAGAATAGACAATAAACTAATCCCTCTGTAGTTAGCTGGGTTATTTTTATCTCCCTTTCCCTTGTAAATTGGCAATACCATGCTTGTCCTCCATTTCCTAGGAATTTTCTTTTCTTCCATTATTTTATTGAATAACTTTATCACTATTTTCCTCCTAGTTTCATCGAGTGCCCAAGCCCTCCAAAATTCTCCTGGTATACCATCAATACCACTAGCTTTGTTAGCTTTTAACCTCCTTATTTGTTCGCAAAATTCAGCATCCGAGATATATCTATCTAATTCATTAATTATTTGCGGACCCCCTAACAAACTTCTTTCCACTCTGATATAATTATCTTGTCCTAACAGTGATTCAAAGTATGCACACCATTGATCTGCGCCTATATACTCATCTCTCCCCACATCTTTATATAGCCCTCTTATTATTGACCAAATTTTCTTAGCTTGCTGCTTCATTCATTTAGCATTCTGCCTATTTTCTCACCCCATTCCCTCTTATTTTGTTCCATTAGACACCTGTATGCGCATCTCAAGATCAGGAAATTTTCCCTTTCCTCTTTTTCCCCTGATTGCCGCCAGTTCTTTAATTCCTGTGCTACTCTTGCCTTTGCCACCTGGCAATCCTTGTCAAACCACTGCCTACTGATGCCTTTAGAAACCCCCATTTTCATACCGGCCCCTGCCCTTTTAACAATATATTCCAGTGCCTCTAAGGCTTGCTCTATTTTATTCTCAGTTAAGCTTTGTACCCTCACTTGTAAGATTTTACTACTCTCTGAATTCAATTCATTAACAAATGCTTTATGCAACTCTTCTTTCCACTTATATACTTCCACTACACTGAGACATTCTTCATCAAGCTTCTTCATATGCTTGTTGCCTTCCCCTAACTCTAATCTTAATGGAAAGTGACAGTTTGATGTTAAAACATTCATAACTTCAAAATCTAGGATCCATTCATCAATTCCTACAGAATACATTAAAATATCTACCACACTTTGGCCATTTTTATTAGCAAATGTGAATTCCCCTTCTTTGTCACCCGCTTTCAGGCCATTACAGATCATAAGATTATTCTCCTCACAGAAATCTAAAAGTTTCCTCCCTTCATTATTGGTAACCTTGTCTTTACTGTGCCTGATCTCTATTTCAAGTTCCTTCTTAGCTTCATCACTTGGATTAATCCACTTAACCTGGTGTTCCCCTATCCTTGCATTTAAATCACCTACAATTATTATTTCAACTTTCCCATACTTATTTTCCATCACTTCTATATCCCAACCTAGTTTCCTAAACATTTGGATCATAGAACTCTGATACAGTAGGTGGGTTATACACTGTAGCAATACAGACAGTTCCCCCATTTTGATACATGTCCCCTATGGAGATCCATAACACTGATCTGCTTGACAGTTCTTTTTCTTCTTTCACCTTATTTATCTTTCTTTATAAAACAGCCTAAATCCCCCGAAGCTCTGCCTTTCCTTTGTTCTTCATCCCACTTATGCTATAAAAGTCAAATCCTGGAATTATTACACTAGTTTTTTTCTCTATCCAGGTTTCCACAACCATTAATATATCACAAGTTTTTAGCACATTTTCTCCCAAAGCCCGTCCACATTCCAACCCCCAATGGATAATGCAAATCCCTATGCTTCGTCTTTCCTTTTGAACCTCCACCTTTCTAAGTTCATCTGGCTCCTGGAGCGCACATGGTCTTTCACTTCCAGGATACTTCCTGATGGCGTTGACATCACTTGTAAGTCGCCTAAATTCTGCTCAATCTCAGCCGTTCTCAAACTACTTGACGCAGTATGAACTTCCCCCATCAGCTGATCTCCTTGCGTGTCATTTAGCTGTTGTGATTCGACTCACTCGGTCCTGTGTTCGGTCCGTACGTGTGACCTCACAGGTGACGTATCTTCTCTTTCCCTCGTCAGCACCACTGACTCTGGCTTCCTCGCAGGTGACGTATGCTCCGTTTCTGTAGTTCGACCACTTGCCAGTTGGACATTCCTGTCGTCTTTTGCCCTCAAAATGTAGTTGCCCTCCCATGTAACGTAGTGCTGACGAAGTTCCTGCTTCACACCATCGATCCACAAATCAACACCTTTTAAATATGCCCATTTTCTTGCTGCTCTTGCTTTCTTCATTTCCAATAAAGCTAAAGATTTCAATTCGCGCTGCTTCTTACCCAAATGTTGCTCAATAAATATTTTAGTGCATTTTAACTGTTTACTGTTCCTCAACACTTCCCATTTGAATCTCATTGATGCTACTTTCACTATTATTGGTCTTGGTTTCGGTCCAAATCTTCCTATTCTAAAACAATCCACTATCTCCCAACCTGCCATATTTAGTTTCAGTTTTTGTTAGAATATATTTTCTACATCCTGCCATACTCATCAGTCTCTTCTCTCTTCTAATTCAAATATTATCAGGTTTAGTTTCCGATTCCCTTCCTCTAAATTTTCCAATCGGGTTAGTATGTCTTTACATTCTTTTATTTCTTCCTTTACTTCCTCATCAAATTTCTCTAATGCTGTTAACATCCCGTTAAACTGTTCACCAATCTTCTTGTTAATTCTATTTTCCATCTCCTTCACTTCTTTTATTTCTTTTGTGATATTTTCTAGCATCGCGGCTATTTGCTCCATTGTCGGTCCGG
Source organism: Mantis religiosa (assembly GCA_030765055.1). Taxonomy (NCBI): domain Eukaryota; kingdom Metazoa; phylum Arthropoda; class Insecta; order Mantodea; family Mantidae; genus Mantis; species Mantis religiosa. The sequence continues at coordinate 277,676,604 of CM060950.1, read as the reverse complement.
GTTTAGTTCCACTCCCCCAATAATTAACAAAGCCCATATCACTAAGATGTACCATACCCTTATTAAACTTATATCAGAACATATACCATATGCATATGCATTAAAAGCGCCGATCCTAATTCTATACATTTGCGCGTCAATCATCTTCGGTCGCGAGCACGTGTGCTTACGCGTCCGTCTCCCTTTGTGTGTGGCAGGCAACTCAACTACATTAATAAATCATTGAAATTTCACTACTTTGTTTCACTGTAGCAAAAGCCATTCTTTGTGTCGAACGCACCTAATATTTGAATCATTTTGTTTTGTGTGTATAAGAACGAATGTATGAATGTATAGCTACGCAAGCGACTTCTCCGGTTCAAGGTTTTAGCTTTTAGTTTATTTATGCTATACCGAGCGATAATCATACGAGTGTATGTTGCATTACACACACACAGACACACACACACGCACACGCACACACACACACACACACACACACGCACACACGCGCACGCACACACGCACACACGCACACACGCACACACACACACACACACACACACTACCACACACACACACACAAAGGAAAGAAAACTCCCTGTCAGCATATGTTATTACAGATTTGTTATTACAGAGTTTCTGGTAGCCTTATGCAGCTGTTTTCGCTCAGTATTTTAGTTATTTATACTCTCTGTGTTCAGAGTGATTTCTTATAGCTATCAAGAGCTAAATGAATGGCACATTTGAAATTGTTGAAGTTTTGTTGAGTCATTTTTGTTCACACTCACCTTCACTTATTATTTTTGAAAATGCTGAAACGTTTTCCAGGACATTCGCCTGCTGAGGAAGAGGGTAAATGTCCTGGAAAACTTTCCAATGTTTTTAAAAATAATAAGTGAAGGTGAGTATAAACAAATGTGACTCAACAAAACTTCAACATGATGAAAACTTCACTGTTAATAATGCTTCTATTTGTAGTATTTAATACATTTGAAATTGTTAAATTTCAATGTTAACCATGGCTTATCCCCGTAATGTAGCAAATAAATTAGCTTGCGTATGATGTATACAGGCTTCTGATATTACTGTAGAAAATCTGGAAGATTTCTTGTGCGATTATGAAGGAGATACTAAAATTAGGCAAATGAGTCAACCTTGTATATACTTTTCTCCACTTACAAGTTTTTTGATGAAGACTAGTTTCTGGGAATCTTTTCCCTATCATCAGTTCTGTGGTTGACTGATGATGCATCCGGTGTCTGCATCTGGCTTGGTGTCGTGCTGCCATCTAATGTCCTGGTAAGGTTGATGACGTCATCTACTTCATCAAAAAACTTGTAAGTGGAGAAAAGTATATACAAGGTTGACTTATTTGCCTAATTATAGTAACAATGGCACTCCACTTTCTGAAATACTTCTTTTTATTCTATATATGAAGGAGATGTTTAGGATATAGGTAGCAGTGACGTGTACTGGTCTACAGATGTCATGTTAGCTACTCCATTGTTCAGGGGCAATGGCGGGTCAAATATGGGTGATTATGTAAAAAACTGAAGCTGCTGACAGTGAAGTAAACTAGGTTACTAAACACTAGTAACACTATCACTAGCTATCCCTCTTTACGAAAAACAGTTAAATGGTAAAAAAAGTACTTTTATACCACTGGATGTAACCTTGTACAATTGTTTAGTAATTTTCAGAGCTGTAAATTCATGCAAGACATTCATCTACCTGTACCTGCACATATAAATAGCTCATATCCTAATTGAGTATTATAATACTCAGATGATGATGATGATGATGATGATGATGATGATGTGGTGTATACGGGTGTTCAACTACGGCGGTCATCAGCGCCATAATACTCAGAGGCCTCTTTATACTGGGGGGTAAGAAATTCACCACGACATCAGCCCTCATACTTGAGAGAAAACACTTTCCTAAAAGGATACCACCCACAACCAAAAAAGTCCCAACCATTTCGAAAATGTCTAGTGTTACGAAAAAGAAGTTCACAAGGAAACCAATATTATTTGGTGTGAATCTGCAGATGTGCCCTTGGGTGTTTATCCAGGCTTGGAGGTGTACAATTCAAAAAGAAACCCTTAAGGGTATGTTTACATCCCTTATAGAACTAATTTAAATTTATTTTAAAATAGGAAGATTAAAATAATTGGCGTTAAATGAGCATTAAATGCATGTATGCGCAGGACGTCTATACACGTCCATATCGGTTTGGGGCATTTTAACTTGGACGTCATATGACGTCCATATCGGTGAAAGGGTTAAAGCTGAACTTAGCAATAACATATTTTGATTTGTGATTTTGCATCTTTTGGTGGAAGTAATTAAACTACCATATTAATTCCCATCACCAGTTTAAGCTACCATATAGCTTATTTTTATATTATATACCGAGTTTTATAACAACTGGTTTGGCCACCCTTGAGTGCAAAACCCCCTCCCCAAAGAGAAAAAAAAAATTTAAAGTTGTAATTTTTGTCTTTAAAATGTTCATTATACACGTCAGCACATATTCATCAAGTCTGAAATTACTACAAGCATTATTATGGAAAATGAATTGGCGCTAAGCACTTATATTGCTTCAATTACTAAATTAGTGGCAGAACTTAAAAATTAGCTCAGAAATCAGATACAAACACAAATCAGGCAAAGAAAATCACTTCTGGTAAAAAAATCACAATATAGAACAAAAAGTTGGGCTTTGAAATTCCAGCAGACAATAGTGTAATCTCTAAATTCACCAAACTCACATCAAATGATGCTTCATACCCAGGGAAGAAGAATGTAAGGAAACTATGGTTAGTCGACTAGCATCTGAGAGTGGAAAAAATAAATCCTTGAAACATTTTTTGACAGAATATGGTAAGTGGAGCAATATGAATGTTTAACTGCTTCAGCGATGGCCATTTAAACCTTGCGTGGGCTGGGAATGGGTACCCAATAAACAACACAAGACATTTAAATTGTTAAATGCTGTAAAAATGCTTCATAAATACACATTTGTATCTTCCATATTTATAATGTAATGTTAACTAAACAAAAACTGGTTTAAAACCCATTATACAACTATGGTATCATTAAAGTTGAGACTATATTGTCACCCATTATCGGAAGGCCTGATAGAACCAGCTGGCAGGTAGCGTGAGAGACAGGAAGCGTTCGGACCATGCCTACCCATGTGACTGGGTGGCGCTTGCTGAGGGGTTGGGGAGAAAAGTACCACAAGTCACTATACCGTCTCTTTCCCCTCCCCCTGACATCTGGAAAAACCATGATGATTTGTTGAGCCTCGAAACTTCCAGATACTGCGATTTGTCTATATAAGCGATGCATTGGACGAGTCAGTTTTAGTAGGTTTTGAATTTTCGAGCTGGTTCGGTGTTTTAAGGCAAGGCGAGTAGTGAGTGTGTTGTGGACCTGTGACAGACGAACTGGTGAATTGCAATTGTGAGTGTTGCGTAATTGTGAGTGCTACGTAATTGTGTGTGGGACTTGTAAGTGTACCAAGTGTAATTCGGCGGAAATAAAGAACATTTTGAGTTTGTGCAACTTGGCTTTTTATTTCTTCAAACCCACAAAGTCACAATATTCACAAATCATTGAGATTTCAATATTTTGTTTCTCTGTAGCAAAAGCTATTATTTGAATCAAACGCATCTAATTTGTGAGTCATTTTGTTTTGTGTACTAATGAACAATATCTGTATATAGCTGTGTAAGTTCTCCAGTTCAAGGATTTGGGGTTCAGTTTATGCTATAAAACGATAATCATTGTATATGTTGTATTGCACACATGCTTTAAAGAAAGAAACATCTCTGTCAGCATCTCTATGTACCTCTAGAGTATTTCACAACCAAAGTTGATTGTTAATCTTATACAGCTTTTGTTTTTACTCAGTAATTATTTAGACTCTCTTGGAGTTCAGAGTGATTTCTTTTAGCTATCAGGAGTTAATTGAATAGCATATTTGAAATTGTTAAAGCTCAGTATTAACCATGGCTTATCCTGGTAATGTAGCAAATAAATTAACTTTCGTAAAATGTGTATGGGCTTCTGATATCACTTCAGAAAATGTGGAGTACTTTTTGCTATTTGACAGTGAGTTAGATATTGATGATGATTTTTAGCTTTTTAGGAAAGCATTGAGTATATATGTATAGTGCGATCCATATAAACCTGAACCATTTCGATAGGTCATAACTTTTAAACCAATAATAGAACACACGTGCAACTTTGGGAGAATATAATAAACAATTGGGAGATTACATTACACTATTTACATCTCACAGAAAATGTTGGAAGTGTCCTCCACCAGCATCTATGGATTGTTGGTTCCATTTTCTTTGATACGACTTGGACATTGAAGTTTATATGGGTATCTTCAAGACAATTGTGGAGCAGCTGGATGACATCGAATTGAGAGAAGGTTATTTCCAGCAAGATGGAGCAATGTGCTATACATCTAATGACACCATGGAACTTGTAACCAGTTTCTTTGACAATCCATTCGAACTGAAATAATTAACATTGGCAAGGATACTTTCCATAAAACTTCTGAGAATATGGTGAGATGAGTGCAAACATGTATAGATGCTGGTGGAGGACACTTCTAACATTTTCTCTGAGGTATAAATAGTGTAATGTAGTCTCCCAATTGTGTATTATATTCTCCCAAAGTTGCATGTGTGTCCTATTATTGATTCAAAAGTTATGGCTTATTGAAATGGTTCAGGTTTATATGGATCGCACTATAGATAGCAGTATGGAAGAAAATGAATCACTTTCTTCAGGTATTTGTGAAGAATCAACATTGTGGGATCGTCAAAATAGCTCGAACACAAATAGACATATTTTCACGAGCATAGCTTCTGGTGTAGAGCTAACTTCTGACAGCCAACCAACTAACATTTTCACAATTTTTTATACTGCTGATTTAGTTTCTCTCATTGTTAGGGAAATAAATGTATATGTGAGTAGGGTTAAGTAAGACTGACCTCTAAGGGTAATTTTGGGCCTAAGAAGAGAATTCAGAAATGGACAGTGTGCATGTAAATCATAAACCTACATTAGACGTGTACTGGTCTACAGATGGCATGCTAGCTACTCCAGTTTTGGGGAAATAAGGGTCAAATATGAGTGGCATGGATCTAGTAGATCAAGTATTACAAGCATATCCCTCTTTACGAAAAACAGTTAAATGGTATAAAAAGTATTTTTACACCAGCTGTATATAACCATATACAATTGTTCGGTAATTTGGAGAGCTCTAAATGCATGCAAGACGGTGACCTATCTGGACTTATGCCTAATTGAGTACTACAACATTCAGAGGCCTCTTCAGACTTGGGGTAAGAAATCCACCACTCCAGCACCCTTCATACTTGAAAGAAAGCACTTTCTTAAAAGGATACCACCCACAGCAAAAGAAAATCACACCCATTTCGATTTTGATTTGTGATTTTGCATCTTTTGGTGGAAGTAATTAAACTACCATATTAATTCCCATCACCAGTTTAAGCTACCATATAGCTTATTTTTATATTATATACCGAGTTTTATAACAACTGGTTTGGCCACCCTTGAGTGCAAAACCCCCTCCCCAAAGAGAAAAAAAAAATTTAAAGTTGTAATTTTTGTCTTTAAAATGTTCATTATACACGTCAGCACATATTCATCAAGTCTGAAATTACTACAAGCATTATTATGGAAAATGAATTGGCGCTAAGCACTTATATTGCTTCAATTACTAAATTAGTGGCAGAACTTAAAAATTAGCTCAGAAATCAGATACAAACACAAATCAGGCAAAGAAAATCACTTCTGGTAAAAAAATCACAATATAGAACAAAAAGTTGGGCTTTGAAATTCCAGCAGACAATAGTGTAATCTCTAAATTCACCAAACTCACATCAAATGATGCTTCATACCCAGGGAAGAAGAATGTAAGGAAACTATGGTTAGTCGACTAGCATCTGAGAGTGGAAAAAATAAATCCTTGAAACATTTTTTGACAGAATATGGTAAGTGGAGCAATATGAATGTTTAACTGCTTCAGCGATGGCCATTTAAACCTTGCGTGGGCTGGGAATGGGTACCCAATAAACAACACAAGACATTTAAATTGTTAAATGCTGTAAAAATGCTTCATAAATACACATTTGTATCTTCCATATTTATAATGTAATGTTAACTAAACAAAAACTGGTTTAAAACCCATTATACAACTATGGTATCATTAAAGTTGAGACTATATTGTCACCCATTATCGGAAGGCCTGATAGAACCAGCTGGCAGGTAGCGTGAGAGACAGGAAGCGTTCGGACCATGCCTACCTATGTGACTGGGTGGCGCTTGCTGAGGGGTTGGGGAGAAAAGTACCACAAGTCACTATACCGTCTCTTTCCCCTCCCCCTGACATCTGGAAAAACCATGATGATTTGTTGAGCCTCGAAACTTCCAGATACTGCGATTTGTCTATATAAGCGATGCATTGGACGAGTCAGTTTTAGTAGGTTTTGAATTTTCGAGCTGGTTCGGTGTTTTAAGGCAAGGCGAGTAGTGAGTGTGTTGTGGACCTGTGACAGACGAACTGGTGAATTGCAATTGTGAGTGTTGCGTAATTGTGAGTGCTACGTAATTGTGTGTGGGACTTGTAAGTGTACCAAGTGTAATTCGGCGGAAATAAAGAACATTTTGAGTTTGTGCAACTTGGCTTTTTATTTCTTCAAACCCACAAAGTCACAATATTCACAAATCATTGAGATTTCAATATTTTGTTTCTCTGTAGCAAAAGCTATTATTTGAATCAAACGCATCTAATTTGTGAGTCATTTTGTTTTGTGTACTAATGAACAATATCTGTATATAGCTGTGTAAGTTCTCCAGTTCAAGGATTTGGGGTTCAGTTTATGCTATAAAACGATAATCATTGTATATGTTGTATTGCACACATGCTTTAAAGAAAGAAACATCTCTGTCAGCATCTCTATGTACCTCTAGAGTATTTCACAACCAAAGTTGATTGTTAATCTTATACAGCTTTTGTTTTTACTCAGTAATTATTTAGACTCTCTTGGAGTTCAGAGTGATTTCTTTTAGCTATCAGGAGTTAATTGAATAGCATATTTGAAATTGTTAAAGCTCAGTATTAACCATGGCTTATCCTGGTAATGTAGCAAATAAATTAACTTTCGTAAAATGTGTATGGGCTTCTGATATCACTTCAGAAAATGTGGAGTACTTTTTGCTATTTGACAGTGAGTTAGATATTGATGATGATTTTTAGCTTTTTAGGAAAGCATTGAGTATATATGTATAGTGCGATCCATATAAACCTGAACCATTTCGATAGGTCATAACTTTTAAACCAATAATAGAACACACGTGCAACTTTGGGAGAATATAATAAACAATTGGGAGATTACATTACACTATTTACATCTCACAGAAAATGTTGGAAGTGTCCTCCACCAGCATCTATGGATTGTTGGTTCCATTTTCTTTGATACGACTTGGACATTGAAGTTTATATGGGTATCTTCAAGACAATTGTGGAGCAGCTGGATGACATCGAATTGAGAGAAGGTTATTTCCAGCAAGATGGAGCAATGTGCTATACATCTAATGACACCATGGAACTTGTAACCAGTTTCTTTGACAATCCATTCGAACTGAAATAATTAACATTGGCAAGGATACTTTCCATAAAACTTCTGAGAATATGGTGAGATGAGTGCAAACATGTATAGATGCTGGTGGAGGACACTTCTAACATTTTCTCTGAGGTATAAATAGTGTAATGTAGTCTCCCAATTGTGTATTATATTCTCCCAAAGTTGCATGTGTGTCCTATTATTGATTCAAAAGTTATGGCTTATTGAAATGGTTCAGGTTTATATGGATCGCACTATAGATAGCAGTATGGAAGAAAATGAATCACTTTCTTCAGGTATTTGTGAAGAATCAACATTGTGGGATCGTCAAAATAGCTCGAACACAAATAGACATATTTTCACGAGCATAGCTTCTGGTGTAGAGCTAACTTCTGACAGCCAACCAACTAACATTTTCACAATTTTTTATACTGCTGATTTAGTTTCTCTCATTGTTAGGGAAATAAATGTATATGTGAGTAGGGTTAAGTAAGACTGACCTCTAAGGGTAATTTTGGGCCTAAGAAGAGAATTCAGAAATGGACAGTGTGCATGTAAATCATAAACCTACATTAGACGTGTACTGGTCTACAGATGGCATGCTAGCTACTCCAGTTTTGGGGAAATAAGGGTCAAATATGAGTGGCATGGATCTAGTAGATCAAGTATTACAAGCATATCCCTCTTTACGAAAAACAGTTAAATGGTATAAAAAGTATTTTTACACCAGCTGTATATAACCATATACAATTGTTCGGTAATTTGGAGAGCTCTAAATGCATGCAAGACGGTGACCTATCTGGACTTATGCCTAATTGAGTACTACAACATTCAGAGGCCTCTTCAGACTTGGGGTAAGAAATCCACCACTCCAGCACCCTTCATACTTGAAAGAAAGCACTTTCTTAAAAGGATACCACCCACAGCAAAAGAAAATCACACCCATTTCGAAAAAAGTCTTGTGTGCTGCAAAAAAGGAATTCGTAAGGGAACCAGTGTGATTTGCCATGAATATAAAGATGTGTCCTTGTTTGTTTATCCATGTTTTTAGGTGTACCATTCTAAAACACACTTTTAAAGGTAAGCTTTTAGCTCTTATAGAATTTATTTAAATAAATTGTAAAAGAGAAAGATCAAAATAATCAGCTTGAAATAAGCATTAGATGCATATATGCACAGAATGTGTATACATGTCCATATTATTCCTGTGACATGTAACATGGACTTCATATGAGGTCCATATAGATGAAATGCTTAATATTGATTCATTTTCCATAATTTAATTCAATTATTTGCTTCATTCAAGTTCCAATGATTTTAAATGTATTTTATTTATAGTTATGTAATATGCACAGATTTGCTTATTTTCTATAGTGGAAAATGAATTTGATAGTCTTTAACAAGCAAATGATACAAAAAGAACAGGTTACAGTGTTACATTGCAGGTAATGTATCTTCAGTATTTCAGGCACTTGGAAAGTTTCATTGTTATTGAAGCCAATAAGAAATGCAGTACTCAATGGAAGTAACTAGTGAGCCAGGTACTATACGTTTGTGATATGCTCTTGATGATAATCAAAATATGTTACCATTGATCATTAAGAGAAGGCAAAAAATCACTTTATTAAGAGAATGTAGGCTCTCATGGCTGGAGTCAATATGAGCAGAAGTTATTTCAAGGCTGTTATGATATGATCTGCTGGAGATTGAAGTTCCAGACGTATTGTCCACAACTGCAGTAAACATCTTTAGTGGTACAGTTTGAAGTCTTCTCAGAGAAGATTACGCTGCATCTGAACCAATGACTGTCAGTGCTGCTCTTGGTATAAATATATGGCACTGACAGCAGTCTGTTCAGATGCAGTGCAACATTCTCTGAGAAGACTTCAACCATGCCACTGAAAATGTTCATTGCAGTTGTGAATGAAACATTTGTAACTTCATTCTCCAGTAGACTGACATAACAGCCCAGAAATAACTTCCCATTATAAACACTCTGCTGAATGTTCAGGATTACAGAGGCAAACTGCTTAAAATACTGAATGATCAGTATACCTTTGGCATCTAGTCTCCTGTACTTCTGTTATACTTTGTATCACTAGAATTTAATTCTATGTAATGTGGTGCTTCAACCAAACTACAAGACCAGCCAAACCTAGCACAATATCATATGGACTTACAGTTGAATGTTATGTTGTACAACATCACTATTTTATTCCAGCTCTAGATCTGAACTAATATTGACAATAGCCTTTGTGAAAGGCTTTTAAGCACATCACTTTTAAGAATATGTTAATGATTACTGTACACAGGTATTTGTATGTGAATAGTCGACCATGGCCTAGAGGCTATGTGATAAAGAATCCCTTGGATCCACCACCAATCGCACAAGAAATAGACATCCACGTAATAGATCTAGTAACTCTGAAGGAAGTGGGGATCATGCTACGAGCACACAAGGCATATACTCCAAATAATGAATGCTTTTTTATTTTCTTGGATGTCTGCAATGAATATGTTGCAAGGTGAGTAAATCTTTTAACTATGTACAAAGAAAGAGAAAAGGACATATTTTGTTGTTCCAGTGCTGTTTGTAATTTAGTTACATCAAGCATAATCACTGTTTGTAATGTTTGTAATACTTTATAGAATATTTCTAAGCAGGTATGGTTTTTCTCTGTTTGCAAATGTGATAAGTATCCTTTTTTTTTTAGATAGTTGATGGAAATTAATCATTTCTTCATACTAGCCGTATATAGGTAAGAACTTTGATAGAGTCAACATGAAAAATTCAATGCCATGGCTGGGATTTGAACCACGGATCTCCTGGTTTCCATCCAGTCACTCTAACCCATTGAGCTACCATGGCCAATGTGCTGTCCTGACACTAAATTCTCCATTTGACTCATATATTTTCCCGGTAGACCACTAGGGGCTCTTACATCCGAGATACATCGTTTGTGGCGACTTACTATCCCGGCCATGACATTGAATTTTTCATGTTGACTATCGAAGATCTTAGCCTATATACAGCTAGTATGAAGAAATGATTAATTTCCATCAATTAACTAAAATATTAAGAGTTAAATGATGAAGCCTGGGACCCAACTACTTACGATATAGTAAGTCGCCACAAACGGTGTATCTCGGATGCGAGAGCCCCTAGTGGTCTACCGGGAAAATATATGAGTCAAATGGAGAATTTAGTGTCAGGACGGCACATTGGCCATGGTAGCTCAATGGGTTAGAGCGACTAGATGGAAACCAGGAGATCCGTGGCCTTGAATTTTCCATGTTGACTATCTATCAAAGATATTAGCCTATATACGGCTAATATGAAGAAATGATTAATTGCCATCAATTAACTAAAATATTAAGAGTTAAATGATGAAGCCTGGGACTCAAGTACTTACAATAGTAAGTCGCCACAAACGGTGTATCTCAGATGCGAGAGCCCCTAGTGGTCTACCGGGAAAATATATGAGTCAAATGAAGAATTTAGTGTCAGAACAGCATGTTGGCCATGGTAGCTCAATGGGTTAGAGCGACTGGATGGAAACCAGGAGATCGGTGGTTCAAATCCCGGCCATGGCATTGAATTTTTCATGTTGACTCTATCAGTGATAAGTATCCTATTTAATGAATGTATATATGAGGACCATTGTTTCTAAATGTATTAAATCCTCCTTTCCTAATTTTGCAGGAAATGATAAAAATGTTTTTCTTGAAAAAGTTGCAGTACTTGCAGAAAAACACTGGCACATAAATATTTGTGTAAACAAATATAGCTAAATCACATGAAATTTAAAATGTTTCTCACCTTATTGATAAATCATTTTAAATTAAAAAATATACTGAATATGTTTTGAAATAGCACATTGAAATTAAATACCTTTTGATCCAATATGAAAAAATTAATAACATTTTAATTTAATTGAATATATTTTGACTTGTCTGTGGGATGTAATAGCCTTTCAGCAATTTGTAATGACCTTCTATTTCAGTTTATGTCCAAGTACTCTAATAATCAGGTTTTAATTATATTGAAATTGTAGTGTGTTTATTGTAGTAAAGACAAACTATTGAGGATTTAAATTTGAAAAGAATAGTACAATGTAAAATATTACACTATTAAAAACATTGTGTGTCACATAGTCTCACAATGTCTCTAAATCACATTCTTCATGCAGACAGTCACATCCTTCCGCATCCTGAGTACTGTCATAATGTGCAACATCGATGTTGAAAGAGAAACATAGAACTGTAGATTGTTTTTCATTTTGCCAGGTATCTCCAAATCCCAATTTGAGAAGAATTTCTATATCAGACTTCTTTGCATCAGCTAACAAGCTAACCATCAGACAGATGGTTCATATATTCTTTTCTGTATTTGTAAATCCTCTTCAGTATTACCTTCTTCATCATCTGCTTTCCCATATAATTCTTTCCAAGTGTTTTGACAGGGCAAACAAAAACTTAGTAAGTATAATGATGATGATGATGATGACGATGATAAATAATAATTAATAATAATTTGTACTTCCATATATTACAATCTCAATTACAAGTTTTACAATTCTAATCTAGGTACAAATTTGTCCGCTGCTTATATTACGGGCTGATAGTGGTGTTGGCTCCCTGGCCATTTACCTCTATCCTAGCCCTTATACGACCTTGACCTAATGTTCTGATTTTGTCTTCTATTTCTCTACCTCTTGCTTCGTTACCCTTCTCAACCATTTCTCTTTGATTTTGTCAGCAAATTTCCCCACCTCCCTTATTCTTTTCTCTCTTTTCAATGTAAACATTTTTTTGTTACTATGTAAGCCCCTTTATTATCCTATATTAATTTCCTCCAGTTTTCATTTCTTCTTTTTCCTTACAAATTATTCTTACTTTTTCCTTTCCTAGTCTCGCAATCCAGTTCCCCATTATTTCTGATTCTGGATAGCACTCCCTAAGTTTCTCAATATCTTCTTCTAGGCTGTTATAAATTCTTTCATCAAAAAAGTGTGAACTTTCTGGGGGATTGTAAGCTAATCCTAAGACATAACTTGCTTTAACCCCATTTCTTTTTTTATTTATTTGTATCCACACTACTTGTTTACTTTTACTCTCAACTCCCATGCAGCGTTTACTGAAAGAGTTAGGCTTACTCTTCACATGTTCACAGCAAGCTTAGGAGATGTTAATTAAAAGTTAAATATTCTATATTGATTAAAATTGTATAGAGTAAAATGGAAGGAACTTAAAAGAAAAAAGGGGAAAAAGGGGATTATGGGCATGGTTGAGGGAAAAAGGGATAAAGGTACCCAAAAAAGGAAAAAGGTGCATGAAAAAAGGCCTCTTGTCTACTAGAAAAGAAACTTCACACTGTGGTATCTTTTACGAAGAGCTTAAATTTAACTTAAGAAGAAAGGTGTGCACCTAAAAATTCTAACCACGCTCATAAGATAAATCCTTATTGATATAAATAGATGTTCCTCTTAGCTTTTTTGCTTGTTTTAATACTTCTGTTAACAATTCTGTATTGCTGAATTTCACCAATATATTTCTTTTGTCTTCCAATCTCCCAATTTTAAATGCATCCTGTAATTCGAAGCCTCTTATATTCATCTGTAATCTCTTCATTAATAATTCCTGTATCTCCTGCAATGCTCTGATACCTTTTCGATCTTCTACCCCAGAAATTATTAAGTCGTATCTTCTCCTGTAGTCTTCCACTTCCCGTTCTTCTCTCATTTTTACCATCTTCATTTTTATCTTCTGCAACTCTTTAGTTTTTACCTCTAACTCTGTGTTGTCCCACTTCCTCCATTCTTGTTTAAATCTATTTCTAAACATTAACTGCAGCACTAATACCTCTAACATAGATTCATCATTTTTATTTCCCTCACCCTGACCTTTATCTCATTAAATTTTTCTACTTTCTGTCTTTCCTCATCTTCTTTACTTTCCCTAATGTCTTATATGTTTTCTATTTTATTTACTATTTTCTTAATTCTTAACAACATTAATTTTTATTCTGAATTTTTTTTTAACTCTTACTCATTTTGAATCTCTCTTCCTTCTCTTCTTTTCTGGTCTTTCAAAATAAATTTTTAATGCTCTTATACATATTGCATATTTCTAACATTTAAAAAAATTCTTAAAAACATTGAATGTGGAATAGAAATTATATTCTCATACTCTTCGTTATTTTCTTGTTTCTTAACTTCGTCTTAAAATTGTTCCTGTCATCTCATTGTTGGATGCCATGTTGTTCCTGGCTTCTATGATGTCAGATACCTTCCTTTGGTCTCGTAAAAATTTAATTTGAAAATATTTACTTTTAATCTTGCTTTCTAATTATGCCATACAACTGGGCAACAAATATAACAATTAATATAATTTTTTGCTTCATTGTATCATAGTCCTTACACAGTGGAAGATATAACAATTCTTGTTTTGAAATAATTTCAATGCAGTGGACTCTTCTTTTATTCTCTGGGCATGGTACAGAAAACAGGAACAACACCTGGCTGCCAAATTAAATTTTTGTTCAAGGCTTTTAATTCTGAAAGCTTATTTTTATTAATTGCTGGCCTCTGTTGAAGAATGTGAAGTTAGACTTTGGCTATCACATATGAGAAAAATGTGATAATACCATAAAGAATTGTCATATTTATACAATATTAAGACTTTTTAATATATTAAACAAGACACAGCTACCCTAATAACTTGTAAACTACTTGAAAAATTAGTTTTGATATCACTGTTACTAAATTCCTTTAATCATGCATAACCTGTGTACTGTTTACAAATGTATGCAATAAACAAAATCAAACAGCACTCATTTGTTCATAGTTTAGCATATTCTGAGTCTTACAGAGACTCACTTTTTCAGTACTGCTTCCTCTTCATATTGAATTTGTGTCTTCAAGATTTTCCATTTGTTTGCACATTGGTCATGGTAACTCAATGGGTAGAGCGACTGGACGGAAACCAGGAGATCTGTGGTTCAAATCCTGGCCATGGCATTGAATTTTTCAGGTTGACTCCATCTATCTAAAACCTCAGTCTATATATGGCTAGTGAGAAGAAATGATTAATTTTCATCAATTAACTTAAATAATAAGAGTTTAATGACGATGCCTGGGATTCAAGTACTTACAATTAGTAAGTCACCACAAACAGTGTATCTCGAAGTGGTTTACCGGGAAAATATATGAGTCAGTTGGAGAATTTAATGTCAGGACAGCATGTTGGCTATGGTAGCTCAATGGATAAGAGCGAGTGGACAGAAACCGGGAAATTCGTGGTTCAAACCCCAGCCATGGCATTTAATTTTTCAGGTTGACTCTATGTAAAACCTTAGCCTATATATGGCCAGTGAGAAGAAATGATTAATTTTGTAATAATCAGTCCCACAAATATTACTTCTTTATGTTTAGCCTCAGACAGAACAGAAAATTTGAACTTATTTACTTAAAACAGTAACCATCTTTTGGCAGTGCTTTGACAAACTGTTTCACGATTCCCAGTTTAATATTGTGACTTTGTGTTATATCCCACTTCTGACGCCAGTGTGACTTTGTGGGTTCGTGGAATAAAAAGTCCAATTACACCACTCAACAATGTTCTTTATTTCCACCGTCTTACTGTTTAACACTTGCCAATTACACAAAATTACTTGCTGCACACAATTACAATTTACCAGTTCGTCCGTTGCAACTTCACTTGTACTCGCGATTACATAAACTCCGATACTCATACACAGTTCGTACAGTCCCGTTGCACAATCCTTTCGTTCCTTAACACGTCACTGACTAACTCTTACACCAGGAACTGCGACTGTCTTCTCGCTCACACTAACCAACTGACTGACCAACACAACCAACAACTGAACTGACTCCGTCTGTCTGTAACCCTCTTTATATCGGAATATCGCCTTTTTCTAGTGACCAGGAGAATGTTCCAGTAAACGAAAGGTCGAGAAACAGGTGTACAGAAAAACAGGCGACCAGTCATGTTTTCCCCTAACCACAAGTCTGTCACCACTACAAGACAAACGAGGAGAAGGTGTGGCTAACGCGGTCCTCCCCCCTGCCTTCCGTTCGCAGCTGGTACAGGGTGCTCCAGCAGTCCCCGTTACACTGCTCCCTCCTCAAAGCTGTTCGCCCTCGAACAGCCCCATCGTAGCGTGCGAGGCGGTCCAGGTGTACCACCAGCATCTGCCCGGAGTCTGAGCCAGAAGTAGCGCTGCCGTAGTTTGTGAATCATTCGGTTCGCTCCCAGGTGTCCTCCTGAAGTACCGGCGTGCACTTCCTCCAAGACTTCCGGGACCTTGCTCCGGGGAAGTACCAACTGTCCTCTCCGCGCCTTCCCATCGGGTGACTCCCATACCCGGAACAGCACGCCCTCTCTGGTCTTTAACGAGTCCCATTGGGCCCAGTGCGACTTGTAGGTGGCGCTCCTCGGTGCGATGTCCTCCCAGGTCGGTCTCGTCCCTGCGTCCACTTCCCTCAAGAGTGGCCCCAAGTCTGCGTCCGCCAGCTGCTCCCTCCTCAGGCCTGCGCTATCCCAGCCTTCAGCAGGCACTGCCACAACTACTCGGACTGCTGCGGCACGCTCCTCCTCTTCCACTCTTGTGCGCTCGTGGCCGTCCTGGATCTGCGATAGGACACCTCCAATGCAATGGTCGCTGGCGTCGGTGTCCACAATGAAGGCGCCACCCGGTTGTGGGAAACCCAAAATTGAAGCACTGCACAGGGTCCCCTTCGGGTGCTGGAAAGCGTCTTCGGCGTCCTCCGTCGACACATAAGGCCGGTTTTCCTCCGTCAGGCGGGTGAGGGGTTTTGCGATGTCGGCCTTTTCCTCTAAATCATTAAGGCGGTCGTCTACTTGACCCTTCCGCGTGCCCAGGTTCGTGACGTCATCCCCCACGCCGGCCAACCGTTCCTCAAACTTGGCGGCGAGAGCCTCGTTCGCCACCTTCATTTCGGTAGCCAGACCGTCGTTCGCTGCTCTCATTTCCGTGGTTAACTCGGCCTTCATTTGTTCCATCTTCTCGGCGATGTTGTCCCTAGCCGTCCTGATCAGTTTCAGTTCCGCGGCCAGGTTATTTCTAGTCTCCAGCTTCTCTGTTAATTCGGCCCGCATTTCTTCCATCTTCCCGATTAGTTCGGCCTTCATTTCCATCATCTTCTCCAAAAAATTTTCCAATGCCGCGTCCATGGTTGTAATGTTCGGTGATGTTGTTTTCCCGCTTCCTGACACCAGTGTGACTTTGTGTTATATCCCACTTCTGACGCCAGTGTGACTTTGTGGGTTCGTGGAATAAAAAGTCCAATTACACCACTCAACAATGTTCTTTATTTCCACCGTCTTACTGTTTAACACTTGCCAATTACACAAAATTACTTGCTGCACACAATTACAATTTACCAGTTCGTCCGTTGCAACTTCACTTGTACTCGCGATTACATAAACTCCGATACTCATACACAGTTCGTACAGTCCCGTTGCACAATCCTTTCGTTCCTTAACACGTCACTGACTAACTCTTACACCAGGAACTGCGACTGTCTTCTCGCTCACACTAACCAACTGACTGACCAACACAACCAACAACTGAACTGACTCCGTCTGTCTGTAACCCTCTTTATATCGGAATATCGCCTTTTTCTAGTGACCAGGAGAATGTTCCAGTAAACGAAAGGTCGAGAAACAGGTGTACAGAAAAACAGGCGACCAGTCATGTTTTCCCCTAACCACAAGTCTGTCACCACTACAAGACAAACGAGGAGAAGGTGTGGCTAACGCGGTCCTCCCCCCTGCCTTCCGTTCGCAGCTGGTACAGGGTGCTCCAGCAGTCCCCGTTACAATATGAAGAGGCAGTAGAATGATTTTATCTCGTTTCACCAGAGATTTTTTCCCCCAGCATTTATTGTTATTCTGGTACGCTGTTCTCTTCTAATCCAATTTGATTCACAGGACGATTATCCCAGAGGCACAGAAAGTAAAGAAACTTTGTAAAGTCAGGATGTTGTACCAGCAGTATTCCTATTACTATCAGGTTTCAGCAGTATTCCTGTAACTTTCAGGTCTCCGTATAGAACCCATTGGTGTTTTGAATAATTTAATTCCTCCAGCAATATTTCCATATTTTCATAACTTTCTTTTAAGTGCACAGAATATACTACTGGTACTGAGCCATACTTTTTTCCAGTGAATAGAAGTACAGTCTTGAGGCATTGTTTGTTAGAATCTATAAATAGCCTCTATTATTTGTGTTATAACACCATATCTTGATAATACACCTTCAATGTTCTTACAATAAACAAGAGAGCCTTCCAGTAAAATACTCACAAAATTATTATTCTCTTGAATAAAACCAGAAGAATATTGTGCACAGGGTAAGCAAATATTTTTTCTTTAATCGAGATTCCAGAACTTGTGCTGCTTCTTTTGAGAGACCCAGATCTCTTACCAAGTCATTCAGTTTTTGTGTTAACTGCTCTGGTTGTCCTTTTGTGGGTGTTCAGTCATAATCATCTGAAGTTCCACTTGAATACAATGACGTCAACAACAATTTTAAGGTACTGGGCAGTTCAGGCATAGGAATGTTAGGACCATATGGTACAAGTCTTATGGCTATTTTTAGATTTGAATAAACAATACCTTTTATACTGTTCTTGTTATGTCTGCCAGTTTTCACCATACAAATATACATGGCAATCATTTGTATGGTTTTCTTATTCACTCTGTATCATAGGAATCTCAAACCGTAAAGATTTCTGCTTGCCTTGTGTCTATTTCTTCAAACTTGCAACACTTGTATGACAAACAGTGTGTGGTGCAAAAGTTTTGTCTTGATCTCCTAACTTTATATGAAAATAAGATAGGAATGTTTTTTTCACAAATGATGTTATGCTCTTTCTCCTGCTTTTGAGAATCAGAGAGCCACAGATGTAACAAATCACATTAGGGTCATTTCACTAGCGTGTGAAGTAATGAATTAATTAAAATTATACTATGAGTTGACTGTAATTTCTTGATAATGCCTTCAAGTGGAGGCGAAACGTGCTGAACAATTTGTGGTATGTGTAGTACAGAGTGTCTCAGTCAACTCATAGTATAATTTTAACCTGAGAAGTATTGATCTTTACACAGTGGATGGTGTTGAATCACCTTACAATCGACTGTAGCAGGAAGTTTAAAAATTGGAAACTTAAGAAATTAGGTAAAACTGTAGGTGTTAGAAGAAAGTTTCTCCGAAAACAGATTATGTTTTGTAAACAATATTTAAAAGCCAGTTTATTTGACCCACTTTCATGAAAAGTGCCGAAATATTGCAGTCCTGTGTAATTAAATTAATAAAAGATAATTTTAGATCCTTGATTTTATTTTATCTTTCAAGATTCTCAAGAACACATTACTTTACATAAACGTTATCAATTCTACCTTTCAAATTTCTTCAAGGCACCATTTTGTAATGATTTTATATTATGTACCATACTCAGCTTTATGGCAGTACAATGCTGTCCCTGCTAAATTTCCTGGGGTTCTAAGACATAAGATGTATCCTCAACACTTAATTATTTTGCATATCTATATATAATCTGTATTCACTACTTATATATCACATTTCATCCTTCATGTTCACAAAAAAAGATGCTCCCACATAGGACCCATGTTAGTATGTAGGATCTGTTTAGCTGGTGTCCATTAGAAATGAGCAGGTAAAGGGTAATGCTAGGCTACAGCCATGAAACCTGACTGCAGCCTAGGGGGTAGAGGTATAAGGACAAGTAATAGATAAAAGTGTAGGGGATGTTGTGTCCTACTTCCATTGGCAAGCCTTCATCTAATCAGCATATCTGGCATAATGTTGCTGTTGTGGTTGTTGCTGTAGCAATGCTGTGGTGTGGTTGGTGAAAGCACTGACTTACTCCCTGATGAGAACTCTCAGCTCTTCATCCATACTGCTGAGCTTCTGTTGTGTTGCCTATTTTGTCTTGGTATAGTGTGCTGCTGGAATGCTGTAGCCTGGATTATTCTGAGGAGTTCCTCTAGGGTGCTCAGCTTTTCCGCCAGAATCAGGAACTCTGAATGGAGATTCAAGATGGCTTCACCTAGGCCCCAGAGTTCCTCCTTTAGGTGTTCCCTGAAGATGATTTAAACTGGTGACTCTGCACCAGTTGAACTTGCTGATGATGTTGATGTCTTGATGTTGTTGTGGAGGGCTTGGCTGCTGCGGTGGTGTTGATGTTGGCAGTGCAGATGATGTCTTCCTGCAGAACCCCTGCCCAGTGAAATGTAAGCATCCACATGTGGCACAGAAGCATCAGAGATGTTGCAGGTTGTGCTCCTTGCAGGCTGAGGGGAGACATATAGTACCACAATAGTGGCACTTTGACTTGCCTGCGCACCACTCCATTAGGCTGGTAACTAAGGCAGGTTCCATTTCCATGTGACTGGCTAGCTCCACACAGAGGATCGTTGTAGGTCGCCAGGCAGAGATGATGCAGTTGGCCGTCATTGCTCAGGGTCACTGCTCTCTGTGTCTCTGGGCTGTACTCTGTGACTATGGTGTTAATATGGCGGTGTGGCAGTGGCTGGCTGGTGGCCACTGGTAACTGGCCTGCTCCCAGTTGGGTGCTAGGGGAAGGCTCTGACTGTGGTGTTAGCTTTAGCTGTTCTTTCATGCTGGGTTCCTTTGCTGCACAGACATTCTGATTCTTAGTTGACTTCTTGGCTCTGTCCATGTTGCTGCATTGGTATATCGAAGAGAAGTGAAATAAGATAGGAAGGAGTATGAAATGCATTCATTTTGTTTAACAGTACTATAGAGTTGAAAATTGCATCAAATAAATTTCAATTGCAAGGGCATTTTTATAAGTTTGAAGCCACATTCCTCTTATGAGCTAACATAAAGATAAAAATCTATCTATAGAACTCATGACTTTCTTTACTATTATACAAACTATTTTTATAAATGCTTATTCCTCTCTTTCATGCTAATTGAGATACCACTATCTTAGTGCTAATTTTCTTGTAGGTGCAAGGGGAATATAGTAACGCAGTATGCCTTAAGAGATAGTTAAAATCTTTTTAGAGCTGGTCGCTATGTGATGGCTATGAAATTCCATTCTTTTGTATAGTCAAGAAATTAAACAAGAAATAATGTACTCTTATTTTAGAAAACTATTGACATTGAAAATTTTAATCAAATAACAAGGTATGTTCCTGAAGTGGTTCACTATTTGACATAAATTATGAATTTTAATAAGCTGTAGATTTTTTGTACAATAAGATTTTGTCTATCTCTGGTTTACCAGTTACACAGAAGTCGCTTACAATGAAGAGGACTACTGAAAACATTCTCAGAAAAACATAAACATTTCATTGACATAAAACTATCCGAAACATATTGTATTTTAATAAGAATTATTAGATCCACTTTCAGAAAAACAAAATTTTCAAAAAATATTCCATGTAAAGGGTACCTGAGGCAGGGGGACTTTCTCGAAAATCTTTATGTTGCTATTTTGAAAGATGCTGAACTTAAATATCAAGTTTGATGTTTAACCAACTTTTCGTTTCTGAGTTATGCTGTTCACACACACACACACACACACACACACACACACACACACACACACACACACACACACACACACACGCACACGCGCATGCACACACACACACGCGCGCGCACCACACGCACACGTGCACACACCCCGCGCGCACACCGCGCACACCACGCACACACACTACACACACCCCATGCACGCCAACACACACACCCCACGCACACACCCCACGCACACCAACACACACCCCACGCACACACCCCACGCACACACACCACGCACACACCCCACGCACACACACCACGCACACACCCCATGCACACACCCCACGCACACACCACGTACACCACACACACCCCACACACACACCCCACACACACCCCACGCACACACCCCACGCACACACCCCACGCACACACCCCACGCACACAAACCACGCACACACCACGTACACCACACACACCACACACACCACACACACACCACACACACCACGCACACACCACACACACACCACGCACACACCACACACACACCACGCACACACCACACACACCACACACAACCCCACACACACACCACACCACACACCACACCACACACACCCACACCACACACACCCACACCACACACACCCACACACACACCACACACACACACCACACACACCCACACACACACCACACACACCCACACCACACACACCCACACACACACACCACACACACACCCCCACACACACACACCACTCACACCCCCACACACCACACACACACCACACACACATCACACACACATCACACACACACGCACCACACACCACACCTTACACACACACCACACACACCCCCCATACACACACACCTTACACACACACCACACACACCTCCCACACACACCACACACACACCACACCCCCCCACACACACACCACACACACCCCCCACACACCCCCCACACACCCCCCACACACCCCCACACACACCCCACACACACACACCCCACACACACACCCCCACACACACACCACACACACACACACCACACACACCCCCACACACACACCACACACACACCCCACACACACACCATTCACACACCCCCCACACACACCACACACCACACACACACACACCACACACACCACACACACACTCACACACACACACACACACACACACACACACACACACACACACACACACACCCACACACACACCACACACACCCACACACACACCACACACACACCCACACACACACACACCACTCACACCCCCACACACCACACACACACCACACACACATCACACACACACCACACACACACGCACCACACACCACACCTTACACACACACCACACACACCCCCCATACACACACACCTTACACACACACCACACACACCTCCCACACACACCACACACACACCACACCCCCCCCCCACACACACACCACACACACCCCCCACACACCCCCCACACACCCCCCACACACCCCCCACACACCCCCCACACACCCCCCACACACACACCCCACACACACCCCCCCACACACACACCACACACACACACACCACACACACCCCCCACACACACACCACACACACACCCCACACACACACCATTCACACACCCCCCACACACACCACACACCACACACACACACACCACACACACCACACACACCACACACACACTCACACACACACACACACACACACACACACACACACACACACACACACACACACACACACACACACACACCTTTTCCTGAAAGTGCTCTTTTGTTTTCAGGGAATTTCAGAACACCTAGTTCTGGTAAGATCTCAATACCAAATTTGTGGGTGGAATGCAATACTTCCCCTATTTACTATCATAATAGAGAAAGTAAAACATGAATATTAAAAGCAGAAGCATTATTAGCAGTGAAGTATTCTTCATATTTGAGTTTGATTTATGAGTCACTATGTTTACACTCAAACTTCACTTACTTGTTATTGTATAATTAAAACGTTTTCAAGATCATTCAATCTCATCCTCAGCTGTTTCATAAATCAAACTCAAATAAAAAAAGGAAAAACATGTTATATGTAGAATAACTTCATCATTTGGTAAAGATAAATTAATCATAAGTAGTGATAAATATACTAGCTTAAAATTTTACCATAAAATTAGTAATAATTTAAGTTATGTAAATATTGTTTTAGTATGCAATAAGATGCAGTATTAAGATAAATTTTAATTTAATTGAGTATGGATCAATGAAAATTGAGCTTAGAAAGCACATGTTGCTAAATTGATGAAAAAACTTAAGTTCAAGCTGTGGTCAGATTGCTGTACTGTGCAAGTAGAGAGTTTAGTTTACTTCTCAAGCTTTCACTCTCTATTGAGATAGGGAATAATGATGTGAAGAAGTTGTAGAAAGTAGTTAAAACATACCATCTCCAGCAAACAAGGTAATTAAACGAATGCTAAATCTAAGCAAAGTCATTATTTCAAGCTGTGTGTAGTTCATTATGAAATGGTTTAAGTTCACAAATCCATACTTATACAAAAGGCATTGTAAAAGTTCTTGGCCTGACTCAGTGATCTTATGAAGATGGCTATATTACTATAATCTTAGGCTACTTCAATCCTGTTATAAACAACAAGGTGTAGCTGACTTCACTTGCCACGTGTTAGATGCTACATGTGCGCACCTAAGTTTTACAACACTAGCACTAGTGCCAAGTTAATGAAATAAATCAAGACCACCGCAAAACAATGCGTGATTATTTGTCTCTTGCCACTTTTTAACGGTTTGCCTTAGTTTTGTTTTGTTGTGGTTGAAGTATGGTGTGTTTCATAATAAAAAGCTTGCTGATTATTATGCTCTGATCTTGTGATGTATGCGAGATGTTCAGGAAATCCATTTGTAAATGTTAGATTATACTGATTACGTAGAAAATGAAGCTAGTTACAGTGAAGCAATAAATATTACACAAATATAAATATTTGTTACTAAATCTCCACTTAACTTAAGAAATTGATGTTAATATTTCTTTCTTCTTTCTAATGAAGATCGATTTCGAAGGCAAATCGCATTCGTCCTCTGTTCAAAACAAACTCCGTTGTCAAGGAAATTTCAGTTACCATGTTTTTTCTTTTGTTATGTTATGTTTTCAGCATTACCAACATCTGAAGACGAAACAAACCTAAAAACAGAATCAACTGCCGGTATGTCAAAATTCATTATGCGATGTTTATTTTTTAAAATAAATATCTTTTCCCAAAATATTAAATCTATGGGACCATTTAATTGTTTTAATAATTTAACTTCGGTATTTATTTCATGGTTAAATGACCAAAAATGATCTGCTACAGCCGATTTATCAGTTTGTTTATATTTAATGTTATGAAAGTGTTCTTTCTGGTTTCCAAACTACGTTTTGTCTTTCCAATATAAACCTGATCACAAACTAAACAATTAAATTGATAAATACCAGATTTTTTATTATTAGGAATTTTATCTTGTTTAGAAAATTGTAGTAAATTTTGAATACTATATTTATTTTGAGGAACTAAAGTTATACCAACTTCTTTAAAAAAAATTTGAAAATGTTTATTAACCCAAGGATGGTAAGTAAATTTTTTAAAATTATAATCGTCTTTTATTTTTTTAAAAGTAGAAATATCATTAACAGTTTTTAATAATAATCTTTTTTAAAGAGTAAGAAATAATAACAAATTAGATTTTGGTATTTATAGGATATCTACTCATATTGATAATTACATAACAAATAAAAGTTTTAACCCTTTTTCACATAAATTTGCTGTTTTTAATAGTTTGATTTATAGATTAATAAATATACCCCTGAATAAAGAGGAATTTAATAAAGAATATAAACATATTATTAATACTGCTTTAATGGTTTTAATAAAGACTTTATAAATAAAAATATGAAAAAATTTAAGTATCAAAAAACTGTTAATGGTATTTCTACTCTTAAAAAAATAAAAGACTATTATAATTTTAAAAAATTTACTTACCATCCTTGGGTTAGTAAACATTTTCAAAATTTTTTTTAAAGGAGTTGGTATAACTTTAGTTCCTCAAAATAAATATAGTATTCAAAATTTACTACAATTTTCTAAACAAGATAAAATTCCTAATAATAAAAAATCTGGTATTTATCAATTTAATTGTTTAGTTTGTGATCAGGTTTATATTGGAAAGACAAAACGTAGTTTGGAAACCAGAAAGAACACTTTCATAACATTAAATATAAACAAACTGATAAATCGGCTGTAGCAGATCATTTTTGGTCATTTAACCATGAAATAAATACCGAAGTTAAATTATTAAAACAATTAAATGGTCCCATAGATTTAATATTTTGGGAAAAGATATTTATTTTAAAAAATAAACATCGCATAATGAATTTTGACATACCGGCAGTTGATTCTGTTTTTAGGTTTGTTTCGTCTTCAGATGTTGGTAATGCTGAAAACATAACATAACAAAAGAAAAAACATGGTAACTGAAATTTCCTTGACAACGGAGTTTGTTTTGAACAGAGGACGAATGCGATTTGCCTTCGAAATCGATCTTCATTCAAAAGAAGAAAGAAATATTAACATCAATTTCTTTAATTAAGTGGAGATTTAGTAACAAATATTTATATTTGTGTAATAATCAGGTTATACTACCCAGCATTTTGAAACGTTTTTCTTGCAGCACGGGATGTGATATGTGATCTTAACTAATTTTACGTTACTGAATACAAATCCTTTGTTCATTTCTACAGATCATGTCAGATTTTCTTGCAATAGAATTATAGGACTTGTAGGTTTTCTTGCAAAATAAGAGTTATAGGAATAAAACGTACTGAACAAATTAAGATAAAATAAAAGTGAATCGAGATGATATTGACACATTGCTTCACTCATACATTTAGTGTGAGTGTGAGTGAAGCAGTGTGTTAATATCTTCTCTATTCACTTTTATTTTAACTTGTCCTTCACTGTCTCTGCGCTTCTTTCAATTTTTGTACTTTAAATTAAGATAAGTTTGGAAATATTACAGAGAAAATATAGTGATATTTTGTAAACAGTCCACAATATGTCTGTTCCACTATTTTTTGTGAGAGGGGGTCAAATAAATACATGTTTCATCTATATAAGTGCCAATACCTAGGGTCAAACCAGAATCTCTTGGTTCACATATTATTGAAATGCACAAACTCGTAATTTCTTTTGTGCTCTAGCACTTAAATGTGATCAAAGAATTCATGAAGCAGGCGATCTATACGTGAAACAACACCAGAAGGTATTATTACAGGAAAAAAGTGTAGTCACCTTTAGTAGGAAGAGTCCTAGATGTCCCCTTGAATGATGGCTTGACTGCCCAGCATTTGGCTGCTGCATGTTTGCAATCTTTTTTTTCAAACACCAAAATTGTCAGCCATCATTGGTACATCCCACCTCCCATGGTATCTTCTTTCTGCTTCCTTGACGTCTTGGTGAAACTTCTATCCCATCTCTTCACTACAGCCGCAAGATTTTCAGGAAAGTGAGAATGAAGGAAGTGCAGCTTCAATCTCATTCTACACCTTAACCCCTTCATGTGATCCAACATCGTTTTCACTATTGTTTTGTACTGTTCATTCTTTACATTTCCTAGGAACTTCGTCATGATGTCTCTCATTGAAATCCATGCAGCAAGTACCACAGCATTCATCATCTATTCAAATTTTGAGTCTTTCAGCAACTTTGTAATTTGTGGCTCATCAAAAATGCCTTTCTTAATTTTTACATCTGATAAATGTGGAAACTTGCTTGCAGTATAGTGAAAAGAAAGGCTGCTTCTGTCCAAGGCCTGCTTCATGATTCCCAGTTTGATGTGAAGCGGTGGCACAATAATGTTTTGTGGGTCAACTAAGGCAGCATTTTTACCAGGTAGGTGAAGACCTGTGCTTGTCCCTAGCTCTGTTATCCCATTCACATAAATGACAATGGAATTTAGTGTAGCCTGCTTGTAGTCCTAATAGAATACTACACACCTTCATGTCACTACACATATCCCACCTATGCTCATGATATTTGATTTTGTCCAAAACAGTTTGCATTGTGAGATAATTTTCCTGTAATGTCCCATGGTATCGAAGCTAGAATGTTTCCATTATGAAGTAATACAGCCTTCAAGCTTCTTTTAGAGGAATCCACAAACAGCCTCCAATCTTTCCATTGGTCATCACTCCCCAGCTGTTGTATCAGTCCTGGAATGTCACAACAGTACGTCAGATTGTCTTCCTTCTTGAAATACTTCCTGAACTCCTTTTCTGTATGTCTGCACCTGGAAAATGTAGTTCCAGGAACAAGAACATTTTTTTCTTTCAATCCTGAACCTAGTAGCTCACTCTTTTCCTTTGTGAGGCAGAGGTCTCATATCAGCTTACTCAACTCCAACTGGTCAAACAATTTTGGAATTTTTGTTTCTGTTGCTGATGAAAAATCCATATAAACTTGCTGGTCAGCAGAATCTGAGGAAGCTCCAGAATCAGGTAAACTGCTAGGAGGTGAAGGTATTGAAATTTCTGCTCCATGAGGAGTGGGTCTCATCGCCGACTTTAAATTCAGGTACACAATGCTGTCCTTGATTTACTTATTAAGCCCAGTGACATTACACATGCAAAAATAGCAATCACTGCAACGGACCTGAGGTTCACACCAAACCTCTCTATGCCAAATGGAAGGAGCTTATGTTTCCCTTGGCTCCACTGTTGTAGATTTTCAAGGCATTTTTTACAAATTACGTGGGCAGCCCATACCTTGTTCTGGTTTCCTAATTTTACTCTCGCCATTATCACTGCAGAATAAAATATAAACAAAGGTCAGACGTTTACCACACTTACGATGAAATTGATTGCCACTGGACTAGGCAGCATTAAGAATGTTACCACTACCACGAACTACCAAAATGCAATTCTGCATTTTAACAGTGCATTTCATTGGCAACATTCTTAAAATAGACTGATATCGGAGAGTTCAATGGAATGGTGTTAGACTGAAAAGCATGCAAACAAACCAAAACACAGCTACATTAACAACAGCCAATTCACTGTTACTGTAAAGCAGCATGGAGTCACAGTGACGCATTTTAAGATATTAAATCACAATTAGCATAAAAACTAGACGTGATACAGGAAAATCAGTGATATTACTGAAATCAGGAGACCTTTCCAATGAGGAAGGACTATGATACAATGAAGCACAAAATTAATATAATTTTGAGTCAAACTAGTATTCAATGCTCCATTTATTGCTAGTGTTTACCTAGAAAGTGTTTCGTTAGGACCTTCCTAACATCTTTAGCTATGTTGACTATTGAATGTTGGTTTGGTGAACTCCTTGGAGGCAATGGGGGCTCTGTCGGTATCTTGAACTTGAAGTTTGGGTTCTCTTCAAAGGTGGTGTCGAAATTGAACAGTTTTGTTTCATATTTTTTTGTGAATATTTTTCCTACGTGGGTAATGCAGTTGGACCCTGAACACATTTTAATAAGTGAATTTCTCTTTCTATACCATGATTATCATTCCAAAAATGGTACACTACCGCCGATTTATCTATTTCTTTGTTCCTAAAATGCTCTTTAAGCCTAATGTTCAAATTCCTTTTAGTTTTTTACACATGTAAAAGTTGTCACAGCCTTTGCAGTTTATCCAGTACATACCTGATTTTTTGTCTGTGACAGTGATAGAGGTTTACATAGAATTGAAGTAGCTTGAGATACACTATAAGGTTGCCATTAACTATCTCCTATAGATCATTGCGGAGTTTCAAAAAGTATTCAAAAGCTTATCTTTTGAAAAATCATTTTAATTTTAAAAATAATTTTTTTTTTTCAATGTTCCTAAAACTGGAAATTTCTAAAATGAAATGAAATTATAGGACAACAATATGTTTATAATTGGTAAAAAACAACTTGTGATTATCTTCATGCAAAATTTGTTTACTTGTTGACTGCATTATTTTTTTGCAGTGAGACAATTTGTATATGTATAGAGGGTAGTCTTAAAACCATTAAACCAATTTTAATGACCATTTCGTCATTGAAAAGTACGAATCTTTCCTACAGACAGATGGCATAAATCAGGTTCTCATTTCAATTTTGGTATGACTAACAGATTAATAAGCATTTCAAGCTCTAGGTAACAGAGTACTATCAAGTTGGAATTATAAAAGCACATATAACCAGAAGTTATTTCCAGGCTGTTACACTGTGGTCTGTTGGAGATAGATGAATCAGATCTTTTGTTTACAACCGCAGTGCACATCTTCAGTGATGCAGTCCAAGTCTCCTTGAATTTTGTTGTATTGCGTTGCCAGTGCAGTACAATTGAAGTACCCAGGCCCACCCTCCCACCAGTGTCTGGTATCCAGACTAATTAGTGGACAGTGCTCTCAGTATAAATATAGCAGCAAGTGACAGTTAGCACTTCAGACACAGTGCAACTTTCTCAGAGGAGACTTTGACTGCACAACTGAAGATATCCACCAGAATTTTGAATGTAATGTCTGGAACATATATCTCCAGCAGATCACAGCAAACAGCCCAAAAGTAACTTCCAGTTATATTTACTCCAGCCGTGAATGCCTATGTTCTCTCATGAAAGCACATTCTTGTAAAGATAGCTCTGACTTTTCATTTAAAGTGTGGAATAGAAAATAATTGTTGTTTCTCCACAGAAAATGCAGCTAAAGTAATTGAGAAGCTACTGATATTTCATTTCAAATGGTATATATAGATGATCATGCTTTAGTAACTGAGACAACAGAAAAGACAGAGATGCCTAAAGCAATAAATGTGCATGTGATGCAACAAAATCTTTTAATATACTTAATGTAAGAAAGTGTTGGTGTTATATGCTCTGTATCACTTAATTATATTGATTGTATGCTAAAAGTTATGTTAAAAGAGGAAGTTGTGGCCAGTGAAACATCAGAAATTAGCCAGCCAAGAACTGAGAAGATGATTCATTAATGTTTACAGATTATGTGCTATTTTCAGACTGTTTAATGTAGTGTTAAACTTTATATTGTCGTGAACCCATTATTTACGATAGTGGGCCATAGAGAGATAAGGGACAGATTGTGCTGGTCAAAGATAAACAGCTTGCCTAAGCAGATAAACATAGCACAGAGATAAAGGTCTACAGAAATAAATAAAGAGATATAAGGAACATTCTAGTGACATCTTGATTGTCTTACAGAACATTCGATTTCTTGTTTGTTCCAGAAATATCTAGTAATATGAGTCGTGGTATATATAAGGAAGCTGCGACTCGTCAAAGGACAGTTGTAAAGACAGTCATAAAACAGTAGTTGTAAACAGTGGAAAACAGGAGTTGTAACAAGAGTTGTTCTTGTAAACAGTGGAAGTTGAGTAAGCTCTTTGTTGTGGTAAACGACCTTGGTAGACTGTAATTGTGTATGTGACGTAATTCTGCTACTGTGAGGATAATCCAAAGTGTATTTGTACGGAAATAAAGAAAATTTTGAAATTCTGCAACTTGGACTTTTAATTCTACGAACCCACAAAGTCATAATTGGTGTCAGAAGTGGGATATTCAACGATGGACGCGGCATTGGAAAAGATTTTGGAAAAGTTGATGGAAATGAAGGCCGAACTGACCCCGGAAATGAAAGCGGCAAATAATAGCCTGGTCGTGGAACTAACAGAAATGAAGATAGCGAATGACAACCTCGCTGCGAAAACAGAAGCGGTAAATAACAACCTGGCCACAGAGCTGAAAGAAATGAAAACGGCTAACGACAACATCGCCAAGAAGATGGAGACCACAAACAACTTGAGCGCGAAGATGACCGAATTGACCATGGAAATGAAAGCGGCAAACGAGGCCCTCGCCGTAAAGTTCGAGGAGCAGTTGGCCGGCGTAAAGGAGGACGTCACGGAGTTGGGCGAGCACGTCGAAGACCTGGCGAGCCGCGTTAACGACCTGGAGGAAAAGGCCGACAGCGACACCAAGTCCCTGAACGCCATGGTGGAGGACATCGTCGGCAGGAGGTTGAAAGACTTGAAGGCCGACGCATCGGGACGCGACTTAACATCTGCGCGCGTCAAACCTAAATACGACGGCGCGACAACTTTCGAAGTCTTCTGCCGCCAGTTTGACAGTGGCCAAGCACAAGTGGTCACCGGAGGAAGAGGCCGCACAGCTAATAGTCAGCCTCTAGGGACGGGCCGCAGAAGTCCTGAACATGGTCCAGACTGCGGCGGCGCCCAAGGACATCTGGTAGGCCCTAGAGAACCGCTTTGGAAACCACCGCTTAGCCGCAGCGTACCGCAAGCCAGCTGAAGTCAAGGTTGCAACAGCCAGGGGAGATGCTGCAGGAGTTCGCCCTGGCAATCGAACAGCGGGACAGTAAAGCCGTAGTTGAACGCCCACCACAGATCGTATCCCGACAGGCTGCCTATACCTTTGTCGACGGGGTACGAGACACGGAGATTCGTCAGCGCCTAATGCTCGGCGACTACCAAACTATCCACGAGGCGCTAACGGCAGTACTGAGGATGGAGGCGGCCAAGGTGACAGCTACCCCGACGTCGAGAACGAGGAATGTCCGCTACACTGGAGAGAGAAGGACAACCGAGGGACGCCGGCGAAGACCTAGTGGCGTGTGTTGCGGGTGTGGCCAGCCGGGATATCTAGAGAGAGATTGCCGAAACCAGGAAGAGCAGCCGGAAGAACGAGTAGGCTCGGCGTGGCGAAGGGAACGTCGGCGGCGACATCACCATCCCCTCGAGTGACACTGCGCGCCGTCAGTCGACGGATGGATGACGGCTTCATCGCGGACGGTTGGGTGAGAGGGAAGCCGTGCCGCGTACTCGTAGACACCGGGGCAGCCGTGACCGTCATCAGACCTGAGATAGCCAGGGGTTTGCCGACGAGAAAGCCGAGCCGACCATACCAGCTTATGACGGTATCGGGCGACACCTTGCCTGTGGAGAAGGAGGCCCTGCTGAAGTTGACCTTGGGACGGAGTGCCCTTCGTCTCTGGGTGTTCGTCGCGAAGATGGCTGAGGAGGTGATACTGGGATTGGATGCCAGTAGCCACGAGGCGACGGTCGACGCTGGCAGGAAGATGCTGCGGCTCAATGGAGAAGAGGTGATACTTCAGCAACCCGAAGAGCGCCTTGGAATCTGCAGGGTCATCTTGAAGGAAGACGTGGTGGTCCCCGCGAGAAGCGAGGTGGTGGTGATGGCGCGACTGGAAGGCCAGCGGAGGAAGAACATGATGCTGGACCAGAAGACGCCTGTGCACGGACTATGTGTAGCCGTGCCGAGAGGAGATGCCAGTGAGACTGCTAAATCCAACGGACACCGATCACGACGTCCAGGCCGGGACGGAGTTGGGGACGTACGAGCCCGTGCTCAGCGTAACCGCAATCGACAAGTCATAGGAGCCGGTGCCGACACAACACCTGGGGCTCCGGCTGGAAGGCTTACTGGAGAGGGCGGCCGACCACCTGACCGCAGAGCAGCTGGAGAAAGTTCGACAACTGCTGAGACGATACCAGCGCGTCTTCAGCCAAGGTAACAGTTACTACGGCCGCACGGACAAAGTGTTTCACTGCATCGACACCGCAGACGCCCGACCTATTCGACAACCACCTAGACGCGTGCCGCTGGCAAAATAAGCTGCGGTACGAGACATGCTGGAGGACATGGGATTCAGGGGAGTAATCGAAGAGTCTGACAGCCCTTGGTATTCCCCTGTAGTTCTGGTGACGAAGAAGATTGGTGAGCTACGCTTCTGCGTGGATTACAGGAAGCTGAATGCTGTCACCAAGGATTGCTTTCCCCTGCCACGGATTGACGACACCCTGGACACGCTTGCTGGTGCGCAGTGGTTCTAGACCCTGGACCTGAAGTCGGGTTACTGGCAAGTGGCTCTAGACCAGAGAGACAAGGAGAAAACCGATTTCTCGACAGGCCAAGGGCTTTGGCAGTTCACAGTTATGCCCTTTGGCCTCTGCAACGCACCAGCTACCTTCGAACGCCTAATGGAATCAGTGATGAGAGGACTGACTTATGGCGCCTGCCGTTATACCTGGACGACATCATCGTTGGCAAGACCTTCGAAGACCATCTCGAAAACCTGAGCAAGGTGCTACAGAGACTTCAGGCGACCAACTTGAAGCTAAACGCAAAGAAGTGCCAGCTCTTCCGCAAGGAAGTCAACTACTTGGGCCACATAGTCTCACCAACCGGAGTGGCCGTAGACCCGGAAAAGACACAGGCCATGAGAGATTGGCCTCGGCCAAAGGATAAGAGAGAGTTTCGCAGTTTCCTAGGGCTGGGCAGTTGTTACCACCGTTTCATAAAGGGGTTCTCCAACATCGCCAAGCCCCTCACCCGCCTGACAGAAGAGCACCGACCTTATGTGTGGACGGAGGACGCCGAAGGCGCTTTCCAGCAGCTGAAGAAGATGCTTTGCAGTGCTCCAATTTTGGGATTTCCACAACCAGGCGGCGCCTTCATTGTGGACACCGAAGCTAGCGATGATTGCATTGGAGGCGTCCTATGCCAAGTCCAGGACGGCCACGAGCAGGTGCCTGCTACAAGACGCTATCCAAGGCAGGGAAGAACTACTGTGTCACCCGGCGAGAGCTACTGGCGGTAGCAAAGACCTTGGAGCTCTTCCACAAGTACCTGTACGGTCACCCATTCCACCTGAGGACTGACCACTCCACCCTCATCTGACTATTGAGCTATAGGAACCTGGAAGGTCAGACAGCCCGTTGGGTCCAGAGGCTGCAGGAATACGACTTCACCTCTGAACATCGTAGAGGGAAGAGTCACGGCAACGCATATGCTATGTCCCAAAGACCCTACCCAGAAGAGCGTGGCCAGTGCACAAGAGTGCGGCCAGTGCACAAGAGTGGAAGAGAAGGAGCATGCTGCAGCTGTCAGAGTGGTCATGGCAGTGCCTGCGGACGGCTGGGATAGCGCAGGCCTGAGGAGGGAGCAGCTGACGGACGCAGACTTGGGACCACTCTTGAGGGAAGTGGAGGTAGGGACAAGACCAACCTGGGAGGACATCGCAGCAAGGAGCGCGACATACAAGTCGTACTGGACCCAATGGGGCTCGCTGAAGATCAAAGAGGGCGTGCTGTTCCGGGTATGGGAATCGCCTTATGGGAAGACGCAGAGAGAACAGTTGGTACTTCCCCGAAGTAAGGTCCCGGAGGTCTTGGAGGAAGTGCACGCCGGTACTTCAGGAGGACACCTGGGAGCAAACCGAACAATCGACAAACTCTGACAGCACTACTACTAGCTGAAACTCCGAGCAGACGCTGAGAGATGGTGCCGTCAATGTCACGTGTGCGTGGCGAGTCGCGTCCCCAGACTAGAAGCCGGGGTCGCATGCAGTAGTACAACTTCAGAGCGCTATTCGAACAGATCGCCGTCGACACAGCTGGACCATTTCCAGTGTCCGATCGAGGCAATAAGTACGTGATGGGGGTCGTGGACTACTTCACCAAGTGGCCGGAGGTGTACGCCATCCCGAACCAGGAGGTAAAGACGATCACAGACTGCCCCGTGCAAGTGTTCTGCCGCTTTGGGGTGCCGCTAGAGCTCCACAGCGACCGGGGCAGCAATTTTGTGTCCAACGTGATGAAGGAGCCACTGGAAAGACTTGGGGTGAACAAGACCTGCACGACGCTCTTACATCCACA
Organism: Mantis religiosa; assembly: GCA_030765055.1. Classification (NCBI taxonomy): domain Eukaryota; kingdom Metazoa; phylum Arthropoda; class Insecta; order Mantodea; family Mantidae; genus Mantis; species Mantis religiosa. Next base: position 277,641,620 of record CM060950.1, on the reverse strand, counting down.
TCCACGACGGCATGGTCGAAAGGTATGCCAAGACCTTAGAAGAACGCCTGAGGAAGGTCGTGGCCAGCCATCAGTGAGACTGGGATGTCAAGGTGCCACTGTTCTTCCTGTCCTACCGCTCGTCAATACACGACACCACTGGGATGATACCAGCCAGCTTAATGCTTGGCCGAAAGTTATGCCCCCTTGTGACCTGGCTTTTGGAAGCCCCCAGGATGCACAACAGCCAGAAACCGAGTATGTGGAGCACCTGGTGGACCATCTCCACGACATGCATGAGATGGCTCATCAGAACATCTAGAAGGCGAGCGACTGCATGAAGACCCGATACGACAGGCAAGCCAACAGCCAAGGGTTCCAGCAGGGTGACCTAGTCTTGTTGTACCGCCCTACCCAAACCAAGGGACGTTGCCCAAATGTGCAACAGCCGTGGCAAGGAGCGTACTGGGTGGTGAAAAGGATTAACGACATGGTCTACCACATCCAGAAGGTGTCCCGAGGGAAGATGTTGGTGGTACACCTGGATCGTCTGACCCGCTACGATGTGCTGTTCGGGACGACCAGCCTTGAGGAGGGAGCAGTGTCGCGAACCCCTTATCTATGATAGCGTGCCGCAGAGAGATAAGGGACCAATGGTGTCGGTTGAGGATAATCAGCTTGCCTAAGCAGATAAACATAGCACGGAGATAAAGGTTTGCTGAAATAAATAAAGAGATAAATGGAACATTCTAGTGACATATTGATTGTCTTACAGAACATTCGATTTCTTGTTTGTTCCAGAAATATCTAGTAATATGAGTCATGGTATAAATAAGGAAGCTGCAGCTCACCAAGGGACAGTTGTAAAGACAGTCATAAAACAGTAGTTGTAAACAGTGGAAAACAGGAGTTGTAACAAGAGCTGTTCTTGTAAACAGTGGAAGTTGAGTAAGCTCTTTGTTGTTGTAAACGACCTTGGTAGATTGTAATTTTGTATGTGACGTAATTCTGCTACTGTGAGGATAATCCAAAGTGTATTTGTACGGAAATAAAGAAAATTTTGAAATTCTGCAACTTGGACTTTTAATTCTACGAATCCACAAAGTCACAGTATTCTCCAGTGTTGCCTCTATTCCATTGTATATTGAGGTCATGGGTTTAGTTATTATGAAAATGTGTTGCCCCTTTATTAGTACTCACTCTAAAGAGAAGGCATAAAAATTTAAAATTTCACCTGCAGTGATTACATAAAATGTACTCGACATTTCAATAATTGCTTCACTCCCAAAAAGTACTTACAGATTATACACATTTCCAGATTAAGCAAATCGGAAATACAAAAGTTAATTTTACTTTCTCTAACAAGTATAGAAAGTGTTGCATTGTATTTCAAGATTTGATACCAAGGTTTCACTGGAAATACACATGTTTAAGGTTCCCAGAGTTTTAACGTCTGCCCAAAAAATATGCTTAGAAAGAAGCATATGTATGTGCATGACTCAGAAATAAAAAGTCAGTGAAATACCAAACTTGTTTAAGTTTAGCATTTTTCAAGGGTGCAACATGAAGTTTGTTTAGTAGTTTCTCCATTAAAAAATTACCCTTTACAAGGAGAAATGTTTGCTATGTTTTATTTTTCTCAAAAATGCCTCATAACAATTTGAGCATAACTTAAAAATGCAATGTATGTTAAAATGTCAAACTTGATAGGAGCATTCAAGTTCAGCATGTTCCAAGGAACAATATGAAGATTTTTTCTTCTTTTAAAAATGACTCTAGCAGTTTTTATTAAAATATGATACATTTTAGGTGTTTATATGACTAGGGCGTGGAAGTTGTTGACCTAAAAATTCTTAAAAATTCTCTAAAAATGAGCTATAAAATACCTTTAAAATATAAACAAATGCAATAAAATATAAAAAAATTACCTAACAAAAATTAACAATTTCTTTCATAATAATAAATTAATAACTGTCACAGACAAATAATGAATGTGTGGTTCGAATAACCACATTTTAAAATTAACTTTCTTAGTAAATAATGTAATTATTGCTACTAAATAATAAATAAATAAAAAATTCATCAGGTCATTTTCAATTATATAAAATATGAAAAAATAAGTTACTGTACCCATTAGCCAAAACATACCTTACTTGACACACGGCTAGTGTGAATGAACAATTAATTTCCATACCTTACTTAGCGTTGCAATGCACCACCATGGTCATCTTCAAGTTATCAAAAGTAAAGGAACGGCGGTTGTCAGCTAAAACTGTTTTATACTTTGAGAAACTTTTCTCCACTTCCACAGATGTTATAGATGCATATTTGGAAAACTATGTCACTGCCTGTTAAATCCTGTTCAAAAATATCAGCAATCTGACAAACTGTTTGGTATCCTTTATTTTTGTCCAACACAAATTTTAGTGTCTGTCTAATTTTGTCCCCAGTCTCACCTTTTACATTTTGTATCTTCTGTTCCGCAATCCTCACTAACTCAATCGACTTATCCAATGTCATGCCACTTTCTTCCAGGCGGGTTACAGTATCCGGGAAAAATGTAAAATTTGATTTAATGAAAGCTAATTTACCTTGGATATGAGTATCAGAAAACAGATCCTGTGCGCTCTCAATTGCCTTAGAATCTACCCTATCGGAGCTATTCACCAGTTCTCTCACTATTTGAAAATTGTCACAGTGGTATATACATGCATTAACCATGTACCCCAGCGTGTTAAAATTGGTGCTGGGGGCAAAGCTATATTAGGGGCTCTTTCTTTGAAATACATAGTTCGGGTTGGCGCTTTCAAAAATATTTACTTTACTGTGGAAATTAGTGTATCTACTTCTGGAAATGTTAATCTGACCAATTTCACAATTCGATGAAAAACATGGGCCAAACACGTAACATGCACAATCTTACTGTAAAATGATTGGATCGATTTTGCCGTCTTTACCATGTCGTCTGTTAGGAAGAGGAGCACGTTGTCATGCTGTATTCCACTAGGCCACAATAAACACATGGATTTATCAAACAGTTTGCATATCTGACATTGGTTAACAGCTTCCATAACCTCTGAGGTCAGAAGAAACATATGTCCAGTACTAGTAGCTTCTAGCGTACCATTGGCTACATAACGCCCCTCTGAATCGGTTGTCTCTTCAATTGATACATACATTTTTTTTTTTTCCCCCATTCACACATTCATGTATTCGGTTTAACGTGTCTTCATGACATTTTTGTAGGTAACTTTTAGGAAAAGTTGATTCGTTTTGAATTGTATGACCAGTGTGACATTCAAGAAAATCTTGTAATTTGGAATTACTTAATTTTCCTAGCAGAATATTTGCACTAAGAAACACTTGACATAATTCTTTATGAAAGGAAGATGACTTGTTACTTGACATTGAAGCCATTTCTTTTAACTGTAATTGAGACCCTTGTCTTCCCCCCCCCACACACACACACACATTTTGAAGAGCTCGCAAATGTTTCTGTGGATGCAATCCACACGTATTGCATGATGTAATCAGCAATTCCTCGAATTGATGCTTCATAAATTCACCAGCACTTTTAGGACGCTGACCTGTATTAATTACATGCTTACCACACTTACAAAGTTACTGTTTCATAAAAAATATATAAATGAATTTTTAATCACAGATTATTTTAAAATCCCCCAAGCAGCCCACGGGTCAGGGTCAGGTCCACCACGGGAATCGAATCTGGGCCTCCCAAATGCGGGGTACAGGTGAAAATGCCCTATAAATTCGTGAAAAAGAAAGAAAATGACTGGAAAATGCATTTAAATGCTAAAAATGACTTTATTATAAAAATGTGGAAAAAATGCATTTTGATGACCCATATAAACCATAAATATCTAACGTATTTGTTCCAGAATGCACTTAATTTCCAATAAGCATCGTCTGTGACTACTCAGAAAAAAGATGACTTTTCATCAAATTCCGGCCCCTATATATGACTAATAAAGTGTATGTCTTAAATTTTCTGTAAATAGCCTGTGAAGTCCACTTCATTCTGAATCAATTTTGCAATCAGTAAAGCATAGCAGAAAGATAAAAATATGTCACCCAAAAAATGTTTTTTTTTTAAGTCACAATTTTGTTTCAAATAACTTTTTGTTTGTTTGTTTCTTTCATCCTTCACTATTAGGGGAGGTGCATCAGCCATTTTCAAGATATTTTTGTTATTTGTTTGAATTTTTTATTACTAATATTTCTTGATGTGCTATTTACCATTTATTGTTTCTGTAATATAGTGAAATCAAAGTCAGCTTACACCAACCTGCTTTTCAAAGATTTGATTATTGCTTCAAGTTTCTATAGCTTCCTTGTGCCTTAAGTGAAATAAGTAATGAAGCAATTAGTGCAAACTTTTATCCTAGGTAACATTGTAAAAATAATCTTTTTCAAGAATAATGCATTGAAGATGGGGAAGTTGTTATGAACATAACATACATCTGAGTTTTACTTTAGCCACTGTATATAATTATTTTAATCTTCTTGTACAAACTTTCAGTGGAGCAGAAGATAAACATGGTTACTTATGGGATCGTCACTATGGTGTATGTCTAGCTAAATTTCCACATATTGATGTGGTAAATTCGGTGGCTTTCAACCCTAAGGATCCAGAAATGCTTGTGACAACTTCAGATGATTACACCGTTAAGGTATGGCGGTCCAGAAACAGAGTGAAACATCTAGGCCTGGAAGGTGAGAACTTGCCCCGTGGACTGGAGGTTAGGAGAAGAGTACGATGTAATGCAGCAACATCACAGCAGCAACATTAGCAAAACATTATTTGTTGCCCTTCACATACCTTGCTGGGTGTTATTTTCACTCTGGATGTTATTTTCCATGTATGTATATTTATTTATATACCGAATTCTGATATATACCAGGAATAAAATTAACATATGGTAATAATACTTCTTTCTGTAAGAGCTTAACACTGCTCCTTCCTTTTTTTGTTTTTTTGTTTTTTGTTGAGCACATGTCTGTGTATTTGAATTTCTATAAATTCATATACTTAATGTTCTTTTAATATTATGGAAATGATTGTGATGAGACTATTTAAAGTTATCATGAAACAAGGTCAGAAGAAATAAATAAACAAGCAGTAGCTGAGCAAGCAAGTTTTCAATAAATTATAAATTTGTAACTTGTAATGGTTTGTTGTTTGTCCCTCAGTAATGTTATACAACAATGATAATGCACATTGAGTCAATGAATGATAAAAGGCAGTAATAATTTACTATAGTTAATTCATTTGTATAAAATAATAGTCTTTGATGATATAATCTTATAATAAGGATAACAGGACCTATAATCTGAAAACTAAATAAATTTGAAATTGCAGATACATATTGGTTATGTTGAGATATATATATATATATATATATAATGGAGAATGTCACTCTTCTGTCAGTTATATATACAAATATGTGTTTTAAGTAACCATTGTTCTGTTACAGAAAAGGTCAGAATTTTATTTTCCTCATCTCAGAAATTTAAAATGAAATTATGATGCAAGCTTACCAATATTGACTCAAATGTACAGTATCATTTCTTATAATTTATTTAACATAAAGTTTACATTATAATGAATTAAAATCACTGAAAAAATGGCATGTGAATTAATTGTAGAGAATTTATTCTATTATCTCTATATTATATTTGATCAGGGATGTAGTGCGAAAACTTTACCAGAACTCCATTCTCAAAATATTTGGAGTACAAAGTGCAGGAGCAGTAGTGTTAATAATGATGATGACGAGGATGATGTTGTCTAAAAATTAAAACATATATTACTCTAATTTTGCAATATCATCATCTGCCAGCTGTAGAGATTGTCATTGAGGAGTTATGAAAAATAAAACCCTGCTGAAAATAAAGTTTTAAATAGTACATTATTATATTACAATAAAATATAATTATTTGCCTCAAACTTCTCTTATCTTTTTAAGAAAATTTATGAATTCTCCACAGAATTCTAGAGGCCAGTTATTAGCTTCTGTTTTTACATAGTATATTATTAATGTTATGATTATGGTGCTGCTACCATTGAGAAAATACAGGGTGATCCGTTTGAGATGTCAGAAAAGTAAAACCATATATAATGAAACTTTATTGGTTGGTGGTGGTATACATTTGTGTAGGAAAAGTCAGAGTTTTGTGTCCAGCATATTAACCCTCAATATGACTGCTAGAACGAATACGGCACAGTTCATAACTTGCACCCATCTAGTGCCACATGGCTTGCAGCATTTCTGGAGTGATTTGCTGAAAGACAGCTGTAATCTCCCTTCGCAGGTCAGCTAGATTCCTTGGTCTTTTTGCATACACCATTGACTTGATGTAGCCCCACACAAAATATCTAGAGGCGTTAAGTCTGGGCTATTAGGAGGCTATGGGATGGGTCCATCATGGCTGCACCAGCAATCGTTGAATAGCTGATTTAATTGATTCCGCATTATGAGAGTCTAATGTGGTGGAGCATCATCCTGTTGATAGATAATGGTGTCCAGTATCCCATCTTCCTGTAATTGAGGAATCACAATCAGCTTGATTATGTCAAGGTAATTGTTGACACAGTCTCCTCTGAAAAAAAGAAAAAAGAAAGACATACATTTTCTCATGTGTCATTCTGCACCACACATTCACTTTAGGGCTGGCTTGTTCTAGTTTGTATGAGATATGTGGATGCTTGGTTCCTCAACAATGCAGTTATGTGTGTTGACTTGGTCCTCATGTGACATGTGACTTTGTCGGTAAACATCCATTGCAGCAGCTGACACATCATGATAGCACAATTATGATAGCTTTGTAATTCTGCTGTGTCAGTGCTTGCTTAATATGGTATGGAAATGTCTTAAGGTACTGTCTGACAATCCTCTGACATGTTGTGTATGGTGTATTCTGTTCTGCTAATAAGCAGCAGATTGATTTTGTGGACTCTTGAGTCATGGCTTGTTGAATATTTTCCTCTCTGTTGTTATCATGCTGTCTTCCATCTGTGTGAGGCATTTTCAGACCATTTTCCAAGAACATGTTATGCCATTTAACAATGTCTCAATGTAATGGGACATACCTACAGTTATACTGATTTCTGAAAGCTCGCTGATTCGCTGTTACACTCGAAAATTATGCATACCATACAACATGCTGAGCATGCTGTGATGTTATGACCATTTTGTTTTGTTTTCTTTGCAAGATAGCATTATCATGCCACTGGAAACATCACTCATTTGTTAACTCCCAACCTTTCTGCTTACTTTACAGAAAATTGCTCAGAGATATGTACATTAACTTCATAAATGTAATGGTTTACTGATATCTCAAACAGATCATCTTGTAGTACGAAGCATATGGGCTATAGGTAAGTTTCATTGTTTGCACCCTTTACATGCAACTATGAACTTAATTTGATGTTTTATCTGATGGTCAGAAACATTACTATATAAGAAATTATATACTGTAAAACCCAAAAGGTAATGTGTTTTGATGATACTGGTTTATCTCTTAAAATATAATGTATTTTGTATGTATGATGGAACAGCTATGCTAGTACTGTTAAACCAAATGTGCAGTGCATACATGATTATCCATATTTTGTATAATGCAAAATAAAGGTTGAAATATAAAAGGGAAAGCAGGGGAACAAAAAAAATTAATTTTATATACCCAAAACAAAATAGGCAAATTCTTATGTAAACTGATCTGCTGATTCCAAAAATGCCCCTCAAAATGTTGTATCACGTAACGTATTTTAGGTATTCATAATTTGTTATGAAAACTTATAGAAATGTAATATGATAACTCATATTTGATTAATTGAAAATAATAGGTATTTTATTGCCAAATAACATTGAAAATAATAATTATTATTAATTATTATTATTAAAATAAGTAAACACAAGATAATGATGAAAACCAATACCTGAATTATCTCAGAAGTGTTTCACTGTTGATTTTTTTTGTATTGATTCTCCCGTTTGGGGAACCAACAATAGTCTCCGAACATGGCTGAATCCCAGCGATACCCTGGTAACGTCTTTCCATCTCAGAAATGTCCTGGTGAAAACGCTCACCTTGCTCATCACTTACAGCTCCTAGGTTTGTAGGGAAACTATCAAGGTGAGAGTGCAAAAAGTGGATTTTAAGTGACATACGGCAACCCATTTCTTTGCAGCTCCTTAATAGTTCTGAGACTAAAGTTTCATAATTTTCTTCTTTGTTATTGCCCAGGAAGCCTTCCACCGCTGATTTAAATGATTTCCATGCTGCCAGTTCAACACGTTTAAGCTTTGATTCAAAAACACTGTCTTTAAGAAGTAGTCTTATTTGAGGACCAACAAATATGCCTTCCTTCAATTTAGATTCATTTATTTTGGGAAAGATACTTCTTAAATACTCAAACGCACTTCCTTTTTTGTCCAAACCTTTAACAAAATTCTTCATTGACCCGAGCTTTATGTGAAGTATGGTGAGAAGAACTTTGTTTGGGTCTACTGGAGGCACATACTTAACACTGCTTGCTCCAGGGGTATAGTCTTCCCTTTTCCCCCATTCTTTCACTATAAAATGCTTGTCAGTTGCCCTACTGTCCCATAAGCACAAAAAACAGCAATATTTTGTGAAACCTCCCTGCAGTCCCGTTAGCAATGCAACTACCTTGAGGTCACTACAAATTTCCCAGCCATGATTTTGATAACTAATAGCATCTAAAATTATGGACATGGAATCGTATGTCTCCTTCATTCCTAGTGCATGAAATAAAGGTATTGAAGGTAGTAAATTGCCATTATGAAGCAACACTGCCTTTAAGCATTATTTAGAAGAGTCAATGGCTATTATTTTAAATTAAGCCAATATGAATTGGTATCATACCTCATTTCTGTAATTTTATATAAAAGAATAAGAATATCTCAAAAACGTTACATGATACAGCATTTTCAGAGGCATTTTTGGAATCAGCGAGTCATTTTGTATAAGAATTAGCCTATTTTGTTTCGGGTACAAAAAACGTGTTCCCTAGTGTAATCAGGACAATTGCTGCAAAATGTTTTGTCTACAAACATAGAAAACAAATAAATGCTATTGTCATGTGTAACATGATATGCTGCAACTTTTGTGCCATAAGAGATGCACCTCACTATTTTCTGTAGCCACAGTTTACTGTATAAAAATTTGCAAAGTTCCTTGTATTTTACACTTACTCTCACTGCCTTAACAACAGATAACAGGGTTATTGTTAGATGCAAAAGAAAGAATTGTGACTTTGTGGGTTCATGAAATTAAAAGTCCAAGTTGTGCAAGTTCAAATGTTCTTTATTTCCGCCGAATTACACTTATACAGCTCAGATAACAGCAGAATTACGTAACACTCACAGTCACAATTCACCAGTTCGCCGGATGCAAGTCCTCAGTATTTGCCTTGCCTTAAAACACTGAAACAGCTCAAGACTCAAAACTGACTTTCTCGACTCTGATGAAGCTTGGCACATCGGCTTCTATTTATACATGGCTAGCCGGTTCCAGAGAATTCTATACCATGGAGAGGAGTCGTTGTACCAGAGACTTCGCATTCTTTCAGGTGGCAGGAGGAGGAGAAAATGAAGATTCAGCCACCCCTGTGGCTTCCCCTCTCTCCACCCTGTCACGCCTCCGCAGGCGCTAGCTGATTGATGTAGGCATGGCCTCGATGCCATTTGTCCCCCTCTATTGACCATCTGTTCTGCCGGCTGATCGTAAGTTCGACAATTGGGTAACACTGCTCCCTCCTCAAGGCTGGTCATCCCGAACAGCACCATTGTAGCGGGTCAGTCGATCCAGATGTACCACCAACATCTTACCTCGGGGCACCTTCTGGATGCGGTAGACCACGTCGTTAATCCTCTTCACCACCTGGTACGGTCCTTGCCATGGCTGCTGAAGCTTCGGTCAGCGTCCCTTGGTCCGGGTAGGGCGGTACAACCAGACCAGGTCACCTTGCTGGAACCCTTGGCTGTTGGCTTACCTGTCGTATGGGATCTTCATGCGGTCACGCGCCTTCTGGATGCTCTGGCGAGCCATCTCGTGCATGTCGTGGAGATGGTCCACCAGGTTCTCCACATACTCGGTCGCTGGCTGTTTCGCTTCCGGAGGGCTTCCGAAAGCCAGGTCACAAGGGAGGCGTAACTCTCGGCCGAACATTAAGCGCTGGTTGGCGTCATCTCCATGGTGTCGTGTGTTGACGAGCGGTAGGACACCAAGAACAGTGCCACGTTGACGTGCCAGTCTCGCTGATGGCTGGTCACGACCTTCCTCAGATGCTCTTATAAGGTCCTGATGTATCTTTCGACTATGCCATCCGACTGGGGATGTAGAGGCGTTGTGCGGGTCTTGTTAACCCCAAGCCTTTCTAGTGCCTCCTTCATTAGGTTATACTCAAAATTGGTACCCTGGTCGTTGTGGAGCTCCAACGGCACCCCAAATCGGCAGAACACTTTCTCCACGAGGCAGTCTGTGATAGTCTTGGTGAAGTAGTCCACGACCACCATCAGGTACTTGTTGCCTCGGTCGGACACTGGGAACAGTCAAGCTATGTCAACGGCGATCCGTTCGAATGGCGCTCCGACGTACTGCTGCATACGACCCCGGCTCCTAGTCTGGGGCCGCGACTCGCCGCGCAAACATGACATTGACGGCACCATCTCTCAGCGTCTGCTCGGAGCCTCAGCCAGTAGTAGCGCTGCCGTAGTTTGTCAATCGTTCGGTTCGCTCCCAGGTGTCTTCCAGAAGTACCGGCGTGCACTTCCTCCAAGACTTCCGGGACCTTACTCCGGGGAAGTACCAACTATTCTCTCTGCGTCTTCCCATCGGGTGATTTCCATACCCTGAACAGCAGGGGAGGGGATCCGTCCCCTTCAGCTGCCAAAGTGCGGGCGCTGCGGACCCTTAGCACTCGTGGTACCTCTGACGTTACTAGAGGAACCTCGGGCCGAACATCTGCGCCCCTCCTTCGGGAGTTGTTCGGATTGGGATGGCTTCGAGGGGGCAGTGTGTTTCCGATACCCGTGGGAATCGGGTACGTCTTCGGACGGGGTTGAGGGAAGTCATTAATTCTCCCGGGTACTAGCCTGCAAAGCTAGTAGAAGCTGTGCTAGATCACCAGGCGGCCCCACCGAGGTCATATCGGTAGTCTTCACCTTTGGTGTTGGCGCGCGTAAGTGGCGTATCCACTTCCATCCCGTCTTGTGTCCATAGGACCAGATGGGGGGGCTTGTTAGGCAACCAGGTCTTGCCCTACGGAAAGCCCCACGGAGGATGCCGAGCGCCCTTTGGGACAGCTCGGATAACTCCCTGGTTGAAAGAGGCCCGGGTCTTGTTCCTACGGGTTCAAGGCTAATAGGAGTAGAACCTCTGGACTCAAACCCTGAACAGCACGCCCTCTCTGATCTTCAACGAGTCCCATTGGGTCCAGTACGACTTGGATGTGGCGGTCCTCGGTGCGATGTCCTCCCAGGTCGGTCTTGTCCCGGCCTCCACTTCTCTCAAGAGTGGCCCCAAGTTGGCGTCCGCCAGCTGCTCCCTCCTCAGGCCTGCGCTATCCCAGCCATCAGCAGGCACTGCCGTGACCACTCTTGACAGCTGCGGCACGCTCCTTCTCTTTCACTCTTGTGCATTGGCCGCACTCTTCCGGACAGGGTCTCCGGGACATGGCGTCTGCGTTGCCGTGGCTCTTCCCTCTACGATGTTCAGAGGTGAATTCATACTCCTGTAGCCTCTGAACCCAACGTGCTGTCTGGCCTTCCAGGTTTCTAAAGCTCAGTAGCCAGGTTAGGGCGGAATGGTCAGTCCTCAGGTGGAATGGCTGACCATACAGGTACTTGTGGAAGTGCTCCAATGTCTTTACTGCCGCCAGTAACTCTCGTCGAGTAACGCAGTAGTTCTTCTCTCCTTTGACAGCGTCTTGCTGTAGTAGGCTATCACCCGTTCATGGCCGTCCTGGATCTGCGATAGGACGCCTCCAATGCAATGGTCGCTGGCGTCAGTGTCCACAATGAAACCGCCGCCTGGTTGTGTAAATCCCAGAATAGGAGCACTGCACAGTGTTTCCTTCAGGAGCTGGAAAGCGCCTTCGGCGTCCTCCGTCCACACATAAGGTCGGTGTCCCTCTGTCAGGCAGGTGAGGGCCTTGGCGATGTTGGAGAACCCCTTTATGAAGCGGTGATAGTAACTGCACAGCCCCAGGGAACTGCGCAACTCTCGCTTATCCTTTGGCCGAGGCCAATCTCTTACGGCCTGTGTCTTCTCCGGGTCTGCGGCCACTACGTTGGTGAGACTATGTGGCCCAAGTAGTTGACTTCCTTGCGGAAGAGCTGCAACTTCTTCGCTTTCAGCTTCAAGTTGGTCGCCTGCAGTCTCTGTAGCACCTTGCTCAGATTCTCAAGGTGGTCTTCGAAAGTCTTGCCGACGATGATGATGTTCAGGTATAGCAGGCAGGCGTCGTAAGTCAGTCCTCTCATCACTGACTCCATGAGGCGCTGGAAGGTAACTGGTGCATTGCAGAGGCCAAAGGTCATAAATGAACTGCCAAAGCCCTTGGCCTCTCGAGAATGCAGTCTTTTGCTTGTCTCTCGGGTCTAGAGCCACCTGGCAGTAAACCGATTTCAGGTCTAGAGCCGAGAACCACTGTGCACCAGCTAGCGTGTCCAGGGTGTCGTCAATCCGGGGTAAGGGGAAACAATCCTTCCGGGTGACAGTGTTCAGCTTCTTGTAGTCCACGCATAAGCGTAGCTCGCCGTTCTTCTTTGTCACCAAGATTACAGGGGAACATCAAGGGCTGTCAGACTCTTCAATTACTCCCCTGGATTTCATGTCCTCCAGTATGTCTCGTACCACCCCTTGTTTCGCCAGCGGAACGCGTCTAGGTGGTTGCTGAATAGGCCGGGCGTCCCCGGCGTCGATGCGTTGAAGCACTTTATCCGTGTGGCCGTAGTCACTGTTACCTTGGCTTTCCCTTTCAGCTGCCAAAGTGCGGGCGCTGCGGACCCTCAGCACTCGTGGTACCTCTGACGTTACTAGAGGAATCTCGGGCCGAACAGCCGAGCCCCTCCTTCGGGAGTTGTTCGGATTGGGATGGTCTCGAGGGGGCAGTGTGTTCCCGATACCCGTGGGAGATTGGGTACGTCTTCGGACGGGGTTGAGGGAAGCCATTAAGTTTCCGGGTACTAGCCTGCTTAGCTAGTAGAAGGTGTGCTAGATCACCAGTTGGCCCCACCGAGGTCATATCGGTAGCCTTCACCTTGAGTGTTGACGCGCGTAAGTGGCGTATCCACTTCCGTCCCGTCTTGTGTCCCTAGGACCAGATGGGGGGGGCTTGTTAGGAAACTAGGTCTTGCCCTAATGGAAAGCCCCACGGAGGATGCCGGGCGCCCTTTAAGGGACAGCTCGGATAACTCCCTGGTTGAAAGAGGCCCGGGTCTTGTTCCTACGGGTTCAAGGCTAATGGGAGTAGACCCTCTGGACTCAACAACTGTTACCTTGGCTTAAGACGCGCTGGTATCGTCTCAGCAGTTTTCGAACTTTCTCCAGCTGTTCTGCGGTCAGTTGATCGGCCGCCATCTCCAGTAAGCCTTCCAGCCGGGGCCCCAGGTGTTGCGATGACACCGGCTCCTGTGACTTGTCGATTGCTGTTACGCTGACCACGGGCTCGCACGTTGCCAACTCTGTTCGGGCCTGGACGTCGTGATCGGTGTCCGTTGGATTTAGCAGTCTCACTGGTACCGCCTCTCGGCACGGCAATAATGCCCTGGCTACACATAGTCCGTGTACAGGCGTCTTCTGGTCCAGCATCATATTCCTGGTTCGCTTGCCTTCCAGTCGCGCCGTCACCACCACCTCGCTCCTCGCGGGGACAACCACGTCTTCGTTCAAGACGATCCTGCAGATTCCAAGACGCTCTTTAAGTTGCCGGAGTATCACCTCTTCTCCGTTAAACCGCAGTAGCTTCCTGCCGACGTCCACCGTTGTCTTGTGGCTCCTGAGGGCATCCAGTCCTAGTATTACCTCCTCAGCCACCGTTGCGACGAACACCCACAGACGCTCGGTACTACGTCCCAAGGTAAGCTTCAGCAGAGCTTCCTTCTCCACAGGCAAGGTCGCCTGATGCCGTCATCAGCTGGTATGGTCGACTTGGTTTCCTGGATGGCAAGCCCTTGGCTATGTCGGGTCTGATGACGGTCACGGTTGCCCCGGTGTCCACCAGCACGCGGCACGGCTTCCCTCTCACCCAACCGTCCGCGATGAGGCTGTGATCCATCCGCCGGCTGACGGCGCGCAGTGTCACTCGAGGGGATGGTGGTGATGGCGCCGACGTGCCCCTCGCCACGACGGCCCTTACTAGTTTTCTGGCTGCTCTCCCTGGTGTGGGCACTCTCTCCAGGTGTCCCGCCTCTAGCGTCTCCCCTGGTTGTTGTGACCTTGTCTTCAGCTGACCGGTAGGCCCCGGCTAGGCGGTTGTTCCCGATACGGTTCGCCAGGGCCTCCCAGATATCCTTGGGAGCCGCCGCTGTCTGGACCGCGTTCAGGACTTCTGCGGCCCACCCCTGGAGGCTGGCTATTAGCTGTGCGGCCTGTTCCTCCGGTGACCACTTATTGTGCCTGGCCACCATGTCAAACTGGCGGCGGAAGACTTCGAACGTTGACGCGCCGTCGTATTTGGGAGCTTTGACGCGCTCAGATGTTGTGTCGCGTCCCTGCGCGTCGACCTTCAAGTCCTTCAATCTCCTGCCGACGACGTCCTCCACCATGGCGTTCAGGGACTTGACGTTGCTGTCGGCCTCTCCTTCCAGGTCGTTGACGCGGTTTGCCAGGTCTTCGACGCGCTTGTCCACGTGACTCATCTGCTCGCCCAGTTCCGTGACGTCCTCCTTCATGCCGGCTAACTGTTCCTCAAACTTGGCGGCGAGGGCCTCGTAGACAGCCTTCATTTCAGTTGTTAATTCCGTCATCGTCGCGGCCAAGTTACTTGCTGTCTCCAACTTCTCTTCCATTTTGGCGGTGATGTTGTCGTTAGCCGTCTTCATTTCTTTCAGCTCTGCGGCCAGGTTGTTATTTGCCGCTTCTGTTTTCGTTGTTAATTCGTTCATCTTCACTAGAATCTGTGCCAATGCCGTCTCCATGTTGTAATATCCCATCCCACTCCTGACACCAGTTGTGACTTCGTGGGTTCATGAAATTAAAAGTCCAAGTTGCACAAATTCAAATGTTCTTTATTTCCACCGAGTTACACTTATACAGCTCAGATAACAGCAGAATTACATAACACTCACAATCACAATTCACCAGTTCGCCGGACGCAAGTCCTCACTACTCACCTTGCCTTAAAACACTGAAACAGCTCAAGACTCAAAACTGACTTTCTGGACACTGACTGAAGCTTGGCACACTGGCTTCTATTTATACGTGGCTAGCCGGTTCCAGAGAATTCTATACCATGGAGAGGAGTCGTTGTACCAGAGACTTTGCATTCTTTCAGGCAGCAGGAGGAAGGGGATACGAATATTCAGCCACCCCCGTGCCTTCCCCTCTCTCCACCCTGTCACGCCTCCGCAGGCGCTAGCTGATTGGCGTAGGCGTGGCCTCGATGCTATCTGTTCCCCTCTTTTGGCCATCTCTTCTGCCGGCTGATCTTAAGT
This sequence comes from Mantis religiosa, assembly GCA_030765055.1. Lineage (NCBI taxonomy): Eukaryota > Metazoa > Arthropoda > Insecta > Mantodea > Mantidae > Mantis > Mantis religiosa. The sequence continues at coordinate 277,625,937 of CM060950.1, read as the reverse complement.
TCAACGATTGGGTAACAGAATGAACAGTTTTTCAGAGTGTTCCTTTTCAAACTGGATCACATTAAATGCAAGACAAGTAAGTAAGTATCTTTGCATGTACCTGCTCCTGTGGAAGTGAGTAATAGTAGAAGTATCCCAAGACTCAGTTCTGTGGTGAGGGGATAGAGTGTGGAACTGGGTTGTGGTCGAATCGTATAGATGGATGGTGAATTATGCCCCTCGTTGAGGTGATCATTTGGAACAGGGTTGGAATTGATGATTCTTGAAGTCCCAGCTTACCTCGGCGTGGCTTCAGTCGGTTGAGCTAGATATCTTCTTTTACAGGGGTGGTACGGCGGAAGGAAATTTTACGTAAAATGAGTAATCATTTTCCTCTGTATTAAATAATGTAGAAACTTTTATTTCCTTACTTCAATTAACACCAGTTCGAACAAGATGTATGATACAACATTTATAACACTATTCTTACACAAGATTCACTTGATGTGACGCGTTTATCTGGATGCGTGCAAGAATCAAAAGTTTTATACGTTTTTTCACTACCGTGTATAATAATTAAATTGTGTGTCTTCTAGCGATGATATTTAATATAAAGATTATCTAGTTATACTCGATGATGGTTACAAGAATAAACTTATACTCTTCCGCACACAACGTCGTTTAAGAAGAGAACCTTACATCCGTTCACGGCAACTGTTAGGAGAAGAATGACCGGTTCCGCTTCTTCTACACATTAGCATTTCGCTAATAGTTCGATCCCTCTAGAGGAATATTGAATATCCTCCATGGCAACGTAAAATCTTCTATATCTGATTGGTCCACGTTTTACGATATACGCGTCACACCAATCACAAATAAGTTTGTTATTCCACACTTTTGTGACGTCATTTCCACTTACATAGCTTCTCTGTGCGTGACTCACTCTACATAACCTCACATAATACAATATTTGAAACTCTTTGGGGACAACATAAAATAACTGTTTCAGATGCCCCTCTTCAGAATATATGGAAAATTAACTTAAATCTCCCAATAATATTGTTCCATATATTCTGAAGAATGCCCCAATAATTAAACATTATTACAACAATGAACAATTAATACAATTTAAAATAACAATATAAAATCAGAAATTATTCGAACACAATAATAATAAACAAAACATTTTTCAGTAATTCATAAACATATTATTATTTTTTTTTTTAAATCATTTATTCTTGTGAGTGTCAAGGCTTTTGAATGGTTTTAAAAGTGTTTTGTGATATTTTCCTATCATTTTATTATCATCGTCTCTTAATTCGTACGTATGATCCCCAAATTTTCTTACTATTTTATATGGACCTTTATATAACAAATTCATTCTCCAATAGGATTTGATTTTAGAACTGGAGATATTAAATGTCTTTACGAGAACTTTATCATTTATTTCAGGATTCCATTTCGCTCCTTTTCTTTGTATCTTTGATAATCTTTTCTCTGCTTTTTCTTTTATTCTTCGAAATGCTTCAGCACACTTTTCTTCTTCATTCAATTCCATTTCATCTACTTTTAAGGTTGTTGGTGCTTTTATTACTAGAGGTTCAGGTTGTAGTCCAGTCATTAATTCGATTGGTGAAAATTTGGTAGTAGAGTTTGGGGTATTGTTAATGATTTTCTCAATAATATGGCAGTATTTGTACCAGCCTCGGTGGTTAGAATGACACAGAATTCTGAAATACAAGCCTAAATCGCGCATCACTCTCTCGCAAGGATTTCCTTGGGGAAAATATGCTGAAGAGTAATACATCTTAATATTATTGTTCTTCATCTCTGAAGTAAACAATTTACTCCGGTGAACCGTTGCGTTGTCTGATAATATTGCCTTTATTGGCCCATACTTTGGTATCCAATCTTTTAAAATTTTATTTACGCACGTTCTGCTTTTGATATTTTGTACAGGATAAATTTTTACGAATTTAGAAAAAATATCAAACATTACAAAAATGTATTTGCAATTGTGTTGACTAGCTGGCATTTCTCCATGAGCATCAATAGCAACTAGTTCGTTCTTTCTATCCCTGATGATAGTTTGAGGTTCAAAATCATATCTGACGTTTATTGGTTTAGCTTTCTGACACAACTCACATGTTGAAATTAATTTCCTAACCTTCTTGTCAATATGTTTAATGTACAATTGTTCTTTTATAGTCATAGCAGTTTTTTCACATCCTGAATGTGCTAAATTTTGATGAAAAGAAATTATTACATTTTCTTCCAAACTACTCGGAACTATCACTTTCCATTTTCGTATTACATCCCCATGTAATTTGTAAAGAATACCATTTTTCTTTGCTATGTTACAATTTATATTTTCTCCAATTTCTGGAACATGTTGTAGCAATAAAGACAATTTTGGATCATTTTGTTGGGTTTCCGAAATATTCTTAAACTTTTGGGTTAGGTCTTTATTCCATTTAAAATTTAATTCGAACAATTTAATCTCATGATGTGGATGTGATAATGTTTCTGGGATTTCCCCTTCCCATCTTAGTCTTGATAATAAATCACTAAAGATGTTTTCTTTTCCTGGAATGTGCCTAATCTCAATATCATACGAAGTAATTTCATGAATATAACGAGATATTTTTGAGCTAGTTAATTTACATTTCTTTATAAATAATAAACTAATGTGATCTGTATACACAATAACTTTGGTATTGTACACATATTGCCTAAATTTTTGTAAAGCAAAATATATAGCTCCAATTTCCAATTCGGTTATGCAAGCATTAGCTTCTATTTTGTGCAATGCTCTGGAAGCAGTAGCAATTACATGATTATTTCCAGATACATCAATCTGCGTTAGTACAGCTGCATAAGCTTGAATGCTAGCATCAGAATATATATTGAATGGTTGATTTTGAATGGGTCTTTCCAAAAGAATGGCATTTTTAAATAATTCTTTCACGTTTTGAAAAGCCTGTTGATGTTCTTCAGTCCATTTCCAAATTGAATTTTTCTTAAGAAGTTCCCTCAAAGGACTAAGCTCTTTGGCATAATTTATAACGAACCTACTCTCATATTGTAGTATTCCCATAAATCTTCTTAATTGCTTGATGTTCTTGGGTGGAGGGATAGCTTCAATCGATTTGATTCTTTCTGGATTCGGTGTCATGCCTTTTTCAGATATAATATAACCTAGAAATTCAATCTCTTTGGCAATAAATTGCGATTTATCCAGATTTATTGTCATACCACTTTCAGAAAATTTTGTAAATATATAATTTAGATGTGATATATGGTCGTCAAAATTTTGATCAAAAATAAGAAAATCATCAATATATTGTAGAGCGAAATTTTCTATGGTATCTCCGAAAATATTATGTAACGCTCGAAGTAATGCACTTCCGCTAGTGGATAATCCAAAACCACATGTTTTGAATTGGTATATTTTTCCTCCAAAATTGAATCCTGTGTATTTTCGAACAGATTCATCTAGTGGTATCTGCCAATACGATGAAACCAAATCTAATTTTGAAAAATATTTTCCATGTCCTAATTTTGATAATACCTCATCAACTCCAAGAGGTCTGAAGTGATCGGGTTGTGTTAGTGAGTTTATCTTTCTTGCGTCAATCGTCATACGCAGTGTTCCGTTCGATTTATGTACCCAGCACAAAGGATTTAGGTAAGGCGAATTAGAAATCTCTATAATTCCATTTTCTAGCATATCGTTTATTACTTCAGATGCTTGTTGTCTAATAGCGATAGGCACAGATCTACTTTTATGAGTATAAGGAGCAATGTCGTTCACCTTAAATGTATGTATGTACTTATTACACAATCCAGGTTTCGTACTAAAAACGTTCCTGTTCTTTAGTATACATAACCTCAATTGTTCTCTTTGCGCGTGATTTAAATTGTATGTTTTCCCTAACTTTTCTTTCAAAGTTCTTTGGAATATCATTTCTTCCTCTTCTTGTTTTCGCTCGGTGTCGGTATTTAATGTGTTTATTTGGCAACAATGATCTCCAAGGTCAAACGTCTCATTTTCTTTATTATTTAAAAGTAAATTCTCTTTACCACTATCATCATCTTCATTATTAATTATATCTTCTTCGTATAATATTATATTTTCTACAAAAAACCTATCATTATTTATACTATCCTTCTCATCTCCTTTTAATATAATTTCTTCTAACAAATTTATTTTGATTACTTCATTATCTCCTTTGACCTTCATTTCATGTTTTTCGAAATCTATCACACTTTGCCGACCATACAATACATCATTGCCAATAATAATATCACGAGCTAAGTTTGGTATTACCAATACGATAAAATTGAAATTCCAATCATCTATTCGCGCAGGAATTAACGCTTGATATTTAACTTTATCTTTCTTTTTCCCAATAGCTGTGCTACAGTATACATTACACACGTTTAAATATTCAATCCTAAACTTGGATAGTAATTCCTTGAATAAGTTCTCACTTATTACTGATGAACTAGCTCCTGTGTCTATCAATACTTTATATTCGCTATCGCCTATACGAAGGTTAATCTGAGGTGGATTTACTAATTCCCGATCTTTACTTCTGGAGAGAGTGAGCTTATCTTCTGGTAAATTTTGAATTTTGATTTTGCCCTGTGTCATTTCTACCGAACCACTTTCCAAGGCACAAAATGATTTGGTACTCAGTTTTCCGCATTAGTGCGGTCGGTAGTTACACTAGTAGTTGGGTTGGTACTACCGTTATTTATTTCTCCTTCTATTCCCTGAGTCCGTGTCCTTTCTAGGTTATTGTCTGCCCTTTCAAACCTAGGACCCCCAAAATCTCTTAATGAAGAGTCTTCGATGCTAGTTCCTCTTCCTCTACTTTGATAACCTGTTCTTAGGTTATTTCCCCTGTAAAACCTCAGTTGATTCACCTGATTACTCCTCACATTTCCCACAGGTTGGTTATTATTATAATTCCTCCTAGGAGTATTTGGAATTCTCCTTCCTATACCTGGCACTACCGATTCATATGTCTTTCTGGGGTTGTACTCTCTTCGTTCATAGTTGTCTCTTGAACGTGCCCCGCCCCAATTTTGGTTAAAACTATTTTGGTTTTGGTTAGTATGGTTGTGATTTTCCCTGAATGTGGGTCTTACTTCCTGTCTATTTACTTGCTTTTGTTCTATATGAGTCTTGTCAGGATCAACTTGACTATGAGTAGAATCAGAATTAAGGTTATGAGCCTCAAATTCTGATAATAACTCAATCATATCAGTAAAGTCGACGGGCTTAGCCACAATTAGGTGGTTTCTAATGTGCGGTGGATAATGTCGTATTAGCGTATTCACGATCTCGGTTTCTGACATATCTGGATTCACAAGTTTACTTTTGTTAGCAAGTTTTAGGAAATATTCTGTCATGGACACACCCTTCTTGAACTCGAATTTACCAGTGGCCAGTTCGACTTTAATTCTTCTCTGTCTTTCTGGACCCCAGAACCTATTTATAAACACATTCCTAAACATACTATACGTTTCATGTGATGCTAGTGTTAACCTCAGCCATTCTAAAGCATTTTTCTTCAAACACCTTTTAACAATCATCATCCTAAATTCATTTGGAATCTTTTTAATTTTAAAATATTCTTCTAATTCCTTTAGAAATATTTTGGGATTGTCTCCCGATTCTTCTTCGAAAGTAGGTGGACTTATGTCATGCAACAAATAATTTGTACAATTTGTGTTACCTTGACTGTGTAACTGTGTATGTGTGTGCATGTTTTGTATTTGTCCATTACCATTTACTTCACAATCAGGTGACAAAGATTCTGTATCGTCACTCTCCAAATAATTCTCTAAGTTTTGTACAATATTACCTGAATTACCAGGTGAGTCAATACATGTAATATTCTTAGATTTTATTACCCTCTGGTTCTCAGAAATTTTGCTTGCCTGTAATGCAACCACAACTTGATTCAGCTTGCTAATGTTTTCTTTCTCTCTCTCAAAACTTTCCTGTGCCAAATCTATTCTTGTAATCATTTCACTATTCAACTTACTGACTTCATCATATTTAACTTTTAGTTCATCTTGTTGTGTTTGCACCTCAGTAGCAATTAGTTTAACATCATTTCTGATACTATTTACCTCTCTTACAAAATTATTCTGTATTTCAATATTTTCCTCATGGAATTTCCGTGAATTATCTAATAAGACTACATCTATTTCTTGTCTTATTCTATTCTCTAATTCCCCTATTTCTACTTTTTGTTTTTCTACAAATTCTATTTGTTGTTGCTTAAGGATTTCTGACTCCTTAGCCAATTCACTTCTTATATCTTTTACTACATTTTCCTGACTTATTTTCATTTCCTGAAACATCTCTTTTAACTTAGACATTTCTCCATCATGAGATTCTATTTTCTGTTTTAAAGATTTTATGCCTTCTCTACACTCTTCTCTTCCTTTCTCAATTTCATTTCTTAGGTTACCTAAACCTTGATCTATCCTAGCTTCTAATTTCTCTGAACTTTGATCTACTTTAGCATTTAAATTACTCATTTCCTGCCTTAAATTTTGATCTGCCTTTTCTGAATTCTGTTTTATTTCCTGTCTTATTTCCTGTCTAAAACTATTTAAATTTTCTGAATTTTGATCTGAATTCTGTCTTATTTCCTGTCTTATTTCCTGTCTAAAACTATTTAAATTTTCTGAATTTTGATCTGAATTCTGTCTTATTTCCTGTCTTATTTCCTGTCTAAAACTATCCATTTTAGCATCAAAATTACTCATCATTTTCTCTAACCTGTCTATTATCATTTCATTACCTTTACTCTGCATAATTTCTGTTCTACTTGTTCCTGCATCATCACTACTCATTCCTTCCACTACTTCCCTGACTTCTTGTATTTCTGCTCTCTTATCACTAACTAGTCTTTCCACTCCTTCCCCAACATTTTTATTCTTATTGTCTGTTAATTTTTTACCTTCCATTTTAGGTAATATTTTTCCCTTTCTTAATAACATAAAAAAAATGAAAATTATAATTTTGTCACTTTTTCTATTAATTATCTATTAAGATTTTCCGTACTCACTTTTCTTCTTTCTTCTTTCTTGATTCGAAGTTACCTGTCCATTACACTATTTATTCTCCTGTGGTGTAATCCTCCTTCTGCCTATTCGAGCCATACAGTTGGGCGCCATTTTGGAACTGGGTTGTGGTCGAATCGTATAGATGGATGGTGAATTATGCCCCTCGTTGAGGTGATCATTTGGAACAGGGTTGGAATTGATGATTCTTGAAGTCCCAGCTTACCTCGGCGTGGCTTCAGTCGGTTGAGCTAGATATCTTCTTTTACAGGGGTGGTACGGCGGAAGGAAATTTTACGTAAAATGAGTAATCATTTTCCTCTGTATTAAATAATGTAGAAACTTTTATTTCCTTACTTCAATTAACACCAGTTCGAACAAGATGTATGATACAACATTTATAACACTATTCTTACACAAGATTCACTTGATGTGACGCGTTTATCTGGATGCGTGCAAGAATCAAAAGTTTTATACGTTTTTTCACTACCGTGTATAATAATTAAATTGTGTGTCTTCTAGCGATGATATTTAATATAAAGATTATCTAGTTATACTCGATGATGGTTACAAGAATAAACTTATACTCTTCCGCACACAACGTCGTTTAAGAAGAGAACCTTACATCCGTTCACGGCAACTGTTAGGAGAAGAATGACCGGTTCCGCTTCTTCTACACATTAGCATTTCGCTAATAGTTCGATCCCTCTAGAGGAATATTGAATATCCTCCATGGCAACGTAAAATCTTCTATATCTGATTGGTCCACGTTTTACGATATACGCGTCACACCAATCACAAATAAGTTTGTTATTCCACACTTTTGTGACGTCATTTCCACTTACATAGCTTCTCTGTGCGTGACTCACTCTACATAACCTCACATAATACAATATTTGAAACTCTTTGGGGACAACATAAAATAACTGTTTCAAGTGTGTACCTCATATTCAGAAGTTCCGAAGTTCGAATCTTGGTTAGGATGTGCTACATGAAAAAGGTTTTTTCTGGGGTTTTACCTTAACTAGAAAGATGAATGTCTGATAACTCTAAGCTCTATGAAAACCCTGGGCTCCTTTGAGCATCATCACACTCATTGTCCCACATAATCTAACCAGTTAAAGAACATTAAATTTAAAGAAAAAGAAAAATGGTAAAAATAAACAAATGAAACCAGAAAAGCTGAACGAAAGTGCTGGTCATTCATGTCTTTTTATTAGTAAACTTCACTTGCTATTTTTGAATGGAATTTAATTTTTCCTAAAATTCTTATTATTATAATTTCATTGTAATGAATTTAAAGACTTTGGTTCTTTCTTAATGTAAGTACTGGGAAGTGCTTTGGTTCAACTACACCCCTGATTTTTATTCACAAGTGTGAATATATTAATAATTGCTGCTTTCTTAGAGCCTAACTTCTTGTAAACACATAAGTCATTAACTTTTCTGTGACATATAAAAAACCACAACACTCCATAACATATATAGTAGTTTAAATATGCATCGGACCGTCCTTCAATGGGTTTTTTTTTTCAGGTCTTCATTACAAATCTTTGGGAGATACCCTAAATTTAGTCCTGGAATGTTTCCTTATTTAATTTCATATAACAAGAGAGCTAAAAACCTCCAAACCAACTGCATGGTGTTTTTTCACTGGGCATCTGGAAACATGGTAATGCACTGCTGCTATGCACAAGGTCAAGCTGCTGATGTGGTGTTGCTCTGCAGTGTAACAGTGTAAAATACAGTAGTGAGTTGATGTGATATGGTTCAGTTATTACGAGTGATTTATCATTTTGTCCTGTATTTACTCGCAAAGTATATTATGGTTCAGTATATTATCTCTACTGCACAGCATGTATTTATTTATGATTCATGTGTAACGCAGTTAGCTCACCAAGTGAAAGTACGATTTGCAAAGACGGTTTAAAAGTTCCAGGTCGTACAACAATCATTGAAGTTTACAATACATTTCAGGCCACAGAAGGTGTTTGGGCCAAGAAATCTATAAGACAGTGTATGGTTCTTATCGAAGAAACATTAGTCATCAGTCATCGTTTGGAGAATTTCCCCCAAAAGTTACTTTGGTATCCTCCGCAACAGGCAGGCATTTCTTATAGCTTTGCACGAAGAGCTATAAGCTGTAACAATTGCTGAGGTTAAAACCATATAAAATAATTGTGGCTCATGCTCTGTAAATTGGCACACATTTTGTGAGTAAGCTCTCTTAAGTGCATAAGTGAATTTACCCTCTCTATTGTCCCCACTGCTCTTAACAGTAAAATAGACAGAGCCAACTAAGTTGGTTGACTCTGTTTATGGTAGTTATGTCAATGTAGTGATTGTTTGCATGTACAACATGAGTGAGCAATGAACGTTTAATCAGGATTGGGAGATTTTTTTTTTTTTTTTTTTTTTTTTTTTTTTTTTTTTTTTTTTTTTGTTGTTGTTCTTCACAATGGTAAAGCACAGTGTTCAATATGTTCTACTAAGATTAGATACTTTAAGAGCTTCACCCTAAGGAAACATTTGATTGCAGCTCATGCAGAGCCTATAAACTTTCAAAGCAACATACCAGTGCTCAGTTCAGGAAAACATTGTTTGGATTTGTACACATCACTACCAAAAAATATTTCCCAAGCTGCACCTTTTTGCAAGCAAATTACTGGTCATGTTTGATAATACTTATCAATGTGAACAACTGTAGAATACTGACATTGAACAAAAGTTTGCTGCACATTAGTATTTCAGATGAACATGTTCAGTGTGTTCTACGTTTAAGTTTCTCTAGTTTACAGTCAGACACTTAAATGCTAATGTTGAAAAAGAAGTTGGCAAGAGTACCTGTCATGTAAATAAAGGGAGCATCATTATGACTAAGTCACTACTGTGCACATTGTAAACAATTTCAATACACTTTTCAGATAAATAGTGATGTTTATTTTTGAGAATATGTATAGAAACTATTTAAGCATCTTTAGCAGTATAAGGGAAATAATTATCACTGAATAACTATTACATAACGAAACAAAACAAACGTATTAACATATTAATCCTATAGAACTCCTTTTGTCACTTAAGGTTAGTAATGTGGTGAGTGACAGTTTCTCACACAATGCTAATAGCAGCCGTCTAGCATTGTTGCTACAGCCTTCACTCATTTTCTTTAGCGTTATTAACTCTCTTTGTGCTTTCCTTGCCAAATCTTGAGTTTAGAAATATGCATTTATGTCGCAAAAGATGTTTCATCTAAAATCCATGTGCTACTGTGGCACATGTCACCTGTTTGCCTGCTACATAGAAGGAAAAGAGATGGTGTGATTGTAAGGGTAAAGCATTTCACACTTGCTCATCCTGCCAGCCCTGGTGTATAGAATGATGAAATAGACCCACATTTAATATTTTTCATGGGTGAGGCTTGGTTCCACTTTCATGGATATGTGTGTACACAAAATAATTGTTATTGGAGTTCAGAAACCTAATAATGTTTATGAAGTACCCCTTCATGATGAAAACAGTGTGTTGTGCCATTAGCAGAGAAAGAGTTATATGACCAATTTTGTTGTTGTTCAACAATTGAATATATAGATGGTGGTGATGATGATGATGATGATGATGATGATGATGATGATGATGATGATGATGATGATGATGATGATGATGATGACGATGACGATGACGACAACGACGACGACTTTCTCAAGACATCTTCTACATCATCTACCCATCTTTTCCTGGGTCTTCCTCTTCTCCTTCTGCCATCCAGCTTTCCAGACTATGTGAATACAATATCTGAATACAGTTTTTCCCCCATTTTTTCAGAGAATTAAGAGACAGGAAGTATGATTTTGTCTTTTTTTCAACAAGAATCTGCAACAGCTCCTATGGCCGATATTTTGATGAAAACAATTAAAAGTGTTACTAAAATTAGGCAAATGAGTCAACCTTGTTTACACTTTTCTCCACTTACAAGTTTTTTTTAATGAAGTTTAGTATCCTCAGTTCTGTGGTTGACTGATAATTCACCCGGTGGCGTGGTATCATGTTGCCATCTGATACTCCTGTAAGTTTGATGATATCATCTACGGTGGGAATTTCAGAATTCATCAAGAGGTTCTGTTTCTTCGTAATAAATATGTTTTCCCAAATCTGCAGTTCTAGAGGTTTCTTTGCCTGTTTGATCAGTTCTATTTCTTGTTTTATGTTGTGATTCTCAGACCAAAAGTGATGTGCTACAGCAGACTTGCCCATGTGTTTGAATTTAATATTTCTAAAGTGTTCTTTCATTCTTGTTCCTAGATTCCTTCTAGTCTTCCCAATGTATATCTTGTCGCAGTCATGACAGCTCATTTGGTAAATGCCTGATAATTGAATTTTGGGTGTGCTATTTTTTAGAGGATGGTTTACTTAGTTGCGGGTGTTGTGTTTGTTCTGAGGGGCTACTTTTATGTTGAAGTTCTTAAATATTTTTTCAAATTTTTTGAAGTATTATACAGAATATACAACCCTAACAAAAAACCCATTAAAGAGATACATAGAAACCACCAGAAAAGCAATTAAAGAAAATACCATAGTTCCAGATAAGATAAAAATCAACATAATTGTAAGCAACCCTAATTTTCCAAAATTATAATACTGCCTGCCAAAGATCCACAAGACAGACAAGTGCATGCAATCTATTGTTAACAATATAGATGCCCCAACTTACAAACTGGCAAAATGATAGGTGGAAAAATTTGACATGTTTGAAAAGTTTGAATCTCTAAGCATAAAAAGTTCATTTTATTTGGTAAAGAAAATTGAAAACACAGTTATAAAAACTGGAGAAGTGATGGTATCCTTCAATATCAAATCTCTATTCACAAGCATATAAGTAGAAAAAATACGAAAATTGATGAAAGGCTGGTTATCCAAAAGCAATGTTGCAGATGATAAAATAGAAGAATACATCAAACTAACCATCCAATTTATTGAACAAATCAGCTTCATGTTCTGCAGCAAGATCTTCCAACAAACTGCAGGCTTGGCCATGGGTAACCCTCTTTCACCATTGTTAACTAATCTGTTCACGAATAATTTAGAAACACACATTACTAAAGCCTTTCCACAGATTTTCAAATATTGGCATAGATATGTCGACAGTGTGTTTGCTATAGTTCCTAGAAGACTAACCGATGATGTTATAAAGTTGCTAAACCTACAAGAAAACTGTATAGTTTTCACCATTGTAGTAGAACAGGATTAATGGCTACCTTTTCTAGATTTGAAAATCATAAGAACACAAACAGGATTACAATTTGGAATATACAGAAAAGCAACACATGTTGACAATTACATTAAATGTAACCCATTTAACCTATTACATAATCAGTATGCAGTTTTCCATAGTTTGGTTCACAGATTAATCAACATTCCGCTAACAAAAACATGAACAGGAGTACACTTACATACATACACCAGGTTGCCGAATTGAACAACTACAACACAAATTTCATCAAAAAATTGATCTACATACACAAAAGAAACAAAAACTTAAAGAAAATTACTACATTAGAAAAAACTAGAAAACCCAAACATCAGATATGGCAAATTTACATTTCATCTAAAATACTTCAAAAAATTTGAAAAGATATTTAAGAGCTTCAACATAAAATTATCCCCTCAGAACAAACACAACCCCTGGAACTCACTAAACCATCCCCTAAAAAATAGCGAACCCAAAATTCAATTATCAGTCATTTACCAAATGAGCTATCAGGATTGCGACAAGATATACATTGGGAAGACTAGAAGGAATCTAGGAACAAAAATGAAAGAACACTTCAGAAATATTAAATTCAAACACATGGAGAAGTCTGTCATAACACATCACTTTTGGTCTGAGAATCACAACATAAAATAAGAAATAGAATTGATCAAACAGGCAAAGAAGCTTCTAGAACTGCAGATTTGGGAAAACATATTTATTATGAAGAAACAGAACCTCTTGAGGAATTTTGAAATTTCCGCTATAGATGACGTCATCAAACTTATCAGAATATCAGATGGTAACATGAGACCAAGTCATACGCAGACACCAGGTGCATTATCAGTCAACCACAGAACTGAGGATAGGGAAGAAAGTCCCAGAAACTAGTCTTCATTAAAAAGCTTGTAAGTGCAGAAAAGTGTATACAAGGTTGACTCATTTGCCTAATTTTGGTAACAATGGCACTCCACTTTCTGAAATACTTCTTTTTATTCTATATACAGTAGAGTCTCGATTATCCAACCTAAACTGGCCCAGGAGAAGGTCAGATAATTGAAAATGTTGGATAATACAAAATAAGTTTGAAAATAGAGTAAACATGGTAGGTATACTGTATTATTAAAACTATTGTTGGTTTTGTGGTATTTACTGAATAATGAAATCAATTCTACATGTAATTAATACAATTTTGAGTCGAACTAATACTCAATGCTCCATTTATTGCTAGTATTTACCTAGAATGCGTTTCGTTAGGATCTTCCTAACATCATCAGCTGTTGTCGACTAATGGATGCCGGTTCAGTGAACTACTCGGAGGTGATAGGTGCGTCTCTGTCGGTATCTTGATGAACTTGAAATTGGTGTTGTCTTCAAAGGTAGTATCGAAATTAAACAATTTACTTTCATATTTCTTTATAAAGATTTTTTCCCACGTGGTTAATGCAGCTGGACCTTGGACACTTTTTAGTAAGTGAATTTCTCGTTCTATGTCATGATTTTCCTTCCAAAAATGGTACGCTACCGCCGATTTATCTATTTCTTTATTCCTTATGTTCCTAAAATGCTCTTTAACCCTAATGTTCATGTTCCTTTTTGTTTTTCCAATGTAGAATTTGTCACAGTCCTTGCAATTTATCCGGTACACTCCTGATTTTCTGCCTGTGGGTATCTCCTTTGTATTATGTGATTTCAAAAGGTGTTGTACACTAAATTTGTTCTGTGGGGCCAAAGTAATATTGTGTTCTTTGAAAACTTTTTGGAAAAGGTGTGTAGCTCTGGGATGATACGTAAATTTTCTGTATGAGGTTTCATTGCTAATTGGGGAGAGAGTAGTTACTTGTTTGCATCTTAGTTGTCTTTTGAATTTATCTATTTTCTTGTTGACCAATTCAGCACTGTATCCATTGTATTCTGCAATGTGAATTATGTTATTGTACTCTTTGTTATATTCTATCTTGTTTAAAGGTACATTAACCAGCCTGTAAGGCTGAAAATCAGGAGTGTACCGGATAAATTGCAAGGACTGTGACAAATTCTACATTGGAAAAACAAAAAGGAACGTGAACATTAGGCTTAAAGAGCACTTTAGGAACATAAGGAATAAAGAAATAGATAAATCGGCGGTAGCGTACCATTTTTGGAAGGAAAATCATGACATAGAACGAGAAATTCACTTACTAAAAAGTGTCCAAGGTCCAGCTGCATTAACCACGTGGGAAAAAATCTTTATAAAGAAATATGAAAGTAAATTGTTTAATTTCGATACTACCTTTGAAGACAACCCCAATTTCAAGTTCATCAAGATACCGACAGAGACGCACCTATCACCTCCGAGGAGTTCACTGAACCGGCATCCATTAGTCGACAACAGCTGATGATGTTAGGAAGATCCTAATGAAACACGTTCTAGGTAAATACTAGCAATAAATGGAGCATTGAGTATTAGTTCGACTCAAAATTGTATTAATTTTGTGCTTCATTGTATCATAGTCCTTAAACAACAGAATCTACATGTAATATTGAACAAAAATAAGCTTCAAATGTCTCAAGAAAAGAAGCTTATCAATGAAGTCTGCTTGCCTGCTGAATGACGTTTCCTTGCTACAGGATTTCGCCATCGACAAATCATCAATACCTCTGTTGCACGCACCTCCTACTGTTGCTCCACATATCTTAATGCCATCTCATACTTATACCTTCAGTGTGACTCATCTCGTTTTGCTCTTCAATTCTTCTTCATCCTCACTGTCATTATCATTCACGAAATCAACAATATCAGAGTCTGTGAGTTCAAACTGTTGATCTTCTGCACACCAGCTACTCGTATCTTGAGTGGTAGTGTCCTCACAGCCAGGAATGTGGTTCAGTAAGGGATCAATGTCACACATGTCTTCTTGTACTATCTCTTCTCTATTTTCATCATCACCTAACAGAATGTTCCAAGACTTTGCTAATATCGTCGTTTCGATTTCTTCCCAATCCTGAGCAACCCAGTATGCAACGTCTTTCATGTTGATAGATATTAACTTTTCCATCATGTCCTTGCCATTGTCTCTTTCCTCTATCAGGGACAAAAGGAGTTGTCGCTGATATTTTCTTTTCAGTGTTTCCTCTATGGAAACAACCACTTTCTTCCTTTTACTTGCCATATTGTACTCACAGGAAATGAAAACAATATCGCCTGCACCCAAGCTATACCCGCACACTCACTGAAGGTTCGAGGATGCACATCCTGCTGACCGAGCACTGGTGAGAGCATGTCGGATAATACCAAATGTCGGTTTAGATCGGATAACCGAGACTCTACTGTAATTAAAGGTGTTTTTCAGGACAGAATTATTAGAAGAAATTTGTGGTCTGCTCGGTCTCGTGACCTAACTTCCTGCTATTTCTATCTCTGGAATAGCCTATACATAAAGTGTACAAGACAGACCTGCACAGACTGGAAGAATTAAAACAGAATATCTGCCAGGAAACTGCCAGCATTTCACATCATGAACTACATGAAGCGATAGATAGCTTCCTAAAGAGGTGACAAAAATATATGGACAACAAAAGTGGACAGTTTCAACCTCTCCTTTCATAAAGTTTTCAAGCCTTTAAAATTAGTTTTAAAAATGTTGTATTGTTTAATCTGCGCGATTCTATGGCAGTGGCAGTAAGCAACGAGTGCCTAAGAAGCGGACAGGTAAAACACCACGCAGCCAGTTCTAAGTTTTTTACTCCCACTATATAATAAGTGTCTAGCAATCTGTGGTGCTACTACTACTATCTTAAAAAAAAATCATTCACCCTTCTTGTGCATTCATTCACATTTGGTAAGGAGATAAATATGCTGCTACGTGTGCTGAGCAGTGTAGTGTTTAATGCCCGCTTTTACTACATACGGCACCGCAGGCAATGACACTGATGATACATGAGATGAAGATGGAGCACCGGTGGAATGAGATGGCGGGGGAGACCGGAGAACCCGGAGAAAACCCGCCCCAGCGCTGTGTTGTCCACCACAAATCTCACTTTGCGGTCGCCTGGGATTGAACCCGGGCCGCCTTGGTGAGAGCCTAGCGGTCTAACCACTGAGCCACGGCGCGGCCTGTGTGCTGAGCTGGGAGTGATACAAGGAGTGATACAAAATGTTATTTACATCAGTCTGGTTTCAAGATTGGATCGATTATAGAAAACAAAATGTATTTATATTTAGTAAATAATAGTTGTCAACATTAAAATTTGATCAGCGAACTTTGTTTTTCTTATTTAAAGGCTTTATGTTTTACCACTGTAATGAACTGGAACTACAGGTATATTGTAATTCAAACAATTTTTATAAACTGCAAATTATAAAATTTACAATAGAAACTGTATATTTGTTATATCAATATAGGTAAAAATACAAAATATCAAATATTTTCAGTGTATCTCTGTGTGTGATAAGGAAAATGGGGAGGCAGTGATTACATATCTGCACCCCTTATTTAAATTGAGACAGTTGGTTATAACATAATGATGTTAGATGAGTACTCTAACTGCAGACATAGTCTGATGAGGAGATTTTAGTGATGTGGTCCTAAGAAGGAAAACTAAAAATATGCAAATTAACTATTTTGATTGCATAATTTTAAATATAAAATCAACCTGTAAAATATCAGAAATAAAATAGTTCTTGAACTGCAGGATATATTTTTTTGTATTTTTTTTTTTATGTTACTAAATGGTCTAAGTTGCATGTTAGATTATTTGAAAATTATCGTTCTGATAGTGGATTCTCAAAGCTATTTGTGTCTTAGGTTCAGTGCAAGTTTAGTATTTTATTGATGATTAACATCACTAATTAATAGCAGTATACACAACTCCTCTTGCTTTGTTGATTTAACTATGGAAATTCATATGTTCCTTTCTCTTTCTCCCTCTCTCTCTCCATTTATCTCCTCTCTCCTCCTCCCGCTAAATTTATTTCTCTATGCAGTTATCAGCCCCCTTCACTCTCTTCCCTCTATATTTCTCTACCTCTTCTTACTTCCTTCCTTTCTCCCATGCTACACCCTCTCTTCTGCTTTTTTTTTTTTTTTTTTTTGTTTTACTGTGCTGTTATTGTTTCCTCACCCCTTCCATTCCTCTCTCTCTTCTGTGGTAACTGGTTTTCATACATGAATGTTAGCCAAAATATTTTTTCTTTCTTGTTGAAATTTACATTATTTAACCAGGTAAGTGATATTGAATGATACATTTATTAAATGGGTGAAATACTGCTCAAACAAGCCTAGGATCTGTAGAACTTAGAATTATGTAACATTTGCCTTTTCAGGATAATGGAAAATCCAGGAAAAATCTTGAGATAACTTGCCTTTACCAAGATTTCAGCTTGGGACCTGATGAATGTGACGGTTGCATGCTAACCCCATGACATCAAAATGTACATCCATAAGTTCCTGTAACTTATTAAATATTCATCCAGTTTAAACTTATACAACACAACTTTAAGAATGATTGTACTTATAAAGCTTTGCTGTTTAAGATTTTTATTATAACTCAATAGTAAGCAAGATATTTACTTACATTTTCTGATTTTGTGCCCCATTACACCCTCCTTTGGAGAAAGTAATAAAAGATACCATATAAATTGCTCTCTTAGTGGGATACAGTGCATATTAAATACCAAATTTCAAAGTGTTTGGGTATTTGCTTGAAAAGGCAAAGAAAAAAAAACACATACACACAAATTTTAAAAATTTGTTTTTAGCTTCAGGTTAGTCTATATATACAGGTAACATGAATGGTTCAGCTTAAACTGAAAAATATGATATATTTCTGTTTACAGTTTTATTCTTAAGTATAGAAGATTACAAAAACCTGAAAATTAACTTGTTCTCAAATGTTAAGTCAGATTTCAAGTAAAATATTTCTTTAACCTTATTCACTGCAAGATCATTCCATTGTAACCGAGTTTACAAAATTAACCAAGACTTCCATAAAAAAAATAGTAGTTAAACAAGATTATTATTGAAGTTTGCAGCTCTGTTTCTTTCTCTCTCTTTGTCACTTTATCACTGCCTTTCACCTCCAGTTTCCTTTCCTCTCTCCCCCCTTTCTTTCCATATATCTCTGTGCTTGCCTTTCTTTCCCTTCTAATGACTGAACCAGACTGAAGAGAAGATGAAGATTGTTGTACATTGAAATAAAATAACACAAAGGAGTGTTTATAATTTACCCTGTCAAGAAACTGTAGTATCAGAACACCAGTGCATGATCATTAAATGTACTGATATTATTCTGATATTATTTATATTTTGATATATTTACGGTGCACAGAGAACTCAGTGTTTTTTTCTCTTTCTTTTTTTAGTGGCTAATATGCTGAGGATCCATGGTTCAGCTCTGGGATGGCAATTAAGTCAACCTCTTCCAAATCTTTTTGTCTGACTAGTTCATGTATCCTAGAAGCCCAATTGTTTTGGATTCCATGGTAAAAGCTGTAGGTCCTGTCATTCACCGCCATCCTCATCTTTACTCTATCATCAGATATAATGAACTCTGCCCTTTGGGTACCTCCACCTCAATCATCTTGGTGGAATGAAGTTATCATCTATGGGGAGCATTAGAGACAATGACTTTTGTGTATTCACTAGCTGCAATACCTAGCGTTGCCCATAGCTTCATGATTTATCCCTACAACTTTCAGACTTCATTGCATGGTCCAATAGCCTTGGTTTCTTTTTCTTTTTTTGAGACATTTAAAAATTATTACTTAAGGTTCTTTAAAAAGTAAATTCAAACTCTCAAGACACTTTAAGAAAATAGACTAAATAAATAAAAACACAGAGAAAAAGTAAGCAAAAGCATTACTGAACAACTACAAGTACCTTATTAGTGTAGAATTTATAGTGGGGTCATGTGTTAGTTTGTTTAAGAGGGCGGTTCAATAAGTACCTGTGTTAGTATGAACAAACCAATTTTTTCAAACATAAATTATTTATGGAAACGTAGAGTCAGACTGAAAAATTCAATGCCATAGCCGGGATTTCAACCATGGATCTTCTGGTTTCCGTCTAGCTGCTCTAGCATTGAGCTACTATGGCCAACGTGCCGATATGACATTAAATTCTCCAACTGAGCGGCTGGACGGAAAAAAAAAAAAAACAACTCTGCTTTCATATGTTCCGATGCCTAGTGTCTATATCGGAACCTTTTAACTATTTCTTATTCATCTTTATAAATTTATTAATTATAAGAATACATTTAATTATGTGCAGAAACAATAGCCTAAATGACTGCTAAACTTTGCAGTCAACTAACCTACAAAACTATCCTAAATATTTTCTCTTATCTTCAAATATATGATATCTCGCAAACTTCTATCACTGTCAAGTCAGTCCAATTTATATCTGTATCTCCTTGGTTGGTTATCTCCTCTCCTCCCAATTTATAGTGTCACCCGAATATCGGAACTCCCTATAGAACCGGCCGGCAGTAGGGCCAGAGGGGAAGCATTCAGACCACACCTACCCATTTGTCTCGTGTCACTAACTGAAGGGATGATTAGGTAAACGGCAGGAGCCCTGTACCGGCTCTTTACCCTCCCACCAGACGTCTCGATACCTCGGGATAATTGTGCGCGCCGCGAAGTTTCCAGAAACGGCGATCTTCCCTATATAAGGCCTGTAGTTGGCGAGTCAGTTCTGTTCTTGGCGAGCAGCCGTGAGGAGCGCCCAGTGAGGGAATGGACCGGAAGACTGTGTACGTGCATCGGAGGAGTTGCATGTAATTGTGAGTGCAGAGTGGACCTGCGGCAGACGAACTGGTGAATTGTAATTGTGTGTGCCACGTAATTCTGTGTAATTGGAATCTGCAGGGTCATCTTGAACGAAGACGTGGTTGTCCCCGCGAGGGGCGAGGTGGTGGTGACGGCGCGACTGGAAGACCAGAGAACCAGGAACATGATGCTGGACCAGAAGACGCCTATACACGGACTATGTGTAGCCAGGGTATTACTGCCGTACCGAGAGGAGGTGCCAGTGAGACTGCTAAATCCAACGGACACCAAACACGACGGTGCAGTTCTATATTATCTTTATGTTGATTTATTAAAATATTAGTTTTACCTGTATAGGTCATTTCTAAACAACATAGCCATTCATCATTGTATTGCGCTATTTTAACTATTTGTATTTGTTTGTTAAATACAATAATTATAGCTTGAGGATTTCTGCCTGTTATAATTCTACTTCCAATTGGCATATGTACCACTTTTCCTCGCAAGGTGTACGGTTCTTGTATACAAAGAATATCTATTTTATACTCTTCTGCCAATTTCCGTAGCTCCAACATGACCATACTGCGCATAGCGTTGACTTGTCCAAATCTTATTAAAGATGTTTCATTAAAATTACATTGTTGATTACCTTTATTATTATAATTATTAGCCATAATTTGTTCTTGATATAATTCTTTCTCTCAGCATCACATATGTTGGACATTGCCGTTTCTCTTCTTTATTCTCTGTACAAATCTTTTTCCTTAGGCTACATGGTATGCATTTCCTCTGTTGATCTTTCTTGTCACAGTCCTTTCTATCATGCCCTTCCTCACCACAGTGAGCACATTTACTATGGTCATTTTTACAAAACTTGGCTACGTGTTCAAGATCCTGGCATTTAAGCCATCTAGGGACTGTTATAAAATCCTTAACGCTGACCGATTGAAATCCAATATAGAGTCTTCCTAGCATCACAGTGCGCCTTCTTAGCAATGGCTCGACCTCCATAACATGATGAACTGTTACCTTATTCCTTGGTCCCATTTTAAATCTTAGATGAACTTTGCTGTCAAAGTCCTCCCATGACATGTCAAAATTTTGTAAATACATATTACGTTTCATTTCCTCTTCTTTCAGTCCAGCTAATACATCGTAAATTATTACTAGAGGATTTCTCCTTTTTGGCTCCTCCATCTTTAGATCCTTCTCCTTCAGATTTTTGCTATTCATTATCTTTTGAATATCCTCCTTGGTTTCGGTCTCCACTATTAATGTCCTTTCCGTAGCCTTTATAAAACTAATCTTTATTTTCTCCTTAGCTGGCTTTAAGTTCTTGCTTATTATTTCCTGAACTTCTTTGGTTGTATTTCCTTTTGCAGATGAGATAAATAAAGTATGCCTTTGCTTTCATGCAGTTTTTTTTCTATTTTTTCTATATTCTCAACTGTCTTTCGGTTTTTGTAATACTTGTGAGAAGCTTGCAGCCAATGGTTGTACTGCTATTGTTTCTTTGCGAATGGCTAATTCCGTCCTCAATTTAATATTTTCCTCTTTTAATTTATCAAATTTCCCAATAATATTTGCAAAGTTGCTAAATATCGCTTTCTTTCCATTCACAGACATTTTGTCGGCACCTACTATAGAATTCACGGAACTACTGTAGAATTCATGGCACCTACTATAGAATTCTAGACGGAAACCAGAAGATCTGTGGTTCAAATCCCAGCTATGACATTTAATTTTTGAGTCTGACTCTACGTTTTCACAATTTAGCCTACACACAGCCAGTGTGAAAGAACAATTAATTTCCATAAATTATTTATTTCTCAACATAGCCCCCTTTAATGGATATACTCTTCTCCTAATGTTCCTGCCATTTTTACCGCATTTGTCAAGCTCTCCAAAACTTGCTTTTACTTCGACAATGACCTTCTCACTTGATCTAAATTTTGTTCTTATGAGCTATTTTTCATGTTTGGGAACAAGAAGAAACAGGTTAGGCGAATATAGGGAATGCAGCAGCATTTCAGTATGCAATTCATAGTGTTTGGTGGCAACGACACTGGATGAAAGCACCAATCAGAGGAGCTATATGAGTGTCATACTGAAAGTCATGAGGAACAGTTTTTAAAAATCTTAATCTTTATTTTTTAGGCAAACCAAACACATAATCTTAATCTATAGACCTTCCTGTCACTTTTCAACAGTTTCAATTTCTTTGCACATATTTTTCCCATCGTTCTGAAAGTCTGAAAGTATCCTTTTGATAGAATTCTGTTCCAGCTGCTCCAAGACACAGATGCACTACTTTCCGAATATCCTCCACCGTCTTGTATTGTTAGCAGTTTTATCTTCCTCGTTGCGTAGCTATACACTGATCCTTGTTAGAAGATTCCCATTGTGTGTACCTAATGTTTCCTTAATTACAATATTGCAATAAGAGCTTAGTCATTGGGTATCTTATTGAGTTTTAGTGCACCTACCTTCAGTAGGCGAGGATGATATTTTACTTAATCATTCACTTAATGTGCTTACGTAATTCTGTTTCAATCTATTGCCTATGGTGGGAATAATTAACTTCACCCAGCAAAGGTTCTTCAAACAGTTTTTTAAGGAATACCAAAATCTGATTCAGGCTCAGTAAATGCTTGAGCAGATCCTCTGCTTTCACACTAAGATTCCCTTTTGTCCAGGCACCCACTCTAGAAAAACCTGGTGTCTTTCCAGCTGTATAAGATCTATTAGATAGCCCCAGACTAACTTGGATGTTCCTAGTAGTTTGCAATTGTTTAAGTGCTGCCTATCAGAGAAAATCCAAATATTGCTACTTTCTTTTTAAATTAACATCCTCCAACGCAAGCTATATTGGACGATGAATGAAATGAGTGAAATTATGCTTAGATGAGCCCAGGGTCCATAGAGCTTAGAGTTGTCCAACATTTATCTTTCAGGATAAGGTAAAACCCCGGAAAAACCTTATCCAGATAACATGACTAAGATTCAAACTCGGGACTTCTTGAATATGAGGCAAACATGCTATCCCCATGTTACAGAGGTGGGCATTACTACCTTTATAGCCCATTTTTGGAATCTCTCTTGACTCAAGTTTCAATTGCATAAACTTTGGCTTGAATTTACTATGGTATAGCAACCAAAACAAACATAGGTAGTTATATGTGACATGTTTCTCAAAGTATGGTCCGCGAGGGGTCCCTTGCGTCAAGTTATAATGTTGAATTAAAACTATAGAAAACCTATTATTGTATTTACTGAGTCACTTAACTGCTCTGTGCCGAACTACATACGTTTTACTTAACATTTTTATGCAGCTATGTCGTAACGATGTAACGCAGCTGAGAGGTGCAATCAACGTAAGAGTTGGGAGCGTGTAGTGCGGTTTCATAAAAGCAGCGACACAACCGTACTGAGCGTGAGCGGTTGAAGTTGGTTTAAATAAGCCAAGCCTGGGCGCGCAGGCCTGAGTCAGCGCTGTCACCGGCCCTGGGTACACGTTCGAACGCTCAACAAAGCAGTCGTTCTCGCTGCGTTGAAGCCAATGATGATAGTGTTTGATTGTCCTGACGATACTCTGTAATTGTAAACCGTGAGAACTTATTCGCGTCGTTCAACATGAATCGTTGGTTACAGACTGGATCAATTAAACGTAAGCCTACAATAACTGGTGATCAAGAGGCAAGTTGCAGTAGTGAGCATACTAGTTCAACTAGTTGCTGTTTTGCCGATCTACGAAAAGTAAAACGGCGAAAATACAGCGAAGTAAGTTTCGGACTTGTTCGAGCTGGAACTGAAGATGAACAAAAACCTCAATGTGTTTTGTGTTATGATGTACTGTCCAATGACGCAATGAAGCCTGTTATGCCGCGAAGACATTTAGAGACGAAACTTCTGGATTGCATTGGTAAGACACTTGATAAGAGCGCGAAGGTGCGCGCCCCCCTAAAAAAATCTAATGGAATTAAATGAACCAAAGCCTTGCGACTATTAAGCAGTGTTTATTTTTAAAATACGAGGAAGTTTCATGGGGTGTTAAAAGTGATTTCATAGCTACAGTATATGCCTCGGCGCGGTAGGTATAGCGCCGGCCTGCTGAATTTCCACGTAACGGAAGGCATGCAGCTCTGAAGGTGGCAGGGAGCGGGGGGACTTGCGCCTGTGCTTATCCGGCGCGATTCTCTTCGCGCCTATCACAGTCCGCAGAGTAGTTTTATAGTGTTAAAATGCACGGGTTTCTTATTTTTGTGTTCTTTATGGAGTTAGGAACATAAAGAGAATGTTACAGGTGACATTATAAAATGCAGTGACTAAAGAATTATGTATAACTCTGTAAAATCACTAATAGAAGTGCGATTTTCAAGGTTGACTCTTGAAGAAAAAGTACAACAAGTAGTACAAGTAGACCAAAGTTTGTTTGGTAGACCTTGTTTCTTGATAGAAAAAGTAGAAACTAAGAAAAATGAAAACCAGGTGTTAAACAGGCACCTTAATACTAAGGTCATGTATGAGAAATGTGACTGGATCTATGGCTGCGAAGTTCTCAAGTCCTTTTTTTCTGCTATCCGTGTGCTACGTTTGCTCCTAAATGTGCCAATTGGTTGTGGACAGTAAAGGGAGTGAGTGATATAAAACATTTAACAGAAAAAAAAACATGAAGATTCAATGCAGCACAAGAATAGTGTGGTGCATATGTCTCACTCCTAGCAAAACAAAATATTGCATCATGTCTTAACTCCGTGTTTAAAGAAAATGTTAAGAGACCTAATATTTCAGTGAATAAAAATAGATATATTTTAAAAGGACTTATTTCATGTGTCGAGTTTTGCGCTGTGTTTGAACTGGCTTTACGAGGACATGATGAGTCTGTTAATTCTTCCAATCCAGGGGTGTACAATGACCCCATTGACTATACAGCTGAACTGGATACAGTAATGAAGGAACATTTAGAAACAGCCACATTATTTAAAGTAGCTTGGAAAACAGTGCAAAATTAACTATTAGACTGCATGTTGAAAGTCTGTAGGAAGAAAATAGAGCAACAGATACGACCTTCAGAAATTGTCGCTATTCAGCGTGATGAGGCAACTGACGTTTCAGATCACTGTCAGATAGTTTTGGTGTTCCGTTATATATACCTATGAGGAATCTGTATATGAGAGATTTTGGGTTTTTGTGAATCCTGAAAGAAGAGATGCAGAATCTCTGACAAAGTGCATTAGCAGAGGCAAGAGTTTTTGTTTTTAACGATTTTTTTCGCGAATTTTGTCCTTTTTCGAGGTTAATATTTTTTAGCGATAAATGAGAAATTGTCTTATTTTTAGTCTGCATAGAAAAACTTATATTTATTTCAAATTGCATAAATATAACTTTAATTTAACATTCATGTCTTCATAGCATGAAGCTAGAAGTCATAAAAAATGTTTACAAATTTAACGAAACAAGATAAAATTTAACACTTAACAAAGCCAATACAATGACATCATCATGCGCACTGAAATAGCAGCAACAGCGGTGCAACAGTAAACTGACACCACAGCATCCGACTGGTCCGTGATATTGAGAACTGTTTGTCGTATGCTAACTGGAAATGTTATTTATTGGATACCACAACGTGCACAGCAAAAACTCCTATTATACTGATTAAAGGTACTGAGAAGGTACTGGATTTCTAGGAAGATACCCTCAGCCATTACATTAACATGAAAATGTTGTCCCTCAGGGCTTACGAATGTGTTCCAAAATACCCGAAAGTTATAAAAACGAATACAAACAATACATCGCTGAAAACCACCCACATTTACAAGCTAAACGTGTTCCCTTTGCCTGTACTGGCACGCTGGTCTAGCTGGTTTAAGCCAGTAGCTTACATTACCAGCTATTTTCATGCAATTGTCGTTTTCTTTTCTAAAAGAAAAGCTTTCAGTTCATGCGCAAAATTTGTTAAATGGTCATTTTGCGATGCTAAGTGCTGCAGTATTGTAAAGGTACCACAGCAACAATATTTGTTTATGAAAATTGCAGACTGATAACAGTTCCAATATTAGAATTTCAATAAAAAAAAAACGGTGTCTCATCTTTGTTATTCCGAATAAACTCGCTGAGAACCAAATGTGAAATATTAGAGAGTGGTTACTTTGGAAACAGGGTAAGTGCAATTGTAGATCATATCATGGATCACAGTGTTAGAAAAGCAGTAGAAGAGAATCTAAAAGTTTGCTGCCGTATGACTTTGTCTAAATTAAAGTCCATTATGCAAAAGAAACTGATGATGTAAGAACCATAAAAGGTATATCATTTGTTTGAACCTTCTAGGCTAGTTATAAATCAAGTATAGGTGATTTAAATCAAGTAATGGCAGCATTTAAACAAATGCATTTAAAACCAGTGTTATTATTTGTCATTCTGATTTGCTTCTTTATTACAAAGAGCTTTGTGACATTATTGAACAGCAAAGCCATGGTGGTAACGATAACAGATTAGATGTACTAACAGAACTCCGGGCATTGAAGGCAAAAGCTGATTCTTACCGCAATTTCTGTGAAAACTCCCTTCAATGTCTTTGGTTGCCGATGTCAAACGCTGACAGCGAGAGATTTTTCTTTACATATAACTTAGTTGTGACAGACAACAGAACAAGTATGAAAAGCGAAAATATCACAACTTGTTATACGGTGCAGCCGATGTCTGATGTGTGTGATATTTGATTTTATTCACGTTACCTATTATCTGCTGATTTCAAATAAAATATTTTAATTAGGAAAAAGGGGGTTTTAACAGTTGTGCTACTCAAGTTACCTGTTGCTTTACATTTGAGCTATGTCATTACTCATTAATTCGTCCCCAAAATTTGCGCGAAATTAATGCGAATTTATGGTAAAAAACCAACAAAACACCACCAATGAAAATTATTAATGCGAATCACAAAATCTTGCCTATGTGCATAAGGAATTAAATCAATCCGCATCTTGAAATACCAAAGAAAAGCTCAGTGCTCAAACCTTTGACGGGACCAGTGTTATGAGTTGGAAGGACCAAAATATAGGCCAAAATAAGGGAAACATATCCATATGAGTACTTTGTCCACTGCTATGCACACCAGATGAATTTTATCGCAGAAAAGGCAACAAATACCGACTCCCAGGTACCGTGTTCTTTTCAAATTTTTCGGGGATTCCAGCATTCTTATCCAATTTCTCTTTGCAATCTGATATTTTAGGGAAATTAGTGCAGGCAAGATTGCCCAGAGTTGCATTAATAGGATGGAATTACAAATTTCGTACCGTCAATGTTGTGTACGAAAACATAGAAAACCTGAAAGACTGCTTCGTAATTATTGAAGGGATCTGCACTAATACAACCACAACAAATTAAGCCAGTAGCTTTAGAAGAGATCTTGAAGATCCAAATTTTATTTTTTGATTAACGGTTTTCCACAAAATCCTACCTCATGTAGACATTTTGTACCAGCAACTTCAAAAGAAGAGCAAATATTGTGTAACGTTACGGAGTGACATCCTTATATTTAAACAAGTGGAAAAGGAAAGACTGAACATTGATGAAGTACACAAAAGCTTATAAGAAGAACTTCCGCAGCCGCCAAAGAAAAGAACAATTATGGAATGTGCAAGGGTTGGAGATGCCAAGGAGGTATGTAACGTCATCGCAACTACTGTTACAGATAGATTTGCTTATACTGGACATCTAGGGGCTACATCTTTGCAGTGTAACGACTTATTTAAGAATTTCTGTGTAGTTTCCGGGAAGAAATTTTGGCACGAGTGGTGCAATCCTATCCTTTTCTACGCACAGAGTTTGAGCTAATTTACAGACGAAATGACGAATATTCAAGGAGCATTGAAACCCTTGAAGTTCATATACAAAAATAACCTTTCGTCAGTTTTCAGTGAAGTCACAAAAACGTTTGAAAATTGTCACAACAATGGCGATGACGACTACGGAACATGAACGTTGCTTTTTCACTCTGAACAGGATAAAAACTCTTTTAAGAAATATGACAAACGACAGACTCAATGCTTTAGCAATGCTGTCAATAAA
The DNA here is from genome assembly GCA_030765055.1 of Mantis religiosa. NCBI lineage: Eukaryota > Metazoa > Arthropoda > Insecta > Mantodea > Mantidae > Mantis > Mantis religiosa. Next base: position 277,597,801 of record CM060950.1, on the reverse strand, counting down.
TAAGGACCCTATCAGTAACATGCAGGATGTTGATGAACGAGTGATGGAAAATTTCATTAGATTAAAGAACAGAAGACTTGATTTTGTATATAAATCGCCCAAAAGTGCAATTCATGATAAATTGAGTAAATGCAAAATACGAGTATTAATGTGCGTACATACAAGTGGTGTGCGCAAGAATCTGTGAAAATAATTACATTGGTGAGGTGGCGCTTATGTGGCGAACATTATTCCTGGTTTGGACGAATTTGAATGATGTTCTAACACTGTCCTTTTATATTTTGCCTGCGTATTAATATAGCAGCTTAGACAAAGATTGTGTTGGGCTTCTTGTACTTATTTGTGAGGTGTAGGCGGGGGCGGCCGGTGAGGCATTGTATTGGCGGTGCAATAAATGAATAAATAAATAAATAAATAAATAAACAAATAAATTAACAAACAAGTCAGTCAGTCCGTCCGTCAGTCCGTCAGTCCCTCAGACCGTTAGACCGTCAGTCCGTCAGTCCGCCAGTCCGCCAGCCCGCCAGCCCGCCAGCCCGCCAGCCCGTCAGCCCGTCAGTCCGTCAGTCAGTTAGTCAGTCTGTCCGTCAGTCAGTCCGCCAGTCAGTCCGTCAGTCAGTCAGGCAGGCAGTCAGTCAATAAATAAATAATAAAATAAATAAATAAATAAAAATAAATCAATAAATAGATAAAATATAAATAGATAAATATATAAACGGATAAATAGATAAATAGATAAAGAAAGAAACAAACAAATAAATAACAGATTGGGTAGGTGGGCAGGCAGGTAGGTAGGTGGGTGGGTGGTTGAGTGGGTAATTAATAAATGAAGAAATACATAAATAATAAATAAGTAAATTAAACAATTAATAAATAAAAATAAATAAATAAATAAAATAGAGGTTGTTAAAAGATAAATATGTGTGCCAATTTCGAACGATTTAGGTAAATAAGAGAGCGTAGGCTTTCACGGCCGGAGTCAATATAACTAAGAGTTATTTCCGGGCTGTTAAGCCGTGGTGTGCTGGAGTTGGATTTTCCAGACATTTCGTCCACTACTATGGTGGACATCTTCAGTGGCGTGGCCGTAGTCTCCTCGGAGAAGTTCGAGTAGCGTCTGAAGTGTTGACCAGCAGACCAGGTGGAGTGTTTGCTGCCCAGCACCTAGCCGCTTAGTGCGGATTTATCTGTACAGTATAGAAAAAATGTCTAGTGTCTTAGGCGGTTGTCTTAGGCAGCATTACGTCTAGCCCTCAATGGGCGCTACACATGGAGTCAGGGGAAAGTGACCCTGTTTAGTTCAGGTTACCAAAAGCATCTTTGGGCAACCGGTAGCTTGGTCGGCGGCGAGAAACCCTATGGTCATAACGGCCAAGGGTGTTCACCAGCTTATTGGGATGGGAGTCTAGCTTACTGCAGATGGTGCGGGATCTCTCCCGCACCACGTCCACAATTTATGGGACTCCGGAGTAGGTGTGAAGGATGTGGGACGAGAATCTACGTCCAGTATCGTAGATAATTCGCAGCGCTCTGTTCTGGACGTACTGTAGTCTGCGGATAGTGGTCGGAGCCACTGATCCCCAGACTTCGCAACCGCACAGAATCAGGGGCGGTATAATCGCCCGATACAGGCGTAGCTTGAGGTGCGTTGGCATGGTGGATTTTAAGACAGGGTACAACTGCCTGAGTGCTGCATGCCCTTGTCCGGCTTTGACCCGGACATGAGGAGCGTAGGTGAGGCCGCGATCGAGGAGGCACCAAGATATTTGGCAGAGGGAACCCAGGGGATTTGCTTCTGCCTCAACCTCAGCGACCAATCCGGACGCCTAGCTTGGTCCTTAGCCAGGAGAAAAGCGGAGCTCTTCCCGGGGCTAATGGCCATCCTCCAGCTCTCACTCCAAGTGTTGATGGCTCGGAGCTGGCGCTGCAGCGGAGGATGACGATATCTTAGGTTTTTTCGTGCCATTATGAGGACGTCGTTGGCATATTTGCACGTAACAGTCTGTGGTTCCAGGGGGAAATCAGACATGTAGGCCGCAAAGAGTAACGGAACCAGAACACTGCCTTCCGGGACATCCATGGCTATGGGTCAGTTAGATAGCAGCCGTCCTTCCACTCTCACCCTGAACTTGCGGTCTCTGAGGAAACTGCTAATCAGGGCGATATAGGAAGGAGGTACGTTGGCCTTCCTGAGTTTGTACAGAAGGCCTTGGTGCCAGGTTGTGACAAAGGCTTTTTCTACGTCTAGCAGCACCGCGACTGTCTTGAGGTTTTCCTGAAATCCCAGGGCCGTCCTCTCGGTCAGTCGCAGTAGCTGCAGGGTCGTGGAGTGCCCATGACGATAACTAAACTGGTGATCGGGTAGGAGCTGTCTTTCCTCTAGAAGAGGGGTCAGGCGGGATAGGAGCAGCCGCTCAAATAGTTTTGAGACGGTTGGGAGAAGACTTATGGATCGGTAACTAGAAGAAAAGACCGGATCCTTGCCGGGCTTCAGGATGCACACCACTCTCGCCTCTTTCCAGCAAGCCGGAAAATGGCGGAGGGGGAGGCACGCATTGAAAATTCGCGTCAAGTGGATGACGGCCCTCTTGGGAAGGTGGTGGAGCATAAGAGCGCTAACGCCATCATGTCCAGGGGATTTATTGGGTTTCAATTTTCGGATTTCAGCGGTCACCACTCTTGGGGTGACTATCGGGAGATGGATCGCCAAATGGCGCTGCTGCGGCTCCACACAGAGGTCTCACGCAGCAGCCTCCACGTGGTCAGTGAAGTCTTCGTCCTGGTGGTCCTCCTTCGGCTCGAATTGACTTTCCAAATGATCCGCGAAAGCTGTGGCTTTATCTTGGGGCTCGAAAGCGAGTCTCCCGCGAGTGCCATGCAACGGATGCTGGTATGGGGTTTTGTCCCTCCTGAGAGACTTGACGATCCGCCTGAGGTGCTTTTCCTGAAGGTCCCAGTTTCTGAAAGTGTTCTCCCAGGCCACATTACGGTGGGTACGGAGCAGCCGCCTTGCCAGGGATTTGAGCCGCTGATAAACTGCTCCTATCCTGGGATGGCGGAAACGCTGCCATAGCTTCCGGACAGCTGCCTTGGCTTTTAGCAGCTGCCGGATCTCGTTTGGAATGGTCAGAGGGTTAGGTGTATTGGTTGGGATACGGTGAGTGTGTGCGCTCACCGCTTGACGGACTTATTGGGAAAAACTCATCGCCACCGCCTCCAACGCCTCGACGTCGTCGATGCGCGGACGCGGGTCGATGGTTTGGTTCAGTTTGAGGATGGCTGCATCCCAGTTGACCTCAAGTTCCCAGTCTGAGTTTAACAGAGCTGGCATGGTGACGTCGGAATCGACCGTGACATGGTCATGGTCGGAGTCCAGTTCATTCACCGCCGAGAGGTCTAGGTGAAATGGAAGGTTCTTTGTGATCATGATGTCGATGACATCCGGCCTGCCGCGGGCCGGATGGAAAGCTGGGCCTCTTGGCCCATGCGCGGCGAGATTTGGGTCACCGCTTATGAGGCAGTAGAGTGATACCTAATCACTTTAGGCATGAGGAAATCATACATGTAATGGATTCTAACGCTAAATCAACATGCTGGTTTAATGGTTATAGGGATGATTGAGGTGAAAAAATGGAAGATATAATCTCAGAGTTAAATATTGAAATAGTTAATCAACCCAACAATCCACCAACATTTGAAAATCGTCAAGGGGCTTCGTCAAATATAGATCTGACCCTTGGCAACAGTAAAAGTGTTAATAATATCTTTGGATGGAAAGTTGGGCAAGATATGACCTCTAGTGACCATAGGGTCATTTATTTTAATTATAATAATGACAGCAAGTCACAAATTTCTGCCGAAGTTAATTCAGCAAGGAGAAATCTTGCTCAAACAAATTGGATTCAATTAAAGGAGATATTCAGTTCATATAAGGGATTTTATAATGTGTCTGATATAGGTAGATTAATTAATTCCATAATTTATGCCATTAGAAAGTAAGTTCTGCCTTTTAGAAATAAGAAATTTTCCGATAACATATGGAATGAAGCATTGGAAACCTCTAGAAGAAAAATGAGAAAATTGAGAAAGATCTATCAAAAGGCTACGATTGAAGCTAATAGAGTAGATAAATTGAATCGTTATAGACATACCAGATTTAAATTTAAAAAGCTTCTATTGGATACAAGAAATAAAACATGGATCAATTCTATGGAATCTCGTTAGAATAAAGATATTTGGGGTATTCCCTATAAAATTATTATGGATCAGATTAAAAAACCAGAAGTTTTAAATACACTGGAAAGAGACGATGGGAGTATGACCGCAAATTGGGAAGATACCTCCAAGTTATTGTTGAATAACCTATTGCCCGATGATGATGCGACTATGGATAATCTGCGTAATAGAATTCTAAGATTGAATATGAAATTTAATTACAATAATTATAATGTACTATGTCCCTTTGATATTTCTGAATTAAAGGAAATCTTTCGTAAATTAAAGAAGAAGAAATCTTGAGGCCCAGATAATATTCCAAATGAAGTTTTGGATACTTTTGGATACTTTGGCCCTCCAGGATACTTTAATGCCCCAACTGTGCAGTATTTACAATGATTGTTTATGTAGAGGATATTTTCCTGATTGCTGGAAAGTGGCACGAGTTATCATCCTAAAAAAGGCCTTGATAAAGATCCGGCCAAACCAAAATCCTATAGACCAATTTGTCTGTTGAATTCAGTGGGAAAAGTTTTTGAACATTTAATTAATAAGAGAATTATTTAATTTAGATCTATGATTGGCATGAGTAACAGACAGTTTGGATTTCGGAAAGGACGATCTACTGAGGATGCAATAACTGATATTATGGATTGTATAACCAGCTCTGCTCACAAGTATATTATCGCTTTATCAATTGATATATCTGGAGCTTTTGATAACTGGTGGTGGCCTTTCTTCTTTAATAGATTAAGAGTGCAAAATTATCCGCTGCCATTGTATAAATTGCTTTAGAGTTATTGTGAAAATAGAAGAGTCTATATACAGGGAATCAATCAGAAGATTTGGAAAAATGTTACAAAATGATGCCTACAAGGATCAGTTTTAGGACCAACATTCTGGAATATAGTTATGGAGATTCTCTTAGAAGTATTTGACAATGATGATAATGTTTTAAAAATTACCGCATGTGCTGATGATGTTGTCTTTTTGATTGCTGGTGAGTCAAGAGCACAATTAGAAATAAGATCACAGTTTTTAACAACCAAATTAGCTGAATGGTGCACCAAGTCCAATTACACATTGCCCTTCATAAACAATGTACATGTTGGTGAAAGGAAGATTAAAACGGAATCCTACTATTAAATACAATAATGAAGATATCAAACGTTGTACAGATATCAAATATTTGGGTATTATTTTAGATGAAAATTTAAACTTCAGTAAACATACAGAGTTTGTCAGAACGAAGGCCGAAAGAGAAATATACAGAATTATGCAGAAACTAGCCAGAATTTTTAACTCAAAGTATCAAATATCTTTAAATAATATCATAACATACCATTACACTATTTTTGGATCAATAATTACATATGCAGCAGCAGTTTGGGCTCATAAATTAAATAATTCAACTTTAAGAAGGAAATTAAGAAGTACTCAACGAAAAATCGTATTAAGTCATACTGGTGTAGTTTGTACAACTTCGACACTAGCACTTTTAATGGTAACAGGTATCTGGCCCATCGATTTCTTAATTAGATTAAGGGGAGCTGTGTTTTGGATGAAGAAAGGTGATGGTAATAAAGTGAAAAAGATTATTGGGAAAGTATGTGTTAATAAACCAGATATTAAGAAATATTTATTGAATGAATGGCAAGATGGGTGGATAAATGCAAAAGTAGGAAGAAGAAGCTATGATTTCTTTCCGTCGGTAACTGAACGATTAAGGATCCAGCATGTCAAACCTACAAAGGGTTTAATACATTTTCTAACAGGACGCGGACCTTACGGCACTTACTGGCACAAGATAAATAGGATAAATATCCCCATGTGTAATATATGTCATGTAACCGATAGTCCTGAACATGTTCTCTTTGAATGTCCTAAATATGCCGAACAAATTTCAGAGGAAAGGAGTGCATTAATTGGAATTAATATATGGAATATAATTTGATCTCCAGCTCTTTATAATATATTATCTAATCTGGCAAATACTGTAAGTGAATTAGCTTGGAAGACTCCACTAAATGGAGCCTTAACTGGACAAGATGTCCCAGCTGTTATTGAAGTAAGAAGATCCGAAAGAATCATTACCAATAGGATCAATAGAAATATTATTACCAACTATGATATATAAGTTGATAATTTATAAATAGTCAACAGAAGATGAAGCTATTTGGTTTCCTTGGGAAGACGCCACTGGGGAGAAAGAAGGAGAATCAGACCGGCAAGACTACCTGATGAAGCCTATGGGGATTTTAAACTGAGGCTTGATGAATGGCGCACTATGTATTCCTGCCCGCCTCGGTAGCGTATATGATAGCGTGTCTGCCTCACGTTCAAGAGGTCCCGAGTTCGAATGTCCGTCAGGGTGAGTTATCTGGATAAGGTTTTCTCCGGGGTTTTCCCTTATCCTGAAATACGAATGTCGGGTAACTCTAAGCTCCAGGGACCCCGGACTCATTTGAGCATCATTTCACCCATTTCATTCATCGTCCGATATGACTTAACGGTGGAGGACATAAATTACAACAAAAAAAAACAACTCTGCATTCCATATCATCCGCTCGGACGAGGAGGAGACTGTGAGCGATCCGGATCCTCAACCAAGGCCTAGCCATGCATCATAGTTTATTCAACATGTACCAGCTCGGACGAGGAGCGTATATAGATGATCCAGGTCCACAACCAGAGTCTAGGAATAGCATCGCGTCATTTATCAGTTCTGAGGAGGAGGAGGAGGAGGAGGAGGAGGAGGAGGAGGAGGAGAAAGAGGAGGAGGAGAAAGAGGAGGAGGAGAAAGAGGAGGAGGAGAAGGAGTTTCTACATACGTCAGTTCAACATAGTGAATTGTTTTAGTGATTTTTCATTTCCTATAGTTTTATGGTGAATGGTGTTAAGGGGAGGGTAAACCCTTGATTTGAGGGGCGCTTTGCCCCTCCCTTTTTTAGGGGGGGAATTTTTCCTCCCCGTTTTAAGTTTATTTTGAAGTAGTGGTGTGAAAGTGATAATGAAGATTTTGTGATATATTTTTGTTGTGGTGATAACTGAATACGAAGAGTAGGAGGAGAAGATGGTTTTTGGGGAAATGTTTTTCTTTTTTTTGGTGGCTTTTGGTGAAATGTTTTAAAAATTTTGTTTTGTTTGTTGATTTATTAATTTAAATGGATTAAGGGTTTGTTTGAGTAGGAGAGATGGTTAATAGATAGTGTTTAAATGATTGTGTTTTTTGCGATGTGATGTAGGATTGAAGTGAATTTTTTTAATTAGGAGGAGATGGATTTACGATAAGGTTTAAATGATTGTGATTTTGTGAAGTTTGAAGGATTGAAGTGGATGTTTAAAGTGTTAGAGAATGATTATGATAGTGTTTAAATGATTGACTGTAGGATTGAATGTGGATGGTTTGATGTAGGAGGAGATGGATTTAAGATATGGTTTGAAGGATTTAATTGTGGTTTTGTGTTTTTTATGGTTTATTAAAGGATTGATGTGAAAGATTGAATTGTTAGAGAATGGTTATTGATTGTTTGAAGGATTAAAGTGGATGTTCGAAGTAGAAGGAGATGGATTTTTAAGGTTTTAAGGATTTTTGGGGTTTGTGGTGTTTAAAGATCTGAAGTGGATATTTGAAGTGTTAGAAAAGGATTATGATAACGTTTATGTGATAGTTTGTAAGATTGAAGTGGATATTAGAAGTTTAAAAGTTTAAATATTATTATGATTTATATATTATATTTTAAAAGTTTTAAGTAGGTGAAATGGATTTTGTTTTTAGAGTTAATATGTTGTTAGAATGAAATGATTTATTTAATTTTGGAATGGTTATATGTTAGTTATGGTTTGGAATTTGTTTTATATTTATATTTTGGTTAAATTTATTAAGAAATATTAATATTTTTGGATATTTAAAGTTTGTGTTAATATGTGTATGTATGTTGTTATAGTTGAAAAATGTAAGTGTTCATTTATATGTGAGAAATTGAAAAATGGTGTATAAAGTAGTCTATATTTAAGATAATATGAATTTTTGAATGTTTATTTGATAAATGATATTAATAAGATTGTTTAGATATATAATGTTTGTTTTATTATAATGTTTTTATTTGTTTATATGTATTCTAAGGTGTTCTAAGAAGTTTTGAAATTTTAAGAATTTTTAATGTTTTACTATCTGAGAAATTGTTATTGTAAATTGTAGTTTTTTGTAGATTTTTTAATTTTAATAAATAGGAATTTGGAAATCATGTCCCGGTATAAGAAAAAATCAGCACTCACAGAACACGCCATAAATACAGGTCACCATATAGATTTTGACCAAGTAAAATTAATAGCTAAATGTAATAACTATAGACAAAGAATGAATAGAGAAAACATTGAAATATTGAAAACACATAATAGTTTAAATAGAGACAACGGCAGACCTCTGCACACTGTCTGGCAGACACTGATAAGCGCACGCGGATTGGGCACAGCATCAGTCAATAGGAGTAAGTTGGCGGGCCGACCGCCAGAACCTCCGAGGGATAAATAAGCGCGCATGTGTGTATACAGGTGTGTGTCATCTCACTCGTCGACTCGACTGTCACTCTCGACTCGACTCAGTAAGCAGCTCCGCAGCAAGACATCATGGGCAAACCGCCTGCGATCCCGGCATCAGAGCTGCAACCACCGCAGCACACACCAGAGAACTCGCGGCCAGCAATTCCTGCCAGGCCGCTACTTTCTGCAGCTGGCATGGAGCCTCTTACTCCAGTCACGGGCAAATTCTGGATTTCCCCTAACCGGGAGTCCTCTGCAGAGACTGGGAGACTTCTGACCAACAGAGTAGCAGAACTGACACAGCCGCCATTCCGCCAGGAGATAACCCAGACGTTGTTGCAGTAAGCAATAACAGTTCTCCACAGTCATCTCGACTAGTATCGCCGACTCTCCAATGGAACACTCGAAGCACCACTTACAGCGCTGTCATCTGTGACGTTCCACGTGACCTACACTGCAGATATATTCTCGCCGCAGCACAACAAATATGGCCCTCAGCTCATAGGGCCACTAGGATTATGTCACGGGGACGGACCACACCTCTAGTCCGACTTCAGCTCGCCGACTATGCCGACTTCGACGCCGCCTTGCATACGAGGTTGCCCTTGTTAGGACTGAACCTATGCATCGAGGCTAGCCGGCTGGTAAAGCATACACCTTGCAGGCGATGCTGCAACTATAGACATCAGGATTCGGCTTGCTCAGCACCACCACGGTGCCATTATTGTGGTGCTCGTGCCCTCACTGCCGAATGCATCTACCACAATCTCCGACGCCGCCGGTACTGCGCTACGTGCAATGGCTCCGGCCATTTCACTGGACAGGCACAGTGCCCAAAGTACCCCCGGACTTTCGCCAGTACTGCCCGGGACGAAGCACAGCAACGTACCGTCACGGCAGCGCAAACACCAGTCACCACCACAGCCTCGGACACTTCAGTGCTGGAAGCCCTCAACGCACTCCAAGCCGAGGTTCGGAACATCCATCGGAGACTGGACACGCTTGAAGCAAAGATTGAAGCCGCCACTTCCGGCCCCACACGTGAGGCCCTGCAGGACCTTCACTCTGAAGTCCTCAACCTTAGCCCACGCTTTGGCACACTAGAGGACACCGTTGAAAGTCAAACTCACACCATCCAGGTAACGCTACACAACACTTCAGAGAAGATAGCCAACTCCGCACTTCGAACACTGGACACCGTTCACACCATCACGAAGCAACTTGCAAAACTCCAGGAACTCAGCAACCAGCTAGCCTCAACTGCATTATCCCAGCAGACAATGCTTCAACGCATCGAAACTGCAACAACGACCACAAACGCCAACCAGAAGTTCACAGCCAATATACTGCACGCACTCAACCAGAACAGCATTGAACTCATGATTGCAATAGCCAACGTAGGCCACGGCTGCGACCCGGACACACTTAAGCAATACTTCACGGAAATTGCCGACCGCATTGAGCTGCTCCAAAACAACCTACCTCGAAATCCCTCGACACTTCCAAATCAGCAGAACTGCAACCAACCAACCACACAGCGATCAAAACGCCGATAGGCCCAAATACTACACAATATCCATCCAAGCACCAATGGTGCACAGTCAGATATACCCTTATGTTAAAATAAACGCTTAACCTCCTTTTCACTCCTTTTACTCCTTTCAATCCTCACCTTGAGCCTCTGTGCTATGGTCAGGGCCTAGTGTCATGGCCATAGCCAGATAAAGCCACGATTCCTGCGCCCTTCCTGGCGCGCAGTTCAGCATTTACCGAAACTAACGGAGGTGCTTCTGTGGAACTCCAATATCTCTTTTACTTCCCTTCACATCTCTTTCACTTAAAAAAATGTACAGGTGTGAATGCGTGTGTGAATGTACGGGCGTGTAATAAACGCCCTTGTAAATATGTACATATATACATATATATTATAAAAAAATTAAAACAAACATTATAAGCGAACGCTCAAAAGACAATGCCAAGCTGTTCCCGGCGGCCAAAATAAGGCCGCCGGATGGGTTTCGCGCAATCCTAAAAGACTATCTGCGCTAAAATAAAAAATTTATATAGCCATGTAAACGTTCAGCCTGTAAGCCGGGCCCCACAGTGCCGGCACCAGGCCAATATTCTTTAATAAAGCTAAACTAAACTAAATCGGCACAGTTGCTACGGAGCTGTCAGGGAAGAAGTCCTGAAGAAGCCCCCACATAGTTGGGACGAAACGTCGACCAGAGGAACATCAAAGACGCGGTCCTACCGGGAAGACCCAGTTATAATATCCATCCATCCATCCATCCATCCATCCATCCATCCATCCATCCATCCATCCATCCTTCCATCCATCCATCCATCCGTCCGTCCATCCGTGTATCTGTTTATCTGTTTATTTATTTATTTATTTATTTATTTATTTATTTATTTATTTATTTATTTATTTATTTATTTATTTATTTATTTATTTATTTATTTATTTATTTATTTATTTATTTATTTATTTATTTATTTATTTATTTATTTATTTATTTATTTATTTATTTATTTATTTATTTATTTATTTATTTATTTATTTATTTATTTATTTATTTATTTATTTATTTATTTATTTATTTATTTATTTATTTATTTATTTATTTATTTATTTATTTATTTATTTATTTATTTATTTATTTATTTATTTATTTATTTATTTATTTATTTATTTATTTATTTATTTATTTATTTATTTATTTATTTATTTATTTATTTATTTATTTATTTATTTATTTATTTATTTATTTATTTATTTATTTATTTATTTATTTATTTATTTATTTATTTATTTTCTCTTTCTTCCTCTATTCTATTAGTGTTTAAGACCCCCTCTGGGCTACTCTCTTCCGCTTCCTCTTCATCTAATCAAATCACCACGGCTAAGACAGGAAGGACAGCGTCCGCTGCCAAATCTTCCCCTTCCAAGACCAAGACTGCGAAGAGCAGAACTCTCCCGAGAACCCTTTCGCCTTCTCCCTCCCCCTCTCGCTCCAGGACACCACCACCACCACCTCAACCTTTCTCACCCCCCCTCAACTCTTTCTTCCAAAACCAAGGCACCCTCAACTTCGTGGCCCACTTCACCCAAACCCAGCTCTTCTAACGCTACTGACTCAGGAACACTGACACATACTGCCCCAAGCGACATCCAGGATAGGAGAACTGATATTGCACCGATTTTTGTTAGTAAAACCCAGGCCACGATCATCCGCCAACTAGCCTAACGTTCAAGAGGTCCCGAGTTCGAATCTCGGTCAGGGTGAGTTACCTGGATAAGGGTTTTCCGGGGTTTTCCCTTATCCTTCAAGACGAATGTCACGTAACTCTAAGCTCCATTGACCCTGGACTCATTTGAGCTTCATTTCACCAAATTCATTCACCGTCCGATATGACTTAACGTTGGAGGACGTAAATCACAAAAAAAAAAAAAAATCCGCCAACTTGCAAACTTAAATTCACCTACACAGTAGACACAGCCCGTAACTCCGGGGACTTTATTTTCAAGACGTTCTCGCTTACGGACTACCAGAACTTGGTAAAATACCTCAAGACGAACAGCGGACAACATTACCTAATACCCCACCCTGAAGAAAGAACTCCCCGCTTTGTAGCAAAGGGGCTGTAGGCTGAACTTACAGGGGAAGAAATCAAAGAAGACCTGGCAAACTACTGGTTCCAGGCTATAAGAGCAGTTCAAATGAGAAGGCACAACAGGGACAGAGCCCCCTGCCTATTTTCGTAGTAGAACTGCAGGACACCCTTGAAAATAGAAAGATTCTGAAACTTAAATACCAGGCACATTTCAAAATTCGTGTAGAGAAGTACAGAGCAGTCACAATACCGAAACTGCTCACGCTGCCAACAATTTTGGCACGTGAAAAAGGATTGAGGGTCCCAAACCCCCATCTGCACCAAATGTACAGGTCCCCAATACTCCGGCATATGCACTGTTCCATCTCTGGAACGACTATGCGTACTATGTGGCGCTCAGGGCCATGGTGCAACTTGGCGCGGTTGTACCGCATACTACGCTGCGTGCAATAAACTGGCGAGAAACTCCTGTGCACAGCCTTCCAAACCCCAGACAAGCCAGAGAACGCAAGCTCTATATTCCCAGGCTGTTGCACAACCTAGTGAAGTGGAATGGTTCATCAGGAATAGGAAAGGCCGGTCGCGCCCAGCCCCACTAGAAGAACCTTCCGTGATTGGCCATCCCCGGGTCAGTTCCGGGGCTAGCCCAATCAGAAGAGAGCGACCCCCACGATCAACACGACCAGCAGGCCCCTTAAAGGTAGCTGCGCGTCTCGCAGCTACAATGTCGCTCCAGACCCGAAGCAGAGAGGATCCTACCGCGGCACTCCTCTCACTAGTGAGGACACTAGGATTGTCAACCCACAAAGTGCTACTTCGCCAGGTGGAGGAAAACCTCTCAATTATCTGTAGCGTACTTTCACAATCAGGGAACGACATAATACAGACAGCACACTACCGACAGAACTGATTAGGGACATGAACAGATACAGTCATGGGTAATTCAGACACAATTAGGATTGTCACCTGGAATTGCAATGGCATCCGTAAAAGATTCAAAGAATTATCAGAGCTTTTACAAACATACTCCATTCAGATAGCATTATTGAACGAAACACATTTAAACCATAAACATCGTTTCTCCATTCCCGGATTCCAAGTTTATAGGAATGACCGCGACCGCAGAGGAGGCGGGACAGCAATAGCCATTCAAAATAATATTTGTCATTATAGAATTCACTCTCCTAATTTAGCTCGTGCGGAAACCACGGCTATCAAACTTAACATCCACAACACGGATATAGTGATAGCCTCCGTTTACAATCCCCCGGGGGATATAGACACAGATGACATTAATAAAATAATGAACCTACAGCGCAGAGTACTCGCTGCAGGTGATTACTACTGCAAGCACTATCTCTGGAAATGCACATTATCATAAAATTAAAGATAAAAATAAAGAAAAAACAGGACATACATAATATAATAACCCACAAGGGACTAAACTACTAAACTATATAAACAACACAAATTATCTAATCTCAGGTCCGGACGAACTGACATTCATTCGCCATATGCCAAACCATACGCCGGAGATCCTAGACATCGCACTTCTAAACAACATCCCATACGACACGGACTTTGAAGTCCTACAGTAGCTCACCTCTGATCACTTGCCAGTATTAATAACCATCAAAGCTCCTATCGCGTTCAAGCCTGCTACTATAAATTTTAATTACAACCAAGTAGACTGGGAAGAATTTAAAGTTTCAGTTAACCACTACCTGCCAGAGCTGCAAATCAATTCTGCAGAGGAACAAGACGCAGCAATAAATAAACTCGAAACAGCCATAAAGATAGCCACTACAGCCTGCGTTCATTTAAGACAGCAGCGGGTTGTCAATGCTAGATTTCCTCATGACATTAAAATTCTCCAGCAAGCGCAAAATAAAGCCCGACACAAATGGCAAAGAACCAGAAACATACTACATCGCGCAGATACCACAAAGCTAGAGACTTAGCTAACGCACACGCTAGAAACTACATCCAAGATCAATGGGATAACACGCTGGAAAATTTAAATACCCAACAAAACTCAACTTGGCGAATAGCCACATGCTTTACGCGAACACTAACGAATATCCCTCCCCTCCAAATTAATAATACAATAGCTGAAACACCCCAGGTCAAAGCTGAAGCTTTTGGGATCACCTCGGAGAATGTCTTTTCCGCCAACCCAGTAATTGGGCAAGATGACTTCATAGCAGAAGTCGAAAATGAAGTAAGAGACATAGGGCAAAAACCGACTCACAATAAAATGCGCAAGACAAACCCAGGCGAAATAGGCTGGATCATACGGCATCTACCGAACAGAAAAGCGCCGTGGCCAGACAAAATACCAAATGTGGTACTAAAGAACCTACCAACAGGAGCGCTAAAGCTCTTAGCAAACATTTTCAACTTCACACTCAAAAGTGGCAGGTTCCCTCCTTGTTGGAAAGAAGCCAAAATACTCCTGTTCCCCAAAGCAAATAATAACCTAGCACTTCCAGTCAACTAAAGGCCAATTAGCCTATTAAACACAATAAGCAAAGTACTAGAAAAGATAATACTAAAAAGAATAAACAAACACATTCATAAGAACAACATTCTTATACCTAAGCAGTTTGGGTTTGGAGCTCAGCACTTTACCACACTCCAACTTTTGCGAATGACTGAACAAATCAACCGCAAAGTGAGATTTTTGGTGGACAACACGGCGCTGGGGCGGGTTTTCTCCGGGATCTCCGGTTTCCCCCGCCATCTCATTCCACCGGTGCTCCATCTTCATCTCATATATCATCAGTGTCATCACCTGCGGTGCCGTATGTAGTAAAAGCGGGCGTTAAACACTACACATTTCACACATTTCTCAACAAATCACTAACGGATTTAACACGAAAAAGTCAACGGGCGCCCTATATTTAGACATCGAACGAGCCTTCGATAAAGTATGGCATGCAGGTCTAATTAAAAAGCTAATACAATACAAATTCCCTGATTCGGCAGTAGCCCTAATTAGGCATTACCTCTCCGGTCGGCGCTTTCGCACCACGGTAGAAGACGCAGTATCCAGCGTTAAGCCAATCAAAGCAGGCGTAAGTCAAGGAAGTCTGCTGGGACCGACACTATTCAACTTATACATAAATGACATGCCCGAACTAGTAAGAACGAACAAATATATACACATATATACATACATATATATACACAGTATACACCGCTCTAGTAACACAATCAACTCAACCGCGAATTATACATCGTCTCCAAAACGCCTTAAATACACTAGAACCTTGGTTCTCCAAGTGGAGAATTAGAGTAAATGCAGGAAATAACGCAAGCATCTTCACGAAAAGACTCCTGCATAGGAAAAACAAGCGTGCCCTTCAGCCGCTAATAAATCAAGGCGAAGGAATCGACTGGAGGGACCATGTGACCTATTTAGGTCTTGTAATGGGCCAGGGACTCACCTGGGGCAAACATTACTACGATCAGAGCCAAGGCCAATGGTCAGCTAAATAAATTATTTCCAATATTTAATATAAACAGCCAACTTAAGGTACATATGGGCCTTACCCTATATAAGACACTGCTAAGGCCTATTATCACGTATGCAGCCCCTGTGTGGGGATATGCTGCAAAAACTCACTTACACAAATTACAAACGCTACAAAAGCGAATAATGAGAAAAATCACAAAGCAACCGCCGGTAGCACCGGCCAGTCTGTTGCACAACGAACTAAAACTACACTCCATTGAGGAATTTATCAAAAGACTCAGCTTCAACGTATATAAGCGCAAAGATAAGAACACTAACGCACTAATACAGCAACTAGGCACTTACGAAACCGAATACAATAAACATAAAAGACCGCTGTCCATATTTGACAGGACCATAGGAATGGGAGACCCAGAAATAGACATCCAAGAGTATCTAAACACTCTCGTAAGACTTCCATAGAAGTAGTAAGATTACCCATGACTATACACCACAGCCTGACATTTGGCAGTCCACAAAGTCCTTGCTCTCAGTCAAGGCCGCTCTGTTGGAGAGGTAACCCCCTCCCCCCACACTTACACGACATATCGCTGTAAATAATGGTTAAGATCAATCTAATGCGAACAAATTCAACTTAGAATTAACCTCATTCTAGACGCAGCTTACGCGCAGCACTAACAATCATACATATGTACACACTAATTTTACTTGTGAAGATAATGCATGACTAACGCTATCCTAGCGCCCACCACTAGCATTAATGACACGTTCTACCCGCTTAAGGGTGGACAGACCATTAACTAAGAACTAAAAGTGCTATAACTTACGCATGACTACCTCCTCTATCAATGAAGATGCAACCACTACGTTAGGACGGCGTTTCCTATTGGAAACGACACTACACCCCACTACATCCCTCACCATGAATCCGCGAGGGCATATTCAGGGCTTCGGCCATGCTTATGTCCTAGCACCCAATCTCACCTCGGTTAGGCCATAGGGCCAACCTGTGCACGCTCCCAATGAATCCGCAGGTGCATATAGCGGTACTGCTGAAATTCCTCTCCTGACTACTCTCCGGTGGAGGTTTTTTAGTAAGTAGTACATCTGGGTGAAGCTCACACTCCCTGCTGTGCCATCCCAGCACAGTCGGGGTTAGTCCATAAATGGATTTTTTCCTCCACTTGAGAAAAAAGTCAACACTTCAGACGCTACTGAAACTTCTCTGAGGAGACTACGACCACGACCACGCCACTGAAGAAGTCCACCATAATAGTGGATGAAACGTCTGAAGAATCCAACTCCAGCAGACCCCGGTATAACAGCCCGGAAAGAACTCTTAGTTGTGATTTAGGTAAACTTATCAATAATCCATTCTACTTTATAATATACTGTACAAAACAGAACGTACAGGCAAACGGAAGATATTTATTACATCCGTACTCTTGTTACGCACAGGTGTAACGAGCACAGTATAAGTTTGATCATACAATTCATGGAGAATGTGATACGAAGCGTTCGTGTACGATTTCGCGACAGACAGGTATCTTAAGTCCTATGCTTTACTGCACTCTTGCGGATAAAGCGTAAGTTATGCGCCAGAGAAATCTTGGCACTTCCTCCTCCCATAAGAAACCGTGTAAAAGCAGACATTCCAGCCGTTAACACAGGCGCTTATGAGCGTAGACGGTTCCGTTCTGGAATCGGCACCAAGCCACGGAAAACAATTAGGACAGAGCGCTTGCGTTTAATGTGCCTATTCACACGAGGGAGCAGACACTCAGACACAATCTTTTTGCGCAGTTCCTATACACTTCTCTTTCCTTCGTTTTCATACAGATGGTGCCATGGCACAGCGGCACTACCTCAGAAACCGCCCCTGGGTGTAGGTATTTTACAACTTGAAAACCACTATTTCCGTGGGTTAGAGGGGTAGAATTTGAAAAAAGAGGTTCTTAAAATTTACACGTGTAATAATTTATTATTGCCAACACTTAGCAAGCAAAACCATCTTAGCGCCTCCAAAATATTTCGGCCACGAGACTTGATTATTTTAAAATGAAAAGTAAAGAGATGAAAAAGAGTAAATCTAGAATAGGAAAAATTTCTACGCAACCAGTACCAATAAAGCAACACTAGTTTTCTATGAAGTAGCGCTACTCATTGCTAAAAGTGGGTAAGCCTTATAACATTGCAGAGGGACTCCACTCGAGAGCAGTCGCCGGAGCCATGAGGAAGAAGAACGCCGGAAAGAAGGAGAACGCCGAGAAGAAGCAACCCAGCCGGGCAGCGAAGCAGCAGCCACCGCAACCTTCATCTGCCAGCTCTGGGGCGCAGTCTCACGCTTCTCTGCCAGTACCGGCGGAAGAAGGCGAGCCGCTCGCTGAGCCCAGGGGAAAGTTCTGGGCCAGTGCCTCCCCTCGGAGGCCCAGCACTGAGTCAGGTCCTACCACTGCTCGCCTGCCAAGCTCGCCGCAGCCACGCCTGGCTCTCGGGCCCACTCGGCCCGCACAGCCAGACTCCACATCCACGCAGCAGGAAGTGCCTGCAGCTCCAGTTGCAGCAGCACGACCCAGCCAGCAATCTTCGCACGCCGCCGCTCCATGCCAGCCCAAGCAGCCAACGTTCGCCGAAGCTCTCACCACTCCTCCAGCCGCCGGGCCAGCCCGGCTCCCACCCATGGAGCCCATCGGCGTCTTCGCTGAAGGCCATTGAGCACCATACACAGCAGTTATCCACGGGACACCCCGAGACCTGCCCTCTTGCTTCATCCTAGCCACTGCACATCAACGCTGGCCTTCCACAATAAGGGCCTCCAGAATCTCCACTCGCCACGGACCTTCCAACCTGGTCCGTCTACAGCTCGCCGACGCCACCGAACACGAAGCTGCCTTGAGGACGGGCCTGCCCTTGTTAGGGCGGTGTCTCCGAATCGAGGCTAGTAGAGCGTCTCTTCACACACTATGTCGGCGATGCTGTGGCTACGGCCACGACACCACGTCCTGCGCTGTACCCGGCAGGTGCCACTACTGAGGCGCATAGTGTCTCTCATCGCAGTGCACCAGACATTACCTCCGCTTTCGCGCCGGTACTGCGCCACGTGCGATGGCTTTGGCCACTTCACGGGCCAGGCGCAGTGCCCTCTTTATTCGCGCAGCCCATGCAGTTCCACGATAACAACATCTCAGACAGCACAGCAGCCCACACCCGTACCATCAGTCGCCGCCGCCCTCAGTGAGGACCTGAGCGATACCCTACAGAACCTCCAACCCGAGGTGCAGAGCATCAATGTGCGCCTAGCCACGCTGGAAGTTAAGATCGCCACATCCGCCTCCGCAGACAGCATTCAAGACCTACACGTCGAAGTCGTCAACATAATACTAGGTATCACAACACTAGAAGGCTCCATCAAGACTACGACTGCCAAGAATCACCGCGCCATCCAGGACCAACTTGCATCAATAGTACCGAACATCACAGAGCTTGACGACTCAATTAAACCCACGATCATCGAATCTCGCCGCAGCATCCATGACCAACTGACATCCATTTCAACAGGAACCAACAATATCGCGTACCGCCTCGACCGGCACCTGGAGCTCACAGCCGCCTGCGATAAGAAGCTGTATCGCGTAGAGGCATACCACAAGTTAATTGAGGATCACTCGACCACATCTACGCAGAACTCCAATCGCATCTACGGGAGTTAAGGATGCTCCACGCCGAACGCCAGTGAACATGTACTGGAATGCCCTCCACACCGGGGCCTGGCCCTCCACGAAAATACCAATAAATAGTACACCCCAAAATGTCCTCTCCTACAGGCCACGCCGTGGCTCAGTGGTTAGACCGCTTGGCTCTCACCAAGGCGGTCCGGGTTCGATCCCAGGTGACTGCAAAGTGAGATTTGTGGTGGACAACACGGCGTTGGGGCGGGTTTTCTCCGGGACCTCCGGTTTCCTCCGCCATCTCATTCCACCGGTGCTCCATCTTCATCTCATGTATCATCAGTGTCACCGCCTGCGGTGCCGTATGTAGTAAAAGCGAGCGTTAAACACTACACACACTGTCCTCTCCTACCACTTACCACGGCTCCTCCACGCTACGTCCAGGGCCCCCGGTCATGCTCGTTGCGCGGACCTGTTACATACACGACTCCGCTATAGACGACAGTATGACAATCGCCTAAAATAACGAGGGTGCACTTAAGCGGGACCTCCCAAGGCTGAGATAAAGCCACCCAGTCTCCCTTACTACTATTTCACTCCGACTTCCCTTTGTTATTTTTAATAAAAAAAACATTGCAGAGGAATCAATATTACCAGCAGCTAGAAAGATGTGTAACATAATGATTAGTGACTCAGCTACCAAAGAGCTGAACACAGCCCCAATATCAAATTCAGTTAAACGTAGAATTGTTGATATGTCTCAAAATGTCCTGGACCAGCTAATTATGAGATTAAAGTCAACAACAATGTATGCTTCACAACTTGACGAAAGTACTGATTTCACTGACAAGTCTCGTTTGTTAGCTTTGTACGTTACGAATACGAGAAAGACCTTGTTGAAGACTTATTGTTCTGTAGAGAAGTCTTGCATAACGCTGCTGAGGATGTCTTTGAGACACTTGATGGATTTATTTCGGAGCAAGGTCTTGAGTGGGAAGTTTGCGTAGGAGTAAGCACCGACGGAGCCGCAGCGATGTCTGGACACAACACTGGAATAAAAGCTCGATTACCAGCTGTCAATCCTGAGATTAAGTGGACTCATTGCTCGATACATAGAGAGGCGTTAGCTGTAAAAGAGTTCCACCAGATTTTAAGCAAACGTTAGAAGAGTTGGTTCAAGTTGTGAACTACATTTAAGTCCATCCTCTTAACTCACGGATATTCAAGAAACTATGTGAAGAAATGGGAAGCGAACATAAACAACTGTTCTTGCACACAAACGTTCGCTGGCTTTCTCATGGAAATGTTCTTTCGCGATTTTTTGAATTACGTGATGAAGTGAAGCTATTTTTTGAAGACAGCAAGCACGAAAAGTTTCCCCTCAGCGAACGATAGTGTGACTTTAAATGGTTGTGCAAAATGCCATATCTAGCTAGTATCTTCTCACACTTAAATTAACTAAATGGAAAATTGCAGGGACCAAAACCAGACGTTTTTACGGTTCATGAGAGAATTGAAGCAATGATAGGAAAATTTCAAGTGTGGAAATGTCGTGTAGAAAGGAAATCCTTAGTTTCCTTTCCTATTTTGGAACAATTTCTGACTTCATCAGAAGAAACTTTGCCTAAAAATATTGAAGAAGTCATAGTGAACACCTGAATGGCCTATCAAAAGCTTTGAGGAAGTACTTTCCAGCACCGGCAGATGATCAGAATGAGTGGATAAAGTATCCTTTCCAGAAAAAAAGACGCATGCAGCATTGACAGCCTTTACGAAAATGAACAGGACCAACTAATAATTATTTAACAGCAAAGGATGGAAGGTTGTATACCAAGAAAATTAACTTGCAAAATTTTGGTTTCTGGCGCAGAGTGAATTTAATGAACTTGCTATCAAAGCACCTAAGTATATTGTGTCCTTCCCAACCACCCATCTTTGCGAGCAAACATTTTCAGTGTTGTGCAACATCAAGCCATTGAAGAGAAACAAACTTGCCAGTGTAGAAACTGACTTACGAGCAAAAATCACCAACATTAAGCTCAGCTTAACTGAGCTTATTCAATAAAAAACAGTTGCATTATTCACATTAATACATCCAATGAACAAAGTTTCAAGCCTTTTCCACATAAAGTGTTTTTTTAGTAATTCAATACTTTGTTGAAATGGTCAAATGATGGATTCAGAACATTATGAATAACTTTTCTATATGTATAAAAAATGGTTTCTTTATATGGAAAGTAATGTCGCTAGGCCACTGTTGATCGAGGCGGCAAGGCATTCAAAGGGGCGCGCAGTGCAGTGTGTAGATAAAAGCTCGCCGAAACGGCAGGGGGAAGGAGACGGATTTCTCATGAGTTCACCTTTGTTCTATCCGGGTCTCGATTGTTTGAGAAATTTCTAGAATGTTAGTAAACTACAAAAAGGCAGCCCGCCCGCCAAAGGGAGTGAGTCGGCAATTGAACGCGTGCAGGTAAACAGCTGTGTTTGTTGACCTTGTATGTTATGTTGTGTTTTATTGTGTATGTGTACGAAATAATGTGCAATTTTTTGTGTTTGTAACCTGGACATTTGATTTCACGAACCCACAAAGTCACAGTTGGTGTCAGAAGTGCGACGACATGTAGGCTGCATTGGAAAATATTTTGGAGAAGATGACGGAAATGAAAGCAGCAAATGACAACCTGGCCGCGGAACTGAAAGAAATGAAGGCGGCTAACGACAACATCATCGAGAAGATGGAAGAAATGAAGGCCGAATTAACAACAAAGACGGAAACTGCAAATAGCAATTTGGTCGCGACAATGACCGCGAAGATGACCGAATTGACCACGGAAATGAAAGTAGCTAATGAAACCCTCGCCACAAAGTTTGAAGAGCAGTTGGCCGACGTAAAGAAGGATGTCACGGAGCTTAGTGAGCGCGTCGAAGACCTGGCGAGCCGCGTTAACGACCTGGAGGGAAAGGCCGACAATAACACCAAGTCCCTGACCGCCATGGTAGAGGACATCGTCAACAGGAAATTAAAGGACTTGAAGGCCGACGCGCCGGGACGCGACACAACATCTGCACGCGTCAAACCTCCAAAATATGACGGCGCAACAACTGTCAAAGTCTTCCGGCGTCAATTCGACACGTGGCCAAACACAAGTGGTCACCAGAGGAAGAGGCCACACAGCTAATAGCTAATCTCCAGGGACGGGCCGCAGAATTCCTGAACGCGGTCCAGACAGCGGCGGCGCCCACGGAAATCTGGGAGGCCCTGGAGAATCGCTTTGGAAATCACCGCTTAGCGGCAGCGTACCGCAGCCAGCTGAAGTCAAGGTCACAGCAGGCAGGGGAGACGCAGTAGGAGTTCGCCCTGGCAATTGAGTAGCTGGCCATTAAAGCCCTAGTCGACCTCCCACCAGAGTTCGTATCCCG
The DNA here is from genome assembly GCA_030765055.1 of Mantis religiosa. Lineage (NCBI taxonomy): Eukaryota > Metazoa > Arthropoda > Insecta > Mantodea > Mantidae > Mantis > Mantis religiosa. The sequence goes on along the minus strand of CM060950.1, from coordinate 277,574,860 downwards.
AGAGGCTGCTTACAATTTGTCGACGGGGTACGATACACGGAGATTCGTCAGCGCCTAATGCTCGGCGATTACAAAACTATCGACGAGGCACTAACGGCAGCATTAAGGATAGAGGCGGCCAAAGTGGCAGCTATCCCGACGTCGAGAACGAGGAGCGTCCGCTACACCGGAGACAGAAGACCAGCCGAGAGACGCCGGCGAAGACCTAGTGGCGTATGTTGGGGGTGTGGACAGAAGGGACACCTGGAGAGGGACTACCCACTACAGGAAGAGCAGCCGGAAGAATGAGTAAGGCCCGTCGGCGCCATCACCACCATCCCCTCGAGTGACACTGCGCGCCGTCAGCCGGGTTATGGATGACAGCCTCATCGCGGACGGCTGGGTAAGAGGAAAGCCGTGCCGCGTGCTGGTGGACACCGGGGCGGCCGTGACTAACATCAGACCTGACGTGGCCAAGGGTTTGCCGACGAGGAAGCCGAGCCGACCATACCAGCTTGTGACGGAATCGGGCGACACCTTTCCTGTGGAGAAGGAGGCCCTACAGCAGTTGACCTTGGGAAGGAGTACCGTACGTCTGTGTGTGTTTGTCGCGAAGGTGGCTGAGGAGGTAATACTGGGATTGGATGCCCTCAGGAGCTACGAGGTGACGGTCAACGTCGGCAGGAAGGTCCTGTGGCTCAATGGAGAAGAGGTGATACTCCGGCAGCCCGAAGAGCGCCATGGAATTTGCACGGTCGTCCTGCAGGAAGACGTGGTTGTTCCCGCGAGAAGCGAGGTGGTGGTGACGGCACGACTGGAAGGCCAGCGGTCGAAGAACATGATGCCGGACCAGAAGACGCCTGTGCATGGACTCTGTGTAGCCACACATTATTGCCGTGCCAAGAGGTGCTAGTGAGGCTGCTCAACCTGGCAGACACTGATCACAACGTCCAGGCCGGTACGGAAAATGTGTGAAATGTGTAGTGTTTAACGCTCACTTTTACTACATACGGCACCGCAGACGATGACACTGATGATACGTGAGATGAAGATGGAGCACCGGTGGAATGAGATGGCGGGGGAAACCGGAGCTCCCGGAGAAAACCCGCCCCAGCGCCGTGTTGTCCACCACAAATCTCACTTTGCGGTCGCCTGGGATCGAACCCGGGCCGCCTTGGTGAGGCCGGTACGGAGCTGGGGACGTATGAGCCCGTGGTCAGCGTAACCGCAATCAACAAGACACAGGCATCGGAGCCAGTGCCGACGCAACACATGGGGCCCCGCCTGGAAGGCTTACTGGAGAGGGCGGCCGACCACCTGACCGCAGAACAGCTGGAGAAAGTTCCACAACTGCTGAGGAGATATCAACGCGTCTTCAGCCAAGGCGACAGTGACTACAGCCGCAAGGACCGCGTGCTCCACCGCATCGACATCGGAAACGCCCGGCCTATTTGGCAACCATCTAGACGCGTTCCGCTGGCGAAACAAGTGGCGGTATAGAATATGGTAGATGACATGAAATCCAGGGGAGTGATTGAAGAGTCTGACAGCCCTTGGTGTTCCCCTGTAGTTCTGGCGACAAAGAAGAACGGTGAGTGGGCTACAGAAAGCTTAACGCTGTCACCCGGAAGGACTGTTTCCCCTTACCCCGGATTGACGACATCCTGGACACGCTAGCTCTTACACAGTGGTTCTCGACCATGGATCTGAAGTCGAGTTACTGGCAGGTGCCTCTAGATCCGAGAGACAAGGAAAATGCTGCATTCTCGACAGGTCAAGGGATTTGGCAGTCCACAGTTATGCCCTTTGGCCTCTGCAACGCACCAGCTACCTTCCACCGCCTAATTGAATCAGTGATGAGAGGACTGACATATTACGCATGCCTGCTATACTTGGACTGCATCATCATCTTCATCATCATCGTCGGCAATACGTTCGAAGACCATCTCGACAACCTGCGCAAGGTGTTACAGAGATTGCTGGCGACGAACCTGAAGCTGAACGCGAAGAAGTGCCAGCTCTTCCGCAAGGAAGTGAACTACTTGGGCACATAGTTTTACCAACCGGAGTGGCCACAAACCCGTAGAAGACCCAGATTCTGAGAGATTGGCCTCACCCAAAGGATAAGCGAGAGTTGCGCAGCTTCCTGGGGCTGTGCAGTTACTACCGCCGTTTTATCAAGGGGTTCTCCAACATCGCCAAACCCCTCACCCGCTTGACTGAAGAGCACCGGCCCTATGTGTGGATAGAGGCCACCGAAAATTCTTTGCAGCACCTGAAGAAGACACTGTGCAGTGCTCCTATTCTGGAATTTCCACAACCAGGCGGCACCTTCATTGTAGACACTGACGCCAGCGACCATTGCATTGGAGGTGTTCTATACCAAGTCCAGGACGGCCACGAGCGGGTGATAGCCTACTACAGCAAGACGCTATCCAAGGCAGAGAAGAACTACTGCGTCACCCGACGAGAGTTTCTGGCGGTGTTAAAGACCTTGGAGCACTTCCACAAGTATCTGTATGGTCAGTCATTCCACCTGAGGACTGACCACTCAGCCCTTACATGGCTACTGAGCCTTAGAAACCTGGAAGGCCAGACAGCACGCTGGACACACAGGCTGCAGGAATGCGACTTCACCTCTGAACATCGTAGAGGGAAGAGCCTCGGTAACACAGACGCCATGTTCCGAAGACCCTGCCCAGAGCAGTGCGGCCATTGCACAAGAGTGGAAGAGAAGGGGCGTGCCGCAGCAGTCCGAGTGGTCACTACAGTTCCTGCAAATGGCTGGGATAGCGCAGGCCTGAGGAGGGAGCAGCTAGCGAACGCAGATTTGGGGCCGCTCTTGAGAGAATTGGAGTCAGGGACAAGACCAACCTGGGAGAACATGGCACCGAGGAGCGCCACCTACAAGTCGTACTGGGCCCAATGTGATCCACTGAAGACAAGAGACGGCATGCTGTTCTGGGTATGGGAATCGACTGATGGGAAGATGCAGGGAGAACAGTTGGTACTTCCCCGAAGCAAGGTCCTGGAAGTTTTGGAGGAAGTGCGCGCCGGTACTTGAGGAGGTCACCTGGGACAAACCGGGTAATCGACAAACTTCGGCAGCGCTACTATTGGCTGAGGCTCCGAGCAGACGCTGAGAGATGGTGCCGTCACTGTCACGTGTGCGCGGCGAGTCGCGGCCCCCAGACTATTAGCCGGGGTCGCATGCAGCAGTACAACGTCGGAGCGCCATTCGAAAGGATCGCCGTCGACATAGCTGGACCATTCCCAGTGTCCGACCGTGGCAACAGGTACCTGATGGTGGTCGTAGTCTACTTCACCAAGTGGCCGGAGGTGTATGCCATCCCGAACCAGGAGGCAAAGACTATCACGAACTGCCTTGTGGAGCAAGTGTTCTGCCGATTTGAGGTGCTGTTAGAGCTCCACAGCGACCAGGGCACCAATTTTGAGTCCAAACTGATGAAGGAGGCACTAGAAAGGCCTGGGATGAACAAGACCCGCACAACACCCCTACATCCCCAGTCAGATGGAATGGTGGAAAGATACATCAATACCTTAGAAGAGCATCTGAGGAAGGTCGAGGCCAGCCATCAACGGGACTGGGACGTCAAAGTGCCACTGTTCTTGCTGGCCTACCGCTCGTCTACACACGACACCACTTGGATGACGCCAGCCAGCTTAATATTCGGCCGAGAGTTACGCCTCCCTTGTGATCTGGCTTTTGGAAGCCCCCGGACGCAAAGCAGCCAGCAACCGAGTATGTGGAGAACCTGGGGGACCATCTCCACGACATGCATGAGATGGCTCGTCAAAACATCCAGAAGGTGAGCGACCGCATGAAGACCCCATACGACAGGCAAGCCAACAGCCAAGGGTTCCAGCATGGTGACCTAGTCTGGTTGTACCGCCCTACCCGGACCAAGGGACGACTTTCGAATCTCGAGCAGCCATGGCACGGACCGTACCGGGTGGTGAAGAGGATTAATGACGTGGTCTACCGCATCCAGACGGTGCCCCGAGGGAAGATGCTGGTGGTACACCTGGATCGTCTGGCCCGTTACGATAGTGCTGTTCGGGATGACCAGCCTTGAGGAGGGAGCAGTGTTGCCAGGCCATTGTTGATCGAGGCGGCAAGGCATTCAAAGGGGTGCGCAGTGCAGTGTGTAGATAAAATTTCGCCGAAACGGTGGGGGGCAGACGGATTTCTCGATAGTTCGCCTTTGTTCTAGTAGGGTCTCGATTGTTTGAGAAATTTCTGGAATGTTAGTAAACTATAAAAAGGCAGCCCGCCCGCCAAAGGGAGTGAGTCGGTAATTGAACGCGTGCGGGTAAGCAGCTGTATTTGTTGACCTTGTATATTGTATTGTGTATGTGTACGAAGTGTATTTCTACGGAAATAAAGTGCAATTTTTTGTGTTTGTAACTGGACATTTGATTTTTCGAACCCTCAAAGTCACAGTAAATTCATTTTTATAACACGTTGTTGCCTAATGTTATTAATCGGCGTCCCTTTTCCTTTGGAACATATCGCGATGGTGTATCTCGGAGACGTTAGGTTGCTGGTACTTTTGATTTTTCTTTTTAATCATTAAATCACGCACACATTCACATTCTCATTCATATTTCCAGACCCTGGGGAAGATGGCGAATCATTTTGGTTGGAGAAAAATCCCCACCCCCAACTGGGAATCAAACCCGGGTCCCCTCGCACGGCAGGCAGGTGCTCCACCGACTGAGCTACGGGACCAGCTTGTTATTTATCCTTGGGTAGGTAATCCAAAGAGTGGTATTTCAAATGTTTAGTGATGTAAGGCTAAAGTTAAATAAAAGCCCTATTAGGCAAACGTGTATCAAATTTACTTCAAAGTGAAAAAAGTAATAAATGCAATTTAAAAATAATATATTTTATTTAAAACACATTTTATACACAAGTTCATTTTATTTAGTTTAACCTTAATTTTTAATTAATTAAATTTAAAACTAAATATGCAAGAACATATCTTATATTATATATACAGTAATTATTTAAATTCCAATTATAAAATTCAACCAAAAGTCGACTCGTTCATATAGTTTGAGTTGCCAAACTGTGTTGTTAGATGATAAGGGGGTCCTTCAGCCAGAAGAGTTTGAGAAACACTGCCGTAAGAGATAGACAAGATCTTGCTGCAGGGAAAATGTCGATTCTGTTAAATTTATTTCAAATTATGTGAAGTATATTGTTATGTGGAATTAACCATCTTAAAGATAGTCCTTGTTATTGGTTTGAATTTTCCAATACTACTTTTTCTCAAATGGAAAGTAACTTTTATATTCCTACTTAATATCTTGGGAATGCAAAGAGAACGCATTTTCAAGTCCATCAGATAGTGACCAGCTTTTAAAATATTTGACTAATGCTTAAGCCTATCTACAGTATTGCGTTATTCCCATTGCACCTACAAGAAAATGTTCAATAAATATTATCAAATGTTTATCTTGATTAATGTGAAATACACAGAAGAATAAGCTTTTGACTTCCTGTATTACATACGCACGCACTAATCAAAAGAACAAGACACAAAACAATATTTTCCCACAGTAGCATAACGATTAAAACGAAGAATTAACCTAACAACAAACCTCACAACCATCTTAAAAGGACATGGAAGATTGAAAGCGTGAAAGAGATTCCACATAATCGATGATACTACATGCATCTGCAGCAGAGGAGACCAAACTGCATCATACCCTCTATCACTGCATCAAATGGAAGGACCAAAGAAAAAATCTAAGGATGCAAATAAGCAAGAAAGGAGAGAGGTGGCCAGTACATAAACCACTACTCGTGGGACATTATCTAAAGGACTTCAGTGAATATGTCAACACAATCAATCTAGAAAGGGCAGAATAACTAAAACAGAAGTGCAAATAAGTGTGTGAATTCTAAGAGACTTGTGATTATGTGAACACAATCAATCTATTAATATGAACAATTAAATTTGAAACAAAGCAAACCAGAACATGTAATATTACTAATGCAATGGAACATGTAGATGAATAAAGGGTTATTTAAGAAAAAGACAGACACACACACGCGCGCGCGCGCGCACACACACACACACACACACACATACAAGATTAGAGAAGGTACTGTATTCTACACAAAATTCTGATGCCGAGATTTCACTGCAAATACATATGTTGAAATTACCTGAACCAAAAAATAGTATTTTTAGAGAAAAGTCCAGATGTATACGCCTGCGTGCGTCTGTCTGTGAATAACATAATCCAAAAACAAAAAGTCGGTTATATACCGAACTTTAAGTACAGCGTCTTTGGGGAATGGGACAGGAGGACTTTCAAACAAATCCCCCATCATTAACTACCTTATTAGTTATTACATATAAAACGTTAAAGAAAATTGACATTCACAAAATGGCTTTAACAATTTTGAAAGATTTAGATATTTTCATAACAAATGAAATGTTTACAATGAATTTTCTCAGGACAGCTTCTGAGGTCTTCTTCGTTCTGGATGACATTTACGTAGCTGGTAAACCATAAGAGATAGAATCTTGTGAGATCTTGTGCTGCAAATTTTATTTTGATTAATATGAAATAGATGCAGGAATAAGCGTTTGTACCAATAGTTTGTACAAGAGTAGAGGAACTAATGTGAGTACAATACAGATTTATTGTGACAAAAAAATCTAAAACTGTTAGCTCAGTGCTAACGTACAATCAGCCTTCAACACTTCGAAATGTCTCTACAATGTTCCTTTTAATGTCTGTAGCACGCACCCTTAAACGGAGGGTGCACTCAAATTCTGAACACAACTCCGATATTCGCACGTAAACTGCTTTGCTGCCAGTTCCACAGCTTGGCGATCCCTCACCCGGGGCGACTGCAAAGTGAGATTTGTGATGGACAACACGATGCTAGGGCGAGTTTTCTGCGGGATCTCTGGTTTCCCCGCCATCTCATTCCACAGGTGCTCCATCTTCATTTAATGCATTATCAGTGTCACCACCAGTGGTACCGTATGAAGTAAAAGTGGGCGTTAAACACTGCATGTTTCATTTTCCTCACCCGGGGCCGCACTTACCTGTGAACTGCTTCCTGCCCGTCACACGGCCTGCCGCCTCTTACCGCGGAACTTGGAGCGTTCCATACTCAGCTCGAAGCAGTACACTGTAGTACTCACTGACTCTTGAATACTAGCCAACTCACTACTGACTGACTGCCCTAGTGTTTTTTTTTTTTTAATTTTTTTTTTTTTTTTTTTTTAACTACTAAGGTTAGGAGGTGAAAGATTGGAAGGTAGTTTGAGTGGCTTTGTGGGATCCCGCTAAAAGCACTCCCGTTAGTAGAGGTGAAGTGTAGGAGCTGGCCGTCAATAACGGCGAGCGGGTAAAGAATGATGGCCAGGCGTCGGACATGACCAAAAGGCCCTGAACGAGGCGCGTGGAGAGTAAGGGTGGAAAAGTGGAAGGTATTCAGGGTAAGTCTTTATTGTAACATATATCTAGTATTGGAGGGCATCATATCCGGCAGTCGTTGCCGAGTGGGGGAAGTTTAAATAGTATACTTTGTGGGAGGGCATAATCTCCGGAAGTTAAATCCGGGAGGGTAGTTGATGTGGCCATCAGGTGTGCTGTGGTGGTCTCCAGATGTTGGGGCGGTAAGCTTTCATTCTCTGGACGCTCTGTTCGTCGTGCTCTGCTACTATTTGTTCTGCGGTCTTGAGGTCCTGTAGTCTGGAGTGGAGGCTGGTGTCCATGTCTGCTAGTTTGAAGAGGAGTTGGTCCAGTCTGTTGGAGGTGTTAGTGGATGTGTCTGTGAGGTGTGCCTCCACCCGGTGAATCTTTCGTTGAATTGATGCGAGGATCTCTTTTTGATCGGCGGCTAGTTGTTCTGTGAGTTGGAGCTGGGAGCTGATGGCCAGTGTCGTGTCGTGTAATTTGTCAAGTGAGCCGGAGAAGTGGTCGAGGGGAGTTAGTCGGTCTGTCAGTTGTCTGTGTGGGGCGGTCAGGGTGTCCAGGAGGGCGGCGTGGTACATATGCCTAGTGTCAACCTTGCGTGGGCTTTTATATATCTGCCTGGCGCGTTTTTTTTTTTTTTTTTTTTTGTATGGAATTGGATCCTTCTCGCAACCTGGACTAGAAAAGTCTTTTGCGCAGTAGCACCACATTTGCGTCCCTACCTCATGACGTCAGCTCGTGACTGGCCATGAAGGCGTCACTCCCCTCTTGGCAATCAATAAACAAGGAGACAATTTCCCTACTTCATGATGGCGGTGGAGTTTGCCAACTCAACTTTTTCCCTCCAAAACAAACAGCAATGGCGACGAAATCTCTCGGCATTCCACGCGAACGCCGATGTGACACTATTTTGTTGAAGAATATATATGTTTCCCAATTGCAGTAAATCAGGTTCCATTTTACTGTTGTGAACATCTTAGTTTCGATGCCAGTCTAATTAAGTAATTATAAAGTTGACTATATCTAGTAGGTAGAAAAACTATTGTAGTTCATCGAAAGCTAGAATATTGACACCAGAAATGCAAGTTTTGATACCCGCATAATAAAAGTTTTCTTAGATAAGGATTCACGTGTATGTATCACTGTGTAAACAACAAACTCCGAAACAAACTGCCCAGTGAATGCCAATTTTGGTATTTAGCTTCACTGTTTCCCAAAGGTGACATAAAGATTTTCAAGATCCTCCAAACTAACATTGACATGCGATAATTTTTCAAAATTCTCAACTTTTTTAAAAACTGTTTTAATTAAAATAACATGTTTAATGATTTACCTGACAGCATGCATATCATGAATTTTCTGGGAATTACCTTTAAAGCCCTCTTCAGGCTGCGCCGTGGCCGAGTGATTAGACCAGTCGTCTCTCACCAAAACAGCCTTGGTTCGATTCCAGGTACCACATGCGAGATTGGCGACGGAGAAAGCGGCTTAGGAGCGGGCTTCCTTCGGTTGTTTTGGTTCACCTCCTTCTTATTCCACCGGTGTTCCATCTTCATTTTAGGTATCATCAGTGTCACCACCTGCGGTAATGCATGTTAAAAGCGGGCGTTAAACACTTAAAAAAAGCCCTCTTCATTAGGAAGAAACGTTGTATAATTTGTTATAACTGGTATAAGCTATTTGAGATAGAGAAAAATATGAAATGTGGATCTCTTTAAAACACACCACATATATCAAATAACCTATTGTTGCATTAGCAATTTCCAAAATATGTGCTGTTATTAGTTTGGATTTGTCAATGCTTTGTTATTTTTTAAAATACTGTCGCTGGAGCGCTGTTTTTTCTTTCGATGTCATGGAAACAGGGAGAAATTTCAAAGCTTGCATTAGGCGACCTAATTTTAAAACAAGAGACGTCGATTCGGTTTCTTCTATCTGCCTTATATTTACAACGTAATGACTTATTTCTGCAAAGGTTTATCTCATTAAAATTAAGAAAATAAAAACATAAGCCTTTGTAAAATAGTTTAAGGAAGTTATATAAAAATAAACAATAGAGAAAGTAATTGAATGTAACTCTTCGGCAATTTAGAAAAAGATCTGCGCGCATTTTATGTGTGTGTGTGTGTGTGTGTGTGTGTGTGTGTGTGTGTGTGTGTGTGTGTGTGTGTGTGTGTGTGTGCGAGTGTGTGGGCGCGTGTGTGTAGCATAACTAAAAACGTGTTCCAAGGTTTGATACAAAGGTTTTGAAGATAAATTCTTTTACACGAAATACCCTTTACATGGAAAATTTGTCATTTTCTCAAAAGTTTCGCTAACAACTTTGATTAAAATACCATATGCTTAAGGTATCACACATTTACATAGATGGCTCTCTTATGAATAAAACCGGGAATGCTGGTGCTAAAATATACTTCAAGTTCTTCAGTTTTTATTTATCACTAGGCCCAAATGCTGCAAATGTTAATGGAGAGATAGCAGCCATTAGTACCAGCGAAAAAACTTTTTAACTGTATTAATAAAGTCAACAAGGCAACAATATTGCATGATTCATAACCTGCCTTACAAGCAATAAATAATTAACGTTCAAGCTATAATACAATAAGTTATATACTGCATTCGTTAAAACGGCTATAAAATTTCAGCGAACAATTAGACCTGTGTGTGTGTGTGTGTGTGTGTGTGTGTGTGTGTGTGTGTGTGTGTGTGTGTGTGTGTGTGTGTGTGTGTGTGTGTGTGTGTTTTGTAGAGTTTAACGTCCGCTTTTACTACATGCGACGCCGCAGGTGGTTGGAGCTTCGGTGGAATGAGATGGCGAGGGAAACCGGAGATCCCGGAGAAAATCCGCCCCGGCGCCGTGTTGTTCAGCACAAATCTCACTTTGCGGTTGCCTGGGATCGAACCCGGGCCGCCTTGGTGAGAGTCGAGTGGTCTAACCACTCAGCCACGGCACGGCCAAACAATTAGTCCTACAGTAGATCCCAGCACGTGTGGAATTAGCTGGAAATGAATAGGCTGATATGTTGGCAAAAGGGCACAAAAATTAATAATGAATCTTTCCACTCTGCCAAATTACAAATTAAAAATTAACAATAAATCAAATTATGTCAACAAGAAGATTATAAAACTGCAAGTGCAGGTAAAAACTTGAAGCCAAGAAATACGTTCCTCATTACCCACAAAGAAAATCCATAGCTATGTTCTGCTTAACTGCTTAGCCATACATTTTCTTAGTATATTTATATAAACTTCATCACAGTGCACCCTTAGCAAGCAACCAAGCACTATCATGCACAGGGAACATTTACTATTGTGTCCCGCAATTCCAAAAATACAAGGAGATATCCAAACTCAACTAACATCCTGTTATTGCATCCCAAATAGAGAATACATGAAGTCTAAGAACCAGAGTATTAATAGCTAAACATTAACATGTTTAAGATATCTGATTAACAAATGAAATGCATATCTTGAACTTTCTGTGAAATGTCCGCGAAGAATTCTTTATTCTGAATGATTCGTATATCTACAGTAAACCCTAAGAGGCCGGCAAATGTTACAAGGCAGAAATGTAGATGCCATTAAAGTACACAATTTATATTTAATACACATTTTTGTAGAATTAATCATTTCCGAGAAATTTTTGTTGCTGACTTGAAGTTTCCAGTACTTTTTTCAAATGGAGAATTGTCTTTTGTCTTTGTTTTATTGCTCGTGGTATGCAAATGGTATGAAGTTTCAAAGGCATCATATGATGAGAAACTTTTTAAAATTCTGGCTATCGTTTTAACTACTGTATCTTGATACCTACAACGGAATGTATAAATGGGCAAAGAATATCTCGATTAAGAAAAACAAAAACTAAAACTAAACAGGAGATTAAGCTTTAGTAAGGATAGTTTATAAAAGAGTAGAGAAAGTCATATGTAGGCAACACAACAGCGTTAAGTATTGGAAATTAATTGCTCTTTCACACTAGCCGTGTGTAGGACGCACTATGAAAGGGTAGAGCCAGACTGAAAAAATTCAATGCCATAGCCGGGATTTGAACCACGGATCTTCTGGTCTCCGTCCAGCCGCTCTAATCATTTGAGCTACTATGGCCAACGTGCCAGCATGACATTAAATTCTCCAACTGACTCGTATTTCTCCCGGCAAACCACTAGGAGTTCTCATAAACACATAGACAACTACCTTAATGGCGACTTACTATGCTGTAAGCGTGGTTCAAATCCCGGCTATGACATTGAATTTTTTCAGTCTGGCTCTACCCTTTCACAGGTTAAGTATTGTCACAATTGCGAGGTTTCCTGCGATGCCAAAGCAAGAACATGGAATTTCAGTGCCAGCGACCGCTGTGTTACCTTCATTCTCCTTGTACTTGCTACAAAAATGTAGTAAAATTACTCCCTATAAAGATTAATATGAAGTAGAATTTATTCGTTTGCAAGCATAGTTTGTAGAATAAAATATAAAAGTAAGCGGTAGATTTTTTTGGCAGTGTTTAAGCCCACCTTTACTACATACGGCATCGCAGGCGGTGACATAGATGACACTGAATTAAAGATAGAGCACCGGTGGAATGAGATGGCGAGAGAAACCGGAGATCCGGGAGAAAACCCGCCACAGCGCCGTGTTTTTCACCACAGATATCACTTTTCGGTCACCTAGGATCGAACCCGGACCGCTTTGGTAAGAGTCGAATGTTCTAATCACTCGGCCACGGCGCGGCCTGAATCGTAGGGGGTAGAGAATGTCAGGTGACATTGCGTCCTGTTTTAATGCCATTGCTATAATGACCATCATCGCCATAATCATCACAACCACGCCCATCGCCACCACCATCATTATGGTTATTTGCTATTAGCATTGTAAGCACCACAACCATCATCAACTCATTCATCAACAGCATTGCCACCGTCATGCAACGCTCGCCTCTGTAGCGCTTTGGTAGCCTGTCTGCCTCACACTAAAGAGGTCCCGAGCTCGAATCTCGGTCAGGGTGAGTTATCTGGATAAGGCATTTTTCTGGATAAGGTAATTTCCGGAGTTTTCACTTTACCTGAGAGGAGAGGTGAATGTCGAGTAGCTTTAAGCCCTATGGGCCCTGGTCTATTTTGAGCATCATTCCGCCCATTTCATCCATCGTCCGATATAACCTAAGTTGGGGGGACATTAATTAAAACAATGCCACTACCACCTTCATTACCAGCTCTATTATTACCACCCCCGGCATAAATATCACCACCACCTTCAAACTACCTTTATCATTGCCACCATCAGCATCATTATCAATACCATCATCTCTCGATGTTCATAATGGGATTGCATATATGAAATGGGTTCCTTATCAGTTATCTAATAAATGTAGAGTATATAATTTGCATTAACATAAGGAAATGCCTAATCAATTGTAGGTAACTGTTTACATTTTACAGTCTTGAGTAAAATATGTACCTACTCGTATGTCTGGATTACAACTGGCTGTATTCCTGCCCTTTCTTTGCTGTGCAACTTACTCTGTTGAAACAAGAGTTATTTCACATAACAAAGAATGGAAAGCTGTTGACAAATATTGTTTAAGAAGACGACCAAATTGATTAAATGTAGCCAAGCTTTTGATCATGTTGTTTTCCCCCCAATTGGCGGAGCAAGCATAAAAACTCCTTGTAAAAATCCATTACAAGTGTTACAATCCCGATGATTTATAATGGGAAAGTCAAGGATGCTGCATGGTTGGATGGCCACAAGGGAGCGTTAAATGTTCGTTTTGCAATACTGCCACAAATTCCACAAGTGTTGAATGACTGTATGTTTTACCACAGGTTTCTACCTGATGGCATTCAGTTAATTTCTCCGATGCAACTGATACCGGTAATGATGCTTTTTATACCAGATGCAATATCTTTCACCTTAGTTATGTCAGGTGCATAATAATATCGTCGTTTCTGCCCCCTAAAGGGGAGTCTTCAGAAATAAAACAATGCAAAGCTTCAAATGTTTATGTTCTTTTGTCCATAGAGTTATAACTGATATAGGTAATTATAAAAAATAAACTGGACAGTTTAAAAAGGTATCAAGCACAAATCATTTGGAGAACTGCCAAACGTTAACTTCTATTATTACGACATGCGGGAGGATAGACATTGGCTTCAGGTATTTTTATTTTCTCTAACACTTACCTATTGTATGTAGAGAAAGGCGCTCCCCATGGAAGTTCATTGTAGTGGTTTCGTCGGGAACACAAGCTCTGTGGCCACTGAAGGAACAAAAATATATTTTTAGAAAACGGTCAATATTCGGTCTATATTCGGTGTATATTTTGATGCATTAAAGATATTCGTGTAATTCCATAAATTTTCGTTGAAAGATTTGTCAAGTACTTTGATGGTGAGTGAATTTTGTAAAGTGTTATATACCTAAAACCATATGAAATAGATGAAACTTACTTGAGAATATTAGGACCTGTTGAATTATGTTCAAGAAGATTTCTTGGTGCACCCAAAGTCTGATGTTTAATGTGGCTGAGTTATCACCAGTTATTTAATAACCAATTCGTCTATAAACAATATTCTAATATTGCAGCTAAGCAAAAACCTGAGCACACATGCTAAATCATACAATTATAACAAGTTAATTGCAATCAGCATAATTGCAGCACTAGGTACCAAAATTTATAAAAGACCTGGGTTATACAATTAATGATACCTAAATTATTTTGTAGCATTATCAGTTTAAAAATATTTCTTGTAGACATTCTTTTATGTTTAAGTTTTTCCGTCTTAAAGCTTAGATTGAAAAAAAAATGGTCCCGGTTTTTGATGACCTAAAGAATATAAAAAATGACCTTAAATGATGACTTTATCACCTTATATTTTATTAAAACGGCTCGTCATGAATTCCGTGCGAACTATCTGGATGACCCTTTTATCGGCCTGGGGTACGTGCCGCTGAAATCTGAGTGGAAATATGCTTCCCTGGAATTAGCTCAACTGGTTAGCCGATTTGAGTGCAATGTCTGTTAATGAATCATCTAGCGTACGGAATGAAAATCATTTACGGGGCGGGTTTATTATGTGTGATAGAACATAAATTTTTCTTTACAAAAGCTTAAAGATGAAATACCACTGTAATCTTACGTTAATAAGAAGTGTAAATCATAAATCAAATTACCTTCAAAAGTGGACATAATTGAACGAGTAATCCTACACAATTATGAGAATATTCCAAGAGCCTTTTAAACCGCCAGAAGATTTCATTGCTTTAAATGTAGAGCAGCTGAGATTTTAACCCTTAGACCAACCAAAATTATACACAAGGAACTGAGGACTGGCTATGTGACTCGGATATAAAATTGATTACAAATACTTCTCTGCAACCCAAGACTATCAGAATGCTGTGCAAAAGATGTTGCCTGGATCTGAAATTGGTAGATGTTGCTCTCCTCTTGGTCAGAGATATGGTGAAAATTACAAGCAATGGATCTTATAAAAATATAACAAAGGCAAAGCAGTCAGCACATTCTTGCAATGCTTGTTTGGTCTACCATTTTTAAGCCCTGAAGTTGATGAAGTTCTGTTGAAGATCTTATGAAAATACCACCTCAAGAGAAAAATGTTCAGACTTCTATGAACATATTAGAAACCTTATTAAAGAAGCCCCAGATTTCGGCAAGATTTGGCGCTTCAATCAATAAAATAACACATGAATGCAAAGCGTTCCATTTAAAACTAAGTATGCTTTCCACTGCACATCCAAATTCATTATTTGCAAATATTTTGCAGTCTGAGGTGTGTGTATGTGTGTGTGTGTGTGTGTGTGTGTGTGTGTGTGTGTGTGTGTGTGTGTGTGTGTGTGTGTGTGTGTGCGCGCGCGCGCGCGCGTGCGTATTATTTCCCCTACAAAGAAACAAGAGTACCATTATAAAAGAAAGCTTCCTGAGAGAACAGATGCTGTTATATCAAAGTGGTAACACCAAAAAGAAAAAAAAAGACTTTTTAAAATGAGTATCATTCAATTTGCTCTAAAAAATGTAAATAATATTGTCAAGCTCACAAATCACCAAAACTGTGGCTAAAATGACTATGATTAAGATTAAAACAGATAAAAACTTTATAAAAACGCTAATCTTTAAAAGGAAAGAAAGAGAGGGAGAGACAGAGACTAACAGAAAAAAAATAAAGGGGGTTAACTAATAAGCCGAAAACAAAATCAATGGAGTGATTGATAAACTACCAGAATTCAGGTGTACCCTTCAGGCAGCCGACACGGAAGTCAGGCGGTTTTAAGGATCTCGCACGGAATTCAGGATAGTCGATTAAAACTCGCCTATAAGATTTAAAAATGAACGTCATTTTTTATCTTATTGTACATTTCTCTTGGACTTTATCATTGAATACTGATATTAATTAGTTACAAATAACTTTTGTAAGTTTTCAAGTTTAAAGAACTGTCTATTGTCAGCTATTACAGAGTTTCACGTAGAAAAGTTTATTTTAACGTCAACAGAATATAATGAATGGAGCATGCTTAAAGCAACAAATATTGCGAGTTTTCAGCTCTTTTTCATATAGGGAATACGTTTTACTTGACAGTATATCAGAAACCTTGTTGTATCCCTTTCTGTAGCGTGGTGATAGCGTTTCTGTCTTACGTTCAAGAGGTCCCAAGTTCACTTGGTCAGGTTGAGTTACCTGGACAAGGTTTTTCTCCAACGTTACTCCTTATCCTGAAAGGTGAATGTGGGGTAAGTCTAAGCTCTATGGACCCTCGGCTCATTTGAGCACCATTTCATTCATTTCATTGATCGTTCGATTTACTTACATTGGATAACGTAAATTAAAGTTTAAAAAAAAAAGACATCCACTACTATGTCAAGCAAGTCCTATAGTTTAGCAAAGAACAGTTCGCATACCTCACCTTCCACATGACTAGATTACTTGTAATTTTTTCGCCAATTCCACTTGATTTTCCACTTTGGTATGACGAAGTACAAATAATACCTCAAGCAGTAACTTCTACCACTCCTTTCTTTAGAGGATAAGACTGCCTTACAATACACGTAAGCCTTTCAGTTGGACATGTTAATCTGTGATTAACGAGACCAAATGTTAAACAAAATTTGAACAAAAGAACCACATTCCAATAGATTTCCAAGCACTTTTGGAATTTGAGATTCTCAAATTGAACTCTACTAAAATAGAATAATGCAACCCTACTCGCTAAAAATAACTAAAACCTATATTTGTTCTTTAAAATTACTTCAACATGACATAACCTGTAAAAATACCCTATTGTATACAGTGTCTAAAAGGCAGGACAGTGGTCCCTAAAAGTGGTTTAATTTCACTCAAAATGTTATGAGCTACGTATATTTTCCACGTATCTGCCCAGCATCATCTTTCCCGCCTCAGTAGCGTAGGTGGTATTGTGTCTGCCTCACGTTCAAGAGGTCCCGAGTTCAAATCTCGGTCAGGTGAGTTATCTGGATAAGGTTTCTTTCGGGGTTTTCCCTTATCCTGAAAGAGGAATGTCGGGTAACTCTAAGCTCTATGTATCCTGAGGTCATCTGAGCATCATTTTATTCATCGTCTGATCTGACTTAAGGTTGGAGGTCGTACATTAAAAGAAAAAGAATAAACTTAAAAATGCGAAGTTATCGAAATCTGAGCTATATTGATCAACATCTATGAGAAGTTGAACATGATCTCCTTTTTGTTTCAGCATATTGCATAAGATGCATTGGGGTATAACCATGCCCTTATAGTCTGATTTAAAACCGTTTTAGGCAAACGTCGAGCAATTCTTAAGGAATCCCTTTAAAACCATAGAGGGGAGAACAATTCATCAAACTATTACTTTCTTTATTATGTACACAAGTACGGAAGATATCGATTCCAGACCAAATTTTCTCAGAAAGTACACGTTTTGGGACTCCTTGAATAAAATAAAAAAGCATGTGTAAGTGTATATGGACAGCATAACTAAAAACCGAAAGGTAGTTTAAAAACCAAACTTGGTATTTAAATTCAGCAACTTCCAAGGATATACGAAGATTTAGTTTTTAATGACCCAGATAGTTTATCCTAAACTATCCTTTACACACCACACTTCTCGAACATTTCTCAAAAGTGGGTCTAACGATTTTTATCAAAATATATTTTTAAGATATTTTCATGACAAATGAAATATATATATCTTGAATTTTATGGATCTTTGAGATTATCTTCGTTTTAAACGACTGTTACATAACTCGTAAACCAAAAGAGATAGAGAAAATCTTATTGCATAACAATTTAGATCTCGTTAAGTCACACAGCTCACTTTGAAATACATTATTATTGGAATTAACCATTTCCGCGATATTCCTTGTTTGGTTCGAATTCTCCAGTACTTAGTTTCTGAAATGTAAAATCGGTATTCCTTTTTACTCTTTTCCCCTCGCACTCTTGGTCATGCAAAAAGAACGAAGTGTCAATATCATCACATAGCGGTGAGTTCTTAAAAGATTTGACTGTAACTATACTATGTTACCTTATTGTCATTGTATCTGCAAGGAAATATGTAATAAAGCCATTTCTAAGATGTCCATCTTGGTTAACATTAAATAGAGTGAGTATAGCATATCAGGTTTCTTTTATTGCTGCATCTACATAAGCTAGAATCACATTATAATCAATAATTTGGCTTAATGGATCAGATTCAAGACTATATTAACAAACAGGTTATGCACTACATTGGAAGAAGCAGAATATACACATTTGGCGTGTGTTAGAACATCAACTTTATGAAGGATGAGGCTCGCGATAAAGTCCCGGATATCCGCCATTAGTCTCTAGTAAGGAAGAGAGAGGAGTGATATGCTTCCGCGGAAAAATTAGTTCACTCCTGCTTTGGTTTGTGGGTGGTGAATAGATTCCAGTACTAGCATTTGTCATGACCTCCATTTAAGAAGCAAGGATATGATTTTGTAAATGTAAGATCGCTTTTTATGAGATTTTTATTGCAACAGATGTTAATCCTGTTTGGGAGAAGTTTGTAACATAACTTCGTTGTTATAAATTTTAATCGTAGTAATAAAATCAGCTTTATCACAGAGCTGGTGTGAGAACAAACTGAAGAAAACGCGAAGTTGATCTTTAAGTGCACAAAGTTCCTTTACAAAGAAGAAAATAAAAACGTGTTGTGTGTTACATTGATATAATCTTTTCTAACTACTGTCCTTTATTTTTACTGTAGTCTACAATTATTCTTATAAAATCTAATTTTTCTACATTTTGCTAATAGATATAAACGATTGTAGACATTGTTTCATTATAAACTCCATTGAAGGTACAAAGGGATTCAAACAAATAATGAATATATCGGAAGTAGTTATTTTTGATACAAATTGTGTTTTAACGAGATCCGCATTTGTGTTGTTTAGCTCTTACGGATTCAATGCTATTAGATACAAAACTAATTCAAATTGAAGAGTACTTCACAGACAATTAGCAGAACATTCAATTTATATACTTAGTTGTTCATATCAATATCCCAAGCATATTATCGTGTTTTAATAACAATTGTTAAAGTCGTATCTCAGACAATTAAAAGATAATATATACAGCGTTATATATGGTTATATGAGGTATGTATGAGGTATACGAGGTTCGAAAAGAAGATTTGGCATCTTGATCTGTAGAAGATATTTTGTGCCACTTGACGGGGCGTCCCCGTGAGGGGAGAGTGGAGTGAGAGAAGACAGATGGCTAGGAGACACCATAGCAGAGGGTAGGGTCCCTAAGTTTCAAATTTAAATTCGCACAACCGGCTCTTCTTTTCCTTTGCCACTGTGGAGTCTGGGAAACTGCGCCCGAGGATTAAGATTTACATAGGAAAACCTTTCTCTCTGCTATGCATCACCGATGCTACCAACACTGAAGCACCAAGCAAGATGAATGGTGTAGTTGAAAGGAGAAGCGAAGTGAATTCAGCAGTGAGATGAAATCCAGGGACAGGAAACTGGAGGGGGATATTATCTAAAAATACAGGGGTCAGGAAGGCCAGCAGCAGAGATCGAACTCACGTCGCATCTTTCGAAGTTCTTGGACATTCATCTACAGAGCAAAGAAAATATCCATATATAATGGTGATTAACCCTAGCAATTGTCAACCCTTATTACAGCACTTATACTACCAATGGGGGAGGGGCTTACTTTTTGACCACCACTGATAACAAAATATGCCAGTAACTTTTTAAAACATGTTTATTCTAAAATTGAGTATTATATCTTTTCACGTTTATAAAGGTAATATTTAAAATTGTTGAACTATTTTCTTTTTAATTTTTTGCATGAATCACATTAAATATTTAGAATGAAATAACATCTTGTTCTCTACGTTTATTTCGGATCTCTCTGTCATCAATTGTTTTAGCTGGCTGCAGAAATTTGGTCCTGCTCATGAATCTGCTAGAAACATTGGAGCGGAGTTCTAAGACACAGGTGTGACTATTACCTTCCATCCCCATGTATATGAAGTCTTATGTAAGTAAGCCAAAAACTCACAGATATTTATTTGTGGCACATTTATTCTTACTGCTTCTTCATTG
The DNA here is from genome assembly GCA_030765055.1 of Mantis religiosa. Lineage (NCBI taxonomy): Eukaryota > Metazoa > Arthropoda > Insecta > Mantodea > Mantidae > Mantis > Mantis religiosa. Next base: position 277,554,819 of record CM060950.1, on the reverse strand, counting down.
GTATGTTTTATTATGATGTTTATAAGAAATTTTCAAAGGATTCTGTAACATTTTTCACTTTATCTTTACTATTTTAGTCCTTTTCTTTCACAATGTTTTGTGCTACACGTCTTTTAGAACAAGGCTTAGATCGCCGCCTCAGTAGCATGGTGGTAGCATTTTGTCTCACGTTCAAGAGGCCCCGAGTTCGAATCTCGGTCAGGGTGAGTTACCTGGATAAGGTTTTTCCGGGATTTTCCCTTATCCTGAAACACGAATATCGGGAAACTCTAAGCTCTATGTACCCTGGACTCATTAAGGCATAATTTCACCTATTCCATTCATCGTCCGATATGACTTAACGTTGGAGGACGTAAAAAAAGAAAAAAAAAAGGAGGCTTAGATATATGAATCCTTCCACCACTTGTAACATGCCTGGAATAGACGTCATCCTCAACTACACTATTATATACATTTTTCTCCGTCTCCTTCTCAGCATCATCGGAAGGTGGTAAAATTAGTTCATCAACTTGCTCACGCACAGTATTTTGATCTTCTGTTTCACTCACTGTCCCATCACTTTCATAAAATTCAGAATCAGAAACTCTTACATTTTCAAACATATCCCTTAATAAAGTTGGTTTCCCGGTTGGTTTCCCGGTAAACCACTAGGGGCTCTCGTATTTGGAATACACTGTTCATAGCGACATACTATTTATTGTTGATTCCCAGGCTTCATCATTACACTCTTATTATTTAAGTTAATTGATGGAAAATATACCGGAAAAATATATAAGTCCATTGGAGAATGTAATGTCATGACGGCACGTTGGCCATGGTAGCTCAATGGGTAAGAGCGAGTGGACGGAAACCACGAGATCCGTGGTTCAAATCCCGGCCATGGCATTGGATTTTTCATGTTGACTCTATCCAAAATCTTAGCCTATACGCGGCTAGTGTGAAGGAACGATAAATTTCCATCAATTAATTTAAATAATAAGAGTTAAATGAAAAAGCCTAGTTAAATGAAGAAACTTGGGACTCAAGTTTTTACAACAGTAAGACGCCGCAAACGGTGTATCTCGAACACGAGAGCCCCTAGTGGTTTACCGGGAAAACATAATGAGCCAATTGGAGAATTTTATGTCATGACGGCACGTTGGCCATGGTAGCTCAGTGAGTAAGAACGACTGAACAGAAATCAGAAGATCCGTGGTTCAAATCCCGGCCATGGCATTGAATTTTTCAGTTTGACTCTATCCATTCAAAATTTCGGTTATTTATAGCCAATCTATAAATCTATCCAAAACATTAGCCCGATTTGGGCTAACCAAAATTTTGTATATCTCCTTTTAAATAAGAGGATAAACGGATGAAGAGGTGAGTTTTTGTTAATATGTTTTAAAAAACTGCAGCCACTGACAATGAAGCAATATAAATCCAGAGGATTTGTCTATTAAAAGCAGATAAGTAAAGTCAGTCAAAAACTCCTGTAATTTATTTATATGTTAATACGCAGGTCTGCAATTTAATTTTTTTTATGTTTTGGTTCAGAATGTATTTTCACCCTAATTTTAGGCACTGATTTCAAATATGCTATCGATTTTCTTTTACCACGTCGAGATGTTTCAAAAAAGTGAAAAGAAGCATTTTATATTCACCTATTAGCGCTATTATTTATACACTTCTACAAGATCACTATTGTGCTCAAGAACATGGTGTGTATAAAGAAGTATGTAATTGTCATTTTAGACTCAATGTATGCACATTTTACAAGTATTATCAACTTTGTATAGAAAAAAAAACAGTTACCTAACTTGGACGACATTTTTCTTCCATGCGTATCAAGATTATGTTCCCCTTTCAGAGACCAACAATAGTCTGGCATCACGTTAACACTCCATCCACCATGGTAACTTCTTTCTATGTTTTTCAAGTCCTGGTGGAAATTTCCACCGTGTTCTTCACTGTAAAATCCAAGACAGCAATCTAGAAAATAGTCATTGTGAGCATGAAGAATGTGCAACTTCAAACTCATGCTACAACCAAGTTTTCTTAAGTTCTCCAATATGGTGTTCACCTTAGTTTTGTAATCTTGACTCCTTGTGTTTCCTAAGAAGTGGTTCGCAAAGTGAGATTTGTGGTGGACAACACGGCGCTGGGGTGGATTATCTCCGGGATCTCCGGTTTCCCGCCATCTCATTCCACCGGTGTTTCATCTTCATCTCATGTATCATCAGTGTCAAAGCCTGCGGTGCCGTATGTAGTAAAAGCGGGCGTTAAACACTACACATTTCTAAGAAGTGGTTTACAACATCTTTGTAGCTCTGCCAGGCACGTTTTTCTGTTTGGTTCATTTTATTTTCAACAATGAGGTCACACATTAATTTTCTGATCTGTGGTGCTGTATAAACACCTCCATTCAGTTTATCTAGGGTCATTTTGTTATAAGTACTACATATGTGCTTAAAACACTCACAATACAACGGTGTTGTACTTTAGCAAAAGAAGCTTCTCATGCCCTACTATGAGATTTTATGAAATACGAATTCTATATTTTCTCAAAAACCTGAAGTGATAGGAAAAAATGGATTGCACCGTTGCACTTAGGGCAAAAATTCCGTTTAGGAACATTCAATGATTGGAAAACTTCATTTTTGCTGCAGAGTAGTGTATGCTTAATGGAATGTTAATCAATAACATTCAAATTCGTAAATACTGTTGTGAACCCATTATTTACGATAGCCGGCTTGTGTACACAAAGAGCCTGCAGATAAAGATAGCCCGGAGATAAAAGGCTGGCCGACACAGATAAGGTTACGCGTCTAGAGCATTCATGTTTTATCTGGTGACAGAACATTCGATTTCTTGATTGTTACAGAACAATCTCGAATTATCAAGGAGGTATGTATAAGAAATTGTGACACGCCAGCGGACAGTAAAAAACAGTTGTAAGGATAGTTGTAAACAGAGACGTAACGAGATCTGTAGTTGAAACCGGTGTTTTGGAAGTGAACTCTTTGTTGTGGTCAACGACCTTGGAAGATTGTAATTGTGTATGCGACGTAATGCTGCCACTGTGAGTGTATTTCTACGCAAATAAAGAACGTTTTTAATTTCTGCAACTCAGACTTTTAATTGTATGAACTCACAAATTCACAACATATAAGAAAAACGTTAAGGTTACATTTGACATTTTCTACGAAACTAATATTTAAACAAATGAAAACTTCATATCTATAACGTACTAATATACTATTAAAGCAATGACCTGTAAAACTGCAATTAAAAGAATAAATATGAATAACTCTCACGAAGGATAAATTTTTCAAAACATTAAAACACTAATGAAAATATTAATATCTCGGGAACTAACTGAAGATATGCAAGAAATTTGGTGCACACATTATACATAACGCTGTGATTGCTTTATTAACTTATTAAATGAGTCGAGCTGTAATCTCGGATTTTAGTAATGTTACGGTTGTTACGTATATCCATACATATAATAAGTTTAAATAAAACATTTATGGCCACACATTTTTGAGTGTTATTGTGGCTGAATTTTAAGCAACGTCTTTCACACAACGGCAATGTAATTTTATTTATTTATTTATTTATTCATTCATTCATTCATTCATTTATTTTTTTGGGGGGGGATACAGTACTTACTTCCTTTCCTGTCATATAGAGGGAGTAAAAACGAAACCAGTTATAGAAATTCCTAAGGTTTGCTGAAAGTTTCACTTTACAGAGGCAAAAAGTGTGTAACATGGAAGATTTTACCTATATATTGTAAAATACAGAAAGTAAAAGTATTTTAAATTAAGCTCAATATGCACTGCTGTACAATTGCAGAAATATCTAATTATAAGCATCGGTGTATCTCGAATGCGAGTGCCCCTAGTGGTTTACGAGGGAAATATACGAGTCAAATGGAGAATTTAATGTCAGAACGGTACGTTGGCCATGGTAGCTCAGTGGGTTAGAGCCACTGGACGGAAACCAGGAGATCCATGATTCAAATCCCGGCCATGGCATTGAACTTTTCATGTTGACTCTATCTATCAAAAACCTTAGCCTAT